>ML685794.1:7527112-7707228 GCA_007922175.1 Pelusios castaneus
TGGGAGAAAATCCCACTTTGTCTGACGAAGTGGGATTTTCTCCCACGAAAGCTCATGCGATAAATAAATCTGTTAGTCTTTAAAAGTGCCACAGGACTCTGTTGTCTTTCTACAATAGACTAACACAGCTACCCCTTTGGAATTAGAGCATCCAGTGTGGATGCTCTAGGTCGACTTTTTAAGTTCCCCTTTAAGTCGACTTTATTTTTAAGTGGGGACACACTAAGTCGACTTAGTTAAAGTCGACTTAAAATTACAAGTGGAGACATAGCCCTGGGGACTGGATTGCACTGATACACTCCCACCAGGGTGGACTACCGCATACTGGATTCCAACACTCGCACATTCTCCCCCCTCCAATCCCCCAAATCAACTCTAGGACATTTCTACCCCTTGAATTCCTCCTAGCCCCAGGAAGGCTCTGTCTCCTCCAGGCAGCTTCTTTCCCAGCACAGAATAATTCTCCATGCAGCTTTCTCACTCTCCCTTCTTCTAACAAAAGCACTGATTTCTCTCTGTCCTTTTCCTTAAAAGACTTTGAAATACCAACCATGTATTGTTTATACTGCAGGCTCTTTGTCTCTGCCAGGTTCACGCTGCTGTACCCATCTTTCATTTTCTCTTCCTTCTCTCTCTCTGTCGTTTATCTCTGCTAACAACAAAGATCTGGTCCCAGTTTATGTGCTCCTTTTTATGGTTTTCCCTATCCATCTGCACAATCCCGCTTTATTTTTTATTTGCAGGATTGTGCTTGAAAAGCTTTGTTTTTTGAAAGGCCGCAGATCTAAGTTATGAGAGCAATCTATGAAATCCATAAACCATTCAGGAAGTTCTTCCAGCTACAGAGACACCAGGCACAAGAAAATCATATTATTTGCATTATGGGAGGCCAGCTGCGATCTTTGCCTCATTGCATTACTCTATGCACAAACACCTTACAAGAGACAGTCCATCCATCATAAAAGGGATGGGACACACACAAAGTTTCTTTAGATCCACAGAGCACAGAAGCTGTCATTTGTCCATCTGACTGGATCAAACTTTTCAAACTTGGGGTCGGGACCCAGTACTGGGTCTCAGACCCTCAGGCACTGGGTCGCAGCACCCTCTGCTGCCGCTACCAGAAGACTGGAATGCATAGCTCTAAGATGTAATTGTTGGGTCAAAGGCATAAATGATTTTTTTCAACTAGGTCCTGAGAAAAAACATTTGAAAACTACTGGACTAGATTGCTATTTTCTGTGGAAAGAGTTCCAAGATGTTGACAGAATGTTTTCTTTCCCTGTGTCTTTGGTTTTTTGTTAGTTTGTTTGGGTTTTTTTGTTTGTTTGTCTGTGATGGTCAGATGGAATTCCAGGGGAATTTTGGTGTCACAGAAACCCTCTATGCACTGCTGAGAGGATTGTGTATTAATGGCATCTCTTCTCTCTCTTGACAAGCATGTTCAATCCTTTTAATGTCTGATAACTCAAAGCCCCTTCTGAATGGCCCTCGCAAGCTGAAGGCTCTTGGAAAGTCTGAGAGAGACCTGTCTATGACCATGCTTCTAATCTGTCAAAATTAAGCAAGCAGAAAGCACTCTATGCACAAAGTGCAGAAAACAGGAAACTGTGTCTATGATCACTGAAAGCTCTTTTTTTTTAAGAAAAGATGTTAAAAACTAAATTGGGAAAAAACACTAGAAAATACTTGCAGGCAGACAGCAATTGTGTTAAGGTTTTAGCTATCTATCAGCCACTTCAGGGAACAGTCCTTCAGTGAACATTGTTTCCACACAAAAATATTAGAAATCCTGATGAAAGCGAACATTGCAGTTTTGGAAAAAACCCATCCAGCCATCAGCTAGTTTGAAAGAAATGTGGTGCTGTGGTCAGGCAGAAGAGGTGGCCTTGATGCAGTAGTTATTAGGTGAGGTTCTATGGCCTGCCTTATGCAGGAGCCTCAGACCTGTGTGTTCATAATGATCCCATATAGCCCTAAAATCTATGAAGTCCTCACAGCTGGGCTTACATGGGACTCAAGTGGTACAAATGTTTTGTGCTCGCTCCCTGCAGAGTAGGGGGTGGGAAGGTGGGTGAATGTCACCATACTTAATGATCTGAAATAATAAGGAAACGTACCTTTTTTTTTTTTTAAACCAAATTAGACTACAGGGTAAGTGTATGCACCAGACATGCATATGATGTTAAGTCACACCTGTTCTTTCAAAGGAACATTGACAAAGATCAGATTTGGCCTTGTATTTAGGAAGTTCTATAAAAATAAGTTTTTACCACTATGGAAGCCTATAGAAATGGCTCCATTAGTTTTTGCAATTCAACTGTACACCATTTTATAAAGTGAACAAATATTTGCCTGCCATTCTCAGTGCAGCACCGTGCTAGGCTTTGAGATCTTAAAGGTAAAGTTGGTTGGTCTCTTTTCTTTATACAGGTTAAGAAAAAGGAGGCAAAAAAAATAGGTAGTCAAGCCCAGCTAGCGAAAGGGGTGTTCATTTTTTAAAGTTCAGCTCAGTGTTAACAATAAATCAAGGTGTCATTAATAACATAAGTAACTACATTTGTCATTTGAAGTGATTTGGTGGGGAAACTTTCAGGCTGTGCCTCCTTGAAGGGCGGATAGAAAGGGAGAGAGAGCTAATGTAGCTTTAAATCCACTTTTATGCCATATGGATTCTGGGCTGATCTGGGGCCCAAAACAGACCCTGCCATAACTTAGGCAGTTAGGAAGCTGCTCAAATTTATCACAGTCCTACCTGAGAGCAGATCAGAATGTTCCAGAATAGTGTGTTCTATTGCCCTGTCCTCACCCCACTCCATTCATGCCATGTGGGGCTTGCAAGTGACGCTACACAAAATGCTTGTGCGTGGGGCGTTCTCTTCCAACGGGGTAAGGGCTATTACTGCCTCTGTCCTCAGTGAAGTCAAGAGTGGAAGGGCAAATCCCTCTGTAGAAAGTGGGTTTAATTAATGGGAACTTATATCACTAGAGATAAGTAGTTTTAGGAGTAGTAGTTATCAAGAGTAGGCCCAAGCCTGAACCAATCTTCAAAGGCCTTAGCATAACAACTCACATGAACCAATGCCAAGAACTCAGACGTCACATAGCCTGCACCAGACCAGCTAGAGCTCTGCAAAACTTAGTTGCACAGAGCTCCTGATCTGCCAAAGCTCTGCAAGGTAAGAAACTATGTTGCAAAGAGCTCCCTGCAGATAAGGTGGGAAAAAACCACTGGAACAAACAGGAGGGGCACGGGGGACTAAAAACCCTATAAATACCAGCTCCGGAGACAGTCAAATCGGACAGGAGGCAGGACAGAGTCAAGACGCCCCAGGGCCTTGGCCTTGAAAGCAAGTGGGCTCTGTCTGTAGCCAAGGCACGGTAGAGTCAAGACGCCCCAAGGCCTCGGCCTTGAAAGCAAGTGGGCTCTATCCGTTGTCAGAGAAAGGTCAGAACCCGATCCTGGTAGGTGACGGCACTGGCACGTAGGCAAGAGCTCGTAAAGAAAGGTCGGAACCCGATCCCCGAAGTGACAGAACTGACACGTCGGCCGGAGTTTGGTGAGTAGCAAGTGAAAAGCACAATAGGCCTCGGTGAAGGCTGGTTCAAAGTAGCTACACGTTTACGAAATTGTAACGGGAAGTTTAGCACCCCGAGTCCTGGTGTAAGGGCTAAAGTAGTTTAGCACCCTGGTCCCCGAGAGTACGGGGGAAAGGTATAAGGTTAAGGATCAAGTAGATTAGCACCCCGGTTCCTGGGAGTACAGGTGATTAGACTGCGTATCCTCGTAAATAAGAGCCAGACACAGTGTAATAAGAATAGCTCTAGCAATTAACTAATTAATGCGCATTTATTTTTGAATCTTTGTCTTTAAGACCTGCTGCACCATAAGAGCATAATAACAAAACAGTGTAACTCTGCAATTATATAATCATCAAAACTTGTCTAAGAGATTTCTCGCAAGGAAAAGCTTCAGATTCGTTGTAACCATGGTGATCAAAAATAAATATCTTTTATTCATAACTCTCCTGATTCTGCTGATACTTCCCCTTCCACTATTGATCTCTCTTACTCCTCTCTCATTCTCACTTCTCCCCCTGAGGGAACAATATTCGGTTCCCTTAATGTTCGTCTGGGTTATCGGCTGGATCGGTTCAACCCTCTATTATTTGATCCCCCTGACCGCTAATGTACCTGTCAGTGCCTCCTCCCTTCCATCGGATCAAGGTCGGGCTATTATCCCGGTGGACAAAGAACCCATCGTCCGCTCGCACCCCTCGATGAATAACACCCCGAGGGTGGACGTTAAACAGTGTAGCAGCGAGCACCCTCCATGGTGTTTAACCTGCCAGTCTCACTTTAAAATAGCCCCTTAATTTCTTGTGGTCAGAAGTTGAATATTTAGTTTTTCCTGTTAAAATAAATACCATTCTATAATAAGGATGATCCACAGAAATGCTCTTGATTAATCTTTAAGATTGTTTTAGGGTCCTATGAACTTGTATGATTCATTTGCTTTCTCACTGTTAGCATGCATATATATATACATATGCATAAAAACTGTGTATGTGTGTTATACGTATCACATACACCACAGTAATGTGTATTAAACACAAGATGTGACTATTTTATATATATATAATGACTATAGGGTAGCTATGCCAGCTGAATTGTATTATTTTCCCCACACTGCTGTTCACTCTTGTTCACTGGAATATCCCCCAATGTCTTGGGACAGGATAACTCAGCATTTGGTATAAGTGGATAGGAAAGCTGTCAAAGAGAAAATACATTAATGTGCTGCCCCAGTGCAAGCTCGGGAAGGAATTTCTTGGACCCATACCTGGAACGCTGGTATCTAAAACATAGATAAAGAAGGTACAGAATGACAAGTTAAGAAACTGGTCCTAACACCCACCCACACCCACACCCACACAGAGGACTTCTTGTTTGTGCTGAGGTATTGAGTCAGTGAAGTCACAGAGGTCTGTCCTTTGCCATTAGACTAGCAAACTAGAGGTTCAGGGGCAGTAACCTCCTGGAGGCTTCGCCTTGACATCAGCCTGGCATGCTAAAATTGCTGAGCCAGTGATTGCACAGAAGCTTGAACTTTGACCTGAGACCAGAAGGACAGAGATATGGAGCAGGGATTAGACCCAGCCGTGGGGCGGGGCTAGCAGAGGACAGGAGCTGTGCCTGGGGCTGCTCCTTTTCCTTGCTGGCCCCACTCCCCCCAGCTGGATATCAGGGCCAGCAGGGGCAATGAGCCATGGTGCGTGCGGATCTTCTGGCCCCAGGCCATGCTGGGGGGCAGGGCCAGTGGGGGCAGTAGCCATGGCGCCACATACCACTGGCAATAGGCATGCATGCCAGGTTTGGTGCACGTGCTGGGGGTTGCTGACCCCTGTATTAGAATAAAGGGGACTTTTTTGGTTGGCTATGGGTCTGCTGGGGAATGCAGTTTCCTTTTTGGTACATTTATTCTGTTATCCCCATTATTTTCTTCTTGCTGTAGCCCATCAGAAGAGATGCAGCAGCGCCTTTGACACCACAGCTGGCTGAAATGGGGTAAGTAAATTTGGTGAAACGATTCAGAAAAAATGAAATGTCATGAGGAAGCTGTGTGAAGGTGAAAGGGAAGGGAAGTGTCTGCAAAGCAAACACTCTGCAGTGGAGTAGTTCAGACATCCAAGGGAGGTTGTGGAGTCCCCATCATTGAAGATTTTTGAGAACAGGTTGGACAAACACCTGCCAATGATAGTCAGTTTACTTGGTCCTGCCTCAGCACAGGGAGATGGACTTGATGACCTCTTGAGGTCCCTTCCACCTCTACATTTCTATGAAAATGAGAATAATTTTTGTAAACCTTTGAGAATGATCTAAAATCACTTTGCTACTGATAAATACAGCCATGATTTTTAAGGTCTGTCTTCTCTGAAATTACTATGGCCAGTTGCTGCTAACAGTGAGAACGTTTTCTGTCCCTGGGAAAGGATACATCCTGGCTCTCCAGGCTGGTGTTTCTAGCACTGATGGTTCATGAGGTGTGTGTGATGTGGTGTCTACCCCACATGAGACTGGAAGGGGTTCAAATGGCCAGGCAGGGCAATTAACTCCCCAGGTTGCACCTGGAGAAGCAGCCTTGGCACAGGGGAGATTGAAAGCAGACTCAGCTAGGCAGGAACAAGTGGGGCTTCCATAAAGCCTGGGAGTAGACAGCAGAAGAGGGTGGCAGGGAAGTAGGCTGCAGTCATTCCTTGGGAAAAGGGAGGTGTGTAACTGTTAGGGGCTAGAGGACAGTCCACAGTTACTTCTTGGAAGGAGAGAATTGAGGCTGGTGAACCAAGAGAGCAGGATGCTAGGAAAAGGCTCAAGGGAAAGCAATAAGGGTAGAGGATAATGGACTGTCTGTGACCATTTGTCCTGGAAAGACTTTGTAACATCAACCCTGGATGGGGAATAAGTATTGTGACCCAGCTGGAGGGCCGAGTCACAAAGAGGAAGCTGCAGTTCCCAGACCCCTGGAGTGGTCTGCAGAATGAGAGGATGACAGGAGAGACACCATCTGAGGAGGATGTACCACCTAGCCAGAGCTAAGCCCAGAATGGCCAGGAGAAGACGGTGTGTGGACACTATTTCAAGGTGTCAGACTTAAAAATGTGATAGGTCCTAGTGCCTCCTGAACTGCAGAGCAATAGGTCGTGGGGGAATGGAACATTCTCTGGGAAAGGAGAAATGAGTCTTCTGAAAGCTTGATTTTCTTTTTTAATTTATTTTTTGATCAGAGATAGACTACTTTGAGGTTGTTCAGAGGCATGGGATGTTAGTAGTCCTGGAGGAGATGGATGTGCGGGCAGAGTGCAGAGGAGATCGTTACAGGTGCAAAATAATGTCCTGATCCTTCAAGCTGCTGCATGCACAGAGCAATTTGCAGAATTGGGGCCTAAGTATACTTTAGATGTGGTTGCAGAAATATAAATGTCATCTCTGTGTGTAAAAGTGAGGGAGTGTGAACATATACAGACATGAAGAAGGGGAAAATCTAGAGCATCACATCCATCAACAGATAAGAGTCACAGATGTAAGATTCTAAACTCCAGAAAGCATCAGCTGCTCAAGGACTATGGATTTGATCATCGGTCATTCTAATTTCTCCTATTTTCAGCCTGAAATCAGAAGATAAATCAAAAGATCAGAAGTATATGAAAGTGTCACAAACTCTTCTGCAGACTGGGCCTACAGAATTCTTGCACAGTGACATCAAGGGATTATACTCTGGAATTTAGTACTTAAAAGATTAAGGAGTCTGGTCCTGACTAGTCCATCTTTTCTCAGCAGAAAAGAGGATTTTAAAGTCTGCTCTATAGTAAATATTGAGAACTGGAAAAATTTGGAAAATCAGACTGAACTCTCATTCTTCTCGTGTCTCTTTGACTGCAGCCCAAATCTTACAGGCATGACAAATCTAATAGAAGACCCAGGAAATGCACTTAGTGAAATCTGTGTCATGTTCTTAGGGGTCAGACAGTGTCATTAATTATAAACACTGATAAACAAATGATGCACTGCATTGAAAGTATTTAGAAAAACATCATCCTTTCTGCACTGGGGCACTGATAGGTTTGAGCTTTTTCAAAGCTGATTCTATAATGGATTGATTTTGTTCCTTTAAAAATTTCAGTCAATGTATTGCCTGGACAGTCCTGGCAGGCTGAGATTAGGACTCTGTTGGATAAGATACCTGCATGGCAGTAAGGAAACTTGAGTTCTCATTCCAACTCTTCCATCAATAATTATGCTATGTGACTTTGGATAAGTCAATTTCCACATCTATAAAATGGGAATAGTCATTCTTATTTTTGCTTTGTAAAGTCCTTTGACATCTATATCAGTGGTAAGTGTTTTTATCTGAGCAAAATTCAGACAGTGCAAGCTTTACACCACGCTGTCTCACTTACCTGCATCAGCTCTTCTCCAGAGACATTGCTTCAAGGTAAGAGGCTAGTTCAGACTCCATTCTCCTTTCAGCCTCCACTTCTCTGTTAACACAGCCAATAATGGTGCTAAACAGAGCTGTGATAGTGGTTTTATGATGTGGACACTTGCAAGCTAGGAAATAGACAAAGTTCATCAACTCATTCCACGTAAGTCTCTGAGTAGCTCTCAGATGGCAACATCTTTCAGGCACTGCTGGCTCATCTCAGATTCAATATGCTAAAAGAGATGAAGTCTCCACTTCTTATTTGCAGTCCTCTGAGCCATCCAGTTCCTCTTTAGTAGAAAAGGAGAAGCTGAGAGAAGTAAAATTCTTTCATAACTTTCATAGGCAAGGAGGGACTTTGCACATCTCTGTATATATTCCAGTTTACACATGAAGCCTGAGACCCCATGAAACGGGATGCAGGTGAATCAAGTCAGTCTCCATTTTCACAAAGCTCTGAACCAAAGTGTCACTGATGTGAAGGGTGCTGAGTTGTGGGTCCATCTGACATCCTGGTTTGGATGTATCTGATTCTTGGATGGGAGAAATTGGGTTCTTTATTGTAGAGTGCTAAACAAAGGGTTTCCCCTAGTCACAAATCCCCCGTAGTCACCTCTCCTCTGCTAGTGAATTTTGCAAAGCAATATTCCACATCTCTGACACTTGTACTGTTTTGTGAATACATCACAACATAATCAAGGCCTATGTCCGATGTAATGAGTACTAGTGTAACAAGATTCGGCAATTGCCAAAGGAGTAGCCATGTGTCAGAGCAACCTGCGACCACATCAAGCAAATATCAAGAAGTAATTTGGACAGATTTGGCTATGGCCCCTTACTCTGCTGCACTGGACATAAAGGAGGCAGAGTGTCCCCTGGGAGAATATGCTAGAGCTCCTATGCTGCCACCTCATATTGGCCAGCATAATGTGCTGAGGAAGAAGGGGACATGTCTGAGGCCGGGATGGGCAGTGATGTGCTGTGGTATAAAGACACTCTCCCTACCACACCTTCCTTCCCTGGCTGCACTGTGGGTACACACAGAATCTGTCCTATTTTCCTCAGCCCAGATGAGTTCAGAATGTTTGATGTTATTGAATGAAAAGAGCTGCTGCTATTTCTGTTTGCAGCCCATCATTTTAAGTGGCTCTCTGCAAGCATAAATGTGCAAATTCATGCACCCTTATGTATACAGAGCAGCACAGGCATCTTTTGAAAGAATGGCCATTAAATTGTTAACATTCCCATTCAGTGTCCATATTTCATCAAGATGAATGGAGGAATTTCTTACCCCTCCAAACTGTTATTTCAGGCCTTCAGCAGACTCAGACAGATAACACAGCACTGGTTTACACCTGGTTTACAATATGAAGGTTATCTTCACAGCCATAGGGCCAAATCATTTTTTCAAAATGTGAATTAAGATTCTGGAAAACAAGAAAGTGGCCTCCAACATGTATGCCAGGTTGCTGAGTAATTGCTGACTGTCAAGATAAAAATTGATGACTTAAAAATGTGAATGATTTTTTAAGATTTAAATAATTTTATTTAGTTAAAACCACATTTTTTTTAAACTAAACATTTAAAATTAAATTTAAAATTGATAACTTATGTTAAGGCCTAAGCTTATTATATTCCATTAAAGTAATTTATAATATTAAGTAGTATGTTTGATGTCATGTTTTAGAGAAAGTCAAATCCCTGAATAGGTGAAGTCACTGACTAAGGCATATGGAACCAGTGTTTGGTTTAAGTGCTGCAGCAATAGCCTCTTCTGCAGGTACAGAAGAACATTTTACTTCATTTCAGTGCATTCGTTTAATTCAATTCAGTGACTAGTTCATTTACAGTTACAAAACCAATTGGGAGCTGACAACGCAGAAATGCTTATTTTCCTCTTCCAATTCATGAACAAAAATTAGGTGTGAGAGGATGAGATCTACTTCTTATAGAATCTTGAAGGACATGGTGACCTGAAACAATCAGGTTAGTTCTCTAACTATAAACTACCTTTGTTTTAATACATCAGTTTTAAATGCAAAATATGTTCTGAGCAGGTTTTTTTCAATTTTTTTATGTATCCAGCACATTTTTAGTATTTCTATTTAATTAAAAAAATGAAAATGCTGTTTTGTGCATTTTAGTTGAATTTGGATTACTATCCAAATAGAGCTTCACATAAACCACAAATAAATATTAATCCTTGGGGTAGTTTCTCAACCTTTTTGATACCAGGGACTGGCTTGCTGCTTCCTAAATGCTGTCAGGCAGATCTCAGGAGGCCAGTACTGGTCCATAGGCCAGTCATTGGGAAACACTAAAAACTGAATTTGCTAACATTATTTTAAAAATAAAGAATCTAAGTAAATGTAAGTTAAGCTCACTTGCTTAAATACATGTGTATAATTGTAGTATGTACTCCTGTTTAGCAAAAAGCAGCAAGTTTATTGTAAGAGCTATCTTTAGTTGCAAATCAACATGTTTTAATAGTTACCAACTAATAAGAATCAGTTTTTAAAATCAGTGATTTAAATTGCTTTGATTTAAATCAATCCACATTGAAGACAGCCTAATTTAAACTCCTCTTAAAGTATTGCTTCATGAATTGAGTGAATGTATCAGCCTGATAGCTGCAGAGGAACATTTAGATTAGGCCCAGAAGAAATCAGTAATTAACTATATTAAAACAGATCCATGCTAGCTAAATAGCTACACAGAAGTAAGAAAAGACCCAGGGCCACATATTATGCACTGTGGATGAAACTGAGGAAGAGTCAACATAGTTTTTTAAATGGAAACCATACCTCACCAATTGCGAAGAATTCTCTGAGGGTGGCCACCAGAATAGGAATATAGTGTACTTGGACCTTCAGAAAGCCTTTGGCAAGGTCCCTAACCAAAGGCTCTTAAACAAAGTAAACAGTCATGGGATAAGAGGGAAAGGATCAGTAACTGATTACAAGCTATGGAACAAATGCTAGGAATAAATGGCTATTTTCACAATGGAGAGAGGTAACTCTAGTGGGGTCCCACAGCAATCCGTACTGGGACCAGTGCTGGTCAATGTATTCATAAATGATCTGGAAAAAAGGGAGAATAGTGAGGTGGCAAAATTTGCAGATAATACAAAATTAATCAAGATAAGACAGACAAAGTGGGTTAGGCAATATCTTTTATTGGACCAACTTCTGTTGACGGGAGAGACAAGCTTTCAAGCGTACCAGAGCTCTTCTTCAGATCTAGAAAATAAGCTCCCAGTGTCACACCAAAATGCAAGGTGGAACTGATTGTTAAGTACAAATTCAAATTCAAAGTAGACAGCAAAGAGTTACAAAAGAGTCTCACAAAACTGGGTGACTGGACAGCAAAATGGCAGATGAAATTCAAAGTAATGTACATTGGCAAACATAATCCCAACTATATGTATAAAATGATGGGATTAAATTAGCAGTTACCACTCAAGAAAGAGATTTTGGAGTCACTATGGATAGTTCTCTGAAAATATCTGTTCATTATGCAGTGACAGTCAAAAAAGCTAACAGACTGTTAGGAACCATCAGGAAAGGAATAGATAATAAAATGGAAAATAGCATGAGGCCACTTTATAAATCCACTTGGAATACAGGGTGCATTCTGGTCACTCCAGCTCAAAAAAGATGTACTGGAATTGGAAAAGGTACAGAGAAGAGCAACACAAATTATTAGAGATATGGAACAGCTTGCATAGGAGGTTAAATCAAAAAGACTGAGACTATTCAGCTTAGAAAAAAGACACCTCAGGGGGGTAATAACAGAGGCCTATAAAATTGTGAATGGTGTAGAGAAAGCAAATGGGGAAGTGCTCCTTACCCCTTCGCAGAACACGAGAACCAGGGATTATCGAAGTGAAATTAACTGGCAACAGGGGTAAAACAAAGCTAGTGAAGTACTTCTTTACACAATGCACAGTCATCCTGTGGAACTCATTACCAGAAAATGGAGAGAAGGCGGTAAGAATAAGTTAGTTCAAAAGAAAAATTTCGATCAGTTCATGGATGACATGTCCATCAATGACTATTAGCCAAGATGATCAGGGATGCAATTTCATGTTCCAGGTATCGCTCAACATCCAACTGCCTGAAGCTGGGAGTGGATGATGGGTTAGATTACATGATAATTACCCTGTTTTGTTCATTTCCTCTGGAGCACCTGGCATTGGCCACTGTTGGAAAACAGGATACTGGACTAGATGAACTATTGATGTGACCTAGTATGGCCATTCTTATGTTCTGATCCTACTAAATCAATAGCAGTCTTGTGTTAAAACCTGGAATTAATTCTTTTAAAGAGGTCGCTACTACATTTGTTCCCAAGTCCTCATCAGGACGATGGGGGTATGGGACTGACTTTTCAGGACATTTCAAGGAGCAAGAATAGCTTACTTATAAAGTCCCATCTTGCCTATATTCTGCCACTGAAAAATGGCTGTTACTCCATTATTTACTACAGCATCTTAACTGATCTAATTCTGTCTTCATTGGGGATATGATGAAGTCATATATGAGGTCCTATAACTCATACCTCAGCTTTACTAGATTTGCAGGTCTACATAGTAATAATCTGAGCTACATTTTTGAGCATGGAAAGAGAAAGATTGAAGGAAATAGCTGTTCACACCTTGCCGGCTTGCTAAGGTAACTAGTTATGATCCTTCACTTCTAAAGCTCTGGTACTAATTCATCTGCTGGCTGATGAGTGCCCTGTTTGCAATGTGTTGGGGTCCTCCATGCAGCCCACATCACAGATGGCTCCATTAATGACTCTCTTTCAGCAAAGGGCCCAAGCACTAAATAAGGCAAGAGACTAAATGGTTGTATTCTTCCCTTCTTGGTGAAGGTCCTTCTAGCTAGTGGTGGGAACATATTAATGGGTAATCACTGTTTGTGTTATGTACCTGTTCAGGGCAGTTCAGTCTGATAGGAAAGCTTGTCCAATACTTAGGGGGCTCTTGCTTGGAAGACCTGGGGTCAATTCCTGGCTCAATCACAGACTTCCTATGGAGATCACTCAGTCTTTCTGTGCCTCAGCTGCACTGCTCTACTTACTTCACCCAGGCATAGTGACATTAAATACTATGAAGTAATGGGGTCTGTATACATACCTTCTAAGGATGGTCTTTAGAGGGGAAACTAGCCCCTTTCAATGGCAGTTACAACAGCAAAAAAGCAAAGAAAGAGCTAAGTCAAAGTTGGAGCAAACTTTTTCTAATATTTTCTTTTAAAACTGGACCAAGTACTTTTTGTGGTATTTACAACTCCCTCTGAAAAGGAGGCAGGTGGAGTCAGCAATGCGGACCTCTCAGCATCTCCAAGGTGTGATAAATTTATTTGACACAGGAAAGAATTAATCTTCTGGTGCAAAACTTCTAAGTGTAAGGAACATAGCACTTGTGAAAAACATCTTTTGACTCCTTTGCTTATTCTCTCAATTGGATCTTTGACTGTGACAGTTACTGTAATGTCAAATTTTATGCAAGCCTCTCATAAGGCTTGTTTGCTTGTTTGTTTGGGCAGCATGGGAGAAGTGCTTGCTTTGGTATCACCCTCATAATGCCTTTGTGTTGTCACTTTCAAGGCCACAGCTCTGCACGGAGTCTGTAGAAAAGCTGAATAGTTTCCAATGATCTGCCTTACATTTTTAAGAAGCTGCTTCTGTGCCGCAGTTACATTTCCAAGCTGCTGCAAAGGACTGTTCTCACTGAATGCCAACATTGTGCTATAGCTAACTGCACTGAACCTTATGCAAAATCTGGTTGCAACTCCATAGTTACAGTTAGTTTCTGTTTTGCCTTAAAGAAGGGATTAACCTTTTGCTTTACATGAAAAATACAGCATTTCCTCCACAACTCTGTAGCTTTTATTTTTGAGTATACAATGGATTTTCTGAGATTTTACACATAATTCCATTAATTAGTCTGAGTTATAATTAATTAAAACTGAGTACTTTAAGAAATGTAGTATCTGTTTCAGGGTTTTGGTGGTGGTGGTTGGTTTTGTTGCTGGGATTGTTTTGTTTTAATTTGGTTTTTCTCCTGAATGATCTTAAGAAGTGAATAACGCAGATATTTCAAACTTTTCATATAGTTACATTTAACTAGTTTGTTTCTGTTTAATACCCTTAAATTACTAATATGTACTCTCAACCCATAATTTTTTGTCTGAGAATGGGAGAAATAGCTCACGGCCTAAAAGGGTAGGTATCTTGCTAAGAGGAAGGCTAGTCCAGTGTTTGAGCTATTATATGAAAACAGTGGGAGAAGAATGGTTTACTTCAGAAAAGAGGGGAATCTTTTGAAAATGTTAGGACTCCATAATATACAGACCTACAGATAAATTAAGGATAGCAGAGTAGTATTAGACAGGAAGGATATCCTAATGCAGGGGGCAGCAACCTTTGCCAATCCCTGTGCTGGCCCCTCCTCCTCGACTCTCAGCTGGTGCCGAAGACCCTCTTGCAGAAAGAAGCCACCTGGAGTGGCTCCTCTCGGCAGCGTGCCTGGGGACCCCTATCCCCAGGCACACCATGGAAAGAAGCTGTATGGAGTGACTCCTTTTGACAGCGGTACACCACAGAGAGGAGCCACTCTGGGCGGCTTCTTTACATGGTATGCCTGGGGCATGGACATGGCAGGGATCTCCGCACTGCAGCCGCCCCTGAAAGAAGCCACTAGGAGTGTCTTTTGGTGGCAGGAGTGGCAATTTCTGTGGCGCCACAGAGGATGCCGAGTTCTGCTCCGAATGGGCTCGTGTGCCACTGATGGCACGCGTGCCGGGGGTTGCCTACCCCTGTCCTAATGGTTAAGGTGCAAGCCTGGTGTGAGAGACTCCCTGCCTGGGACTGTGTAATCTTGAGTGAGCGTCTTCATCGTTCTGTGTTTTAAAGGCTCCATCTGTACAAGTTGAACAGCTCTTCTTTGACAGAGGTAGCGTGAGGATAAACACATCTCAGATTGGGAGGAACTTCATTACTTGTGGTAGCGGGAGACCGTGTGAATACCTAAAATAGGTTCTCGTTTGGGATGATGACATTTCCAGCTGGAGTGCCACAGCACTGCGACTTAGCAGATACATGCTCTTAAATTTTGGTGTAGAGGAGGTGTAGGTCATTGTGCATTGGGTGCAGATAGTGTCCGGTCTCTTTTGCTCAGCTGTATAGCAAATCCTTTCAAGCCCTCTTCAATTAATAAAACAATGAGCCAAAATTATAAACTTGTTCTTACAAAATGGATGGCACACTGGACTCAATGAGAAGACAGCTATTTTACTTTAAGGAAAAGAAAATGAAGTTTTATCATGTTTCAATGATTAATTTAGAGTACAGCTGAGAAAACACAATGAATGTATCATCCTGTCCACTGTCCTGGTGACTATCTAGAGAAAAAATGAGATCTCACGTGACAATCCACCATGGGACGATTTGGAACCATCTTGGCAGTGACAGAACAGCAAGTTCACAAATGGCATGAAAACCACCAAGGAATCCCTTTCTCAAGCAATGTCAATCAAGAGCTTCCCCTGACACACAGGTTTGGAGGCTGCCCCTGACTGACAATTGCTGCCTTCTCGAACTGCCTGGAACTGTTGACCCTGGTCTCCTGAGCATGTTTGCTTCCCAGAGCACCCTCCTTCTATTGAACAGGCTCTCTGTGGGGTGAGCTGGCCAAGAGTCTGTTTCCCTACTGTTCACTGGCATATGTGTGGCAATATATTTCCACGGGGAGCAAAAAATTACTTCATGAAGACAGTCAATTTGGGAAAGCTAATTTGGCCCAACTCTGTGGGGTTTATATAGAACAGGGGTGTCAAACTCATTTTCTATGGCAGGCCAGACTAGACTAAAATGTACTTCAAGTGGGCCGTACATACCATAAATCAAAATACTTGGGCACTCTCACAGCATCACAGAGTGCTATCTGCGTGAAACTGCGCTCTGTGATACCTCTCTCTCTCTCTCTCTTTCTCTGTTAGGGAGAGAGCGTGGTCTCTCGGAGCGCAGTCTCGCATACCCAGCACTCCATGATGTCACGAAACCTGACCTTGCAGCATTGCGGGGCACTGGGTATGCAAGACCACACTCCTCCTCTCTCTAGCTATGTCTACACTTGGTAATTTAAGTCGACTTTAACTAAGTCGACTTAGTTAAGTCGACTTAGTGTGTCTACTCTTAAAATTAAAGTCGACTTAAAAGGGAACTTAGAAAGTTGACCTAGAGCATCCACACTGGACGCCTAGGTCGACTTCTAGGGGCTTAGGGGGACCTAGGGGAGGTCCATGGGGGCAGGGGGGCACCCCTTGCCCAATGCCAGGGGGCTCAGCCTTTGTCCCATTGTACCTAGGTACAATGGGGCAAAGGGGGTCAGGGTCCCTGGCAGGGAGGGCATTGGTGTAGCCCTGGGGTAGCCGTAAATCGACTTAGGACTACCCCATGTCTACACTGGCTTAAGTTGACTCTAGGGAGTCGACTTAAGCCTTAGGTCTAATGGAAAGGTGGTGTTATAAAGTTGACTTAATTTTAATTAAGTCGACTTTATTTTCCTTAAGTCGACTTAAGCAATCTGCTTAAGTCGACTTAAGGAAAGTGTAGTGTAGACGCAGGGTAAGTTTACCAGTGTAGACGCAGCCTCTGTTAGGGAGAGGGTGTGATCCTGCTGAATGCAGTCATGGGTCAGATGGAAAAGGTTTGCTGATCACAGGCCACATGTTTGACACCCCTAATGTAGGGTGTGGGAGGAACAGGTTAACATTGCCAGTGAAAATTTTCCCTTCTTTCTTTTTCCTTCTGAGGGGCACCCATGAGGAGAAGGGCGTAAGGTTGTTGGATATGCATTAGCCCTTAGCTGAAGTCACCGTGGACATCCTCCTAACTCACCTGAAACTGCCATTCAGGGTTTAATTTGACTCTCTGGCTGGCAGCCTAAAAGAAAATTATTTTAACTCATTTTGCGCTGATAAGCCATCTGTGCTCTTGATATGTCATTGAAACCGCTGTTATTCAGATGGCACTCATTACCTTTTAGTACCACAGCAAGTTAATAAACCAATAAAGTACACAAGAACTAAAAATCTCTTACTTCTAAAGATTGAGACCTTAAGTATATGATGCCTCAAATAAAGCTTTTATTTATTTATTTCAAATAAAGCCTTCAGTCAGAGACACAACTAGCTTTACTTGAAAATCCATGGGTCCATTTTCACCTCATATGAAAGGCAGTAAAGCATAAGAACCAGTTTTAATATAGAAGTGTCTCTCAGCATTTTATGGCTTTGTGGTGGATCTTGGATCTCACCTGACTCAAACAAGACTAAACAAGTCAGCCACTGAATCAAGCCATACTCCCACCCAGTGAGATGCATTCTTTATATATATTTGCTGTGAGGTGATGTGTCCTCCTCCTTCAGGGCACTGCACATACTAACTTATGGGACTCATTTCCATATGCAGAAGATTAGACAATGAAGAAAAGCAGAACAACTTCTTATGAAGAGGAGAAAAATGGGCTGTTGCACCCTGAGCCGAATGCCCAAACTCAAGCTCTGATGTAAGTTTCCCTCTAACATCTGCATGCAAAAGCAGAGATGACAGACTTGTAGTGATGAAGACTCGTGTATTTATGCACAATCATGTTCAACTCACAGCTGCTCTGCTAACAGTCAGAGAACAACTGTGTGCTATACACTTGGATTAAAAAAAAATTCTCAAATTGGCATTGCAGCCATCTTTTCTTTTAAAGCAATCACACTGAAGTTATCCACAGGGCATTGTGAGCACTGAGATGAAACATAAGGTATCTCAAATGTCAAGGTGTCATTTTAAATGTTTCAATGTTTATGTTAAGGTATGCAATTTTATTTCACTCTATTTGGCCTCAAAGAAGGAGGCAGAGTACCTGAAGCCTCCTCCTCAGAAGAGAGGAGAGACCAAAAACACAGAAAGGTAGAAAGTTTTTAATCTATTTAATCACAGCTAGAAGACAGAGGGCCCTTGGAAGAGCCTTTCTATAGAAACAGCATTGGCTATATCCTCAGCCAAGGGGAAGATGCTGCTCTGCGCTGCATAAAGATGCTGCACTGCACTGCACTGCACTCTGCATAAAGAAACTGAAGCCAGCTAATTAAAGAGGATGAATGATACAGAAGGTGTCAAAAGATCAATACAAAAGACCAATACAATACAAAAGACTGCTCCAAAGAAGCATCAGTGGATGGTGCCCAATGGAGCTCTCCCTGGATGCATATGTATATTAGTGCTAGGAATATAGCCTCACAATCACAAAGAACCTCCCTATCAAGCTTCCTCCTCCTGACTATTTGAATTCAGCAGAGGTGGCCTTTGGCTATAGGGGGCCCTAGGCGAAGGCCCATTGCAGGGCTCCCTACAGGCCTATGGGGGCCCCTCTGTGGCTCTGCTCTCCCTCATCCCCACCCCCTCTTGTCACCCCAGTTCACCCCTCTGGCCTCAGCTCCCCCCACGTGGCCCCAGCTACCTGAGCCAGTTCCTCCTCCTGCTGCTGACTGAGGCAGATGCGACTTTTGGGATAGGGAAAGCAGGAGCTGGGGCCCCTTATTGCTCGTGGCCCTAGGCATTCACCTGCTTTGCCTACCCCAAAAGCCGCCTCTGGAATTCAGGTTTGGTGGGCAGAGCCCACCTGGAGAATGAAGAGCCCACCTTTACAGGTGAATAGAGGAGCCACAGAACCCAAGGAACCACTAATAGCTGAGGACAAAACATGGAAACACACGGACCAAGCTGCATGTCACAAAGTCAAAACAAAAAATCCCAAAGGGAACCTCCAGCAGAGAGCCCCAGACAGCACCCTCTGCCCTTAGAAGGAGTCCAGGGAATCAGTGGCTGTCCTTTATGTAACTGTAATGTTCTTTTAATTGTAAATTACCGTTATGTACTCTCAACCATAGCTTGTTCTTAACAATTTTAATTCTTAATGAAGATCAGGAATAATCCTCCTTTAAAACTTTCCTTGTCCTGTTTAACTGTAACTACATTTTCTGATCCAATCTACAAGTTGATTCTTTTGAATACTTATTTGTTACATCTTTTAGCCCTGGATTTTACTTCTCCAAATACTTTCCTTTGTATAATTTATCTCTATTATTTTGAATCTGAACGTTACCTTTTCAGTTCCCAGACTGAGACTTAGTTAACTTGTCTAGATCTCTCATACAACTACAAAATATCAGGACACCGCCTCTCCCATTTATCCCTAAAAAAAGGAAAGTAGTATGACCCCTCACCTCACCACTCAATCTCTTCACCACCTGCTTGAGGATCATGACCTCCAGGTGGAGAACCAGTGTTCTTTGATGATTGTCCATTTAACAAATATATTCTTACACTTACACAGTGATTTTTTGTGCACTAAGGTTTGGGGCCCTGACATTTTGTGCTCTCTTTTATGATGCACTTGCCCTCCAATAAGCATCCTTCACCCAAACATGTCATCATCATTCACAAATTTAGCCACGATACAGCTCCATGCAGGGCTGGTTCAGATAATTCTGCCAAACCCATGGTTGCTGGGAGCCTCACTGAGTCAAAAGGGTGCCACATGACATGTCAAAATGCCAACGTGAGTTTACAGCTTTGTTCCAGTGCACAGGTTCTGGTGTGGAAGCTCCTTTTTACTGACTCAGAGGTTTGTGGTGATGATCGTTTGATCTATTTAAGGAATCAGAACGTTCCCTTGTTGCTGTAGTCTTTGCTGGGACTCAGCTCAGATGTTTCTCCTCTCTTTCTGCTATGCTTTAAATCAAAACAAAAATGAAAAAAACATTGAAATGATTCTATGAGTATCACAGAGCTTCTTGCTACATGTAGGAGGAAGATTATTATTATAAGGAATAGCCTATTTTACATCATAGTATTTGGCCAAGAATTACAAATATTTTGGAAAGACTTGGTCCCTACTCTGCCCCCCCCTACAAAACATGTAACTGATCTCCACTTGTGGCACAATGTGAAACTTTTGGGGGGTTTTAGCCTTTTTGGTTCATATTTTCAAGCCTTTCTCTGCGACCACAGGCAGAAAGAAACTTTAAAAAAAAAAAAAAAAAGCTGAGATTCTCAAACAATCATAGAATACCAGCACCTTAGGCTTTAAGAAAAGCACCAAATATAATGAGATATGTGATAATACCAAAAAAGTTAGCAACACTGAGTTGAGTGCTGAACTCTTGGAAATCTGACTATTGTGGGTGGTGATCTACTGATAATCAGCCCCAAACTGCCCTAGAGTTTAGATTGCATCTTCCCAGAGAAGGAAAGCCAGCTCACCCTCCCAGCTGGAAAGGATCTGAGAGGAAGAGAAAGCTGTCAGCAAAGTGTGGGTAGGTGGGAGAGAGCTCAGAACTAACTTGCCTTCCGAGGGAGGAAACAAAGATAGCATTAGAGTTAGGGAAGTGGGGGGAGTGGGAACAAGCCCACCCTCCCAATAATGGAGTGGTGGGTAGTAAAGGACAGCAGAAGAAAACAAGCAAACAAGTGGATTAAGGAACTGTAGTTGCTCTAGCCCTCATTGGGTGCGTCTACACTACACTTTCCTTAAGTCGACTTAAGCAAGCTACTTAAGTCGACTTAAGGAAAATTAAGTCAACTTTATAAAACCTCGTTTTAACTCGACTTTTGACTTAAGTAGACTTTTGGCTTAAGTCGACTTAAGCCAGTGTAGACGTGGAGTAGAGTCAACTTAGGGCTCTCCAGGACTCCCCCACTGACCTCCCTGCCAGGGTGGCTGGCACAGGGCAAGCTTGGCATGCCCCCCCACAGGGCAGAGTCCTGCCCACCCTGCCCCTATGCCCTGCCACGGTCCCTGTCCCCCTTTGCCCCATTGTACCCAGATACAATGGGGCAAAGGCTGAGTCCCCTGGCACTGGGCCAGGGGTGCCCCCTGCCACCGTAGACCAATCCCAGGTCCACCTAGCCCCTACAAGTCGACCTCGGTGCCCAGTGTGGATGCTCTAGGTCAACTTTGTAGGGTCCCCCCTAAGTTGACTTAAAATTTAAGAGTAGATATGCTAAGTTGACTTAACAAAGTCGACCAACTTAGCTAAGTCGACTTAAATTAACAAGTGTAGACGTAGCCATTGTGAGGTGATAAGAGGTCCAGATTTCCCATACAGGGTGTATCTTGGAAGGAAGCAGGAGCTGCAGGGTGGCCTACATTTTTTTTTTTAAAGCATTACTGACAGGTGGTAGCCTTCCTTAGTATTTGGCATGAGTCTTGCTTGGACTGCATCAGGTTTGTTTGTTTTTTTAAAGGTAGCTCCCTCTTGTGATGAAGCAATGAGCATCTCGCTCCCAATTGTCTGAAATCACTCATTTTAACTGTCACAGCGTGGGGCTATTGGAGCTTCCTTAAAAGCTGCCTCATTAAAACTGTGACACAGCAAAATTGCCTCCTGCCGTTAAGGAAAATGGATTGACTTCATTTTAAATTGCTCTGCCTCCAAGGGAAAGGAATCCTCAGACTTTCCTAGGAAGGCAGGCACCGTGGGCAGCGCAGCAGGCCTCACACCTTGCTGTCTACCCCAGCCCAGCAGTGCCTTTAGTCTGGGGCCATCTCTGACCACATGCTTCAGAGGGCGGCGCAGGCAAAGCCCAGCCGGTGATTACGGCAGAAGCACACACTGTGCATCACTCATTTCACACAGAGACGCTGGCGGGGGCAGGAAGGGCGAGAGCAGAAGGAGGACCGCACTAGAGGAGGGACTAAGGGGGGCAGGTGGGGGAGGGGCTGAAAGCTAAGGCGGAAGGTATTGGGGAGGAGTAGGGGTGGGGTGACAGGAGAGCGGAGGGGGCGTCGGGCAGACAGCCAAGTGCGCGCGGTACTGTCACGAGGAGCATGGGGCGGGGGCGGAGCCAGTCGAGCTGGCTCCGTTCCAGTGAGGAAGAGCTGCACGCTCGGCGGTTGCTATGGTGACAGCACAGCAATCCCCTCCGTTGCCATAGCAGCGGCCCAGCCACAGGGCTGTCGGGCTGGCGGCGAACGGACCGGGAAGACTTTGGCGGTGACACTGGCAGGAAGTGTGGCTGGAGAGGCGGGGCTGGGCCCGGAAGTGTGGGGGAGGCGGGCAGCATTGGTTGGGAAGCCCCGATCCTCCTGCCTGACCTGGCGCGCGGAGGTGGCGGCGGCTGCTCCTCGAGCCTGGTCACCTGAGGCAGGCCGCGAGAGCCGCGCGCGGGGCCGGACTCGCAGCGGGTCTCGCGAGATTAGCTGCCTCCCGGCGCCCACTCCCGGACCGGAGTCCTAGCGCGGGGACACCGGTGGGCAGGAGGAGGAGCCTAGGCCCAGCACGGGAAGATGGCGGCGGCCGGAGGCGGCGGTGGCCCCCGGGCGGCGGAGCGGCCCCGGCTGTGAGACCCGGAGGGGGGCGGCGGGGACGAGCAGCGAGCGGCGGAGGATGAGCCTGCTGTGCGCGCAGTATCTCCGGTGAGTGGGGGGACGGATGGGCAAGTCCGGCCCGGCTCGGCTCGCCCGGCCCGGGGATGGAACGGGGGACGGGCCCGGAGGCGAAAGGTGAGTTGGGGGGCGCCGGCGGACGGAGCCGGGGGCGGCTGTGCTCCTGTGACGGGCGACGGGAGGGTCCGGGCGGAAGGTGCTGAGGGTGGGAGCATCAGCAAGGGACGCCTAGCAGGAAGGGCAGGGGGTATAGGCCAAGCAAGCAGGGATTTGGGGGGCGTCCCCGGGGGGGGGGGGAGAGGGTTGGCATAGTTGGGGAGTTCATTGGGAGGAGGAAGGAGGCTGAGCAGAGACAAGGGCAGCAGGGTGGTGCAGATGGAGGAGGTAGGGGTAACCTCAGCAGAAAACTGGGGGTGTGGGGAGCACCCAGTAGGGAATGGGGAACGATGTACTGAAGGAGAAGGGGACTGACCCCCATGGGCATGTATCTGGGAAAGGTAATGGGGAATTGTCACTGGGAGAAAAGGGAATGTGTTGAGGGGAGGTGGACTAGATGGTTGGCATTAGAGGCTTTATAGTTGGATGAACAAATTGGTGAAGTAGGGAAGATGGTATGGCAGAGAAGGATGAGATGAGGGGGAAAGAGAATGAAGTTACTCAGATGAGAAATCCAAAGTCCTTGATTGCAGTTGTTAAATAGCACAAGACTTTATGCAAAGCCGAGCATGCTAATGGTGATGTCATGGCCAAATTCTAAAATTCTTCCTGTGTTCATTCTTCTGCAGTTTCAAATCAATATAGTATTAAGCTCTGGTTTTTACTGTGCAGTATTGAATGGACGCTTCGTGTAAAGCAAAACCTGTATATGTAGTCTGTAAAGCGCTTGGGTTTTCTTTGCTATGAAAATGGTTCTCAAAGGGTGACCATTGGACCACTAGACTGCAAAACATTTTCCAAGGGCTTGTAGAGTTAAATCATTTTTGGAACCAAATGATTTGGAAGTTAGGAGAGGAGTCAGCCGATGGGGTTTTTCACAAAATGAAAATGTTGTGTTCCAAAAATACAGAAATGCAAGATACAGTATTTTGGAGTGGAGAGCACTGGGACATGTATTAAGCAAATTTAATTCTTTGCATTTGAAACCCCAGTTCTGTAATTTAGAAGACTAGTTGTAAAATGTATAGACAATTTAAAATGATTCCTAGTAATGTCAGCAAGAAAAAAACCTATATAAACTTGAGCCTGGTACTAGTAAACATACTTGTTGAACACTCAGGGAATGAAGCAAGAACCCCTGAAAGAGGTGACAAGATGCAGGTAATATAATTATTTGCAGTTCTAAAAGACCAAACAACAGATCTTAAATACTTCTCTATCATCATCTACCTCCCCCATAATAAAAATTCCCAAATTCTTTTTCTCCTTTCATCAGTCTTGCATCTCTGGCTGGCTTTCATTTCTCATGGGTGTCCACATGCTATCTCGGGCTTATTCTTTCAAAACTGAACTTTTTTTCTTCAATCTCCCTTCTCTTCACCTGCAGCATCACAACCCTCCATCTCTTACAGGCCTGTAATCTGTGCTGCATTTGATTCGTTTCTCCTTTTCCCCACTGCTGTCACATTTTTCTTGTTGCTATCTGCCAAATGAGTCTCTTCCTTATTGATTCCACTGGTTAAATCCCTATCAATGTACTGGTCATATTTTGCTTTTATAGTTGTAATCCTGTCCTGACCAGCCCATCCTGATTCTGAACTCTTCAGCTACCCTCCAGGTCTGTCAGCTTTAGTACCACCAATCTTTTTTCTCTCTGCTTTGACAATTCCCCCATCCCCTCACAGGAGGAAAAACCCCCCAAACAAGCCCAGCGTCTTGGAATCTTTCCATAGACATTCTTCATCTTACCATATCAAGTTCAAGATCCTCATCATGTACAAGATCTTCCATAATCACCTACATCTGTTCCCTTTATTTCTCTCAAATCTTTTGTTTGACTGCCCTTTTTAATCTTTTTGTAATTTTGCTTCATCTCTTACAGTGCCTAGCACAACAGAACTTGAGACATCTAGGTACTAATGCAATACAAATGATAAATAAAATACTTCTGAAAATATTCTTGTCTTTAACTAGCAAAAACTTGCCACCTCCTTTAAAACCATTTCTTTTCATGGTTTCTCGTCTTCAGTGTCATCACATTCGCTGTCTCCAGAACTGTTCTTTCGGGTGGTTGGTTTTTTGGTTTTGTTTTTTGGTTTTTTTCCGTCTTTAGATTGTAAGCTTTTGGGGAACAGAAAGTGTGTGTTATCCATAGATGTAAAGTGCTACATATGCCTGTGGAGCTATTTACATTTTTGTAACTTGTGTATCTCAGGGAGGTCATTTGGGATAAGTTGCCCAAGGTCATACAGTACTAGACCTGAGAATACAGGACCCAGGTGCCTTAATGCCCATTCTGCTAGTTCTGTGCCTTAGGAAGAAGGCCATCCTTCCTCTTACTGGAGTATAAAAACTCACAATTGGAATCCACTGATGGAGGAATAATTGAATTTAAGAAGGTTGTGCATAAGGATATTTGAACAGGATGGTGACTATACAGATGTCTTGCCAAGGGGAGGTCAGGGGGCTGGGGTTGAGGCAGAGTGCTTCTTTGTTGTATAAATAAAGCCTTGAAAAGCTTTTGCGTAAAGTTTTTTTAGCCCTTTTTTTTAGGTTAGAAATTTGTCTTGAATGATTGGAGAACTAGAGAAATGACATTGCAGGAATCATGAGTGTCTGAAAGACGAACTAGTAAGAAGGAAAGGAATTTTTAGCCAAAATGGTTTAAAGTCCCCTCCTGTACCCCCACCCTTTTAATGCATCTAACATCAGTGACGGTAGAGCATTTAGGATAAAGAAGTTTTTTGTTAAAGATTCAGTGCCCTTTCAGTGTAAGAACTGACAAAATAAAATCTGAGACACCTACAGAAGTTTCTAGCAAAACCAAGAAATGTCAGAATTGACAAGCCTGATTATTTTCAACTTAAAAAGAAAAACAAACAGTGGGAAAACAATCCCCTTCAGATCACCTCATGTGTCATAAAGATGGAAAAAGGGCGAGATCCCAATTTTTAAAGTATCCTTTGCAGGTCACCTGTTAAAGGTAATTATCTGGTGGTGCCTCTTATGTAGATAATTCTTATGGATTTCAGTTTTTGTAATCCCTGGATTTGGTCTTGCTGTATTTGCTCTTTCTGTCCCATTTGAGTATGTTGTCGGCGAGGAATAAGATAGAAACCTTAAAATAGGTACTCAAGGATTTGTATAAAGTCTGGTGCTGGTGACAGGAAAGTAATAGATTGAAACCTTAATTAATACAAGCATGTGATACCACTCTCAAAGATCTTATGGTTTTCCAAGAGTCCCAGTTTGCATGATCTCCCTGGTCAGATGAAAATGGTATCTAAGGTATGTTTTCTGAATCAAAGCACTTTTGATTAGGCTCTCTTATTCTCTGTTAACTTGGGAATTCTCAGGTACTTTTACCACAGACAGGAATAGACTTGTTTATGTTTGAATGTCTCTTGTATGTCCTGCTAGCTTTTACGAGGACTGGGAGAGATATCTAAAAGGAAAATACCACTAGCAATGGAATTCCCAGTTAGAAGCTACAGAAAACAATTTTCAGAGTACACGATCTCTTCCTCCTACCTGAAAGGTCTCCAGTGTATTTCCTTCCTCAACCGCCCCCAGTCTGTTGTTGTACTGTTGGTTCAGTAGAGGAGCTTAGGCTGATGGCGGAGCTGGGGACAGAACTGGAGAAGGAGGCAGAAAGGGAATGAGGGCAGAGTCGGTGTGGGGGGTGGTGCAGGAAGCAGGGCCATGGTCAGGGACAAAGTGGGCTGGGTGACACCCCGCCACCCCTCCTCGCCCCCCCTGTGAGGTTCGTTCAGGCTTCGCACCCTCACCCCCCAGAAACATTCTTCCACACCCCATAATTCGGTAACCACTGCCTTAAAGCATGATTACCACTATTTCTACCTGTGTTGGTCTTGCTTGGTGTCTGAACAAGACTGTACTAGGTAAAAACACTGACCCACTACCAAACATGTCAAGTCAACATGTCAGCTCTTTTCCTCCAAATACTTCTGGCATTGGTTTCTAGAATTGTTGCTACTGTTTAACACAAATAGCTGATTTCTGACGTGAGGCCAGTGTAACAAAATACAAGGCGGCAAATAAGCATATTGGCAGCAGTTGTCTTTATTTGCTACCTGCCTAACTATTAGCAACTGGCAGTGTTTTATATGACTGGCCACTGGTGGCTTGGTTGAAGCAATTCACAAAACCAGCTTCAAGCCCTTTAATTGATGGGGTGATGTAATGTTCATTTGGGCCCCGAGCTCAGCGTCTCTGGTGCACAGGAGAAGGTTCCTGTCAAGACAGGTATTCAGTGGCCCACCTACTCCATCCAAACTCCTGGTGATCAGGAGAGCCACATTAAATTCCTATGGATATGGGACAAGGTTTGTTGGGTCCAGATAGTTGAGTTCATTCTTGAACATCTGGTCCTATCACTGCTGAAGTTCTGCTTGCCAGAGTAGTTTTGCATTTGGTTTGACAGAGCATAGGACTGATGTAGCACCATCAAAATTATGAAGTATGTGATCCACTTGTAAAAGTAGCTTTGCACCCTGTGTGAGTGACATCATGGTATTTAGTCTCATCAGGGCTGAAAAGAATCTGATGTTGATCAGTACTAAAGGTATTGATGTAAGGACTGAAAACACCTGGATTCTGTACGTGGTTTTAGACACAGCTAAAGCATCATTAGTCTCCAGTTTTGCCTGGGTTTAATCAAGAAGCTCCAGTGTGTGGTCCTCCTCAACTTGGCATCTGCATTGGGGTGGTTCTTCCTAGCTGTAGAAACAAGCAGCAGAGGTAGAGACATGGTTTCCCTGTTTTCTCTTAATTTTGATGGACAGCTCTGACTTTTGGTCTTCCTCAAACAGTTCCTTAGTATGAAGAGATATTTGAGTGATGTCTTGGTGTTACTGATCTCTGCATTAGGGACTTTGGTGGTTCCCACATCTGTATTTGCTAATATTTCCTTACATGCTGGGAAAGGTGGGAAGTTGATCCCATGTATACTTCCCATGATATCTGTGAGATTTTCTGACTTCAGTGAACCAGATAGGAGTCTTCCCCTGTTATTTCACCAGACACACTCCTGGGAAAGATTAGGCTTCTGCTTCCGAGGCCTCCCAATATGGATCTTAAAGCCATCAAGAATGGAACTCCAGACCCATGTTGGGATTTTTTGGTACCCTGACTATCGGACTTTTTCTTCTATCTCTACTTGATCATACTACAAGAGTTATTTTTCTGAGCTAGCATCTCTCCTATTCCTGGTTCTTCAACCAGTGTGGCTTCCCCACAGTTAACATCTCAGTCTGTGGAGGTTGATGGTAGAAGGGAATGAATTTGATGTGACAGATGAGTTGGAAATGCCTTCTCTCTTAGTCTTTCCTGCTGAGTATACGTGTTCTTCATCTGTTGCCTTGCTTCCTGATAGCATGAAGGCTTTCTGGGAGCTCTTGGGACATTGTACTAAACCATTAGACCTAGGATTTATTTTGGGCCAGAAGAAACCCTGTAGGTTCTGATATTCTGCAGCAAGTAGTATTGCCAGCCCTATGAACAAGGGTACCTAAAGTCTGCAAGGGACCTTAGCTAACTACTGGCTCAATTCTTTTTGTAACTGGACAGTCAGCATAGAGTCCCATAGAAGGCTTTTGAATATTTTTATTCTGCCTAATCCTAGATGTGCTTTCAGTGGCAGTGGCCAATGAGAAATCTTGCCAGGCTGGAGTGTCTAGATTTGCATCTAAGAATAAAAACCAAGCATGTCAGTCTTTTGGGGCATAACTTACTGCACAACCTGAGCATAAACCTTAGCAAGTAGTGCAAATCCTGATGGAGAATATTACACTGATAAATTACAGTAACTGCTGAGGAGGGAGGCTGGATTTAACTTTCTGTCAGAAAGTCGCCATTCTCTGGGAATGCAGCATCTACCATCCGATTGCTCTGATGGCTCTCTATCTACTGGAAAAATTTTAGACCATGTATTGGCAGATCCCTTGAGAGATGAAAGTCGTCAACATGAGTAGTTCCTGAAAAACTGTCCTACATTTTCTGAAAATGGGGTAGAATCCAGCTAGATTTTTTTTTTCCATCAGTGACTGTCAAATATCTCCTGATACACTTCAGGGACAGGCAAGACCCAACATCGTCAACAGGCATTCCCCTGTGGACTAGAGGCAAGAGTATCCTCCAATCTTTATCCAGAAGATCATCAGAAATTGGGTAAGGATGTAACTAGGATGCTACTGTTAGCTCTGACCTGGACATGGTGATTTTAATATTCTGACCTTGAGAAACTCTAATTAAATCCACAAATGCAAGTTCCAAGTCTGTTAGATATGCTGTCTCAGATTTGGGATGAGATTAGAGAATTAGTGAGATACAAGCCTGAATCCTCCTTTTACTATGTTTATTAAAGTAAGTTGGTTGTTCATCTTCACCCCAAATTACTGTCTAAACTCTGCCACCCCAACCTCCCCAGTTTACATCCAAGGATGTCAGGCTTAGCACTTAAAATTCTTTGGAAGTCTAAAGCTATCTATATAGAACCAAATGTATCCATAAGTTCTCCAGGCTTCTTGTTGCTCATTTAGGTAAGACCAAGGCTCAGTCCATCTCAGCTGTCCAATGGTTCAAACAATATATATATGGTTCGATGATTGTGTTAGGTTTCTAGTGACCAGGAGGTTATTGGAGTAAGTTTCCACAGAATATCCTGGGACACTATCCGTCATTGACAAGGTTGCTACTTGAAGCTCTTGTACACTGCATTATACCCTCAATTTGAGTGTTAGTTCTGATGCTTGTTTTGGAGGAATAATCTTGTCATTAATGCTATTCAGCAACTTCTGGAAGGCCACTACTGCTTTTCTTTTTTTTTTCTTTTTAACTATAGCAAAGCAGCTTACAGGGAGTTAGTGCAAAGATCTCCAAATAAGTTTAATATCACAGCCAAGCTAGAGTAGGCTATGGATCTGTAGACCATAATCAGTTCAATTTTTTTTTTTTTTTTAACCAGAAAGGCAACTGTTATTCTGGATAGGCTAGCACAGTGGTTCTCAATCTTTTTTCCATCGTGACACACCTGACAGATGTTGTTCCCCTGCGTGACACACTACAATCTGCTAGTGGCGGTGGCGCTTGGACTGGGAGCGCTTGGAGAATGTAGCACTCCGGGACCTGGATGGGGGCAGAGTCATGCCAGCGCAGGCTGGTGCCCTGGTGATCTGGCTTGATAGAGTGGGGTTTATGTTTGTGGGGCAGGCAGGCCCCTGCCCTCCGTAGCCCAGGATCTCTGGGTTGCAGCTCTAAGTCCCTTTACTCATCTGGCCCTGGCTGCTGCCTGTGTTGTGCAGCAGAAACGGGCTGTTGAGGGCAGCAGAGTGTGAGCAGCAGGGAGCCCCAAGCTGAGCTGCCACTTTTCCGTGACACACCTCCTGTGTCTTCACGACACACTTTTGTATCCCAACCCAGTGGTTGAGAACCGCTGGGCTAGCGAGTTAGAGTAAGCTTTGTACTGATTCCGTAATTCAAAGCTACTTTAATTTTTAAGTCAATCCTTGTATTATACACAAACTACATACGTGTGTGACAGACAGACAGACACACACACAGGAATAAGTAGCTAAGGCATAACTACACAATACAAGGACATGCAGCAGTTTCCCGCTTTGATCACACTAAACAGTTCAGTTTTCAGGATTTTGTAGTTTACAGTGTTGTATACTAAAAGTGGCCTTATTTTTGGACTAAACCATATTTGTAGCCACTTGTGAAAGGCATGAAACAGGCAACTGCAAAGTTGCAAGTGTCTCAAAAGCATACAGAAAACTACATATATTATTGTGCTTGCTGAGGACAGGTCTGTACTTGAGCAAAGGTTGATACACCTCAGACTTATTCAACTCTGGTAGATTTGCAGTCTGAAAGTTGATAGTATCACAGGTGAAAAGCTTAAGGAATTCAATTTTCAAGCAAAAGGAATTGCAAGAGATGGTTCCTGTGAATTTAGATGGTGCAGCAGTGTATTCAGTCCAGGTTTAGACAAAACTCTTCGATCTTTATCTCAGAAATTCAAATATATTGTGAAAGATGCTTTCAGATCTTACTTTTTAGGTCCTCAAAATGGTGGTGATTTCAAGCACTTGCTAATGCCTTTTGAGGCAACTGCTCTTTATTTTGGCAGCATCCACCATGTATGCAGGATAACTAGTCAGAGCTATGCACTAACTAAAGACAAAGACCAAATGTGGGGACTGCCTATTTGGAACATATAAAGTTAAACTGAAATAGCCAAAATTAAGGGTACCTTTGAGATCAAAACAGGTGAATTTGTGTACTCTTTAGATTTCATGATGGCTTTAATCTCTTCTGTTAACTGAAGTTTCTGCTTTTATGAAGAGGATCCTTTCAGTTGAGACCAGCACAAGCTGTTGGCGCTTGTAGCAATGAGAGACTTTCAGCCCTTTCTGGAAATTTATCTGGAAGGTTGAAAAACTTAAAGGGAATTGATATCTTAGTCTTGAAAGGAAAATTGTAGAAAAAATTAAATATAATTGAAAATTCGGTTGGACATATGGATAACCTCATTCATTTTCACACAGTGGGGTAGATTGTCAAAATTAGTCAGTTTTTTTGTTTAATGTAAGAATTGAATATTCTAGACCACTATACCTAGATGTATTGAGTAATGAGGAAAAGCAGTGTTGTACATCACTGCTAAAATGTCACTTAGCCCCTGTCAAATACCCAGCGGATGATAGTTCACATGCATATTCAGCAAACCTTTTAATCACCAGCATTTCAGAGCATATTGGTTTCTTGTGAAAATACTATTTTTGCTGTCTGGTAGCAGTGCAGTTGTAAAACATTTTTTCCCATGGTAAAATTTCAGTTTCTAATTCCTTTTAATTATTGTTTGCTGTTGCTTAAAGCTGAAGTGATTTAGTTACCATTGTGTTTTACCAGGATTGTCAGTCTTTACACATCATGGTCATGAATCACACAGTAAGATTGAAGGCTGCTACATGTGCCTAAGTTAAAAGAATTCAAATGGTGCTGGCTCAACAGCTTGGTTTAAGTGGAGGACTGCTGGAGGGTGGTTCAGAAAATAAAATCTACAAATTTCCCAGATTCTGTCATCATTAGAAATAAACTTCAGCATCTGACTGAAATTTAAGCATTGATTAGTGGAAAGTTCCAAATAAGTGATTGCTGATTTTTTTTCCCCCCTCTCTTCCTCACATTTTTTTTTTTTTTTTTTTTTTTTATTTTTTAAAAAGCCTTTCAAATTGTCTGTTTTAACATAAACCTTACGTTATAGCACTGAATTGGGAACATTTACTTGTTTGCTTTTTTAATTCTATACTTACGTTCTTGGGTATCTTTATATTTTATATTGTTATGAACCAGCTATAGATCATAAGTCTTTCATGGACTTGGTACTAATAAAGGCAAGATACTGCCCACTTATTAAGCGTTTCTCAAAAAGTATTTGCATTTCAGTAGCAGATGAATTTTACGGAGTGTTTCAAGAGCAGAAGGTCTCCCTGACTAATACTAAGTCTTAACTCTATTTCTCCAACACTATTCAACTTCTTAGATGTTTAAATTTGGAATGTATTCTCAAGGTGGAGAATTAGAAATGTGATTTCCACAGTGTGTAGAAACATATTATCACAATTAGCATACTGAAAAAAAAATCTATGTATAATACCAGTTATGCAAACTGAGAGCGTCCTCTGTGTTAAAACACCATTTTATGGTCTTGCATAAGGGTTAGGATTGAGGTTTTTATATTTCTAGCTGTCTCATGCTCATGGGTGTATGGAATTTTGACAGAGGAAGAACTCTACTGTTTGTATGATATTCATACAGTCTTGAATCATTAATATGTTCATGGTTATGTAAAAGTACAGACCTTATACAACTATTACATGAACAGCTATTATAATCTTTATGAACAGTTACAAGAGATCTTGGTTTAGACTTTGCTCAGAATCTGTTAAATGTACTTGGGTGCTGGTCAGTGAGGAGTAGTGTTTGTCAGAAATATTTAAAATTTAGCAATTTTGTAAAAATTGTGAAATTTTGGCAAAAATGATATTCCATTTTTTTTAGTAGCTCCACTGAGGTTTCTGTGTTGATGTGCATGAAGTGGGTGTTAAGTTTGGGGTCAGAATCCTTTCATATTATCTTAAATATGGAACAGGTGCAGAGAAGGGCTACAAGGATGGTCTGTGGAGTGGAAAACCTGCCTTATGAGAGGAGACTCAAGAAGCTTGGCTTGTTTAGCCTAACCAAAAGAAGGTTGAGGGGGATATGATTGCTCTCTATAAATACATCAGAGGGATTAATGTCAGGAAGGGAGAGGAATTATTTGAGCACAGCACCAATGTGGACACCAGAATAAATGGTTATAAACTGTCCATCAAGAAATTTAGGCTTGAAATTAGATGCAGGTTTCTAATCATTAGAGGAGTAAAGTTTTGGAATAGCCTTCCAAGGGGAGTTGTGGAGGCAAAAACCATAACTGCTTTCAAAACTGAGCTTGATAAATCTATGGAGGGGATGGTATGATCAGATAGCCTATTTTGGAAAATGACTGATCTTTGGCTACGGATGGTGGATATACAAGTGGCCTAAGAAGGGAGGGTATATGGGTTAGGGTCTGAGTTATTACAGAGAATTGTTTCTTGGGTAACTGGCTGTTGAGACTTGCCAACGTGCTCAGGGTTTAACTGAATGCCATGTTTGGGGTCGGGAAGGAATTTTCCCCCAGGGCAGATTGGCTTGGGCTCTGGGTTTTTTTTGCCTTCCTCTGTAGCACAGGGCATGGCTCACCTACCGGTGAATTCTCTATCTTAAAGTCCTTAAATCATGATTTTAGGAGGTAAGTAACTCAGTCATATGTTAGTGGCCTATTGCTGGAGTGGGTGGGTGAGGTTTTGAGACCTGCATTTTGCAGGAGGTCAGACTAGATGATCGTACTGGTCCCTTCTGACCTTAGAGTCTGAGTCTAAATGTAAGTTACCTTTTTTCTTCTGGGGAGTATTTTTCCAACTAGTAAGTCAGAAGGAATGACAAAACCATCGAATGAGAACTTGAATGAAAAGAGGGAAAGTTATAAAGCCTTACTTATAATATTCAGTTTGAACTACCGAAATCCAAAGGCTTTAGCAATCATAGCCAATATCAGTACATGGAAAACTTCAGCAGTTGCCTAAGAACTTGAGTAAACATACTAATCAAGGTAAAAAATACCTGTACCACCATACTTCTGCAAACACATGTCTCTTGTAATTAAGAGGAATATTTACTACATATTTAATTGTAACAATTTCAGTTAGTTTGTAAATTAGCTTACTGCAAGGGCTGGGCCACTAACAGAATATTCATTGAATGTTTGAATTTCACCAGTATTAATTTACAGCTAGTCAAGTACTAATCGGTAAATAGGATAAAAAAAATCAAATTATTCAGTACATTTTAGTAAAGCAGGCCTTGACAAAATTGGCTCCCACCTAGGTGCCAGCAATTTTATTTTTGGTCACCAGAGGGTGCTCCTCCATTGCATTTCCACAGCGGAGCCAGGCTATAAACCCCGGTCGCCATGGCGACTTAGTGCCCAGGTTTTGTTGAGCCCTGTAGTAAAGTACACTAAATATTTGCTGAGCACTCTGAAGCCAGAATAGCTTCCTGCTTGACTTTATTTAAAAAAAACCAAACCCCTCCCCCCCTCCCAACCTACTTTATTTCCGAGGAGTAAATGTGCTTCCAAAGCAAAGTAATTATTTTGGAATAAAATTACTTCTGTTACAGAATAGTAGCCATATAAGGAAATATTTCAAAATAGCTGTTGTGGACTAAGTTGTTCCACAATAGCTGTTTCATTCAGATTCCTCATGTAGGCAAGCTGGGGTATCATCCACTATTTTTCACCTCCCTCAGCCTTCTGGGTAATGAGTCTGTTACCTTATCTCTTCCTCAGCCTTTTTTTGTTGCAAAGAAGTTTTCTGCTATTCTTCAGTTCCCTGAGCCTTCAGTGTGAGTTCCCCTCTACAATGGATAGTTGCAGTGCCTACCCATACTGTTGTAGCTTTCCAAAACTGCAGAATAGTGAAATTGGCCAGATTTTTGTTTCATGGGTGTCCACGTACATCAGAAGAATTGTAAAAACTGGTAAGACATCCCAGTTCTCACGTGGCATGAGCTTGTGGAATCTGAGCAACAGAAAAGGCACCAGGGTGCATTTTCTGCAGATTTAGGAGAACAGCAAGAGCAAACGGAGGTGATCTTGGCAACCATAGGGGCTAGAATCTTTCTCTCCCTGTTTAAATGGAAGGTTAGTTTGCAGATGTTGATGACATTTGCTGGGGATAGTTTCCTACTTGGCCTGGGCAAATGGGCTTTATAGTGCTATCTAATTAAATGGTATATTTTAGAAGCTGCCCCTGTTTGAGTGAATCAATCAACTTGTGGTAATATAGCCTGTACTATGAGAGCAGTAGCTTTCAGTGGATGCACAATACTTTCTTGGAAGACACTTGAAATCATAGAATCATAGAATAATAGGGTTGGAAGGGACCTCACGAGGTCATCTAGTCCAACCCCCTGCTAAAAAGCAGGACCACTCCCCCTAAATTATCCCAGCCAGAGTTTTGTCTAACCGAGCCTTAAAAATCTCCAAAGATGAAGATTCTACCACCTCCCTAGATAGCCCATTCCAATGCTTCACCACCCTCCTCGTGAGAAAGTTTTTCCTAATATCCAACCTTGACCTCCCCAGCTGTAATTTGAAACCATTGCTCCTTGTTCTGTCCTCTGTTACCCTCGAGAACAGCCTAGCTCCCTCCTCTTTGGAGCAACCCTTCAAGTAGTTGAAGGTTGCTATCAAATCTCCCCTCAGTCTTCTCTTCTCTAGACTAAATAAGCCTAGTTCCTTCAGTCTCTCCTCATAAGTCATGTGCCCCATCCCCCTAATCATTTTTGTTGCCCTCCGCTGGACTCTTTCTAATTTGTCCACATCCTTTCTGTAGTGGGGAGCCCAAAACTGGACACAGTACTCCAGATGCGGCCTGACCAGTGTCGAATAGAGGGGAATTATCACATCCCTCGATCTGCTGGCAATACTCCTACTGATGCAGCCTAATATGCCATTGGCCTTTTTGGCAACAAGGGCACACTGTTGGCTCATATTCATCTTCCCGTCCACCATAACTCCCAGGTCCTTTTCTACAGCGCTGCTACTTAGCCGATCGGTCCCCAGCCTGTAGCAGTGCATGGGATTTTTCCGTCCTAAGTGCAGGACTTTGCACTTGTCTTTGTTGAACCTCATGAGGTTTCTTTCGGCCCACTGTTCCAATTTGTCCAAGTCTCTCTGGATCCTGTCCCTGCCCTCCAGAGTATCTACCATTCCCCCCAACTTGGTGTCATCCGCAAACTTACTAAGCACGCAGTCTATTCCATCATCAAGATCATTAATGAAGATGTTGAATAGAACCGGCCCCAGGACCGACCCCTGGGGCACTCCACTCGTTACCGGTTGCCAACCAGACATCGAGCCATTGATTCCTACCCGCTGAGCCCGTTGATCTAACCAGTTTTCGATCCACCTTACGGTCCATTCATCCAACCCATACTTCCTTAACTTGCCAACGAGAATGTTGTGGGAAACCGTATCAAAAGCCTTGCTAAAGTCAAGGTATATCACGTCAACGGCTCTTCCCGCATCCACAAATCCAGTCATCTCATCATAGAAGGAAATCAGGTTGGTCAGGCACGATTTGCCCTTGGTGAATCCATGTTGACTGTTCCTGATCACTCTATTTTCCTCCAAGTGTTTCAGGATGGATTCCTTGAGGACCTGCTCCATGATTTTCCCAGGGATTGAGGTGAGGCTGACCGGTCTGTAGTTCCCCGGATCCTCCTTTTTCCCTTTCTTAAAGATAGGTACTATATTTGCCTTTTTCCAATCCTCCGGGACCACCCCCGTTCGCCACGAGTTCTCAAAGATAATGGCCAGCGGCTCTGCAATCACTTCCCCCAACTCACTCAGCACCCTCGGATGCAGTTCATCCGGCCCCATGGACTTGTGCACTTCCAATTTCATTAAGTGTTCCCTAACCTGACTTTCCATCACCGAGGGCCTCTCTTCTCTCCAGTCCGCGTTACCCCGTGTAGTAGCCTGGGAGCTGGCCCGCCCTGTGAAGACTGAAGTAAAAAAAGCATTGAGTACTTCAGCCTTTTCCGCATCATCCTCCACGAGGATGCCTGCCCCATTCAGTAAGGGACCTACACCACCTCTGATCCTTTTCTTGTTGCTGATATACTTATAGAATCCCTTTCTGTTATCCTTCACATCTCTTGCTAGCTGCAACTCCAATTGTCCTTTGGCCTTTCTGATTTGATCCCTGCAGTCCCGAGCAATATCTTTATATGCCTCCCTTGTCATCTGTCCAAGCTTCCACTTCTTGTAAGCTTCCCTTTTATGTTTCAGCTCCCCGCAGAGTTCCCTGCTAAGCCACGCTGGTCGCCGTCCACATTTGCTGTTCTTTCTGCACATCGGAATGTTATCTTCCTGTGCCTTTAACAGGGTTTCTTTAAAATACAGCCAGCTGTCTTGGACACCTTTCCCCTTCAGATCAGCTTCCCATGGGACCCTGCCCATCAGCTCCCTAAGGGAGCCAAAATCTGCTTTTCTGAAGTCCAGGGTGTGTGTTCTGCTTCTTTCCTTCCTTCCATTGATCAGGATCCTGAACTCTACCGTCTCATGGTCGCTGCTGCCCAGGTTGCCATTTACTTCTACTTCCCCGATCAATTCTTCTCTGTTTGTGAGCAATAGGTCTAGAGGTGCAAGGCCCCTAGTTGGTTCCTCCAGCATTTGTACTAGGAAGTTGTCTTCAATATTCTCCAAAAACTTCCTGGATTGCCTGTGCACTGCTGTATTATCTTCCCAGCAGACATCAGGATAATTGAAGTCCCCCATAAGAACCAGGGCCTGCGACGATCTGGAAACTTCTGTTAGTTGTCCATAGAACGCCTCATCCACCTCCTCTTTCTGGTCTGGCGGTCTGTAGCAGACACCCACCACAACATCCCCCTTGTTGCATTCTCCCCTAAACTTAACCCACAAGCTTTCAACCATCTTGTTTCCACTTTCATAGTGGAGCTCCGAGCAGTCGTACAGCTCTTTTACATATAACGCTACTCCTCCCCCCCTTTTTCCCTGCCTGTCCTTCCTGAACAATTTATATCCATCCATGGCAGTGCTCCAGTCATGCAAGTTATCCCACCACGTTTCTGTTATTCCAATTATATCATAGTTCCTTGTCTGTGCCAGTACTACCAATTCTTCCTGCTTGTTTCCCAGGCTCCTCGCATTTGTGTACAGGCACCTAAGATATCGGGCCCATTGCCCTACTTTGCCCTGTCGATTCTCCCTCCTGTCGCATCTTCCCCCTTGCAATTTCTTCCGGTGTCGTCCTTCCCCACTCACCTGAGGTATTATGACTTTATCAAGAAATAAACAATTATTTGACCCCTGCCCCCAGTTCCAACTACCCCCTCTTTTATTCCTGCTGTTACAGCCCCAGCATCCCCCAAGTTCCATCCCTTCCCCCAGGTTTCCCTCAGTTTCACTTACCTGTGGGTGTTGGTCATCTTCCCCCTTCGGACCTAGTTTAAAGCCCTCCTCACCAGGTTAGCCAGTCTGCTTCCAAATACGCTCTTTCCCTTCCTGGATAGGTGGAGTCCGTCTCTGCCTAGCAGTCCTTCTTCCTGAAACAGCACCCCATGGTCGAGGAAGCCAAAGCCCTCCTGGTAACACCATCTCCGCAGCCAGGCATTCACCTCCAGGATGCATGTGTCTCTGCTCGGGCCCCTACCCTTGACCGGGAGGATCGAGGAGAAAACCACCTGTGCACCGAACTCCTTCACCCATTTTTACATCTATTTTACATCTTTGTCAGAAATTATAAACTAGATTCATAGTCTTCAGAAGACCCCTGATGGCCATCCATAAGAAATAAAATTTAGTTACAAGGGTGCAAGAAAGTCTAGATTATTGTTACCTTTAGATGCTAGTGACAGATGCTCTTTTCTGTTTAGGTCGGGGGTTGGCAATCCAAAAGATAAGAGCCATTTAAAAAAATTCCTTCAATAACCAAGTGTTTTGGGAGCTGCATGGGCGTAGTCTCCAGGTGGGGGGCAGAGGAGCTGGTCCAGGGCTCCTGCTGTAGTGCCCCCCCTGTGGGTTGGGGGAGCCTGGAACCAGAAGCAGGTCCCTGCATGATCCCCCAGTGGTAGGTGGGGAGCCAGGAGCTGCCAGGTCCCCTAGTGATGGGGGCAGAGCTGGGCCATGGGCCAACTGCAGGGTCCCCTGGTGACGGGAGAGAGCAGCCAAAGAGCCACAGATTGCAGACCTCTTGCAGAATGATGAGACTGCATATTTTGTTACATATACTCAGAGCATAGTGTTAAATAACTCGGTTGTCCATTATGTTGAACATTTTAGAATGCTTGCCTGTGATAGTCTCAAACTTACCCCTTTTAAAACCAGATCTAGCTTAATTACAGCAGGATTGCTTTTTGGAGGTAACTGATCTAGCCACTTCAAAGCTGACCTAAAAACTTCATATCTGGGCTGATTTGATGTAAATAAATTGAGTCTGAGTTCAGTGAAGTTTAAGGTCTTTGATGCTTAATTCTTACATGGGGTTACTTTAAGTATTGGTTATGGATAGCAGGGTATAAGTGCTACAAAAACTAAATGTAGTTGAAACATCAAGTATTTAATTGCTGAACCTCTTGTTCAAGTCATATAGAACAGCATTCATCACTGACAGGTAGTAGCTAAAATATTGCTAATTAAGTAACTTATATTGTGTAATGAGTACAGTATTGGTGTTGCAAAAGAGTCTATCGCTGTAGTGACTTGTGAATATCTAAGTCACAATCTAGAATTGTAAGTGGTGTTTCTCTGAGTGTGGACACAAGCGATGAGACAGTGGTGTCAGTGTCTTTTTCATTATATGCCATATCATTGCTGCTGCCTTTTTTTTTTTTTTTTTTTTTTTTTTTTAAAAGAGTCAAGGTGACAAATTTTCCCAGGGTCGAATTTAATGTCGTTCATCTGTCCTCAGTGGAGTGGCTGCCAGAAGTGCATGTAGATTGACTATCTGTGCACTAATGTGTGGATTCTCACTAGGGATGTTAAGGATCTTGCTGTAAAAATATTGGTTATCTAAGATCTATTTCCTATTAGAAATTGAAAATAACTTTATCTTCAGTGCTCTCTATTTTAAACCACATGTTGAAAGGAAAGCAGGTGTTCTCTAAACCATTTCAACATTAGGGACTAAAAGTGACACAGATGTGAGAAGAACAGAGCTTTTATGAAGTTTGAGCATAGTTTTAAATAAATACTTTCAAATCTTTCAGTAACTTGCTTTCATTGCTCAGAACATGTTAAAAATGTGCACAGTTGTTACCTTGGAAATTGTATTGCCACCAGCTGGAGCAAATTAAAACAAAGTGGTGTTTTTTCCTTTTCCTTGTTTTAGCCACTAGCAGCTTCCATTTGGAGGTTTGGAAGAGAGTTTTGTATGATGATTGCAGTAGAGAAGAAACAAAATACTATTTCAGTCAGCCTTCATTATAACAATGACAAGATTGATCATGTTGCTCTTTAACACTTTTTTTTTTTTTTTTTTTTTTTTTTTTTAAACAAGTAACGTCTAGTATCTCTGGGAAATTCAGTAAAGGTTCCTATACTAATCTTAATTCTGCCCTCTTATTCCTAGCCATTTTCCCATAATTCAGATACTACTTTATCTTGTGAAACTACTCTTCTACTTTGGGTCACTATTCCCACCTACCTTCTGAAAATTTGTAGAATAGTTGGAGGCATTACATAAATGCAAATGTTGTCTGATCAATGAACAACTTACCTAGCCCTATATATGGATCAGAGACTCAGCCATCCTCCAGTTCAACCCTCCTATCGGACAGACAATTTCTCATATTTATCTTTCACATAAGTCTAATACACTGTTCTTATAAGGGCTGCACGCAGCCTTGTACTTACCTCGTTCACCCTTAAGACGTCCATAGACCACTTTTTCATCTGTCTACTCTTACATAGATTCCCATACATTTGGGTGGGGGAGGGGGAGGAAATTTTGTTTCTCTTATCCTTTTTGGAGGTGGTCTTGCATATTGGGCATATTTTCATAGCCTAGTTTTTTGACGGGGTGTCATTTCACTGTATCTCTGGAGATATGGTACTGGAAGCAATAAGAGAGCAAACAAGAGGAAACCCTTTTGATTCAAGAGTTGTGCTAATAAGGAGGTAGTTTAGAAACTTGAATAAAGTAATGGTAGCGTGCAGCAGTTCCTTCTAACCAATATTGTAAGTGGAGCTGTGTTGAAGATAAGAGAAGGGGTCTAAGAGGCCTCTGCACGGATGACGATTCCAGAAGCAGAACACCAGGCCAGGGGTTGAGGTTGGAGCAGAAGACTCATCTAGCAAAATTGTCCACTGTTTTGTCAGTTATTTACCTTCATGTTGTAAAAGACTAGAAACTTCAGGTGGAAACAGATATGATGGAGTTGTGTTTTAGTTTTCTTGTGAAGTTATAGCTGAAATTTAACTAAAACCTCCTTGCATTCTAAATCAACATGAACTCTTGTGTAAAATGAGTGACTTCTTTAAAAGAAGCATTTGAACAAACTAACACTCTGAAAATTAACACTTCTAAATTTATATACTCAAAACTACTTGTTCGTTTAACTTAAATACTATTTGAGCAAACAATTCACATGAGAATATTTTATGTTGTACTTGGTGAATTTTATAAATTGAACTATACATTAATAGTCATGTCAAACTACCCAAATCATTGCAAAATACTGACATGTCCTGATGCTCCTTCAGGGAAAAGGTAACTGACATCATTTGTAAACTCTGTCTACAGAGAAGATAAAGTGCAAGAAACACTGAATTTCCTCTAAGTGTCACAGTCAGTCAGACCAAAGGTTACCAGCTGCAGGGATGAAGGAGTGCCCAATAAATATGCAGAGATTTGCTAGCAGGCTTGAAATTTTGTCAAAAGTAATGATTCTCTTCTCAGAGCTGGCTAGAGAACACCAATTCATTTTACACAAACCACTGAAGAGTTAAAGGCAGTATCTTTTGCTCACTACTGATGTAGGCGGGATTCCAACTGTTGATTTAAGGGTGAAAGATTTCGCCACCAATGAGCAGCCCCATTACCCAGCCAAAAGGCTGCATTATAGTGCTATATTTGTTCAGTGCAGTGCATATGCTCTGCATTTCCCACTGTGTTTCTGCCCTGGATCAGCAGAAGTAAACATAGAGTATTTTAATTCCTGACTATTAAATATTTGATTTCAGTATACTTTTATTTGAAGGAAACCTCTAATAAAACTTTAGATTGCAGGGGAAGACACAGAATAGTTGTTTTGGTATTTCATTTGGCTATCAGTCTAATTATTAATTGGAATCGTAGTGGAAAAAACTTTTATAGTTGTGAACTTTTATATTTAACTATTTTTCTTTCTCTCCTTAGTTTGGGATCATGGAAAAGCTACAACTTCTGTCCCCACCAATAGACTCCAGACACTTACTTCCCTAAAACTTTATTTCTGCCTCTCTTCTACTTTCTTTTGGAAGGAATTGACTTTTGGGAGTTCTCTGTCCCAGTCACTACTCCTCAGTGAACCCTTCTTTACATAAGTCTCCAGGTTGGAGGCTGGACATTTCAACCTTCTTTTTAGACTGTAGGGAGTCAAAACCCATTCAATTGACTATAATACAGACTGATTTTAGTACACTTCTGCTCATGCCTCTGGGAAAGTGTGGAGTGCAGAAGCACAGCTGTGAGTGTGGTTGCCCTAAAGGAATGATGTAAAGAATGTGGAGGGAGAAGATAGGTTTTTCATGACCTTAGGCTCAATGAAAACACAACTTCTCAAATGATGCTCTACTAGGATTAGAAAAGGATATGTGCTATTTTGCAGTTTCTAGTATGAAACACTGTGACTTAAATGTTGCAACAAAAGGGAACATACTTTTGAGAAGGCCAGAGCACTACACAGTTGTACATATGGTTCATCAGACAACAGAGTCTTGTGGCACTTTTAAAGACTAACAGATTTATTAATCGCATGAGCTTTCGTGGGAGAAAATCCCACTTCGTCAGACGCTTTGAAGATAGGAAAGTTGTCTTTCTACAATAGACTAACACGGCTACCCCTTTGGAATATGGTTCATCAGTTTAGCATGTGCTGTAGCAAGTTTTTTCTTATTCTGAAGCAGTTTCTTTAGCGTGCAGGTGCCAGTGTTGGCAGAAAGCTTACAATAGATGTGATACTGGGTTGAAAGCTACTTTCTGATTCTCTTTCGAAGGCACTATTCTAAAAGAACTCTTGGCTTTTAGTAATGTCCTAAATTTGCATATCATCTATTGCATAGGCTTCTGTGGACTTGGTATCCTTTCACTGCCTGTTTGGAGAAAAGAGGAGCATGTCTGTTGGTCATATTCCATCTAGAGGAGAGATGGCTGTATTAGCATTTTGAAGTTGTCTTTCTTCCCTCTTTATTTACAGTAATGTGTTCATTAAAAGAAAATGATTTGGCACTTTAGGTCTGAATTGCTTTTACCAGAAGATGTTAAGCTCCTCTCTGGATTAGTTTTTAGTATGAAAACAGATAAGCTAATAGTTCATTATATTTATAACAGGCTGTTTTAACTTGTAGTTTGATCGCTGAACTGCTGTGGTGCCTCAGTCATGTCAGGATGGCAGGGTGAAAGGAGACCCATTCTGGGTATGACACAAATAAAGTTTAATTTCCAAATGTTTACATACTGGGAAATAAGCTTTTCCTAAACTTTTGAAGTAATATTTATAGGGTTTGCTGTACTAGATTGCAGGTGGTTCAAGTCCGTTATATAGAAGATGTGTGGATACTGATGAATGTGGCTTGATTTTTTTTGTTTGTTTTTATGTTGACAATCATAAACAATGCTTTTGTCAGTTGGACTGCTGCTTTGAAAGTTTGGTCTTAGTTTTATTATATTAAGCTATCCTATTTAATTAATTGGTTTTAGAATTTGTCTACAGGTAGAAATTTACTGGCAGAACTATACTGGTATAACTGGTAATTTTGTGAACACTTTTATTCTGGAATAAGTCAACCTCTGTGTAGATGTCAGTATAATTATAGCAGCACACGGGAAGTTTTCTGGCAGAACCCTAGTGATATAATCATACTGGTATTACTTCTTGTGTGTACACTTATTCTGGAATAAGAGTGTCCATGCCGTTGTACTGCTGCAATTATACTAGTATCATTCTGTCAGTAAATGTCAGTGTAGACAAGCCCTTAGTTTCACAAGTGATGCAAGTTTGCAATGAAGTTATTATGATTAACTCTGTGGGATTAGAGAGAGATCTTGTAGCCATGTTTCCAAGCACTTGTGGCAGATTTCCAGTGGAAAGTTTTGTGAACATGTTGTCTTTGGAACTTTCTATGGAGTATTGGCTACTTACTTTCAGATTCTGTAAAAGTAGATCACATGTAGGCTTAAAGTATTCTGCAACATAGCAGCTTGTCTCTTAGAAATTATTAACTGTAAGAATGGACTGCATTAATAGCAGCAGCATTATTTGAGAACTGACTGGTTAATAATTTATGTTTATGTACAATACCTTCCAGCTGAACTTGATGGTCTATAGATGTTTAAGCTTGAGAACCTCATGTAATATGTATTACAGCCATTGTATAGGTGGGTGTACTGAAATACAGATATGAAGGAACTTTTCTACAGTTTTAATATGAAAGTTATATCTGAGATTGAAACCTGGGGGTCAAGACTCAGTCCTATCGTCTAATCACTAGATATCCGCTGCTTTGCTAGGCGAGTGTGTTAAAAGGTGTATTAATATTACATACAGTAGCTGACATTGTTTGGAGTGTAAAAACGAGTGTCCTGTGGCACCTTAGAGACTAACAAATTTCTTTGGGCATAAGCTTTCATGGGTTCTACCCACTTCATCAGATACATCCAGCCCATGAAAGTTTATGCCCGAAGAAATTTTTTAGTCTTGTAAGGTGTCCCAGGACACTCATTGTTTTTGTTGTACACAAACTAAAATGGCTACCCCTCTGGAAATTGTTTGGAGTGTGTTTATTCACCAACCTGTATTTCCCTGCAGGCTGTATCTTTGGATGATCTGATATTGTTCCAGGGGTTCAGAGGAGAGAGTAGGGTAATATTAATGACTTTCCTTGGCTGCTGTCTTGCATGGACTGTGATAGGAATCTTGTTGAACATTTCAAGATTATTTTAGCCATGTTATAGAATTCTTGTTGATTTTAATTTGTGCTACAGCTTCCTGGTTAGCCTAATACTGTATGTAATGATCTCTCCTGAATAAACATTCAAACTTTTCTAATCTTGGGAATCTACTTTGAGATACTTGGTCAAAAGAAGCTGTGTATTATCCAAAATGTGCTCCATCAGCAGCTGAGGGGTGATTTCTTTTGCAACAAAGGAAAAATAGGTAAACATATAAATAGCAGTGTAATCCAGACAGACATTTGAAACCACTTCCTTGTTTTTCACAACTTTTACCAGTTTCAGTAACACAGCTGCACATCCAAGGAGAAGGGAGAAGAGGAATATTTCCAATTAAGGCTGGATCTACTTCCTATAAAGGTGTTTTAGGATGGCCATTTAATGACTGCATCAGACTTGAACTGTTTGAAATTGAGGAATTTGGATCTTTCAGTCAGGATCTTAAATCCCTTTCTACGTGTGTGCTATCACATCTCTGTATCTTGCCCTTTTTTAATATCAGTACACCCCAAACAAAAATTTCTTAGCTAATGTGTCAGTGCTGTTTTACATAGCATTCTTACTCTATGCTGTGTAGATCCTGCTATGTTACACTCATATAAGTATATTGTGGGGAATTTAATTTCAAAGAGTAGTACTATGGAGGAAAGGAACCTGATATAGTTAGGTTTCTGTGACATTATGCTGAGCACATTGTTCTAGAGAGGCATGGATTAGCATGAATATGTTGGTGGCAGTTCTTTACCAAAAGAAAGGAATAGGGGTGATTATCTAAATGCTTCAAGAAAGTCAATGCAATTAAGAAGCAGCAAAGTTCTAAAAGAAAATGTAAATAACTCTTTGCACTTTTTACACAACCTGTGGAACTCAGTAGTGCAATATATTATGGAATTTTCATAGTACCATAATGACCCCCTTTTCCTATCCATATTTTTAATAGCTTATCTGTTTGTTTTAATTCAAAGTCTAAAATGGGCACCATCTGGGATTAGGAATCAATTTTTACCCCACCCGTGGCATATTGTACAAGACAAATTGACCATTTATTGACTGTTGCTTTGTTCTGGTATGGCTGTCCCTAATGTCCTGATGACAGATGTCATCTCAGCCTATATACTTCCTGTTGAAGAAGTTTGACTGAGAGTGGTTCATTCTGATCTGAAATTGGGATAACCTAGCATTTCAGCATGTAGGATGGAAGCTCAGAGGCTACATTTAAATTGTGATCAAGTTAAATGTATAAAATACTGCTCAGAAGTACCCTTTCTTCTTTGAGTGGTTGTCCATACAAATTCTGCTCTTGGTATGCGAGGTGCCTTTTTTCACAAGATCAGATTCTTTTGGCCAGCACTGTCCATTAAGGCTATGTTTGTGCTCTAGAGATGTCTTTGTGCCCATAACTAAGGATACAAAGAGCGGAATGGGCTCAAGGCAACGAGACAGAACCCCTGCAATGTCCACTTTATTCTGTGCAGTGTGCGATCTTTTGTTAGGCTTGTGGGTAGTAGTCAGTTTTATAGTGTAATTTGTGTAGCTCTTGTTTGTTTCATGCCTATTGGCAAATATAAAAATAACTTTTTAATAGTACGTTGAGGTTGGGATATGCCCAGTTCAGTCAACGTGGTAGATATAAATTCTCCATGATTTAAAACTTGCCTCTTGTAAGGTGGCCACCAGTGTTGGGGTTTTCAGTCAGTGTCTGTCAGCCTTTACAGACTACCATACCCCTTTCAGCACTCCGATTTATCTTGCATAACCCTGTTTCATTTCACTTAAAACATTCTTGCTTACAGAAGCAGACATAAAATATAAGCACACTATTTAGTTTGTACTGCCTTCACTAGTTTTATTAGGCTGTTGAAAACCAAACAGATATCTAGATAAGCTGATGTACCCCTGGGGGCATGCAGAGGTTTTCCAGGGAGTACATGAGATATATGACTTCTGCATCAAGGGTGTTCTTGCTTGTTTTAGATGAACCATTGGTTTGATCCAGTATGGTAGCTCTTGTGTAGTCAGTGATCCCATTGCGTCTCATGTAATGTGTGGCCCCAAGGACCCAGTGTCCCAAGCAAAGCATCTTTGGAGCTAGGAGAAAGATTTAACAGGCAGGTCTTTATCTGGTAGTGATGCAGATTTTGCTCACGCTTCGTAGAGTTACTGTGAGTTCCTCTCAAATTTATTGTTGATGAGTCTGGGGCTGGTTATATGTGTTTAAAATGGAGAGAATTTTGTGTTAATTAACTCTCTGGGAAATATATTCTAATTATCTAAATATAAGGTGAGAACATAACATATGAAAGGACTAGGAGTTCTAAAGAACTTGTTCTCTTTTTCTTTTTATATGACCTTTTTTTTTGAGGAGGAGGAGGAAAAACAATTAGTTTGAGTTGAATTAAGATCAGTATTCACTCTCTGTTACCTCTCCATAAGACACTAGCTTTCTGCCCATATGTATACCGAACAAACTGCCACATGTTTTCCTCTACTACTTTCTGAAAGATCAGGTAAAATTCAAAGAGCATGTGTGAAGCTTTCTCCTCGTAAATCAGATTAGATTGTGGAAAATGTGAATTTGGAATAATGGATTGTTGAATGTTAACTACCTGACAATATCTCTGATGGAAAGGTTTTGAAAGCTATTCCATAAATGTACATAAGAAAAATAAATGTAATATTAATGGGAAAATGGTAATGAAGATGCTCTCATCCTGTCATTGCTAAAGTGACATGTTTCTCAGTGTAACTTCTGATTTCAGTCCCGAAATCAAAATATTTTCCTTTTTTGAGTCATGATACTTACTAGCTTCATGAAAATGTGTCCTCTTGTTACAATTGCTAGTTTGAAGTGAGATGTAGCTGTCTCAGTTTACATGGATTGTTTTATATTTTGCCTCTAACAAATAGGATCTCTAACTAAATTTTAAGCTTACAGTTTGACTTGTATTTTTCAGCTGGCTGAACAGGTCCTCTTGTCTTGTTCTAAACTACCAGTTTGCTTAATAGAACAAGTCTAGACAACAACTTCATGGGCATGCTAATATATGTATCTGAAATTCCTACTGGAACAGCAATGCACACTATTTGTTTACACACTTGCATAGAACTAAAAAACAAGTAACAAAATCCAACTATAAAAAGTTCTACTTTCAGAATAGCTTGTACACATCCCCAGACTTGAGTGGGGAACTGTGCACACAATATAAACTCAACAACTGTACTTGGAAATTCTTGATGTTTCTGTGTCATGTATAAGTTTAATGAAGTAATACGAGATAATATGAAATATTTTTGCATCTTGAATGCCTCTTGTGTATTTCTTTTAATATATAACTTGGGTGCTCAGGAGACATATAAACAGGCTTAATTTGTACTGGAAGCAAATGTCTTTTTCTCCCATAGAACATGATGTCTGCATACAATAATTTGATTCCTGAGATTCAAATAAACTTGTTTATGAAACATCTGCTGAAAACTCTTATACAAGAACCACCAAAAAGTGTTTTTAAAATTTTAAAAAAAAAAAGTCAACATTTTACAATATGCCAACAACAAATTGAGGGAATCTAGTGTAGCATCAGTTTAGTGGAATAAGTGTGGATGTGTAAATTTTGGGTGTCCTGCGATGAGTTGTCAAAGGAAAGTGATCTGTTCTACACTCTAGAGCCCATGAGAGTTAAGATACGATCAAGTTATCACTCCCTTCCTCATTCCAGAAATGAGGTGCTGTTGATGGTCATTTACTAATCTAATATAATTAAAGTGCTTTATATTTTTCAAATCACACAGAATCACAGATTAATTAAACCTCCTAATAGCATGGTCTCTGCTCTCCATTTTTGGGCATTATTTTTTATTCAGAGATGAAAATGATGTAGAAGCTCAGAGTTGCGAACACCTCTGAAATGTTCGTAACTCTGAACAAAACATTATGGTGGTTCTTTCAGAAGTTCCCAACTGAACATTGACGTAGTGCAGCTTTGAAACTTTACTGTGCAGAAGAAAAACGCTGCTTTCTCTTTATTTTTTTTAGCAATTTGTTTAACGCAGTACTGTATTGTATTTGGCTTGGGGCTTTTTTTTCCCTCCCTGCTGCTTCCTGACTACATACTTCCAGTTCCAAATGAGATGAGTGGATGACCGGTCAGTTCATAACTCCGAAGTTCTACTGTTGTAGTCTGGCTGACTGGGCTTCTAGCCCTGCAGTTACTTTGGAAAGACAGAAAAATGGAATTTATGAACAGAAGGAACAATTGGTCTGTCTAGTTCAGCCTGAGTTCTGGCAGGTATAAACCTCATTCCAATTCAGACCCCACTACATTGCATTGTAACTTTTAGTAATGAGGGAAAAGATCCTACTTTCTTATTCCAAAGGGGTAGCCATGTTAATCTTGTTCAGCAAAACAAACAAGGAGTCCCGTGGCACTTTTAAAGACTAATCAATTTATTTATTGCATGAGCTTTCGTGGGAGAAAATCCCAATTTGTCAAGTAAATTCCCCATCTTCAAAGAGTCTGACGAAGTGGGATTTTCTCCCATGAAAGCGCATGCAGTAAATACATTGGTTAGTCCTTAAAAATGCCACAGGACTCCTTGTTTGTTCTACTTTCTTATGTTATCTTTAGGAATAAAAATGGCAAACAATTTCCTCCTTTCAAAGGTGAATAATTTGCTAATCTTATCACTCACTCTTGCCTCAGAAATTGTCATAAATGTATACATTTCAGCACTCCATCTCTTGCTCTCTATTTAACTTTTAAATAACAACTTTGGATTGGTGGTGATAATGTTGTGAGCTCTAAGCTTCCATAACAGTTGGCTTTTGTCTGTTTCAGTTGGGCCTGTTCTGTGTAGTCTTAGTGGACTGTTGGAAAACCTCAGGGACTGCAAGTGGCTTTTTAGCGATATTGGAAGAGCTAGTATAGGCAACTGGGGAATAACAGTGGTGATTTTTTTTTTTTTAAACAAAAAATCCCTATGATAGATAAGTCTAAATGTGTAGTGAAGTCCTTCTAATATCTTATCTTTGGCCTCGACAAATCTATATTTCTGATCACCATGGCGACCTGTTTTAAGAAGGTGCTTATTTCATGAGTCATAAACCTTGGTAGCACATAGGAGGTTATTGATGGATTTGCACAGCTGGAGTTCCTGAATTGTATCAGCAGGACATTAATGCAACCCATATGCCTATCCTTCATTTGCCTCTCTCCCCCAGCAAGTATTGGAGTTTGTAAACAGATAGTAGTACATCTCCTTGGTGTTCCTGATCGATAACTGTTGCAGGTTACTTAATGTGGGATGGTCTGGAAAGGTCCATGGTATTAGGCTTTTTTGAAACTCATAGGTCTTATTGTTTAATGAAAAATGATGATTTTGGTCCTAGGACCGCTATAAACATTATTGGTGATTTGATTCCTCTTATTCTTGTAGACCTGGCTTTTACTGTTTCTGTGGCTATGATGCCTTTTACTGAACACTTGGGTAGGAGAAAGGACCTCTTCAGCTATCCTTGAGTATTTGCAGAGTGACGGTGCATTTGGAAGGTTTGAAATGGAAATGATACTGCCTAGTAATGAGTTTCGAGGCTGCTGAGTCAATAGCTAACTCCTGTGATAAATTCTTACTGTGTTTGATCATCTGTGGAAGCAAGGAGGAAAGTTTCATCAATGGATGATGGAAAGCTGAGGACCGGAATGCTATGAGGCTCACTCTGCAAACTGAAGCAAATTGTCAGGGATGCTCTGTGCTCCTTCTCTGAGTCGAGGAGCTGACATGTTCAAATGTAATTTTACTCTGCATTGTGCCATGGCTTCATTAGTCTCTGTAGATTTAGTGAAATACAAGTTGATTTTTCTTTTTAAATTCTTCTATGGTGCAGTTTTTGGAAAGGGCATTTTGTGTGTTTGGGGAATGTGGTATTTTATGAAACTTTATTGAACTTTTGTCAAAATAAGCTTTTATTGAATGTCAAGCAGTGCAAGCAATAAAAAACAGTTATTGACTCAAACTTTTATTCGTCATACCCTGAACCATGACAGATGACAGTGCAACCTGTATACGGCATTGCAGTGCAGATGTGCAACACATGACAACATACTGAGTAGATGTACAGCAGTGCTGCATTGGTCACAGGCATGCGATTTGTGTCTGGTGTCTTTTCTTTGGATGTGGAATAGCGTGGGAAGAAACCTTTGTTTGTCAATGTGGGGGTAATCATGGGTTGCAGTGCTTGCTGTTCTCAAGGTCTTGTGATATGGGATGTCTACGGTGACAGGAAGGGTGTTTCCATCACTAGTAAATCCATCCTCTTGAGTAAGTAGTTAAATCAGTGGAAGAATGTTTCTGTTAATTTAGCTGTGCCTACATGGAGGTTAGGTTAACTTAAGTACATCACACAGTGTGTGAAATTTTTCACAGTCCTGGGTGGTGTAGCTAGATCAACCTATCATTTAGGAGTAGACCAGGCTTAGGTATGTTCTAATTGCAGAGGTTTGTAGGGCTGTTACTTGGACCTCCATATAAACCTTTTCAAAACAATAGCGTTTAGATCAGACACTCGGTTTGGCAGAGCAGTACTTCCAGGCTTATTCAATTAGGACTTGGAGTTCCACCCTTCATATACAGAGTACTGCTTGCCACACTGTCCCATGATTGGGAATATGCTGAGTACACATGAAGAAATTAAGGATACTTACCTGTAATTGGAGTTCGAAATGGATTCTATATATTCACATTTCCTGCCCATCTTCCCCTTTTTGTCTTGATTCCTCAGTCCAGACTCTGTTAGGACTCCCTACAGGAACTGAGGTAGTACAGGGTGCCATGTCCCCTTTTATACCCTTGTGTGTAGAACATTGAGGAATGCAAAGGGGAAGAATAAGAGTAGTGCATGAATACTCTAGGAGGCACTACTATAAGATTTGACAGCCTGAACTTCACTGGCTGGCACATCTCATGAATGTGAATATGCAGAGTCCATCTCAAAGACCTGTGATTACGGGTAAGTAACATTCATTTATACCAGTGTATCTTCCTGTGTGGACATTCTTATTCTGGTCTAAGAGTGGCTTTTATTAGTTTTGTTTAAGCTCCTTTCAAAGCAACATAAACTAAAGTGAAGCCACTCTTATAACAGGTTAAGTGGCTACATGATAAGGTGTAGTGGTTTAAATTCACAATTTAGCTTACACTGGTATAACTTACCTTTACAGACATGCCCTGAGGAACCAACTCTTGTTTTCACCCAACAGTCAAGCAGCTGTTTTTAAAAAACCCACAACCCCCCACATTTGTTTGGTGTTTCTCTATTATCCGTCCTTGTTAAGGTCTAATGTCTTGTCTTGTCTTCCTCTTGCAGGCAGGCAGAAGTCCTGAAGGCTGACATGACAGGTAATGGTCTTTATTTCAGTTAATAGTTATATAGTGCAGTTAATAAAACTGTGTTTTTATTTTATCTTATTTTTTCTTATGCTGTAGTGACACAAAATGCTAAACAGACTCCTGATAGGAGTTAGAAGACAGGCATAAAAGAAGTAGGCTGTAAAATTTCATTTTAACTTTGGACACGGAAACCTAACTCAGCCTCAGTTCAAAGTTACTTATGAAGATGATCTAGTGAAGAGCTAGAATTTCCATGAACTCTGGAAGAGCAAGGCAATGTTCTGTTAAAGATCTATTCTGCATATGTGGATAAATAGAGAGTGCTTTACAAGTGGCTATACTCCCTGCTTTTATATGGGAAATGAAAATCTGAAACTTAGAACTCATTAAAACTGGTGTGCAGTACCTTAAAACATTTGAGTCCTTTTCCCAGCACCCAACAGGAGATGTAGAATGCATGTGGCCTGTCTTCCATCTGGAGGAGAGAGCAGAGCTGTACCTAGCTCATATGTCTTGGGCACTGACTGACCGGATACTTATTTAAAAATGAATGGCAGATATTCTCAATAGTTTAAAAAAAAAAGTCCATCTCTGGTTTCTAGCACCAAAGATACTGGAACTTTTGAGTTAAACACTAATGGATATTCAAATAGAGCCTGTAAAGTACCAAAATGCAACTTTGTGGCATCTGTCTTCTCACTCTTGCAAGATGTTATCAGTATTTTGTTGCGGGTGAATGTACATAAGTGGTAAGAACATAAGAACATAAGAAAGGCCGTACTGGGTCAGACCAGAGGTCCATCTAGCCCAGTATCTGTCTACCGACAGTGGCCAGTGCCAGATGCCCGAGGGAGTGAACCCAACAGGCAATGATCAAGTGATCACTCTCCTGCCATCCGTCTCCATCCTCTGATAAGCAGAGGCTAGGGACACTATTCTTAACCCCTTTCTGGCTAATAGCCATTTATGGACTTAGCCCCCATGAACTTATCCAGTTCCCTTTTAAATATTGTTACAGTCCCAGCCTTCACAACCTCCTCAGGTAAGGAGTTCCACAAGTTGACTGTGCGTTGTGTGAAGAAGAACTTCCTTTTATTTGTTTTGAACCTGCTACCTATCAGTTTCATTTGGTGACCCCTGGTTCTTGTATTATGGGAGTATTTAAACAACTTTTCCTTGTCCACTTTTTCCACATCCGTCATAATTTTATATACTTCTATCATGTCCCCCCTCAGTCTCCTCTTTTCCAAGCTGAAGAGGCCCAGCCTTTTCAATCGTTCCTCATACGAGGCACTCTCCAAACCCCTAATCATTTTAGTTGCCCTTTTCTGAACCTTTTCTAGTGCTAGAATATCTTTTTTGAGATGAGGAGACCACATCTGTACACAGTATTCGAGATGTGGGCGTACCATGGATTTATATAAGGGCAATAATACTTGCATTCTTTTTTCAGAGATTCAATAAATATTGTGGTGATGTGCTTTTGATGCAATAGTTTGCACATGAAATTCATGTGCAATCCTCTGGTTTCTAGCAGCATGTCATTTTGGCCTTTCATTGCAAAGTCTTTGATTTTCTTCCTCAGTTATATTCATTGGTGTTTCTAGGTGGGTGTTTTGGGGTTTTTTTTTTGGATGAAGCTGTAGTTAAAGAGAAGTGTGGTATGTCACAATGTTTTCTTTCCAGCGCCGGGAATGGGAAAAGTCAGTTGAAATGGTGCTGTTCTATATAGTGGGACATGGTATATCTGTTTTTTTTTTTTTGGTTTTTTGTTGCTCAGATTCGAAGCTCGGTCCAGCTGAAGTCTGGACGTCCAGACAGGCTCTGCAGGACTTATACCAGAAAATGTTGGTAACTGATCTGGAATATGCATTAGACAAGAAAGTGGAACAGGACCTGTAAGTATTCTAATCAATTTGCTTATGTTGTGTACTAGAGCAGGATCATTCTGACTCATAGTTTTATGGAAGAGTGGGTATGACCTATAAAATGGGCTCAATTTTTCTGTAAGTGAAAGCTTGAGTAAATGCATTTTGAATAATCTTACACTAAATTTAAATAAATAGAATACATCAGATAGGGGATGAAAGGATGTTTATAACTCCTGCCCATAAGAGCTTTGGGGGAAACTCAGCTGTGTATCAGAAAATCTCTAATGGATTTGTATTGACAAAAATGGACTTCTAAAAATAGCTCATTGTTTAGATATGTGCAGCATACCCACAGTGAGTGACATACATGATTTATGAAACTGATTAATGTTGAAGAGAGGTGTGTCACTTGTTACACAGAGATTTTCCATATGTGACTCCTAGTGAAATCCTTGAAGCATTCCTAAGAATTGTTTGAGAATTCCAATCCATTGACCTGCCTTTTTAGTCACAGGTGAATGGTCTGTTTTTTCCCCTCTATCCAAGGAGAGCTGCTCTGCCATGTAGTCTTTGTCATGGAAAAGGGTTTGGGTGCTCAGCCCTAGCAATTATAGTGCAGCTTCCACTGTGGTCAGGTATGGACTCTGATTCAAAGCTCAGAACAATAGCTATGAAAACAAGACTCAAAATCACACTTGCTTGCGCACCACCGTTAGATCCAACTTACAAATGGGCAAGTGCCACCTTGCCTTACAGTTTGGAACACTTCTTTTTCTGAAGCATAGAAACAGAGTGCTGTGCATTAGTAAAAAAGATGGCTACCCCTTTGGAACTTCCCTGTGATTGGCATTCTACGTCTACCAGAGAAGAGGGTGATGCAGTAATCACTGATGAAGATCCTCCCATTGTGTGAGAAATGGTGGTGTTGAGGCCCCCCCATCTCCCCCAGTTGTGTGAGGTAGAAGGGATAGGGGGAAGAGAGGCATTTGACTTCTATTACCATCAAGAAAAGGTGGATCAGAAGAGGAGGAAGTCTTCACTAACACTGCCATTCAGGAAGCTGGTGATGAAGGAGCTCCGAATGTACATTCATACTAATTTAGGATCAGAAACTCTGCTAGAGATCGGTGAGAGATCATTCAGGGTTAGTGCTATCGTGGGGCATTCAGTGTGACTTCCTCATAGCCAGATGAGGATCTTACTGGATTCTCCCCAGCTTCTATCCCTGGATCTTATTTGAGGAACAGGAGCATCTTTTTTACAAGCCTCGATTAATAGATTGCTATATCTCTTTCAACCCTTGACAAAGAGACTGGAAGAATATGCTGGCAAAGCTTCTTGGTGTTCAGTTCCTGAGGAGTTCCTGACATCAGTTCCTGAGGAGTTGGTGTTCAGTTCCTGACATCAGTTCCTGAGGAGTTTCATTAACTGTGTTTCCTGAGGCTGATGGTCCGAGCTTTATGACTAATAGTGCTTGACATGCTGGTTAGTGCTGGCACCAAATAATTGTTAATGCTGTGAACAATCTGTTTGGTATTTGGAACTAGAGATGCGGGAGGAGAAGGTACAGTGAGGGCACTGGACTAATAAGTGGTAAGCTTTGTTGGAGTTAGTGCCAAGGGCCTTATAATTGTAACAAACAGGTTTTTCCCATTATTAGGGGGCTCAAGGTGTGTCCAGTGAGTAACTGATGTAGCAAACAAAACTGTGTTTTTTGTTCTCAGCTGGAATCATGCTTTTAAGAATCAGATCACAACACTTCAGGGGCAGGCAAAAAACCGAGCAAACCCAAATCGAAGTGAAGTTCAGGCGAACCTTTCTCTCTTCCTTGAGGCAGCTAGTGGCTTCTACACACAGGTGAGTTCTGAAACGCTGGTCTCTCTACAGATGTACAACTTGGAACAAGAGTTTTTACACTTTTGCCCTGATAGGGAACATATGCAGTTCTTCTGCTTAACTTGCAGTTTATTTACGAGCTCTAATATGCAGTCTCCACAGTTGCTTAGGCTTGAGATAGACAAGCTCCTATAATGCACTTCACCAATTGTTTAATATTGTACATGGAGAAGGAAGATCATCAGATATTCATTCCTGATTCCTGCAGCAGTCAGAAGCTAAACATGGTAAAAATCTTCATTATAGGTGGTGCTAACAACACAACTTCTTACTAAGGTTTCTTGATGCTTCTCATTATAAGACCCTGAATTCAGTTGCTTAGAACTTTGCCAAACTTTAACTATTTGGGCTGAAATTTTCTTTGCTGGGTGACTGCCTTGGCTCATGTTTTGGGAAATTTCAGCCAAAACCGTGTAGCTGTTTCTGATTGAGAATAGGGAAAAATACACTGATTTTCAATTATTAAAATAAAATGAAAAATCTGACAACCATTTCTTTGTAAGCATGCTTGTCCTTATACTTTGGAGCAGGGACTTGAAATTTGCTAGGTGGTGGCTCTGTCAAGGATGTGCCTTTTTCTATCCCCCTGAGAATCTGTCCAAATTTGGCCAACTTAAGAGTCTTTAGTAAATTGAAGTTTGCATTTGCTAGAGTTTAATAACTAAAGTCTCTAAAGATTTAATGTGCACTAGGTTTGCTTGAGCCTCTCACTGCGCCTATGACTGACTGCATGCACCATTCCCACAGAGAAAACTGAGGATGCCTCAGATCAGAGATATGGGGGCTCAAAAGGTCTTTCTCTGATTTACTACCAGCGTTTCTGGATCAGGATAGAACAGGGCACAGGAACAGAGAGCAGGGAATCTCTCCCCACCCACCCTCCCTGCATTCAAGGACACCCTGCTGGCACCCATTCAGCGTGGAGGAGGAAGCCATCTAAGTCAAACATAGAGGGCAAGGTGGACCAAGAGTGTTGTGGTGAAGGGCTGGAGGAGTAGAATGGGACAAGGAGCCTGGAAGCAGAGACTGGATTGGAGGTGGACAGCGCCATGGAGACTGAAACTGGGAATCAGAGGGATGGGGAGAAGGAGATCTGAGAAGGAACTGGAGTATGGGAAAGAAGTGGAACTGGTTGGGCAAAAGGACTGGCACAAAGAGCCAGGGAAGGAGAGGATGCTGAGATTGGATGAGAAGCCAGGGAAAGAGATTGGGAAAGCTAGCGTGGATGGGGCACATGAGCAGCCAGTTAGAAGGCAGGGGGAGAACTAGGGAGTTGGGGGAGGGAACTGGAAGTGATTGGGCAAGGAGACTGGGAAAGGGTGAAGATTAGAGGGTGGAGACAAGGGTTTATTGAGACAGGGACTGGGATCAGAAGCCTGAAGAGGAAAATGGGATGGAGAGCCAGTGGTGGCGTAGAAACAGGATGAAAGCAGGGCAGGTTTTAGGAGAAAGGGCAGAAGGTGTAACGCTTTTGGGGGAAGGAGTAGAAGAGTCTCTGTTTAGTAGGATGCTCTCACCTCCAGAGCCTGCAATGGACCCCAGAATCCCTGAGTTTCACCATTCCTCTGCTGTCAGCAGATATCTGTCAAACTCACTGGCGAACGTCAGTCCTGTCTAATGCTGGTCCGCATACAGGCTAACCTGCTACTGTTATTGGCTACTTCCTCAGCTCCAGGGACAGGGATCTGTGCAGTGGAGCTAAAAATTCCAACTCTGTTGATGAGCCATTTGCATGTCGATATGGTGCCATATGATAGATTTTGTTTTCTTAAAAATGTAGGAAATTATAACTAATGAGCAGCTATTCACTATTGTGTTGTCTCCTTGTTCAGTGTGTGGCCCCAGGCCTTTTTTACTGCTTGCTGTTCAGACTCAGCTCTGAAGACAGAATCATTAATTTCCTTATAGGCTTTGCTTTGGTGCTCGTGCTACAATATCTGAGAGCTTCAAGATGAATTTTGTTTTCATGTTACTCCTGTAAACTGAGGAGCCATTGTTCCCATTTTAGAGCTGGGAAACAAAGACAAGTAAGGTCAAAGACAAGTAAGGTCAAAAGTATCCACTAACTTGGGCTGTCTAATTTGAGACACCTAGGACCTGATTTTTAGATTAGTTGGCATTACAAATGACTTCATATGTTCAAAGCACAGCTCCCATTGATTTCAGTTGCAGCTCTGAGTGCTCAGTACCTCTGCAAATCAGAACGGGCTCTCCAGTCAGGCATGCATAAAATGAGAAACACATAATTGGTGACCACCTTTTGAAAAGCGTGGGTGAAGTGGTCTGACTAGCATCATGTAGGAACTCTGACGGGAGAAGGATTGAAGCTAGTTCTCCAGAGCAGCTTTCAATCGTTTTCTTTTCCTGCAATAAGGGAAGATTCCTATAGACACGTCTCCTTCACTACACAAAATGCTTCTTTGTAAGCTTCAAGTTCCTTTAACACAGATTTTTTTGTCTAATCTTAATAAATAAAGCAAGTACTGTTATTGGTCACATAGTTATCCCTCAGCAGTCGTTCGGCTTTTGAAGGAATACTGGTTCTGTGGAGATCAGCTGAGACCTTGTAGGGCTGTTCATAAACTATTATTATAAAACTGCTGACTTCATTTAGAAAAGGATGAAATTGAAATGATACTGTAATGGAGATTTATAACAGTAAAAGGGTTATGATTAATATTAAGGGCATCCATCTCCCTTACACTCCTGATAATCCCAATCCTAAATATTTTCATCTTCCTATGCCTTTCAATTCCATGAAGAATATAGAGCCTTCACCACAGCCATCCATCTTTGCCAATCTTCTGCTGCAATCTTAGCTTCTTTCCATGTCATTTTGATAGCTTTCCGTTCTGCTTCTGTTGTGTGTTTCCATATTATCCTTAGCTAGGTTGCCAACTCATGCCCTGGCGGTTCCTGTCCAATGCCGGTCTTGTTATGATACTTTAGGTTTTTCATCTGTGTGTGGCCTAGGCATCTCCATTTGTTCCCTAATATCCTGTCCGATTGGCTTCTGTTTCATCATCCTCCAGAGTTCATTGTCTTTTTGTTCGGGCATATGACATGGAGGATTTGTCTAAGGCTGCTGTTAATGAAAATTTGTAATTTAAATAGGAAGTTTCATTAGCTTACAGTAAGACTGATTTTACAAGTTCTTTTCTCCCACGAAAGCTCATGCAATAACTAAATTTGTTAATCTTTAAAAGTGACACAGGGCTCCTTGTTTGACTGATTTTCCAGTGGTGGTGTTATATTCAAAGTTTGGGGGACAAGATTTCTGTTTCTCCAGACTGGCTTTAGAGTTACAAAAGCATAGTTAGCTTTTGCTATTTTGGCTTTAATGTCTTTTCCACCTGTTGTACTTGCATCACATATCTTGGTAGCATTGTGTCAGCCCTAGAAAGTGTTATAGGTGTTTCTTGTGTGTTGATTCTCATGGTTTGTTTTCTTGGTGTTTGTCAACCCTACTAATTCTGTATAAGCCTGAAGATGATTTGTGTTGGCTTACATGTGTCTATGGGTATAGGCTAGCAAGCTGGTATCATCTCCAAAGTCAGATTCTCTAACTTCTGTATGAAAGTCCATTGTATAACCCTTGGTAGTTCTGTAATCTTTCTCATTACCCAGTCCACTACCAGTAAAAAGATTATAAGATATCCTTATCGGATGCCTGTAGAAACCTCAAATGGCTTAGTCTTTTTGTGTATATGTATTATTTGGCATGTCATACTTTCATAAAAGCTCAGAATGATTTTAACAGATTTGTTAGGGATTCCATAGTGAGATAGCATTTTCCATAAAAACTGTTCTATCCAATAAATGAAAGATTTTTTTGGCATTCTACAAAATTTGGCGAAAACAGACTGCCATTTGATCAACAGTTCTGTGATGATATGTAACGTTACTATATAATCTATTCTTGATTTCTTCTATATGAACCCTGTCTGTTCTTGTCATAACCTGGAATCTGCTGCTTTCTTTGTCTCTCTATGTATCTTTGTCTCTCTTTATAATCAGGAATTAACATAAGTGGTACTCAGGTAGTCGTGAGCACCTAACCTTTCAAAAAGCCTACTGAAAACTTTCCCCAAAGGCTCACATGTGTACCAGCATACCCTGCACAGACCCAGGCTCACCCACTCTGCCCAAAATTACGCCCCCTACCATGCTCCCAGCCCTTGCTGCTGGTGGCCCAGCTTCCAGGCTGGATCCAGCCGCCGACCCCTGCTGCTGCCACCAGCCCTAGGCTGGATCCGGCCCCTGCTGCCTCTGGTCCTGGGCCAAATCCAGCCCCAGCTCCCAGGCTGTATTTGCATCCCCCTTGCAGGTACAGATTCCTCCCCCCCTCCAGTTCTCATCATAGTATTTGAGTTTAATGAAATCTCCCTCCCCTTATCAGAAACTACCTTGTCTTGTGTAATATTAATATGGTGCTGGTGAAAACTCCTTTTAAGCTACTCATAAACTGTGAACTTGAGAGAGACTTTTTACATGAGAGAGTCATTTTCCTGGTGAAAATGACATTGCCTGAGAGTGAGGAACTTAGTGTCTTACCCTATACCAAGTTTTGTAGAGATAAGATGACGACGTGGATGCATCGTCAGTTCCTCATTCAGTCATTGTGCCATCTTTTTTGCCCCCATACCACCATCACTGCGTTGACCTTCTCTCCATGCTGGAGAAGCCGTTAGCTTATGCCAGTTTAAAAACTGCTGGCATTTTAAAAGTCAGTCCAATTTTTCTTTGCTTTATACGGCAGCAGTTTCAACAGATATTGCCACTTATAAATGATCTCTAAATGGTTGTCTGACTGTATATCTTTTATGCCTTATCTAGTTTGTAGTCAAGCGATTTTACAGTGAAATGTATCCAAAATACAGAAGCTTCATTTGCTGCATGAGGCCTGCTTAAATTCTGAATATGTGCAAACCAACCATGCTTTTTCCTGCACAAATTTATGAAACATTGTAGCTTAAATTCTTATTGTAGGCAAAGGAGTCCTGGTTCAGACTGTAGTGTAGAACATCAGAGATTTGGTGGGTGAAGCAGGGCAGATTGTCCTGTCCCCTGCAGTTCTCCCTTTGGAATATCATTTACATTAATTGGCCAACTTCTGACAGTTTGAGGACTCTCACTGGAGCCTTACTTGTTTGTACACCCGTGTTTTTTAGAAGTATCTTTCTTCCCTGAAGTATGTTGTCTGGCATAAGCTGTCTGCTCATTCCAATGCTAATTGATCTGCTTTTCTTTGGAGACCTTGTCAAGTGTGCAGATGGCATCTTAAAAAAAAAAAAAAAGAAAAAAAAAAAAAGAATAAATACTTGTAATATTGCATATTGGAAGATCATTTCAGAGGTTTCTCTCCTCTTCATCAGTTTAAGATGTTCTGCAACTAAGGGGTTCTTTATCTTCATTTTGTCCATCCAATAAGACTTTTTCTTATTGTACCTGAGCAAAGAATAAATTTAAAATGTAGTGGTAATATGGAGTTCTTTATGCACATTTATCAAATGACTTAAGATTCAAGTAGACAGGAGTTGAGTTTTATGAGCAGAGCTTGAAAAAGTATCACTAGTGTTTTTCTCCACTTTTTGTTCCTGATTGAGAAGGAAGAAATCCTTGATATCTGAAGAGCAAGTGAAGCATTCTAGTGAAGTTGCTTTGAGGGATTTGACTCTTCAAGCGGCACATAAATGCTCAATGCCAAGAGTATATTCTTTGCTGCTGTTTTCTGTATTGTCTGGATAGTTGAGACAGACTTTAGTATCACATTTTACCACTTAATCTTCAAGGCTGTTTGTAGTTTTCCCATCTATGCAGTAAATCTTTGAAGATGGTTAGAAGTGAAACATTTGTTCCTTTCTTGCATCAAGTTAGCCCTCAGTGCCGATCTCAAGTTTGGTCCATCACATCTAAGAACTTTTAGGATATGAGCTCCCTGTCCCCATCAGCTGTACCAGCTACAGTCCCCTTTTGGAGTTTCTGTGTAGGTTTTATCTGGAAGTGGAAGCATTCTGTTTATCCATCCATAGTAGACTGGCTATGATTTATGTGACCCTTCATATCTCTAGCTGGAGAATGTGCAGAGGTCAATGTTATGTCTTCGGTTTCTAGCACAGATACCAGGTAAAACAAGTAGTCCTTCCTTGTTGCTTGGTGACAATTCTGATATACAAGGGCACATCAGAAGAGGCTTTTTGAGTTTGTATGCCTTCGTTGGCTTTATCTGAATTATTGTTAAAAGGACAAATGGAAGGAATTCTCTTACTTGTCCCAGCAATGTCTATTTCTGAGTTATGGTGTTATCACAAGGTTAGTTCTGGATCATTATTTATCATATCACATTCAAAGTTAAAAGTTTGAGTCTTCTGTTTTGGAGACGACTTGTTGTTTAGTATTTGCCTATTATGGAGAAGGTATTTATCTTGTGAGAGGCTCTTGAACCTTGTAAAGATGTTTGTAGCCTAAACCGGGTACTTTCCAAGTGTTTACTCAGACTCTGGAAAGTTATGCCGAGTACATAAATAACAGTCGATTGTCTCACTCTCTTGTCATTTTGACTCAGTTGTCTGCAGCTAATGATAAAGCTAAAGGACACTTTCTTCTCCTTTAAAAAAAAAAAAAAAAGTGCGAAAGTGAATTTACAGGGCTGCAAATCATTCATTGCATCTCTGTCCAGTTCTTAGTAATCGCAGGCTTTTCCATTACAGGGGAATAAAATGCTCTTGGTTCAAGAGCTTCTGCCACAAGCCTATAGGCAAAACTTCAGGAAAGCAAAGCTCAATCATTCCTCAGATCAGCATTCAATATATTTGTTCCAGTAGCAACTGTCTCTTCTTTGAGACATTCCTGGTTTGGGAACTTGAGTCTTACACCAGCAGTTTCTGACCTGGCATTCTATCAGGTCAAGCAGAATGCCAGAGAACTTATAAACAGTTAGAGAACTGGAGTGGGTACTCTTTCAGCTTTTATCTGAAAGGGTAGAGCTGTTGAAACTGTTGTAGTTAACATTTGCTCTGCTCAATCAGATTAAAAATCCCTTCCCCTCTCAGTTGCTCAGGTTTTAATGAGATATTCCCTTTGCCTGTGGCACTTGGACATGGGAGCTTCTTTTCCATAAAGAAAAGATAATGCTCCTTCCTATTCAAGTTTTTGCTTAGTGGTCCTGGATTTCCTTTTCCATGCATTTCATTAACAGTATTTTAAGGGAATGTGGTCCTACACAGACAATAAATTTTGTACTCTTAGCTTTTATGTTGATAGCAAAAAGTCAGCATAAGAAATTTTTCTCTCAAGCCTGTTGCTTGAATTCTTTGGGGACCAGACCAAAGAGGAGTCAATATCCATCCACAGATAGCACAATATACTGATATGCAACAAAGAATTGACAACATATTGTCTTAAAGCCCGTTGAATTAGGCCTGTTTTGCTCAGGTTCTAATATCTGAATGGTAACTGTGAAGCAATATGTACGTTCACTGGACTTTCCTCTATGATTTGAGAATACAGTGGATGCCCATTTAAGACAGTGGTACTATAATCTCATTCAGTAATTGTGTTCTCCTGTGAATTCTTTACCCAAACTAGTCTTTGGATTCAGGAATTTGAAGGGGAAAACCTTATTAGTAACTGCAGTTCTCAGAAAATACTAAATAGTTACCACAGCAGATCTGCATCTGCCCCCTGTCCCCTAGAGATTATCTCTCTCTGGGCAAGGAGATAAGGGGGGAACAGGCCTTCTTTATGGAGGAGCTCTGCATGTTCAGAGACTCTAAGGTTAGAAGGCACCAATGTGATCATCTAGTCTGACCTCTTGCACAAAGCAGGCCACAAAACCTCACCCACCCACTCCCTTCTGTAATAACCCTCTAACCTATGACTGAGTTGTTATGGTTTAAAGACTTTCAGGTACAGAGAATCCACTAGCAACTCTTGTGGTGGTAGTATTTGCACTATTGTATACTGTTACATTGCTGTTTTGATTACTGTCCGACTTTATTACTGAACTAGGACTTTTCTTCTAGTTATTACAGGAGCTGTGCACAGTGTTTAATGTCGACTTGCCCTGCCGTGTGAAGTCCTCCCAGCTGGGAATAATCAGCAATAAACAGATGCACACCAGCGCTATTGTGAAGCCACAGTCTAGCTCCTGCTCGTACATCTGCCAGCATTGCCTTGTCCATCTTGGAGACATTGGTGAGTGGTCTGAGCAAGGAGAGCTCAGATGCTCTGCACAGCATAAACTTAGAAAGGAATCTGCAGATCCTGAGTGCTGTGAGACCAAGAATTCTACCATGAGCTTCTGATTGTAGTCTCAACAGTTTAAATAGGTTGACAGGTCTGAAATATGCTGGGGTGTTAGAGTCCTTGAACGACTGTGTTGCTGTAAAGCAGTGATATTATGAGAGTAGCTTTCTATTTTGCTTAGACTCATGTTTTCATTCAGAGGAGTTCTGTTTGTTGTAGACAGAGGGAAAAGTAAAAACCTGTTAAATTGGAAGAGCTTTTACAAGAACTTGTGTTGCAGTAAGATGGCATGTTTAACAGGCCTTCATGTCAGAGAAAATCTGTGTTAAACAGTTTTTCCTACAGACAACATGGTAAGAAGTCTGCTTTGCATCCAAAAACACTTAAGTTCAACAGGCTTTTCTATTTATAATTGTATTGTGGTGCTTTACATATTTTGATTATACAATCCACACTAGATTAAACTTCTTTTAGAACGGGTTATTTTAAAAAGTAACATGCAACTACTTTAAAATAACCTAGCATTAGATCTAGGTACTGAATATTCCTAAAATTAAGAGGTACGAGGAGCATTCACAACTTTTTGTGTAATGTGTCTGGCACAATATATTTGAGGGTAGTGTATAAGAGCTGGTGATCTGTGACTTTTGAACCTGAAAGGGAGAGCGACTAAAGGTATATTAACGTTCCTTGTACTGTTGTGGGCATGCAGCATGTAATTCTAGTGTTTGTTTTGAAGTATATGCAAGACATTTATGGTTCTCAAGTAGGCTGCATGTACTTGTAATCTGCAGAACTAAATACTTTCAAATGTTGAGGAGAGTTAAACTCTGAGAAGCAGACAGGCAAATTTAGACAGCAATTCTTCTTTCCTTTTTTAGCTCGCTACAGGAATCAGACCAGCCAGGCAGAGTCCTACTATAGACATGCTGCTCAGCTCGTTCCTTCCAATGGTGAGTCTGAGTTGCGTCTACTCTGCTGAGCTTACTACCCCAAATCAGTATGTAAGATGTTTGCTTTCATTCACCATAGAAAATGGAGAATTAATTTTAGATTTTGACTATAAAAAATTAAAATCCCAACTAAGCCTTCCTAATACTAGGAACAAGTTAAAATAGAACCTTGATGATTCACACTTCACTAATCTGCATTCCCTGTAGTTCACGCACAACTTGTTTTCGTTTCTCAAAGGTTGAAAGCATCGTACTGAGGTCTCATAGTAATAAGACTATGCCATGTTACAGGATACGCTATATTACACTTATGCTTTTTGTATGAAGCATTATAATTAAACTTGTACTGCACTTGTCAAATGAACAAGCATTGTGCGATGCATTCTTTGCTTTCTTTAATTGTTCACTCACTAATAAATAAAAAAGCGGTAATTCACATTGGGTCTCCAAGTCACTCATACAACTCTGAGTTGATTCTGTACTTCAGTCTTCTGACTCTTCTCCCCTCCCCCCCCCCCCCGATCATTCTTTTTATGCAGGTGCAATGAGCTAGTAGTGAATAGAACTAAGTCAGGCACAGCAAATAGAATACAAATTCCTATTTGCAGCAGGTTGCTCTGTAATGAAAATGGAAACTGCTTTTATGAGCCACATCCACACCCACCAGGACTCAGTTACTGCAGTAGTCACCTAAAACTGGCTTTTAAATCTTTGGAGCTGGCTTTTGTGTCCTCTCTATTTTAAGTTGTATTACATCAGTAACTTTTAATAGATTCTGATTGGTATGTTAGAAGCAAAACTTCTGCTTTAAACAAAGTTGTTTTTTTATTAAATCATTTGCATCTGTTTTTACATTTAATGTATTTGTGAAAAATTTGTATTTGATATCATAAATCCTGTAGTTTGTGAATTACAGCAGTGCTAAGATGGGACTGGGTAACTGGTTCAGCAAATTAATCTGTATAAAGGCTCATAGCCTCTCTTTGTAGCTGAGATTTAGATTGAAATAGAGATTCTTTCTTTGGCTAACTAGAGGGAAACGCTTAGGTTGCATTTGAAGAAAAGATGGCTTCATTCCATGAGAAATTGTCATCCTCTTCTCCCTAGGTCAGCCTTACAATCAGTTGGCTATTTTAGCTTCCTCCAAAGGAGACCACCTGACCACAATTTTCTACTACTGCAGAAGCATTGCTGTGAAGTTCCCTTTCCCAGCCGCCTCCACTAATCTACAAAAAGCACTTTCTAAAGCACTGGAAAGGTGAGGCTGATCTCTTCTAGGGAGTGAGTAGTAGTTAATAACTAAAATTCCCATTGCCTGCATCCTGGCAAATGTTCCCTCCCATTTTTGGTGTGTCTGGATCTACTCACTGCTGCTAAGCATTCATAGTACCAGATGTGCACACCGGTGTGGGAGATCACTGGACCCCCCTCTGCCCCCAACACCAGGCACATCCAACTTATGTATTTCTTGACGGGAAAGAGCCTATATCTGAGATAATCCTGGGAGGGAGTCCTAGTGGGGACAGATGCGCTATATGAAGTACCAGCACATCTCTCGGGTAGGGGCAGCCGATAGTGAAACTACCTCTCCTCTCTCAGACCTTGTCCTTTCTTTGAGAAGGGGTGCAGCTAATAGCATTGTTCTGCCTGGAAGATCTTTAGCCTGTGCAGCTTTTTCTCTTGACAAAGACTGAAGCCAGCTATTTCTCTCAATTTGCAGTCGGGATGAGGTGAAGACTCGATGGGGAGTGTCTGACTTCATCAAGGCGTTTATTAAGTTCCATGGCCATGTGTACCTGAGTAAGAGCTTGGATAAGCTGAGCCCTCTTCGAGAAAAGCTGGAGGAACAGTTTAAGGTTTGTACCACAAAATATTCCTAACTTTTCACTTTGGAAATCTAACAGCTAGACAGGAATCTGGCCTTTCACTGTTTTAATATGCTGGGAAAACATGTTCCTTTAACAAAACTGCCACTTAAAGTATTTCAGACTAAGGTAAGTGTTTTCCATACTGAAATAGACTGTGATGTGCATGGAGGTGGTGATAGATAACAGGTTGCAAAGATTTGGTGTGTAGACTGGTAATGGTCAGCCCAAATCACCCATACAGACATGATTTTCCCTCCCCAGTTTAACATTCCTAATCTAAATGTGTGCTTCTGCTGTGGAAACAAAAGGTTAATTAAATATTCAAAATATAGGCCATACTCTAAGCTTGGAGTGCCACTTTTTGATTCTGTGCTTCCTGAACCAGATGATCGGAAGAGATTTTGTGAAAAGCAATTAATTTCTCCCAACTACTACAGTTTCATATGAGAGAAGTCATCTTGAAATCCTTCAGTAAACACTGAACCAAGAGCTCCCTTCTCTGATTTCCTACATTTATTCTTTATTAGTAATTAAGGCTGTTTTAACATTGCTCAAGCTGCCAGCTTCTCTTGCTGGCAAAGTTTACACTTGAAAGCTGTTTTGAAAGCCTTCAGTTCTGTGCACAAAGTGGGACCAATCAAAACTGAGATGTCTCTTCTGCAAAATCAGAGTAACAATGAAATGAGTAGATAGCTCATAAGTTTAAAATGGCTACATTCTTACATTTAAACAGTGGCTTTTTTGTTGTTTACTCCAGATAATCTATTTTAGCTAGGTAAAATTAAAAAAACCAATCCTTTCCATCACTGGTTATTTTCTTACTTTTAGCCATTTTGTAAATGCTGCTTTCCAGAATGCTTATTAGTATTTACGCACACTAGTCAGTCATGTGGAAGGTTCTGAGATACTGAACACATCCAAAGTGTCTAATTATACACTAACTTACTGCTTAGGTATATGGTAATGCACAAAGTTCTGTAACATGGCATTTATTATACTGAGCTGAATGATTTTTAGCTTCTTCCTCCGCAAAATACAAGAAAATCACTTCATCTAGCTGAGTTATGAAGTGAATCACGGAAGCATCGATATCTAGGGCTGAGAGGGACCTTGAGAAGTCAAATCCAGCGTCCCACAGTGAGGCAGGCCCAAGTCAACGTAAACCATCCCTGGCAGGTTTTTGTCCAATTGTTCCTTAAAACCTCCAGTGGCAGAGTCCCCAACCTCCCTTGGAAGCCTATTCCAGAGCTTGAGTATCCTTACAGTTTTTTCCTAATATCTAATCTAAATCTCCCTTGCTGCAGCCTTAGACCATTACTACTTTCTTGCTTTAACTGCACATGGAGAATACTATCCATTGATCGCTGTCCTTTTTATAACTGAAGATTATTATCAGGTCTCCTCTCCCCCCTCCCCCCAATCTCCTTTTCTCAAGACAAAACATGCACAGGTTATTTAACATTTCCTCATAGGTCAGGTTTTCTAAACCTTTTATCATTTTTGTTCCTCTCCTCTGAATTCTCCCCAATTTGTCCTCCTCTTTTCTAAAGCATGGTGCCTGTAATTGGACTGTATTCCAGCTGAGGCATCACCTGTACCAAGCAGAGTGGGACGATTACCTCCCGTATCATACATATGACATTCCTGGTAATACACCCCAGAATTATGTTAGTCTTTTTCACATCTGCATTACATTGTTGATTCATATTCAATTTGTGATCCACTGTAACGTCAAGATCCTTTTCAGGATTACTAGCCAGTTATTCCCCGTTTTGTAGTTGTGCATTTGATTTTTATTTCTTCCTAAGTGAAGTAGTCTGCACTTAGGTTTTATTGAATTTTATCTTGTTGATTTCAGACTAGTACTCTAATTCATTACCGTAGTTTGGAATTCTAATCCTCTTTTTCTCTGGCTTTCTTTGCAACCCTCTCTGTTTGGTGTCATCCACAAATTTTATAAAAATACTTTCCACTACTTTATCCAAGTCATTAAAGAAAACATTGAATAGTACTGGACCAAGGATTGACCTCTGCATGACTCTCCCCCGAGATATTCTCCCATTTTGACAGCAAACCACTGATAACTACTTCTTGAGTGTATGGTCTTTCAACTGCTTGTGTAGTACATTTGTTAGTCTTTTAAAAGTGCTACAGGACTCCTTGTTTCTTTTGCTGAATTAGACTAACATGGTATAACCCATCTGGAACTTGTCACTTAATAGTAATTTCATGTAGAGTACTTTCCCTCGTTTGTTCATAAGAATGTAGTGTGAGACTGTCAAAAACCCTACTAAAATTAACATATGTCATGTCTACTGCTTTTTTTTTCCATCTACTAGACCAGTAACCTTGTCAAAGAAGGAAATGAGTTTTGTTGGTGTTTAGTGCTGTATGGTTTATATCATTGGTCTCCAACCTTTCGCCAGCAGATAGTGCCCCGATCATAGGTTTTAATAGCAACTGGCATTCAGAAGTCGATTGCGATCGACCAGTTGGGGGCCACTGGTTTATAGAGTTGGTCATGCAGCTCCCTTCATATCATCCAGAATTATAGGTCAGAAATATTCAATGAGACCAGCAGTCTCATTATGCTTCTGACTCCTGTTGTAGAATCTAGGATGCTGTATGCTCTTAGGCAAAAAACAAAACTGAGTGTGGGGCTCTGGAAAAAATGACTTTTCTATTAGCGAGCTGAAGTTAGTCAGTTTCCTGTGTTTTTTTTGTGTTTTTCTAAATTGATTGTGGTGCTAGACTGGATACTTGCCTTTATCACAATGCATCAGAAAGGTTAAAGTATTGTTCTCATCAGCCAAAGAAGGCCAGGTGTCTAGTGTTACCATGCTTAATGAAGCGAGATAATTGATGTAAACATCTTGTGCCATTTTTTACACTATTAATAGACTTGTCCTGTGGGATTAAATATAGAAACTCATAATGCATAACCATACATCAAGACTGAATTTCCTGATTATTTATCTGTTAAATCTTCATTATGACATTACATTTGCTGCTGTTTCATTTTTTGAAAGGGAAAAAGATTAGCTGGTATTTTTCTGTGCAATTTGCTGCATAGTCATGCATTTTAATGTAATCACTCTATTGCACATTGCATTTAAAATCTACGTGGGGTGGGCCTGTGTTCCAGAGTACATTCCATCTTGGGTCCAAGTGTGGTTGTCTAGCAAAAACTGTCAACACTTAACTGACCCCTACCCATGCCATCTAAAGTGTATGTTTGCAGTGGAGGGGTAGTTTGATATTAGAGATAATGTAAAAGCATTTGAAAAACATTTAGGATGAGTGTCTTCTCCCCCATGGCTCAACCATTGTTAATGCAGTCAATAGTCACCATAAGTCTGAAAGGCCAGTCAATTAACCCTTTCAAATACATTCTTTCCAGGTTTCAGTACACACATTTTATGTATATATTCTTTGTTACAGAGGTTGTTATTTCAAAAAGCCTTCAACTCTCAGCAGTTAGTTCACATAACTGTCATCAACCTGTTTCAACTGCATCATCTGCGAGATTTTAGCAATGAAACTGAACAGCATAGTTACAGCCAGGATGAACAGCTCTGCTGGACACAGCTGCTTGCCCTCTTCGGTAAGTACTGAGATTCCAAATTATTATTATTTTGTTTTCCTCTTTGCTTCCCATGTAGTATACATCTATATAACTAGCATAGATACCATGTTGTATACATCTAGTATAGATCCCATGTAGTATATACATCTAATATATTTTGTTCCCCCCATTCCATTTTCTATTTTTTCCATTGATTCACTTGTAAGGAGATACTTACCTGCTTATCACACTGAATCAACCACCTTTCTTCAATTGTCAACAGAGCCTTTTCAGGAAAAATAATTCAAAAAGTTAATGGCTGAATTTGTGATAAGAAGTAGAACATCTAAAATAAGAGAATGGGATTTGCCAGTAAAATCTTTAAATTAAAATTACTATAGTGGTTTGTTCTAAACAAATAGCCTTTCAGAACAGTGATTTACTTTTTAGTTAAATTGTTGCTCATTTTTTAAAGTTATGGATTCCTCTGTTCTTTCAGTTTCCTTTCTTGGAGTCCTGTGCAAGTGTCCGCTGCAGAATGACTTTCAGGAGGAGTCTTGGGGTGCATACCCACTTCCTGCTGTAAAGGTCTCGATGGACTGGCTGAAACTTAGGCCCAGGGTCTTCCAGGAGCCAGTAGTAGATGAAAGACAATAGTGAGTTTCACTCTTTTGATACTTTTTGGTTTTTAAGTTAGTTGAGTAGAGTGATAGTGACTAATGAAGGATTAACGGTACTGAATAAATAGACTGGATGCCTTAACTGTTCATTTATAGATGCTGAGTTTTGAAAGGTATGGAATTTTTGTAAAGAAAAGTAAGGTTTCGGGTGTTAAATAGGTGGTCTACAACGTTCGTAAGTATGTAACCATTGTCTTTAGACTTCATTCATAGATTAAGGCCAGAAGGGACCACTACGAACATCCGGTCTGACTTCCTGTGTAACACAATACAAAGAACCTCACCCAATAATCCATGTTGTTTTTTTCCTACTCCCTCAGTTGATTTACTGAGGGAGATGGCCGTAAAATGACTTTCCCAATATCGTACTTTGAGTGTTGGTCAGGTGCTAGAATTCAAGATTCTCTAGCCCATGCTCTTCAGTTTTACACTGAAGATCAGCACAGAGAGCATCCCATGGTGTTGCTGTACTCTGTGCTTGTAGTGCCACGGTTATAAGCCTTTTTGTGGTACTCCTCAATTTATCACTATAGCAATTGTTTAGTTTTGTTTGGATGTGTTTTTCCACACATTATTGACATACCTGGTTATATACGTTTCTTGGGATGCCTTTAAAAACCAAAAAGGGTGAAGTACAGTGGGTGAATTGCTTGACACTGCCTGAATGAATTTTAATCTTCACAGTATGTCTATCTCAGCAAAGAGAAGGTCGCTGTCATCCTGGGGGTAGGTGCCAAAATGGACAGAGCCCTACAAAAGTAGTAGATATATTCTAGAATTGGGAGTCTAGAGATACGGATTCTGTATCCTGCTCGGCCACTAACTCTGTGACCATGGACAAGTCATTTAATTTCTCTCTGCACCTCCACTTCCCCAACTATCCAATGGAGATTATCGTGCTCATCACTGCAAAGTGCTGGGAAATCTGCTCTTGACAAGTGTCATATACTGTTATCCCTGAGAGTCACTCAGAAATTAAGAAAAATAATGTAGGGAAATTTTTATCTTTCCATAATGTTCCATCTGCCAATTTTATTTAAAATTAAATTTTGTGTTGTCCACATGGATTCCACTCTTATTGCAGACACACCCCATATACATGAGATTAGATTCTTCTAGTCATCTATTTCCATTGGGGCTGCAACTTGTATGTTCTTTCCTTCCCCACTTACCCCCAAATACCTATTCAAGGTCATAAAGAGCAGAGAGGGTCAATCAGTCCCTCAGTTGTTTCTTACCAACCTTGGCAGAGAGATGGGATCCTTTCAGAAATTGCCTGCTTCTCTTCAGTTCTGTTGTGGTGAGTGTTTAATCAATATAGATGTCAGGTTGCTAATTTTTAGATTGCCTGTTGACTTTAAAATAGTTTTAAAAAAATTTTTTAAACTAATTTTTCATAGATAAGAGGCTTGGAGTCTCCTCCCATTTGTACCAAGACTTCAGCTGTTATGGTAGATGTCAAATCTCTGGGCTTTAAGACATGCTACTCTGTGGTGCTACTTTTCCATTCAACAATCTAAGTGACTATTTTGTTTAGGTAAAGGTCACATCCCTGGCAATTGCTTCATTTGCTGCTCTTGTTCCAGGAAGACTCCGAAAGTTAGTAGGTGTACCTGCTTAAAGTTATTTCTTCTGGAGTACTCCATGAAAGCCTCAACACAGAGAAAGATGTGGCTAAGGTTAAATCTTCCTCTAGTCCCTCTCACCTAGTGCCCAAACCAGCTGGGATTTCAGACTGAGCTACAGGGCTGAAATGTCTGAGGCACCAGTTGTGAGCTTCAGTCCTGTTGTTGACTTCTTCAAGCACAGGTAGAAAGGAGCATCACTCTAGAGACAAGACTAGACATCCTTAGACCAACACTCAAGAGTCAACATGTGTCTAACTTGTTTTAAGCACCACAGCCAATAGCCTAAGATAGATTCCACTGGAATCTCATTACTGGCTATGAAAAGAGTGCCTGCTAAATCCACTGATCGCCATTCCTCTCATCCAGACTCTCCATGCTCTCTGTGCTTAGCACACTATCCCTGTGTGGTCTTTTTGGCACTGAGTGATCTGTCTGTGGGTCTGATATTGGAATACCCTTGCTGAGATGGGACTGGATTCCCCTCAGCAGTGCAGATTAGTCTTTTGGCCATCTAAATCATGTGATACTAGGATTCAGCAGTTGAGACATGAATGCAGTATACTTCTCCTACTTAGCTACACTGGTAATCAGGGATGGACTCCAAAGATTTCTCTTGAGCAGGAAAAGATATGAGTCTCATACGGATTGGGACTCCTGGTGTTCTCGTGTGTCCACTTGTTCAGAATCCAAATGCTTGTCAATCGTAGCCCTGCTGGACATTTCGGAGTATAATGTGAGTCTGAAAGATATTCAGCAATTGGTATTGCATACAATTCAATTCCCTTCCTGTTTCCTACTTATGTTCCCTGTTTCTCTTCAAGAATCCCTCTCAAGACCCTGCTAAAGCAAGAGACTGGACTCTTCCAGTGATCTGAGATGCAGGAGAGAGAGAGGTGACTCAGAGTTCAAGACAGCTGGGGTTTTAATTCTCATTATTTACTCTTCCTAAAGAAAAGGGATTGGTGGCCATTTCTAAGACTTTTGGATGGCTCAACACTATACAACTGGTTCACAGAAAATTTCTCAGTTTCTTAGTAGGAACAGCTCATTACCAGAGCTGGGTCTGCTTTTCGGTCTTTCTCAGCATTGAGGGTAGTCATAGCAGCTCACTTACACAGACATGGAAAGGGTTTACTTGTATCCCAACAAAGGGTTGATCTGAGGAAATTCACCACACCAGGTGACCAGCACAATTCAAATAACCTTAAAGTTTTTCGCCCCTCTAAAGCTTAAAATCAACAGAAAAATCCACATTCAGTAGAAACCTCAAGGATATGATGATCATGGTCCCACAAGAAGTCCTCTCCTCTTTAAACTGGTAAAAAGACCTACTTGAGGTGTACGAGGGAATATTTTCTGCAGTTCTGCCTACCAAGATTCTGGTGACAGATGGCTTCATTCAGGGATGGGAGAGTGGGGAGTTCATCTAGGTCATCTTTTAAACGGGCCTGTGGTCCTCTCGTCTGCAAATAAATGTCCTAGAACTCAAAGCCATCTGAGTCTGACTGACATACAAAGCATTCCTCCCCCTACTACAGGGATCCACAGTTCAAGTGCTGTCAAAAACCATCACCATTATACATTATTAGCAGTCAAAGAGGAGGCAGGTCATCCACACAAGACTACTCAGCTCTATTCCTCACCCACTTGTGTTACTGGCCCTGCATCTTACAGGCATTCAGAACTTACTAGCAGATGAGTTCAGCAGGCAGTTCTCAGACAATCATAAGTGGTCAGTCAAGGATCCAGTGTTGCAAAGCATTTTTTTGCCAGTGTATTACCCATCAATAGGCTATTTGCCACAGATCAGAAAAGGAATGCTAAGTTTCTGCTCCATTCTGGGTTCTGTCAGATATCTTTTTCATCCTCTGAAATAGATGTATGCTTTCCCCCAACACTCCCCTGCGATCCTGAGGAAATTTAGGCAAGATGTTGGATCAATTCTGAAAGCCCCAACATGGACCAGGGAGTTATGGTATTTGGATCTGGTGACCCTCTCTTAGCAAGCTCAGATTACTCTATCCGTCCAGTCCAACTTAGTCTCACAGCACAACACTTAAATCCTTCACCCAGCATGTTTACACCTGATAGCCTGGCTGCTGGTTCACTGACATCCATGAGAAAGTCATTTAATAGAATTTTAGAGCATTCTTCTCCAGAGCAGGAGAGCCTCAACTACATTGACACATATGGGCCTCTTAGGACTTAACTGTCTTCCTTGACAACACTCATTTCAGCAATTTTGGACTACTGATTAACCCCAGAAGCTAGACTTTGTCAGTTCAACAAGTTGAAGTGTCTGCAAATCCCTTTCCTACCTAGAATAACACTATCATGTCAGCCTTCACTGACTAGATTCCTTAAAGGCCTTATTCATGTTTTTTGATCCCTCTTTAGGACTTCCATAGCATTAAAAGGTTGAAATGTCCCCTTCCTTGAGAGCTTAGCAACCTGTTCCCTATCCCACCTAGCTATGAAGAATGTCTTTCTAGAAGCCATTAGATCAGCTTGCAGTGTAGTGGAGATTCCAGCCCTCAAGACTGTTCTTTTCTTACACAGTGTTTCATAAGAGAGGGTCACTGTCAGGTCTCATCTCAAATTCATGCCTGAAGTTGTTTAAAAATTCTGTATATACCAATTTATTCATCTTTGTTTTCTTCCCCAAGCCTCACTCAGGACTTGTCCATACTAGACAGTTCCGTCAATGCAGGGTTTGCAAGTTATGTTACATAAATAACATCAATGTGTCTTGCATCGAGAAGTCGTGCTGTCTATGTTGATGGGAGACACCTCTCCTGTTAATATAGCTTACTATTCTCATTCTGGTGGAATGCAGGGGTTTGATGCAAGAGCGCTGAACAATTGACTTCACTTGATTGCCACTGAATTGATTGCAATGGAGCTGACAGTGTAGACCAGGTCTCAGTCTCAGGGGAAACTAAATTTCATACACTTGATATAGTAAATTTCAAAACATTTCAGACCCAAAACATTTGAGGAACATAGCTAAACTGTAGCCTTTCCAGAGAAAGTGAGTAAAGGATTAGGCACTATTCTCTGAGATTCTTAATTTGTCTTCAACTGTGTAAGAACATGTCATGAATGAGTTGGATCCTCCGAGCCACCTTAGAGCTCATTCTGCTAGTCATCAGGCATCCTCTACTAACTCTTCCTATTTCCAAAATGTGTACAGTGGGCTACGTGGAGCTTGGTCCACTCATTTAAAGAGACTCTTCTTTGGTACAGGTTTCCAGAACAGATGCTATTTATTATAGGACTGTCCTGAATTCATTGTGTAAAGTAGAATTCCTAGTATTCGCCTCTAGGCAAACAGACAACTGTTTGTTTCTCACCTAGTGTACAATTCAGGTGGACAATCACTCAAAGAAGAGGGAGTGGTTATGTACATTACAGTAATTTACATTACGTCTTTTGAGATGTGTTGTCCACATGGGTTTCATGACTTGACTCCATCCCCCACTATTTCCACGCCCTACTCCTAGTGCTCTGAACTGGGAAAGGAACTGGGGGACAGTTGGGTCTGCTTTGCTGTTTATGACTTTGGCTTGAGATACGAGGACATCCAGGGGAGAAGCACAGCCCCAATGAACACAGGTGGACAAAAGAGCCTAATTACATGTGCATGAGTAGAATCCATGTTGGCAAAACATCTCTAACAACCACACTTACTATCAGGTAAGCATTCATTCTTTCAAAATCATCCTTGCTAGTAGACATTTTTTCCCCATCTGGATACTTCCTTCCTTTATCAGACTTGGGTCTTATCTACACTGAAAAAACTGCAGGAGGATTGATTGAGTGGCCAGTATAGACCAGCTCAATCGATCCTGGAAATGTTCTCCAGTCGAGTCTGTAACTCCACCCCTCCAAGTGGCTGCGTTGACCAGAGGATGCTTCATGTCAATGGCACTGAGTGAAGACAGCGCGGTAAATAGATGCAACTAAGTCATTGGGAGATACGCATTCTGCAGCACACAGAATGTGTATCTCCCATCAGCTTAACCCCCTAGTGTAGACTAGGCCTTGATCTCTTTCCATCAGAACAGAGGAACAAGTTCTATTTCTTTCTTCCTCAAAATAAGACATTGTGAATTCTGCTATGAGAAGATAGGACAGAGGCCTATTTAAAATCTCTCCCTTTTGTCAAATTTGCCTACATGCTCCTATTCTCACAGTAAGGGTCAACATCAATTTAATAATCATGCTGGTCTGAATGAACTACTTTCTTTAGATAGAAGCTACAGCTAAGATCAACATAACTGAAAACTGTGTGAAATAACCTTATTTTGTGCCTCTCCAGTTTGTTGCACATGTAACAGCTCTTTGTACTCTTCTTTTACTATTGTAAAAGTGGTCAGTGTCTCTTGTATAGCGAACAAACTCTTGTGCAATATTTTTAAAAGAATTGAATAGATATTCTGTTAGTGCTCTAGCAAAATCTGATATTTTAATTAATTTACCGATTTTAAAAATTCAAGTTGATCCTCTCTCTAGAGTTTTTCTTGCAGTACTAGTAAGGATTTGAAAACAAAACAAAAAAACCCCAGCTATCTCCTGCCCCACAATTTCATTGGTTCTCCTGAAACCGATATATATTGCTTCTCCCTATCTGCAATACCCTCTGCAGTATTCTCAACCTGTGGTCCGTGGACTGCATCCAAGGGGTCCACAAAAGAATTAGGCTTGAAACTGACTGAACAAAATTCAGCATATATAATGTATGTATGGACAATGGATCCAAAGGGGTCTGTACCTCCATTTGAAATTTTTAGGGGTCCACAAATGAGAAAAGACTGAGAACCTCTGCCCTAGTACATGTTTCTGAAGACCTCCTATTATATAGTAAAGCAATGAGTATTCCAGCCCTGCTTATTCGAAAACATCTCCATCAATCTTAGCTGAACTTCGTTTTGGATTCATTGTACTACTAGCAGATTTAGAATTTCCTGTACCCTGAAAAATGAAGAAATACAAAACAAGTTCTGACTCTCATGGTTTACATGCTTTTTCCTGTGTAGAATTGATCTTAACACAAATAGAACAAAGAGCTGATACAGATTTTTCTTCTACTGAAACCATATTACCCCAAGGCAGGAATCTTAATCCCAGGTAGGGAAAGACAAATGCCTATTAATATACCAATTCTAGTGCCTGGCTCGTCACAATCTGGGTCCAGGCAACCCCTTTTTGCTGCCTGAAGAAAGCGACCAGGGTACTTTGGAGACTACTTTAAGTGGGTCTCCTAAGATCTTTATAAACATTTTACACTCCTATGCCAGATCCCCAAAAAAGTAAAGCAGAGATCTGCTCTTAGTAAGGGTCTTACGCGGGTATTTCAAAAGGCTTGTTGAAAGTATGGCAAGTATCATGTGAGAACCACACTGATAATATTTATACTCTCCACCTCTATCCCTCTCACATTCTACCATACTAAGAGTGTTGGTTTGCTGCTTAGTTTAGATCTAAGAGGATTTGATGGACTTAGAAAATCAACATTTTTACATCCACCAACCTCAGTAGCTGTGCAAGAGAAGTGGCTAACCTCAAGATCTTCACAATACAAATTCACGCATTTCAATCCACCATATGCTAGATAATGACTAAGATTTACTGAAAAGGGTCAGATTCATTTAATTCTGAGAGCTCTGGGCATGCCAGTTGCTTTCATAATGCAGTCACTGCAGGATATAAATATTAGTCCAAGGCATTGACCGCCACAGGGAAGGGAAGATAAGGGAGTCTGTCAAAGGAAACAAGTGAATTGCAATATACATATTACTGATATGCTCGTAAACTTAACTCCTTTAGGGTCTTGACAAATTAGCTTGTGTCTACAGTACAACTTATGTCACTCAATGGTGTGAGTGTAATCGTAGGGGACTGAAATGGGAATTATGAAACATGAGATGGGGTAAGGCTGCATGTTAGCGCCAATATGGGTGCTGTAGGAGTCCATGCTGCAGGATGCGTTTTATAGGCTGTTGAGATTTTTTTAATCCTCACCTCCAAGCAAGGCCAAATATCAGCTGGAGTCACTAAATTCTTCTGTGCCAACAGAGCTGTAAGTTCAGTTAACCAGTCTCCTCAAGTTCAAGGAGGCTGTAGGCTCTGTCAGTGCAGCTAGTGGGGTTTTGTAAGTGCCTTTGCTTGACCGTTCTAGTTACAGGAGGTTAAGTTTCTCTGATTTGTCTTAGTTTCAACCTGTATTGTTTCGCTGAGTTTAAATGTATCACTCTTGCTTCACTTCTGTGATTATAGGACAATATAGCTGGAAGAAAATAACATTCAGAAAGCTTCCAATATCACTATTTTCAAGTACAACTAGGAAATTCACAAACTTCGACACATCCTTCAACCTTACACTGTACTTTACTGTGCTACGTTTCTTACAAGCCCTATATGCTACAAAAGCAGCCATACACTAGCAAAAATGCAGATTACCATAGAAGTCATCTATTTAGCTACAGACCCAACAAAAAAATACCCCGTCTCTTTCCTGTCAGAACTTTTCTCTACCTTTCTACATCCCCACCACTAACATATATTTTCAGATCTCCCCATGGATCAGATTGGAGGTTTGTAGAGCGTAATACAGGCCTTGACAGAAATGCTGGACACCTAGGGGCCAGCCCAAAAACTTGGGTGCCCCGAGTAGGTATCCAGCAGAGGACACCCCCACCCCATTGCCGTAAATCCACCGCAGCCTCTTTCGGCGTCAAGCCTCTTCCCTGCCGCTGGAAAAAAGTTGATTTTGGTGGTGCTGGGGGGGGCTGCAGGGAAGAGACAGTGCTGCCATCTTTCCCCAGCAGCCCTCCCCGCTCCCCCCCAGTCACCTAAAGAGCCCCCGGCAGCAGCTTTTTGGCAGTGGTGGGACAGGGGGATATCTTTAGCACACCGCCAAAAGAAACCCCCCTCCCCCACCATTGAAAAAAGCTGCCGGCAGCCGCTCTTTCGGTGGCACTGGGTGAGGGAGCGTAGGGAAGAGACAGTAGCGTTGTAGTGGAAAAGCACCACTCTCTCCCCCAAGCGGCAGTGCTGCCAAAAGAGCCACCGGCAGCCGCTTTTCTTCGGTGGCGCTGGGAGATGCGGGGAAGCGGGAGAGATGGCGGTGCTAAAGAGAGCGAGCACTACCGTCTCTCCCTCTTCCCCCGGTGCCCCCAAAAGAGCCTCCAGCAGGGGAGGAGGAGCCCAGCGCACTTTGGGTGGTGGGGGGCTTTTGCCCCTGGCACTCTTAGGTGCCAGGAGCAAAATCCTAGGCACCATGGTGACCTAGCGCCTAGGATTTGTCGAGGCCTGGTGTAATAGCACTGCGCTCCATTCACGTTCAATTAGCAATCCCAGAGTACCTGGATGTGCTTGCAAAACAAGTAGCAAAATGCTTATCAATGGTTGATTTAAGCCTGTTGTTGGCAGTTAAATGTTAACGTGCTATAGAGATGAAGGAAGTATTTCACATCTCTGTTCGAGCTATTTCAATCTGTCTGCAGAGTTTACATTTAAAAGGTTATCTGCCAACTTACGCTTTTATTTATTTAAAAAAAAAATATGCAGGCCTCCAGAGAACAAACATACTGCAGAGTGCTAAACCAGTCTGACCCTTCATCTCTGTTGCCATGGCCCACACCCGAGTTCCTCACTGCACTCTATTTTCCTTTTGACTGTAGTTACGAGACCTGACTATCCCCATAGAGCCAGATATCCACTCTTGCCCCCTGTGCTGTAGAACGAGTGCTTTTTTCATTCTCAAACAATCCCCTGACCTTATATATGCCCCATAAGGTGATCTTCAGATTTGAAATTGAAACAGAGTGATGTCTGTGCAAAGTATTTCTAGTCATTGCATAGATAGCACTATGCTGAGCAGGGCATGAGTGCAGAATGAAGATTTAGTGTTCAACTTAAGTGCAACCTGAACTTAGAACTTCCTGGTGTTCCATCGTCTACATTTTAGAACTACAATATTCCATTAAGGTTTATAGAAGAAATAATGAGTCTGCAAAACCTTAACGATATCTTGAGTCTGTTTTGAATTGAAAAATAGGAACTACAAACGTGTTGTGAACTCTTTTCCTTAGTATAATATTTCAAAATTAAATGACACTTGTTTGTTTTTTCTCTTACCAGTTGGTAAATGTACTTGCCATATTCCCTGAATTTAGCGACAGGAAACTGGGTTTTTCGGTTATCTTAGACTGCCTTTTAATGCTATTCTTCCCTTGACAGCATTAAGAGAATATAATTTCATTTCTGAGGGAGTTCCTTTGTTAAGGAGAATAAAGGTTCCTGACTATTTGCATTAACGGAGGGACGCCAAAAATCTTGATGGTTCTTTTCATTCTGGGAAGCAGTTGGGCTGAGCTGGACTTCATCTCTGTCATAGGTCTCCATATTTATAATTAACTGATGAGTAGAGTTTCAGTTCAGACATACCATGATAAGTGGAAACTATCTTCTTTTGATTTGTAGCATATGGCCATGGCTGATTTCTCTGCTGAACAGCTTCCAGCCCCATGAGGAAGATCTTTCTAGCACTAACGGTAAGGATTCTCCAGACCGTGTTCTGTGAAGGGGATAGAAGTAGCCCTGTTCCACTTGCATATACAACCGTGATACCTCACATCAGTTGCGCTAAAGCACCTTCTAATGTTAATGCATTTGGAATATAAATGTTTTACAAACCTCTCTTTCTTGTGTTGAGCATATTGTATTTCATTTTCTCTGTCCATCATAGGCAACACAGCATTTATCTAGTAGTGTGAGCTTTACTGTATATTGTAACTGGATAGCCATAACCATACTGGTACAGCGTATTTCAGGCCTTGTTTACTGATACTCTTTCTTCTCTGATTGTTCACCAGCTACTCCACTTCCAGAGGAGTTTGAGTTGCAGGGATTCTTGGCTCTGAGACCCTCATTCAGGTGGGTGGCAGCTGAAGGACGCTTAACCCATACTGGCGGTGAGATACTGAGGTGAAGACTGTGGGAGGGAGATACTGACATTCTCCACGAACCTTATTTTCAGAGCAAGTATAGATGCAGATCTCCTTGCAAACCATTTTAAAAAGCAGTCTGCATGCAGGACTCCAGTATCTCTAGTTTCATGAGGATGAACTGGAATGCATGTCCAGTGTCAGACAGAAGTAAAATTTTTGAGGGAGGAAAAGTTTCATTTTTTGAACACATTTCTAGATAAAACACACTAAAACTTGTAACGTGTGATTCTTTTTTCTGGTTTTAATATTTTAATTTTAATTTCTGTTTTGGAAACAGTGGTGATCTTAAGGGAGAACTCACACTGAACATGAGAGAGGAATGTTTTTATATATTAAAACAAAAACCCTTCTTGGCCCTTTTTCCTCTGCTGTTTTTGAAGTTGTGGGATTTTCTCCCTCTGAGCCTATTCTGTTCTTCACTTTGATCCTGTAGAAAAGTAGTTCTCCCGTATTTGACATCTGAATAATTTCCATAACATCAGAGTACTAATAGCATGATGACTTCAGTACAGGAACAAGGAAGGGAAGATGGCTAGTGAGGGAGAAATGCTAGTTTAACAAAGCAAACACTGTATGAAAACTTATTAAATCCATTTGCTTACTGTTAAGCCTTATGCTTGTGGTCTTAATTGATGTGAAGGTTTTTCCTAATATCATGCACCCTGTTGTCATGTCATAAAGGACTTTTGACATCACTTACTTGTTTAATGTAGATCTTCTTTATTAAAATAATTGAAAATGCAATTCAGCTGTCTATAACTGTATTTGATTATTAAATCATGCTGAAAATAAAATCCGGACTAGACTAACTGTGAACAATTCATCACCCTTTTTCAAAAACGTCCACTTGCCTTTTCTCAGAGGCAACTGAGACTAATTTTATTCTTTGTTTGTGTCAACACTAGGAACTTGGATTTCTCCAAAGGCCACCAGGGAATTACAGGAGACAAAGAAGGGCAGCAGCGACGGATACGGCAACAACGACTGATCTTCACAGGCAAATGGATTGCTGACAACCAGCCACGGTATCTATGCAGCTGCTGGAGCTATTTCTCTCACTCCTGTTTGGTTTTTGTTCCTGCTGTACAGCTTAGTAATATGGACAGGTGCCAGAGATTAACAGCTTGATATGTTGTATTAGCGTATTGTAGAACCCTACATATAAATGTTTTGTGGTGTGGTAGTGACAAAAAAAAGTGCATGAATGTATAGTGCTGATAGTGGGAATCCGTGAAACTTGTAATTAGTGAAGGAGTTTGCCATTTCTTAGATTTATCTGGTTGGGGCAGAGATTATATTGCCCTACATGGTGAAAAAGCATCTAGCACAATGGAGCCGCTGAATGCAACTGCAGTAAATAACAGTACTGGCACCAGTGCATGAAATGGGAGTGACTGGGAAATAGTGGGTTGGTTTGCACTGATCATATTGAAACGTGCCATCTGCCTGGAAGGTCTGATGCAATATGTTATGTAGACAAACAAGAAATCTAGTGACACTTTTAAAGACTAACACATTTATTTATCGCATGAGCTTTTGTGGGAGAAAATCCCACTTCGTCAGACGCTTTGAAGATTTTCTCCCACGGAAGCTCATGTGATAAATAAATTTGATTCTTTGTTTGTTTTGCTGGACTAGACTAACACAGCTACCAGTTATGTTCCGTATGCTGGCTTGCTGCTCGTGCATCTCATGCCATTAGTACAGTTTGTGATGGGTTACATGATTAAAATGACTACTACATGCCATTCTGTACCCTTATTTTTTCTTTTTCAGGCTCATCCAATGTGAAAACGAAGTAGGAAAACTGTTGTTTTTGACAGAAATCCCAGAGTTATTTCTAGAGGACCCTAGTGAAGCCAAAGAGAGTCTTGTCCTACAGGAAACATCCATTGCAGAGCCAGTGACTGCAGATGGGAGCCCAGGACTCAAATCAGTTCTGTCCTCTGGCAGAAGTCTTAGCAACTGTGACACTGGGGAGAAACCGATGGTCACATTCAAAGAGAACATTAAACCACGAGAGGTAAACCGAGAGCAAGGGCGAATCTATCCACCTAAAGATGTGAGTAGGGAAAGAAGGGACTATAGCAAAGGAATAGCAGCCACTAAAAATGATGGGAAGAAGGACAATAACAAACGGAAGAATGAAGTCAAGAAGTGTGGCTTGGAGAAGATTCAGGAGGCAGGAAAACAGAACGTGGCAGTGCAGGTAAGGCATTTGGATTCTGAGTACAGCATCTGTCTCTTGCCTTATTTTTAAACAGGAAGCTGTTCGGAGCAGAGACTGTCTTTTTGTATGTGTAGTGTCTAGCACAGAGGAGCCCTGGGTGAGGTCCTATGTGCTACTGCTACGCAAAAAGTTAATAATTAAAGAACAGCAACAGACCTTATTTAGGAACTAGATATCAAAGTGATTAATGGCCTTTCTTTACAAGCTTACTCTTGGGGGAAAGGAAGTAATGGATGGTGACCTGGTTGCTATTTTCATTATCTTGACTTGTAGTTCTACACTGAAAAGCCACTAGTTAAAAAAAGCATTCCTGACTTGACACATCAGCGTCTCTTTAGTATACAAGGGCTTGTTTGCGTTAGTGTCAGACGTTTTTACTATTGTCAGCACTACATGGTCTGCAAAGCTCTGAGTATACACTGAATTCCATTCCGCCTCATATATTAACTCGATTCAAGACAATGGGGTTGCAAAGGTGTACCCAAAGGACAGAAATTGACCTTTCATACCTTGCTGGTGGGGGTTCATGAGCCAACTAACAGAGCTTGACCTTCAGATTGTTGAAAGGCTGTGAGTTAAGCCACCTTTTTACTTGTAACTGTATTTGGTAAGGAGTCATTCATTGATGGACTGACCCCTACAACTCCTAATGCTGGTTTTCACACCATCCCTTTGGAGAGAACCATTACATTTGGGAAGATCCCAGGGATCTAGAAAAAATAACTTCAGCTGTCTAGAAAGAGGGTGTTGCGTATGTTTGGGATTTGGGAATGGGAAGGAGGGAATCAAATATTTGGCCAGGTTCTACTGAAGTAAATTTGATGCTTTTTGAAGTTTTCGGAGTTTGTGGACCCATTAATCTTTCTTTAAATTTGGGTATAGTGCGCAGTGTTCTGGGTAAAACAAACAAAGAGTCATGTGGCACTTTAAAGACTAACAAATTTATTTATAAAGTCTTTAAAGTGCCACAGGACTCCTTGTTTTTTTCACTGACCTAGACTAACACGGCTACCCCTTTGGAAATTGTTGTGGGTGTGGCGTTCAGAGTTCTCCTGCTGGTGTAGGTCAGAAGTTATCACTAACTCTTAGATCCAGCAGTTGACACAGCTCCTGTTTTTGACAGTGATTGATAGACTGGGTCTGGAGTGAAACATTTGTTTTGACAGGAGCCAGAGAGTGGCTATGGACAACTGGTCATGTTCTTTATAGGGCTTCCTTGAACGTCCATACTTCATCTAATGTAGACTGCAATGTAGTTGTGCTCCTATGTTCCAGATATGACATAGATGTTTCATTTCTCATTTCAATTCAATGTGTTGATCTTGATCTATAGACTCTGGTTTATGGTCCTGAAGACTGCACGTCTCCTCAGCACTCTCCTGACAGTTGAAATTCTGGTGCAGGTCATGAGCTGACATATATCTCAGATTCAGAGTGGGTTTGGAAGCATAATTCTCTCAGTAGCTTTAGAGGACTTGAGTCAAACTCCCTCCCTTTGTTGCTCTGACAGCTTTAGTGTGATTTCAGGTCATTCAGCAGAAGCTGGTTGGTGGTTCAGGCTTTCCCTGAGTGAACTGGTTAAAGTGGGAAGGAGGGTGGTTCCTTCATGGTGAGGAGGTAAAGTACAGAAGTTATGATTGTCAATCATTGTCATTTTTTGTTTTCATAAATTGTAAGAGAAAGATTTCCCCTGGTTTATTTCTGTGATATTAAAGAGGGGAATTTGGCTAGATACTGGGAAAGTTCTTTACAAATTACAGTGAAGAGAGGAGGATTACCCTGAAAGATAAACATACTTAAGGAAAGATGAAGTGCCTTAACTTGCATCTGCTTCCAGTCCTCTCAGGAGTTACTTCAGCTTACTCAACTCACTCAGCTAGACTCTCCCATCATGTAACTTGCATAGTTTTACCCATAACTTGGCCCAGTCAATTTAAGGAAATTAAAGTTGGTGTACAGTGACCAGTGTGGAAAACCAGAAAGGAGGTGTGTAGCAGGTAAAATAGAAGGGCTGTGAGGAGGAATTTGCTCAAGTACTGAAGTAGATTGTTCTGACTCAGTTTCCAGCAAAAAAGTTGCTATTATCTGACAGTTTCTAATAAGCAGAAGGCAGATTTGCAAGACAGCAGTCAGGAAGGAAAGCTCCGAGACGTGCCTTTTGTGGATGCAGCCCTGCAAATTTAACTGTGGCAGGGCATCTGCAATCTGGATGTTGGGGCTTTCTATGGGGAGTAGGGGTGCTGGAGGCCCATGGACTGCATCATGCTTCTCTTTGCGCTCTCCAGGCATCAAGGCTCATTTCAATGCTTTCTTCCTGATGTGCAGTCCCCTGACAGGGCATAGCATGGAGCACACAGGAGAGAAGCCATGCCACTCTGATATCCAGGACACAGCTCTCTCCCCTCCCATCCTGCAGCCCCTTAATGTCTGTGTAATCCCTGTGTGCAGGAAGGTTTGCTGGGCTGTAGCCTCAGAAGGAAGCAGTGGGATGGCCTGAGCACTGGCTATAGGCAGACTTGGGGGACTGCAGCAGGAAAGGCCTATCCCACCACTTCCTTTCCTGGTTTCAGCCTTGCAAACCCCGGCAGGGGAGCCTTTCTTTAAATAAGGTCTGGGCCGGAGCACTAGTTAACATTGTGCTGTTGCCAATAACAGAATCCTATTAACACTGATGTTAATGAGAATAGAACTGGTAACATTTTGCTGGGAACCATTAACCGAAAGTTGCCAGTATCGGGATTGGTATTAAGTACAGCCATGTCTGTTTGACCTGTATATCCAACTGCAAGTGGAAGAGAAGCTGGTTGATACCTCTCACTGAGGGGTCTGAGAAAAGGTGCAATTACATCAACTTCTTAATTTGGCCCTGCTCTCTGGATAGTCTCATGTTGTTTAATTCCTGACGAGTGGCTGAATTTACTGTGCTGGTAGACAGCTTACGAAACTATGGAAGTACATTTGTGCTTCCCAGAGCAGTTTGAACACTGGTGTATTGAATGTTAGCTAGATTTCTGGCTCTGAACCACTCTTCAGTCATGGGGGGTATGTTGAGCCAGCTAAGCCGTCTGTTGAAGGGACTCTCCAGCTGCATTCCATTTCCTTTGCAGGCTGGAGCAGTACACGGAGGCTGAAGCCAAGGGATAGGATGTGGCCCAATGTATTTAGGATAAATAACACTTCAAATGCAACAGTACCGATTTGTGTAACTTTCTCAAAGTACGTCTGTGAAGATGATTGTTTCCCCCATTTCACAGATGGGGGAAATGCTTGCCCAGTGGCGCACACGATATGGCAGTCTGGAGTAGACTGATTCTCTGTATTCAGCTCTAAACATTAGACCATGTTGTCTCCCTTAGGAAGTAGTGAGTTCAATAGGGCAGTAGAAAGCGTAATGGAGATTTACTTAGGGAGGAAGACGTTTGATAGAATGGTCTCTGATGTAAAGCTGACTTTCTCCAAGCATCCTGAGCTTCTCCATTAATCTCTGATCAGTCAGGCACTACTTATTGTGTTAACTATTTAATTTAAGTGGCTTGTGGAACTGTAATATTGAAGACTTGCCTCAGGATTAATGCTGCTAAGACATTTTATCTACGCGTGAATATTGTGTAAATCAATGCTGAAGAAATTATAGCATTCTTGGTTGGTAAATTCATGTCCTGGTAGCATGTGCTGTATGCTAAAGGGGTACTGTTACATGATAACCTACAAAGGAAAAAATGTGCACTTCTAATCGCTTTATGGTGGATAAAAGGGAGGCTATTTACTGTAACTGATGGTTCTTCAGGATGTGTGGTCCCTGAGGATTCCACTGGAGGTGCGTATGTGTGCCATGTGCTAGAGCAGGAACTGTTGAAAGTAGTGTCTGTCAACCTGCATGCGTGCCTCGCGTTGCCCACATAGTATGTCCAAGGTTTTAATGTGTCTGCATGGGTCGACGGCCCCTCAGTTTCTTCTTATCACTCCGTCTCCTCGCAGATCCTGCATAGCAAGGTTTTCCAAGTTAAAAATTAGTTAGAAGTTAGACTTAGATAAATCTCCAAGTTTCTTCCCCACCCCATTTGCATGGGGAGTATGCCAAAACAAAGTGGTTTTTAAACTGCCACATGCCCTCGGGGTGAATCCTCCGTAGTTTCACAGTGCTCTGTTTGTTGCACCTTCCCTTTGAGAACCCAAGAAGCAAGTACATTTAGGCTTTGTAAGTTCCTGATGGAAGAAGCGATGTGCCCACATGAATACCAGGCGGTGATACCCATGGACCTGTCCAAGCTTCCATCAGAACCTACAGCTGCATCCATACCAGCGGTGCCAACAGCACCGGCCAAGTCTCGTAAGAAAAGACATGGTCACAGACACAAGGGCAGATCCCTGAGCGGGACCAGCCTAAAATGCCGCATTTCCTCCCTGAGCCACAAATAGCTGGATGAAAAGTTACAAGTGTACTCAACAGCTCCACTACCAAAGAGGGCAAAGGAAGACAGAAAATCAAAGCCACTAGTCTACTGTTTCCATGGCACCCTCAGACTACAAACCATGGCCAAGCCTGCTGGACCCACTGCCTCTCCCTCTGGGCCGTCTGTCAACCAGTGACCCCTTCAGCAGAATTATTACAGCCATTGGAGGTTCCACACACAAGGTACACAGCGTGTACGGGTCTCTCTCCAGCTGATGAACCATTATTGCTTCACTGCTAACACAATGGTTCTGATATCCTCAAGGTCCACACCATTTATTTCAGTGGTGCTTGTGCTTAAAAATAAGCATGTGCGTGAGCGTTTACAGTGTCTGAGATTAAAATTGTACTCAACTTTTCTCTTAGTGACAAAAAGCTTGTCGTGGTTTTTTTTTAAAAAGTTTTCAGTGCTAACAAAGCTGTTGACTTAAACAAAACAAAAAACAAAAACACAGACAAAAGTTTTTTACCATAGGGGATGGGATTTTTAAAGTCACCTAAGTGATTTAAGAGCACAATTGACTTCAAACCCTGAAGGATTATAACGGATGAAAATAAGTCGTCTTTCTTGAAATTCAGTATATCAGAAGGCGATGTTGGTTGAAGTTACATTGTTTCTCAACTTTGCAGTTGTGAGTTTGACATTCACTGAGTGAGGCTGATAATTTGGTGCTGTCTTCTTTAGCATAAATTAAAGCTTTAAGTATAAAACTTAGGTTTGGGGGGCGGGGTGTTTGTTTTGAGGTTTTTACTATCTAAAATCTGAAATTCTACTATTTAGGAAACTAAAGAATCAAGTAGAAAACGTCCACTTCAGCAAGCTAAGACTATAAAATAGTAAGAAAGTTTTTAAAAAAACCAAAAGAACCAAAAACTAATGACATAATCTGTTTAGGTTTTCAAATATTTATTTAATAAAATTATCAGCCCTGCAAACGGAAGGAATCTATTTTGAGGGAATCTTCAAAACCTGCTTTTAGTACATTAAAAAAAAAAAAAACCAGGGCAGAAGGCCCCTTTTCTGTGGGTCACCTCCAGAGCTTTTACAAAATGTTGATTTTTTAAAAAAAAATTTTCATTTTATGGAAAATACTTGGGGGATATTCAAACGTTCCTGTTGCCCGATTGCAAAAGGGGTCCTTATTTCATATAAATATTGCATGATATTTTGAAAAGAATCCGCTCCCAAATCAGGTACAGTAATAGTTGCCAGTAGAATGAGGAACTTGGAGAGATTTGTTTGTCATGTTTTCTGACTAGTAAAGTTACATAATATATTTGCTAAACAGAAAAGATAGTCAACACGAAATGGTCAGAACTTGCATATTCACCGCATCCCTTGTGGGGAGCTCTGGAATAGGTGAGGTGATTGACGTGTGGTTATCAAGCCAACGCATCCAACCTGTCCCACTGCCCTCAGGCTAGGCCTTAACTTTTATAGTGTGGTGTGCTAATGCCCACTGTATCTTAAAAATATTCAGTGATGGTTTTGACCTTTTCCCGTATGTACTTCCACACCTCAATAAAATTGGAGTCGCTATCTTCAATCATTTAAGTAGTCCCTTACATTATACTCATGAGCATTTGTCATTTAGTTGCTATGATACATCTGCGGTTTGTACATGTTAGTTTTGCTTAAGCTTAACACCCCTTTAAATTTGCTATAAAATTTCAAAAGTATATTTTTGTGGTACCTCAGTTTGCCTTTTCCCATGAGGCACTGTTCTCATTTACTGAAATACCTATCTTGTGACTCTGAGCTCAAACTACTGATTAGACACAAAGTAACCTGTTAACTACCTATATCCACACTTTCTGCCTAGGTCTTAGTTACCCAAAGTTAATAGTCGTACAGGCTTGAGTCCTGTAGGCCCTTGTTACATCTTCATGATTTATGAATGTTTCTTACCTCTGTGGCTACACTGTGTAGCACTGGAAACAGTAACTGTCTTGCGTGAGAATCAGGAAGTGGAGCCTAGACATTGTGGTGGGCATTTCAATGCACTTCACACACACTCAAGGCCCATGTATAGGGCAGTTATGCAGTCCCTTAGTTTTCCACATAATTGTTTCAATCTGCTGCCTAATGGCTTCCCCCGAACTTAACTGTTCATTATGTAGTACTAAATCTATCGCTACCTGAAAATGCCGGGGCAGCATAGAATTGAATCGAACGTCAAATACCGCAAGATACTGTGTTGGATGGGGTTGAGCGGTGAGTGGAAGAGGATTGGTGTTGAGGTAGGAAGGATTGCCACGTCACTTGGGAGACCCTTTGCATAATTTGGGTCAAATGTGCTGCACAGGATATAGGGCCTTGCATATATATGGTATAAGTTAGGCTGGAACAGTACACTGGGAGAAGTCTTGATGCAGATTGTGTTTCAAACTGCATTTGTTCTTGTTCACTGAAGTCAAGAGTTACTACTATCCCTATTTTACAGACTGGGAACTGAGGCCCACACAGGCTACATGACTTATAGAAAGTCGCAAAGAAAATTTGTGGGTCTCTCAAGTCCTCATGTCCTGACTATTTGGACCATTCTTCCTCTCTGACTATTTGGACAGAGTGAATATATCTCTCAAACAATCTGGCTTTCTATTTCAGAGCTGAAATATGATGTGAATGGCTCACAAAAGTTCTCTATTTTTGTGTGATTTTTCTTTTGATAAAGGTAAAATCTCAGACTGAGATGAGGAAAACTCCGGTGTCCGAAGCCAGGAAAACACCAGTAACTCAGACTCCAAGCCAGGCAAGCAACTCCCAGTTCATCCCCATCCATCACCCAGGAGCCTTCCCTCCTCTTCCCAGTCGGCCAGGTAAATCAACAAATTCTCATTCGAAGCAGCAATTTCTTTTGACTGCATAGAAAACCATGTCATGCAATATATACAGAAGTATATCTCAAGGGAGCAACATTTTTAATAAAATTCTCATTTCAAGTTAAGGACCTGACTTAAAGCATAATAACCACAGAGTCTAGTTGAACTGAAATGTGACATAAATGTGGTTTCTTATATGTTGGAATTTATTTCCATGCCATGATGTCTGTATGGTTTACATGCAAATATAGCACATCACTCAAGTTTTGTTGCTGAAAACAAACTTTATAACATGGAACTGCAGTAGTCTGCTCTTGTATATCCTTACAATGTGACAGACTGAGTACAACAGGATTTTAAGCAAAGCTGCTTCACTTAAGAATGAAGTATTCAAAAGACAAGCCTGAGAGTTTAGACTCCTAACTGTAATTGTTGTTAGTTAAAAATCATAGACTAGTAATAAAATGGGATTTATGGCTCATTACAACAATCTATAATGCACTAACCTGCCTTTTTCCTGTGACTGCAGAAGTATGAATTGCTCACTTCATCTTGAATGGTCTCTTAAAATGTGTTAATTCCTTATATTTAGCTGTGACATCCTGAGTACCTTTCCCAAACCTGAAGCAAGTAATCTTGAAAGCTGTCTCATTCACAAAGAGAAATTGGTCTAATAAAAGATATTTCCTGACTCACCTTGTCTCTGTATATAGTACACTCATAACTGCATAGCTGATCTTTAGACTTTTATCTGCTTTACAGCTAAGTTTCCACTGAAGATGATGCAGTGTTAGTATTTGGGTTGATATATTGTCTAAATTGGGGCGGTTAATGAATTGCAGATAATGCATAAGATTTAACACAAAAAACCCCACAAATTAACTGCATTTAAAAAATAGTTGCAATTAATCACTCCGTAAAAAAGATAAGAGTATTTTTCAATTCACTTCACACGAATCCATTCAGTCCTACTTCTTGTTCAGTCAATCACCAAGACAAAGAAATGTGTTTACATTTATGAGAGATAATGTTGCCTGCTTCTTATTTACAATGTCACCTGAAAGTGAGAACAGGCGTTCTCATAGCACTGGTATAGTCAATGTTGCAAGGTATTTATGTGCCAGATCTGCTAAACATTTGCATGCCCCTTCATGCTTTGACTTGTAGGCTCTAAAGTTATGTTGTTTTGTTTGAGTGCAGCTATGAAAATAGTTCTGCATTTGTATGTCTCACTTTCACAAGAGATAAGTTCCAGACGGGTAGCTGTGTTAGTCTGGATATAGCAAAAACGACTGAAGCACTTTAGACTAACAAATTTCTTCAGACATAAGCTTTCATGGTTTGCAGCCCACAAAAGCATATGCCTGAAGAAATTTGTTAATCTTTAAGGTGCCACAGGAGTTTTGTTGTTTTCACGAGAGGGAGACTGCCCTACAGTACTTGATTTGAGGTGAACTGAAAAATACTGTTTTATCTTTTTCACAGTGCAAATATTTGCAATAAAAAAATAATATAAAGTGAGCACTGTACATCCTGTATGGTGGTGTAATTGAAATCAATAATATGTATAATAGATTGAAATTGGTATTCTCGTTTAACAGTGTGATTAAAATGACAACTATTTACAATCTCACAATGATCAATTTGTCAACCCTAGTCTAAATATGTCTAGTGATCTGCTGCTGCTGTCTTTCAGGGCTTTGTTTATCTGCATAAACAGAGGACTCTTGATGCTTTAAGTGCCCTATCATGTTTACTTCCTCCATGTTACTTGCCCATGGAGCAGTTACAGACCTCACCTTCTCCCAGTAGCAGCTGAACGAAAGTGAGGATGGAGAAAGAAGGTCCTCAGCTTACACTAAACTCAATTGAAAATCTGAGTTGGGTGGAGAAGCTTTAGTTCCGTGCCTTCCTCCCCAGTTTGCAACAATGTGCTGTGCAAGAAAAGAAGAGTTAATTTCTCTGAGGGGAGGACTTAATTCTGTGCCCATTTAGCTCTTTGGATAAACCAAGTCGGTGACTGGAGACTACCTGGGGGTGGGGTACAGCTTGATGGGTTGCCATCCCTCTCGCCAGCATTTCAGTGATTCGGTATCAGACAACGTGGGGTGAAGGAGTACTCTGGGGTAGTAAATTGAAAAGCTCAGGGTGGTGGAGGAAAAAATAGAAATCAATTAATTTTGGGGTAGAGAAATTTCAGGGGTCTCTAGTTGATCGTAACTAGATTGATAGCTAGAGAAAATTCAGAAATGGAACTTCCTGATAAAATTATCAAGCCCCTTTCCCTGGCTTTTAAAAGTGTTCAGTTGTCATTCTGAAGAAGTTTGAAGTCTCATAAATTTGGAATTACAACTCATATTTACAAACTTTTTATGGCTGTGAAACAGAAAATGGAAAACCATCATCCGTATCCTGCTTTGTGCAGGGCGTGTGACTCCTTTAATGGTTAAAAGTATGTTTTTATATTTTCTAGGGTTCCCACCTCCAGCGTATGTTATACCTCCTCCTGTGGCTTTCTCCATGAGCTCGGGTTACACCTTCCCAGGTGGTGTTTCTGTTCCAGGAACCTTTCTTCAGCCTGCAGCTCACTCCTCAGCAGGAAACCAGGTGCAAGGTGGGAAACAGTCCCACATTCCTTACAGCCAGCAGCGGCCCTCTGGACCAGGGCCAATGAACCAGGGACCTCAACAGACAGCACCACCTTCCCAGCAACCCCATACATCCTTACAAGCTCAGGCATCAGCACAGTCTGCAGGCCAGTTACAGGTCCAAGCTCTGGTGCAGCAACAGCAGTCCCCTACAAAAGCTGTGCAATCCCTAGGGAAGAGCCCACCGCACCACTCTGGATTCCAGCAGGTAAGCTTAAAGCGTAAGAACGGTAAAATTCTTTCAGCACCCATGAAAAGGAAGGATGCAGTGCCAGTTATTTGTAAAATAGGAGCACAAGTCAAACTGAAGTCCATAGGACTTGTGCTCCCAAGTCACTAAATCCTTTTGAAAATCCTGCCTTTATGTGCCTAAATATGGATTTTGGACTGTGGAGTTCAAGTTCTGATTTTTGAACATTTGGCCTATATTGTATGGCCAGAGTGTCCAGGAGGGCATGGCTTGTGGACTGATGGCTCTCTAATTAATCTAGCTATTGAGGTCTGAATGGTTCCTGTGGCAGACAGTGTGTTCTGTATATGTGTACCAATGGGTAAAAGGTGATCTTTTGACTAGATATTTCTGTCTTAAGCTTTTCTGGACAGCAGGTGATTTCCTATCTCTGTAAGGAGGGTGGCTCTGGATCTTTGCCCATAACTATTCCCTCCTGTCCTATTTAGTTAAATGCATCACAGCACTGGTTCCTTGTCATCCATTAGTTATATTCTCAACATCTGCAAAATTTCCTTTTGCACATTGCTCCCACTGAAATCTGTAATTGAGAGAGACTGAATCACCACCCATGGCACTACTGGGTCAGGACCTCAGTTGGAGGTCTGAAGTCCACAAGCTGAAATGAGGATGACATTTCTCAGGTGTTACCTCAGAGCTTGAGCAGGAAGTGTGAAGTGAGTGCTCACGGAGGCCATGTACACACAATCACTTTATTGCGCGATAAGGCTCCTTACCACGCAATAAAGCTGGTAGCGTACACAGGAGCATTTTCCCTGTTGCACGGCAACACCCTCTTGCCCCGCAACAGTTAAACCACTCAAATCAAGAGTGGTTAGGCTTACTGAGGAACAGCTGTTCCGCAGTAGTGCTCGTGTGTACACATTTTCCGCATTAGACAGCCTCCAGACATGTCCCAGAGTGTCAATCCAGGCCACTCTGGGACATTGGAGTTGTCAAATATGTCAATTTCACTACTCTAGCTGAGCAGTGAAATTAACTATTATTGGAGCCACCAGGTTCGGGGGCTCCGGGGATTGGCCCCCTAGCTCAGCCCCCGGGCTTCAGGTGGCAGCGGGGACTGCGCACCGCAGCACCTGCCGCCACCCGAAGCCCTGCAGCTGGACTAAAAGGCTGGCTGTGGGCAGTGCATGGTGGGACAGGTGCCCACCATGCACTGCTCCTTGTATTGCAAAGGAGCATTCATACGAGTGAATGCTCCTTTGCGATACAAGAAGCACATGTGTACACACCAAAGCGCTATATTTATAGCGCTTTCCTTGTCCCACAATAGCTTATTGCAGGACAAGTTTGTCGTGTGTATATAGCCTGAGGTTCTGAACTTTGGAGAAAAAGAACGGGAATAAACACGCTCTGGGATTTATAATAGAAAACTCAGTAATTGCCAGGAATGAAAGTCCTACTAGGGCGATTAGTGGTTAGGGTAACGTTTATGTTAATAGTCCATTGTTTATGCCTCATGGTGAAAGTGTACATCTCTCTCTTAGTATCCACAGGCAGACTCATCAAAGCAGCTCTGGAATCCTTCTCAAGTCCAAGGCCCATTGGGAAAGATCATGCCTGTAAAGCAGCCCTATTATCTTCAGGCCCAGGACCCCCTAAAACTGTTTGAACAGTCTTTACAGCCTCCTGTGATGCAGCAGCAGCAGCCTCTGGAGAAAAAAATGAAGCCTTTTCCCATGGAGCCATATAACCACAACCCCTCAGAAGTCAAGGTGCCAGAATTTTACTGGGACTCCTCCTATGGCATGGCTGATAACAGAATAGTGATGGCACAACAGGCTAACATGGAGCGTAGGGGGAAACGACCGCAAGGAGTCTTCCACCCAGAGCAGGACACTGTGCCCAGGATGGCTTTTGAGGTAAACGTGCTATTGCGTAAAGTGGGGAAGATCATCAGCAAGATTCTGATGTTCCTAAATGGGAAATTCTAGCAAATATGTGGGCCTGTTTCTGGGCACCCACCTAGCAGGGATGATGGGATGTTAGACTGGCTTCTGGAGAGAATCTCACTTGAGATTCCAGCCCACCAGAACTGCATTTGCTATTCGGTTGGTCTCGTTATATGGGAGCATGTTGTTGGGGAAACTGCTGGGTCCAGGTACTGTCAGCCACACTCCGTATAGACGTGATATTAATCTCTGCGCTCAAGCAAGAATTTGTTGTTGACAGAAAATTCATGCCACGTTCTGATTTGAGTGGCAGGTTCCCCACCCTCAGCAAGAGACCCTGTTAGTGAATGACCAGGTTGAGAGAGCTCCTGTTAGGAACAGAGACCAAAAATGCTGTCCAAAGAGTTGAAATATAATTCCTGCCCTCTAATCAAGTCGCTAACCTGCACTAGGTGTCTTTAGTGCGCTGACTTGCCAACACATCCAACTTAAACTAGAAATTAAAAAATAGCCTCCTGCCTCAGTTTCCTTTGAAATGCCACCACAGAAATGGGTGACCTGCTTGCCGGGTCCACTGCTTTTGCCAGTCTCATCCTTTGCTGCTTATCATCCAGTTGTGCCTTACTGCTATTACAAGTATTGGAGTCAATTCTGTTTTATTAGTCCTCCTGGAGAGTCTTGGGTCCAAATGCTTTTTGGTATTGGTTACAAGGAAACTGAGTCAAGTACCCAGTTTCCATTTTTAACCTAAGATTAGGTGTGTTTGTGTGATGGCTAATTTTGTCCACTCCCCTTCCCCAGATAGGGAAACCTCATTTTGCCCCATGGTGCATTCCCTTGTGGACCGTAAGAGTAACAGCCATTAAAGGTGGAAATGTTTCATGTGAAAACTAAACTTCATCATACAAAGCAAAATAACCGCACCAGAAATGTGATTTGCAGACAACTTAAAACTCTACAGTTTAGCTATAGGAAAAAATAAGGTGATTTTTCTACTCGGAAAACCAGACTTCAGACCCAGGTTTTCCTTGCCTTACATTACAAAATGTGGTATGAATCCATTAGTCTGTAGGCAGCTAATTAACAGTGAGCACATTCTCCAAATTAATTCCTAGTCTCTTTGACTGGAAACTTAAACTTGACGAAAAGCTGCATTGTTCTGTTGAATTCGCATTAGAACAGATATTAGTTTTGTTATCACTTCAGCATATTCTCTTCCCATCCCCCTCTTCCTTATTTCTCTCCTTACGTTCACTGTCCTTTATCATCTTGTGCTGTTTTGCATGCTGCCTTTTTAACCGCTTTATAACATTCCTCTCTTCCGGACACTATTTTGTCTTGCCTTATTTGTCGTTATTACGGTCTCGCTTCCCTTCTTGCTCCTTTTCCTGCTTTTTTTCTTTCCTCTTCTTTGGCTGCATCTGACTGTGCTCCTTTCTGTCACTAGGACCCCAAGAGCTCCCCTCTGCTTCCTCCGGACCTGTTAAAGAGTCTGGCTGCCTTGGAGGAGGAGGAAGAGCTGATTTTTTCTAATCCTCCTGATCTTTACCCAGCTCTGCTGGGGCCTCTCGCCTCTCTTCCCGGACGAAGCCTCTTTGTATGTATTTGACTTAATTCTGCTGCTTCTTACTCTAATTCTGGCATCTTTTTCTGTGAAGTTGTAAGATGTGTGAAATTTTGTTTTCCCCTATTGAGTTAGTCTTCTCACGGGAATTTAAAACAAGTTGATGGCTCATTAGCACTGTATAATTGAGGAGGAGGTTTATAAAGAACAGAGTAGTTATTGATCTAGTTCCTGAACTTCTAGCCCATTCAGAATTCAAAATAATTGCTTTGTTTAAATGTGTTAAGTCCACAGGAAAAACATTAATGCAACATCTACAAAACCATGTCTTTGACAGTAGGGTGGCTTGGTTAATTGCAAGGTTCTGTTTTATCCATGCACAATTATATTGTTTTCATCTCTTGTCTGTGTTACTTAATATGAAAAAAACTAATCTTTTAAAAATGCAAAAGGATCACAGAAAGAAGAAAATACCTTTTAGAAAAGAATTTGAAGTATATGGATAAGGAATATAAGGTTAACTTTCAGTCTTGTAGATGTGTATAGTAAGATTTGGCAATGTGGGAAGTCTTACAAGTTAAGTTTTAAAATTATAGAGTCGTCTTAATTGACATTGACTTGGGAGAACCACTGAAAATTGTTGAATGTTGTGAATTAGCAACTTGTCAATGAAAAAGCAGTATTTTTAATTTTTATTATGGCAGTTGTAGTTTTTACAACTGACTAGTTAAATGCCCTGTAGAATATCTTGTAACAGTAATGAAGTCTTAATAATACTTAGATTTATAAGATGAAGAAGCACTTCTTTGAATGAACTTGGGAGCCTCTGATGATTCATACATAAAATGCAATAAATCTAAGAAACCAAGTTTTCACAAATTCTGGATAACCAGTACCCCAGATAAAACCGTATTTTTCCCCCCTTTCTTCTTACTTCTTTCTTCCCAATACTCTAACTCAGGGGTCCTCAAACTACGGCCCGCGGGCCGGATACGGCCCGCCAAGGTTATTTATCCGGCTCCCGCCCCTGCTGCGGCCTGCCCCATGCGTCTGGGGCAGCGGGGTGGCCGCGGCCAGGGCAGGCTGCCGGTCTCCCACCCACCGGCCGCCTCGACTTCCTGGCCCAGAGCCGACCCCGCCCCGCTCTGCCGACAGCGTCGGCCTCCCGGCACGGGGCCAGGATCAGGCTCCGTTGCCGGGGTCTGTCTGCCCTGCCGGGGCCGCGTTCGGTCCCCGCCGGTGCTCCCTCCCAGCTGTGCAGGCTGGGCCGGGCTGGGGAGATTCAAATCTCCCGCCCTGAGCATGCGCAGATACAGCGTGCTCAGGGTGGGAGCGGCCTGGCCGGCAAGCAGCTCTGCCGGCCGTCGCTGTAGTTCCCAGCCTCCGGCCAGGTGAGGGGGAGATGGAGAGAGGCCGGGTTAGAGGGGTGGGGGTGGGGACAAGGAGGGACCCCCGCGCAGGCCGGCAGCCCCCACCGCCCCCTCCAGACCCCCGGGGCTGCTTCCTTTCTCTTTTTTCTCTTCCTCTTCCTTTCCTTCCTTTCCTTTTTTTTCCCTCTTCTTTGTCTTCCTCTCCCCTGCCTTCCTTCCTCTTCTCTGCCTTCCTTTCTCTTCTTTCTTCCTTTCCTTTTTTCTTTTTCTCTTTTGTCTTCCTTCCTTCCTGCTCTTTCTGTCTTTGCTTCCTTCCTTTCTTTCTTTTTTCTTTTTCTCCTCCTTCCTTCTCTTTTTTCTTTCTCTCCCTTCTTTTTTAAAACTTTTTAAAAATTAATTTTAAATAAAAACCTTTCTTAAAATTAGATTTCAATTCCAAATTCATTCCAATTAAATTAATTAAACACAATTAATTAATTCTATTTACAATCACTTTATCTTCAATTAATGCCTATAATTTCTGTCTTGTGAGTTTTCCCCAAAAAAACCTAGAGGGAACATTGGCTACTAGTTGCGTACACAACAGCAGGCTAACATCGGTCAGTCCCACACTCTGGGCCTGGCCGGAGCCCACAGCCTGGCCGGAGCCCACAGCACCAACAAAATGTGTGTGGATGCATTACTGCCTGCCACCCAGTGCCCAGAAACACAGGCCAGCAGCAGACGTGATAGCTACGCATTCACGTTTTTTTCTAATTATAATACGGCCCCCCAACAGTCTGAGGGACCGTGAACTGGCCCCCTATTTAAAAAGTTTGAGGACCCCTGCTCTAACTGATCTTTGCTGAAACGGGGAGGGAGGCCAGCCTTGTTGAGGTACTGGTTGAGTGGTGTGCAATTACCAAATGTAGCATTTGCCTGAATTATAAAACATCTTTAAATATCGAGTTGTCACCTAATAAGCTTAGAATCTGCTTACTAGGAAACTGGGAGAGGAATTCCTGGTTAGTTGACAGGATCAAACACAAAAATCATGAACTTTCATGGGTGTAATCTCACTTCATCAGATGCGTGAAATAGAAACTGTAGCATGTCAGGTGAATAAAGTAGTACAGAGAAGGGAAGTCACAAGGTCAGTTGAGTCTTTTTCAGCAAACCAAATGAGTTGTTTTGATTCACACAGTGTGGAACAAGGGATAAGAAAGTGAGGAGGTTAAAAGAGGGGGGAAATCACCTTTGGTAGGTCTGAATAGAGATTTGGAGGCTCACTCATTACAAAAGGTGATTTTATTTTAAATATAATGGAAAGCTCTACTTAGATGGCATGAACATAACCAGATATTGAGTGATGTCACAATTTTAATTTTAGCTTTGTCACACGTAATTCATGTGTGACCTGTGCAGTCATCCTAACCTCATGGCACTAGCTGCTCTCCAGCACACAAATATTTGTTAGCTGGATAAATCCAGCTTCCTGAAAATTGATTCCCATTCACCTTCTTTTCCAAACTGGGGCATATCATGCCAAAAGCCTTTGTGCTGGTTTGAGGTGTATTATTGCTAACCTCTTGACACCAGCGATCAGGTAGGGCAGAAGGAAACAAAACTAATGAGGACTTCAATTGAGGAGTATAAAGTTAAGAATGACGAGAGGTTCCCTGCTTGCTGCCATCCGTAGAGGGTGACTGCTGGAATTGTACTCTCTCTCCTTGTTTCTGTCCACTGACCTGTTTTAAAATACATAGAGTAGTGTACAGAATGTAATGCAAGTAATTCCTAGAGTTCCCAAAGGGGGGGTTACATGACTGCATGTGGGAGGGGAATTAGTCCAGATAACTGACTGGTAGGGGAGTGGTCTATAAAATGGTCCACCCTCACTCCCACGAGGGTGTGGGAACCACTGCCATCATAAACATTGGTTGGTTCTTCCTCCTTACCCCATGTTGTGTTGAGAACAAGGGACTAGCTGCCATTTATTCAGTCTTTTAGAACCAATAAAAGAAAGCACATGCCACATAGTCAACCTTGATGCTTCAGAAAGTAACTACATTTTTTCTAAAGGAGCTAGATGTCAAAAGAGTTGAATTATCATGTGACAGCTAACATATTTGGCAGAACTGCAAATAAAGATGATAAAATTTCCTGCCAGCAGGTAAACTGGTCATTTGGGGGGAATCGGCATAAAACTCTCCCATTCTTGCTCCCCGATGTATAATGTTGCACAAGTTGGAAGAAGGGATTACCTTCCTCTGAAGTATCAGATATCAACAAAAGCGAAACACCAGGCGTGATAACCAAGTGACAGATCATAAGAGCTCGTCTCAGACTTTGGTGGTGTTGCTGGTGCAGAAGCATCACCTGGATTCCAGTTCATTTTTAACTGGATTCCAGTTAACGGGATGGTTTGTGACAGTCTTCTGCATTTACCAATGTTTGCTTCACCCTGATGTTGGAAAGTAACTTGTATAATATTGTTGATAAACAACTTGTCTGAAAATATTGTGGTGCTAAACAACTCGTCCTTAGTAATGCAGCATAATGTGCTTTCTCTCTCATTCACTACATCAAACATCCAATGACATCTTTCCTCTTTTTGATCTTTAAAGAAGTCCTTACTAGAAAAACCATCGGAGCTGATGTCTCAGTCATCTTCATTCCTGTCCCTCACTGGCTTCTCCCTAAATCAGGTATGTAAACTCCAAGAATTCTCAGCCCTTTTCATATCGGAAACTTCTCTTCAGTTCTGGTTGTGTTATAGAATCACGGTGGTTACACTTGTTTCAAAAATGTACACAAGCTGGAAAGAAATTCCCAGCTGTAATCTTATTCCTTATAGGCGAGACTTTTCTGGTCTTTCCATTCTTACCTATTAGACCCTTTGTCTCCTCTTAGGGCCTGATTTTGCAGACCAACAGACAAAATTCTCATTGATTTCACTGGGAGTTTTGCCTAGGTAGGGCCCCAGGATTGATCTGTAGTGTGTATATCTTTCCCTTTTCATCCTCTGTTGCTGGCATGTCTCCCAGACGAGGGCTGTGAGCATGGTGTTGACACAGTTGCTGTGAGCACTGGCCAGTAATGAGGTTTTGTGGTACAGCTGGGAAGATGTTTAAGAAAGTGACGGTTTCTAAAAGTAAAATGATTAGAAAGGGGATGGGGCAAGGGGGTAATAAAAGTGGAGCTCACTAAATGTTTTAACACTCAGCAAAAGTTCTTTCCAGAGCCTTAATGTTCTAGATAAGTCTGATATTCAGATTAAATTTTCAGGAAAGATATCCAAACAGCATGTTCAATGAGGTGTATGGGAAAAACCTGAATACCAGCACAAAAGCAGATGTCGCTCCCTCAATGGCCCATCAGGAGACATCACTGTATTCTCTCTTTGAAGGGACGCCCTGGTCTCCATCCCTTCCAGCAAGCTCAGGTAATGCTCTTGATATGGCTTCTTTCCTGTGCAGTAGCTCAGAAGGCTTCACAAAGCTATATCTGTACCTTTTATGATCTATATTGTATTATCTATTAAATGTGGTATCAAATATATAAAGAAGGCCTGAAAGTCTCTCTCAAAGTCTTTGCCTACTTGTCTGCTTTCAGAAATATAGGGTCTTTTGTACCCCGTTTTTGACTCACACTCCTGACAAACGTCTGGGAGAAAAGTTCTAATGATTAAAACACACTTGCTGCTTCCATCTTAGTCCTCCAAGGAGTCTTTCAGACAAAGCAAGGAAGACTGAAATATCAGGGCTATGAAATCTAGAGGGAAAGGAAATAGTGGGGAGGGCTGCTTTAACAGACCACAAACAGGCAAAAAAATGCACACATTTTTCCTTTACAAGTCACCTTTAAAGACCATATTATAGTAATACAGTTAGAGTAGAAAGAGGAGATAAACCAAGAAACATAGGCAAGGGAGGAAAAAATTTGATTTCAGAAGGTGGCAAGATAAAGGCAAGAGATAGTAACACTCTTCCAAATGGCAGTAGCTGCGGAAGAGGTTCTTGGACAAACGGGTGAGTTTGTGCAGCAGAACAGAGTGGTGGGTGCTACATGAGATGTGAGGATAGAAGTTTTTCTCAGTCTACAAAAATGCAATTGCACAGTGGTCTCTCGCCCAGTAAAACTTATGGCAAGACCCTCCATTCTTCTTTCTGTTGCCTCACTTCTTTATTTAAGAGCGTTTCTTTCCACATGCTACCTTATGTTATAGGGCTTTCATTTATCCTTGTGAACCAGGCAGATCTGCATATTAGCAGATATTCCACACTTCAACACCTCTTGGTTGGTCTTCAGGACAATCAGAATTCCTTTTACACCATCACAGATATCTGTAAAAGTCAGAGTTTCTGGATTTGAAACTTCATCAGTTTATGCCAGACTCTTTTCAAAATAACTGAGACAACGGATAAAGAAAATGATTTTTGTATAAAACAGTGGCTTTAGTCAAACAACAAAACAGGCACACTTCAGGTTGTGAACAGGGGTTCAGCACTGAAAAGTGCATCCAAACATATTTGAAATAAGTCTGGAGACATCAGTTTCATTGGTTAGAAATCCCTGCACAAAGATCTTGCTAGGAGGAGTTCCAGTTCTCAGGTAAGCACACAAATATTTTGTTCAGTTGGTTATTAGACTAAAATTATTCTAGTAGTGTGTTTTGGCATATTCACATTACAACTGGCAGATTCCACAATCCTGATGTTACTGTAACAGTAGGGAATAAACTGGCCCTGGCTCAGAGAGAGGTCTTGTGATTGCAAGGATTGCAGCAGAGTTTAAAATTCTCAGATGTGCAGAAAGCCTTACAGGTTTTTTTGACATTTCTTTTACTCTGTCTTGTTTCATATTGTTCAATAGATCATTCAACACCAGCCAGCCAGTCTCCTCACTCCTCCAACCCCAGCAGTTTGCCAAGCTCCCCTCCAACTCATAACCACAATTCTGTTCCATTCTCCAACTTCGGACCGATTGGGACTCCAGACAGCAGGGATAGGAGGGTTGCAGACCGTTGGAAAACGGATAAGCCAGGTGAGTCCTGGGGCGAGCGCTCCCAAGTTGGCTTGACGCTTCGCAATGCCTTTTTGTGACATACACACTTAACCAGCCTCTGTTTTGCTTTAGCAATGGGAGGATTTGGGCTGGACTATCTCCCAGCAACCTCGTCCTCTTCGGAGAGCAGCTGGCACCAGACCAGCACATCCAGTGGCACCTGGCCAGCCCATGGTCCCTCTGTGGAGGATTCCTCTGCTGTGCTCATGGAGAGCCTGAAGGTATATTGAACTTGCAGAGGAGAAAAGTTTAACTATAATTCCCGTTTCCTACATGTGGTTGTGCTATGGAGAGATCAGGGTGATGAGACGTCATGCATGCCAAGCGCCAGGGTGTTATGTAGGGTTGTCCACAGTGACACTGCCTCCCCCGGCAGGAAGCATCCTGTTGCCGTAAGTAATCCAACTCCCCGAGAGGAGTCGGGCAACATGCCAGGCAGGTCCAGGGCTGGAAGGCATCACTATAGGTTTCAGTTCACTCATGCAGCTGGAATCTCTCTCTACTTTGAAATGTCATATGGAACAGGAGGAGACTGGTTGAACTAGAAGCCACCCAAATGTTAGGTCTGATTTACCATATCTGTGTATCTGGAAAAAAAATTACGCTGCATTTCCATTGCTTGTTAGCCTGGATGAGTTTTACGGCGTTGGGAATTTCTGTTCACATTGACTTGTTTTATGGGCATCAAGGAGGAAGGGAGGGGAGTTGAGAGGAAGGGTCCTTTTAGTAACCTGTCTGTTATCCAGACGATTACACAAGCATACATTACAGTGAAGAGTATGGCATTAATACCAGGGGAGGGTGAGAGTGGGAGACTTGTCCATTTGGGAAATGTATATCAGAAGGAGCCCCTCTACTAACGGCGACCCTTCCTTTTTATTTAGTCCATCTGGTCCAGTTCCATGATGCATCCTGGACCTTCAGCCCTGGAGCAACTGTTAATGCAGCAGAAGCAGAAGCAGCAACGTGGACAAGGCCCCATGAATCCACCACACTGAGAAGGAGGTGGCGATCCTTGCAAAGAAAGGCTCCATAAACCCTGGCATGTTGGGTTGCAGGACTTGCCCACACAGTCCTGTGCAGGTGGCAGCCCTCTCTTCTGATCCTTGCTGTCAGGAGGGCGTAAGTGCTCCACCAACCCACTGAGTGTGCACAAAATGTCTGCAGTGCAACGAAAAAACATCAGGAACTCTCCCACCCCCTGGGCCCTCTGGAGGGAGAGAGGAACTGCTGTTTGTCTCACTCAGTAACCCGGTATCACCGCCTCTCACCTTCTCCATCGTGCATGTCCCCAGCCACATGGGAAGTAAAAGTTGAGAATGAAGGGCAGATGGGAGAAGCCAATGAGAACTTTTCAACCCTTTTCCTCTCTTTGGGGAGATAAAATAGGAACCCGTTCACGATTGCTTTGCTGACTGAGAATGTAGTTGAAATTATTCCTAAACATCTTTATTATTATTATTACTGTCTCAGTAGTAAGATCACACTGAATTCTTCCATACACAGATGTGCTTTGTAGTCAGTGTGCAGCAATGGAAGCCCCCGTCGCTGCTCCGGTCAGAGGTGGGTGGTGACGGGGGGGAGGGGGGATCTATCTCCTGGGCTAGTGAAGGAGTTTCATGAAGGAGAGTCTAGCACTTGAGACCACTTTCACTCAAAGGCTCTGGCCAGCCCTTGCGTGGGTCGAGAGACTCCAGCGTGAAAGGTCCTTTCTGTAGGTGTTGGAGCTACAATGGGATATGTAGTGGGCATTGCAGTACTCTGCTGGGCCAGCAAGTAACTGCTCGGGGTTTTAAATTAATGTTTCTGATTCCTGGACATCTTACTGTAGCGCAGCGACCAGCCTCACCATAGGCAGGCTGCTCTGTGCATTCACAGCCTGACTCATTTTAGTAGGTAGGTAGATAGACGCTTTCCGTGTCTTTTTTTTTTTTTTTTTTCTTTTTTCCCTTTCTACCCCCACCCTCCCATCATTGCTGGATGCTCCTAGTTTTATTCCTGATGTGCAACATCTTACAAACAGGTAACTACAATGGGTCCAGCAGACGGGGGAAAGATGACAGTCAGCGGGGCAGTGTGGCGTGTACAGAGCCTCACAGGTAAACGTGAACTGCGCAGATTCTCGCCCAGCTGCAGTCCCAGAATGAAATAAAGGCATCACGGACACATAGTAACCCCCACACAGAAGAGAAAACAGCGCTGTTCACTTCTGAAAAGGCGCAGAAAGGGAAATACAGCATTTATTTGCTATTTATTGGGGGAAAGACGACTGGAAACCTCATAGATAAGAGAACAGCATTTCTGTTAGTTTCCCAGGGAAGTTACGGAAACCAGCTAAATGCCCATTCGCTGTGCTTAGCCATAGGGGGTTTTGTGTGATGATTCACAATCTCGAAGCTGGAACCAGCCGCAGAGCAAAGCACATGTAGGAGCCTCAGTGACACTGGAGTCTGGGCAGCCCCAAATAATATAAAAAGAGAAGAGTAGAGCTTAATGCCCTTCTTAGGGCATGATTGGCTCCCCCATGCCCCCTGCACAGCAACATTACTGTTCTCTGTTGCAGTTCTAAGGTAGATTTCCTTTGAAAGGTCTAAAGAGTGAAGCTCCCATCCTGGTGGTGGCAATATGAACCGAAACCTTCCATGTTTCTCTCCAGCCCTCCCAGTTTGTGTATTTTGGGCTGTGCACCCAGGCAGCTGCGACATTCCAGTGTTTGAACTGTCACTGACTCTTGCACCCTAGACAAGCTAACCAGGTTCACCATCTCACGCCCAGCAGTGCCGGAGTTCCTGAGTCCCATTTCTGCATGAGAATCTGGTGTTCGGAATGTTTTCTGAATTTTGGGCCGGAATTCCCCATCCCACTCTCCTGTGTCTGGAGTTACTTAGGGGTGGGGGTTCCCCAGCAGAAACTGGTCTGTGTCGTAAGCTTTTTTGTGTTTTTTCGTCTGTCTGTGCAAGACCTGCAGCTGCTGAAATCAGCTTTGCCTTTAATTAAACCATGTTCTCTGCACAGGCCTGGATTGCTTTTATTTCCTATCTAACTGAACTGCAGTTATTTTTCAATCTCTCTCAGAACAAATATGCTCTTGCTGTGGGATTGAAAGGATAAGTGACCATATAGACTGTCTGGGCTCAGCATGGGTGACCCAAAGGGCAAACATAGCACAGAGACGTGCACTGAATTGAAAATGATGGCTGGGATTTACTGGCAAAGCTTGATTTGTGTCACGCTTGCTGCAGCCCTGAGAATAAGTCAAACTTTAGCATTGGGGGCTGATGGAAAGATTTAGGGCAGGGTTCCCAAGCTGTGGTAAATAAGCTTGTTGGAAGTGGTGCATTGTAATAGAGTGGTCTGTTCCTTTTTAAAGGTCCCCAACTGACTCCTGTTCCAGGACATGCCTTTTAAGGAAACAGGAATCAAGGGAGCAGACTGGCTGGGGAATAAGGTCAGATGTTAATCAAGTGGTCACCTCTTTAACATAACACCCAGGGGGAGAAGAGAATTACAGTAGAGCATCAAGTCAGATTTCGTTGGGTTGGTCCTTTGAGCAGAGGATTGGACTAGATGCTCTCCTGAGGTTCCTTCCTTTCCTAGTCTTCTAGGATTCTAAGTCTAGGATGGGAACCAGAAGGGAGACTACTAAAATGGAAAATCCCTTCCGACCCATGAAGGGTTAATGAAGATGATGTGAGACCGGGGCAGGAGGAGGCTCGTCTGTAAAACTCGAGGCCGGGATTGCAGTGGGACTGGCAGCTCACGAGCTCAGAAAGAACCAAAGTGGAACTGGGAACCTGGAGCTTTAGAGGAAGAGCGAACTGGAGCTGGAGCTTCTTGATGTCCAGTTAAAACCCTCAATGTCCAGTTAAGACTCTGCTCTTTGCACACATGCACACACATTCTCACCACCAGCACTCCTCTGTACTCCAGCCAGACTCTGCGTCCTCAGACTGACACCATTAGAGCTGGGAAGGAAATGGTTTTCCGCCCAGGTGAAACTTTTTACTATGTCAAGACTTCCCCATTCTGCATCATGGTGGAACTGAGCTCTTTTGATGTGTGTATAAAACCGAGCAAGAGCACCCCACAGCAGAATAACCAAAACTATGGTGGTCAGGGCACTCACCTGAGATGGGAGAGGCTCAGATTCAGGTCCCTGCTTTGAATTCTAGGTTGGGGTGTCTTTCTCCACTCCTGTTGGAGCTGATAGGTATCCCCAGGAGCGTGGGTCTCCCACAGCCAGGTGAATACCCAAATCCATCAGGCTGTTGGGGGTGGGGGGGGGGGTTGTGTGTGTCTGCTTTTGAGCAAAAATTCTATCCTGGGCCTGGGAATTCCCTGATGAATGAGTTTTGTCAAAACTGGTACATTCCTGTAGAAAGTTTGGATTTTAACAAATCAGCTTTTTCCGGGGGGGGGGGGGGAGTGTTTTGTCAAATTCCTGACCAATTTTAAATTCTCCATTAGCCTAATGCAAAACTTATTTTACTGCAAGTTTGTAAATACCTCAGCTGAGCCTAATGAGGTGTAAGCTGCATGTGCGCAAAAGGAGAAATTTGCATGTGGTATTTTTAACATTGGTTTCTTTTAACAGGGGTATGTGTATTAGTACAGTTGGGGGATAGTGGGAGATTGATACCGATACGAAGATCCTTCTGATCATAAAGTACATCAGGGTGGCATTACCATCTGATGGCTGGCTGGTCTCAGTTCATATCCCAGTAGCAGAGTTGTCTCCACCATCCTTGATAGTACCATTAACAGGAGTGATCCAAAGCCGATTCTTAAATGAGTTCTGGAGACTGAATTGTCTGAGGCTGGAATGTCTACGTCAGGTTTGAGGCGAGCTAGGACTGTGCTGATGTGGTAGGTTTCATGTTTCTGTTTTCACACTTTTCAAGAACAATAAATTCACTTGAAAACAAGTATCAATATTCATATTTCTGGGAGTGTGGGGATTTTCCAGAACATACATTTCAACTCAGAATGGGGAAATCTTTTCTCTTAATCTCATAAAATGTGTAGAATACCAAACAGTGTAAATATCAGTACAGAAACTGATAGTCAATTTATCCGTAGCTCCTGTGCTACCAGAAGGGATAGTAGCTCTGACACAGAAGGAAAAAATGCCTTCCCTATGCGTTTGAGAAATCCAGCTCTTGGTCTGTGGATGTGAAGCACTGTATTTTATTAAATGCTGGATCAAAACAAAAGATAGTCATGTTAGAAGGGGGAAAAGGAGACGGCGCGGTTGTGTTGGCTGTGTCGCTAACTTCTGTGATTGGTGTTTTTCTCAAAGCCCATGTCCCAGAGTTCTGGGACAAGCTGCGATTCTGGGCTTTTATTTAAAAAGCTTTTAGCCAAGATGGTCCCCCATGAAGAGCTTGAAAATGTGACCCCTAAAGCCTGAAAGTCGAGAAGGAATTAAGAAGCTGTGTTGTTGAAGTCTCATAAATCTGAGGGGCTGACTTGTGGTTTTTGACCTCTTGGGTCGGTTGGCTGGCAATGCAGTCAGATGATTAACAATGTGCCCACATTAGTCTTTCTTGATCCTCTACTCCTGACTGCCAGCATCTCTTCCATTCTGGCCATAAATAGAACAGCACTGCCTATCCTGAGAAGAGCTTCTGATTCTTGCCAGAGGCAGAATATATGAGGAGAGCTGCTGCTTCTCAAATGATCTAGAAGCACAACTGTTCAGGGAGGACTGAATGACTGGTGGGCTCACTGGGAGATGGTTCATAAACAAGGTGCTAACTGGTACGTGTTTAAATAAGAGCTGTGGCGAAACAAAAGGTGAAACAAAGACAATTAAGGCCTTTCTTACAGATGGGTAACATTTCTCAGGTCCCGTCTGTATGCAGTGAAGTGCTGCTGTTGAATCCCCCCTGTCCTTTGCATGTCCCGGGATCCTTTGGCTTCTCCAGTATTAGATTTCAAGGTCTTCGATGCCACTTTTAACGAAAGCTGCGGGGAAGATGCCCACCTTTCCCTCACACTGGCCTTCCAACCATTCTTCGTTCACTAGAAGATAAAATTACAAGAATGCACTCTCTTGCTGTATGTAGGTTTAAAAAAAAAAAAAAGTTAGTGTTTTCACATCCTATTAACCAATCAGTGCCTGAGATCACTCTCAAGATCCTCACATGGGTAAGGAAATGGGCTGAAAGCCTGGCAAAGACGTGGCTGAAGAATAAAAGGAACTGAGGCAGACAGGATTGACAGCTGTGATGGTGCAAGGTTGATGGTGGCAACAAGGAATAAGCTGCAGAAGTGGAGAGGAGAGGTAAAAGGTGGGAAGACATTTCTGAAACACAAAAACTGATGGAAGGATCTGAAGAAATAAATAAAGCAGTAAGGCCTTCAGCAAATAGGAAAGAAATCAATCTTGCTTTATAATTCCTGGCTGCCTCACAGTCTGGAAAAATGGAAGGGAGACTATATAAGTGGATGGACAGAGAAGTATTAACTTAAATACTACGGTGATGGGCACTAGTATGAAATCCTGAACATCTTGCAAGTAAAATCAATAGCAAAAAGTGAAGTCTCTAACTCTCTTCCTTTTGGAGAGAGAACTGGTCTTCAGTGTAAAGCTGCAGCAAGGACAAGAAGGGGAAGCTTTTCAAAGGCACAAAAGTCTGCTAAAAGCCAAACTCAGTGGGAGTTGGGCACTGCATAAAAGACAATGCAGCAAACTTAAGGGGTGAAGCCAAATGTGGTGTGGCCAGAGCTTCCAGCTGTCAATAGTTACACCAGCGAGTCCGAAACAAAGATACAAGGAAGTGGAGTATTTGAATTTCTGAAAAAAGTGTGAAAAGATGAGGCTTGTCCAGGCAAAGCGTCTTAGCTCAATGAAGAGAAGCAGGAGGTACGAGCAGGGGTTTTCAAACTTTTTTTTCCTCAAGACCCAGTTGAAAAAAAATCATTTATGTCCATGACCCAACCATTCCGTCTTTGAGCCATCTTTCAGCGGCAGCAGCAGGGGACACCGTGACCCAGTACCTGAGGGTCTGCGACCCACTACTGGGTCCTGACCCGTCGTTTGAAAACCAGGGGCACTGGGCAGGGGCCATTTGGTCATATAAAAAGCAAGGCAGAAAACGTGAGCTGGAGAAAAGGGGGGGCGTAGAAAGGATGAGTCCATTCTTCAATGAGAGCACCTCTGTATCGCCATCAAATAATTCCTGCCTAGTAGCAAGCATAAGGCAGCATCTAGCCAGGGGGCTCATAGGTTGCGTCTACACTGGTAAATTAAGTTGACTTAAGCTTGGCTTAAGTCGACTTAATTTGCCCTGCGTCTACACTACACTTTCCTTAAGTCGACTTAAGCAAGCTGCTTAAGTCGACTTTATTAAACCACCTTTTCATTAGACTTAAGGCTTAAGTCGACTTTTTAAAGTCGAATTAAGCCAGTGTAGCCCTGGGGTAGCCCTAAATCCACTTAGGGCTACCCCAGGACTACACCAATGCCCTCCCTGCCGGGGGTGGGGGGGGCACGGGGAGCCTGGCATGCCTCCCAAAGGGCAGGGCATGTGGGCAGGGTGCGACACTGTCTGGATTTAGGGAAGCATTTATGATATTATTTTCTATTCATATATCATAAATGCTATAATCCATAGGAACTATGTCATGTTTGGTATCAATAGAAAGGTAGTAATTTGCTGGGAATGATTATATAGTTTGTCTAGGAATTCTATTTCGATTAGAAGTTAGGAATATGGTGTTCTATCTAGACTTTAACTTATGTGATTTTATGGAAATGTCTGACAGAGGCATCGGTGCAAAACCATTGTGTCCTTGATGTTTAGGAATGTGCCAGGACAATGGTCCCAGGGAGTTATTAAGGACATAAGGAATACAACCATTGTGTCCTTAATGGCTCATCAGGTAACTCCCTGGGACCATTGTCCTGACGCATTCCTAAACATTAAGGACACAATGGTTTTGCACAGACGCCTCTGTCAGACATTTCCATAAAATAAGATGTTAAAGTCTAGATAGGAATATGGTGTTCTAACTTCTAATCGAAATAGAATTCCTGGACATAAACTATATAATCATTCCCAGCAAATTACTACCTTTCTATTGATACCTATGGATTATAGCATTTATGAGATATCCATTGAAAATATCATAAATGCTTCCCTAAATCCAGACAGCATCACACACAGGGCTCTGCCCTGCCAGGGTCCCTGTCCCCCTTTGCCCCATTGCACACAAGGGGTGCCCCCCTCCCACGGACCTGCCCAAAGTCCCCCTAGCCCCACAAAGTCAACCTAGAGGATCCAGTGTGGACGCTCTAGGTTGACTTTGTAAGTTCCCTTTTAAGTCGACTTTAATTTTAAGTGTAGACACACTAAGTCGACTTAATTAAAGTCAACTTAAAAGTGCAAGTGTAGACATAGCCATATACTGAATAATTCACTGAAACTCATCTCTCCTGACATGCTCATTCGCTGCCATATCCTCCCCTCTGAGCGCTTGAGAGCAAAGGTGTGGCAGAGCAGGTCAGTGCAGAGGACAGGGCCTACTTCTTAGCCTTATTTGTGCCAACTGTAGTATCTGGTCATAACTGCACTGGAGTTCCCCGCCCTTGTCCTCCTCCCTGCTGTGCTTCAAGCACAGACAATCAATCACGGCCAGAGCAGCATGGCCCCACCACACATCCTTGCACATCATAAAGCTGGAACGGCCGCGGGAGCACCAAGGATTGGTTGCTGGAGAGGTCAAAGGTTAATGCAAAATCTTACCTTCAAACAGTCTCGGCCAGAAAACTACTTTGAAAAAGGAAACTAATTAGAAGAGGGGGACTTGGGGAAAGAATAAGAATTGCACGGCTCTATTCCTAAGGAGAGGGCCGGTGGCAGTGGCTGTAATGGGCACCCTGGCTTTTTCTTTCAAAAAGAAAAACTTTTGAAAGTGATAAACTAGAATTTCGTAAGGGTGCTAGTAACCACGGGGCTGACAGAAATCGGCTGTGCTTGGAAGTAGGGTTTTAAAAAAGGCAAAAATCTGTGCGGCATGGGACAGGGCTGCTCTGGAAAGGGACGGCTCAACAAGGAAACAGGCACAGAACTCGAACAGTGGTTCTCAGCCAGGGATGCGCAATCCCTTGGGAATATGTCGAGGTCTTCCAGGGGTGTGTCAACTTGCCTAGTTTAACATGCTACGCAAACAGCGCGAGCGAGGTCGGTAAGAACTACAATTCCACACAGCCTGTGACTCGTTTATGCTGTCCTATATATCGCATTCTAAGGGATGTATTTTATAATTCTGTGGCTAAAAATGAGGAAGTCAATTTTCAGTACCAGTGTGTTGTGACACTGTTGTGTTTTAATGTTTGCTTTTGTAAGCAATGAGTTTTTAACTGAGGTGAAACCTGGAGGTATGCAAGAAAAGTCTGCCTCCTGAAAAGAAGTATGGTAGACGGGGAAGGTTGAAAGCCCCTGAACAAGGGCATTAGTGTGTGGGCTAAACTTCTACATGGGAGGAACAGGCTAAAGCTAACTTTGGACCAGACAGAACGAGAGAGCTTCCTCATGTAGATGCTAACCCAACTTAGCTTGCTGCTTCACTGAGTTAGTCAGCTGAAAATCCAGCCAACATCATACATGGCACACAGAACAGAAGCTACCTTTAATAGATTTGATCCTAAGGCCCTGTGTGTATGTTAAGAAAATTTGCAACAGTGCAAACAAATTGATGTTACTGGTGCAAATTTTTCTCAATATAAGCGAGGCCTAAGGGGCTCTAGCATAAATAGAAGCAGGGGCTCATCTTGCAGCTTTCAGATTAAAAATGCCTGTGTCTTAGAGGCAGGAAGGAAAGCATCTTCCGTGTCCTGTCCCAGACTTTCAATCTGCAGATATTAGCCTCTAAACCAGCTTCCTTTAGCAATCTTGTGTTACTGTAAAGCCCAGCCACTGTCAAGTGTCTCACACAATGCTGACTTTTGCAGCAGAAGGGGTCACTCACTGAAGGTTAGAAGTTAGAGAAGTCTGCTCCCCAGACACGTGCGCTGCAGCAGCTGGAAATGGGAGGGGTCCACTGGTCTCCCCTGCTCAAGGCGGTGCATGGCTGAGCACAAAATGCAGGGTAAGGCACAGCAGGCTGGAGAAGCAGCTAAAGAAGTTCTCCGCTGGGATCCTCTATCCCCAGCAGAAAGATTGGCTGAGAGCTACTGTCAGGTAACAGCTGGGCAAATCGACTTTCAAGAGATTTTGATGTCATGATTTTTGGAGATGGTGATTGTATCCAGGACTAATGGGAGCTGCTGGAGGTGCTCTGCGCCTCTGAAATCACGCCAGTGCTCCCACCAGCCCAGTCAAGATCCCAAGAGTATAAACTCACCTTTGGATAACACCAGTATCACATCTCCTGCCCGGAACGCCAGGTCCTCTGGCTGGGTGGCTTCATAACTGTATTGTGCTATCACTTGGCTTGCTTCCAGCTGTTGTGGTGGTGTCTTCTGCGTATCTTCCTCAAGCTGGTCATTTCCCCCTCTTGGAAAATCTGTGTCCCCCTAAGGCAGGAAACAGCCCTTGAAATGCTGCTTGGCTTTTCCTTTAATATTCAAGTCCGTGTAAGAAAAGCTACGGATTGGATTTAACTGGAGGCGCTACCGAATGCCATTAGACTGTGCTTTCCTTACGTGGCAGATGAGGCGTGTGTGACTCCTCTTAAAGAGGCAGTTGGGTTTGTATGTCAATCTTTCCAGCCAGACCCATTTTGTAGGTCTTGGGCAATGCCATTGTCCTCTCTGACAACATCTTCCCACGTGCTCAGAATCTGTGTTGGCCTCAGAGGACATGGAGCCAGTGTGTTCTACTCCAAAAGTGCATGTACTTCGTTCTCGGCTCCTCTCAGCTGTGGGCCCACATCTAAAAATATCTATTTCCAGTTCCCAACATGCTGACTTCTGCAAACTGACTCAAGAACATGAGGTGGGGGGGGTCTATTTCCAGGCAGCTCAGTGTTGAGGCTACACCCAAACACAGCTGTATTCTTTGCAACTTACAATCTCTTGCTATAAAAGGCAGAGTGAAGTTCCTCTATGTTCCCTAATGGCTGTAGCTGTGTGTTGGGCAGGAATAGTTCATGCCATGTGCGGTTTGGCCCTAAGGGGGGTGCATGGTGTCTGCACTCTGATGCTCTGTAAAGCGTGTGGAGATGAAGGTATTAGGAGTGGAACTCTGGTCCTTTTCCTGGGTTCACTTGTACCCATAGACCATAAAACTGGAATGCCAGGCTCCTGCCCTATGTGACAGGGATGGCTGACAGGGAAGCACAGATGGACACAGCTCTTGTCACCCTATCTGATGCTCTTGCAGGACGTGTAATGCCTCTGAGTTGTTACTGCATCTCTAGCAGCTGGCTGAGCACAGCAGGAAGCCGGGCTGTCAGGTGCAGGACAATTTGATCACTTCCCGTGGTGTAGATGCACTCCTCATCAGAGCTAGGCTGTCTCTGGTAGCTTTTACTGCCTGCTTTTGTGTCCGTCTGTCAGCTAAGTCAGCGGTTCTCAACCACTATGTCGGGACACATTATTGTGTCGTCACACAGCGGTAAGCGTGTCTGAGAGCCGGGGAGATGGCTGGATTTGGCCTGGGGAGGGTGGGCTGGAGTGTCCTATATGGTCGCAACATGCTACCAAGGGTATCACGACTCGCAAAAGGTCGAGAACCACTGAGCTAGGCCACAGAAAGGTGCAGCGTGAGCAGGGATAGGTGTCTCAGAAGCTTTACTCATTTCACTAGAGGACTGGGTTTGTGTGCTTGGGCAAACGAACATCTGGGCAAAACCAACAGAGTGAAATTCTCTTGCTTGGGCCTCCCAGCTGGTCTAGGTCAGCCCGGCAAAGCACAGGCACCTGTTGTGGGGTACTGAAATCTGGAGCCAAACTGAGTTCTTAGGGAGCTGAGTGGAAGAGATCTCGGGGAACCCCAGCTCCAGGGAAGTTTTAAAGTTAAAGAGCCTGCCATGCGGGTCAAAGGTTCTCTGGAGGGGTTGTCATAAAAATACACATCTATTCAAACCAGCCTCTTTGCATGTAGCCACAGCTGGGTGTGGAATTGCTGGGGGAGGGGCTTGTTACAGGGACGGCTGCCACGTGGCTGGATCTTCCCCCAATGCATCTCATGGACTGTCAGGCCTGACAAGCCTTTTGTTCCTAGACTTTCACACAATGTCTCCCAGCCTAATGGTACATCCAGCCCTTGAGAGATGCCCTGCTGAGCCAGATGTGCTGCACCCCTTCGTATTTGGGGGACAGAGCGGCGGCCTGGGGCGGGACATTGCAGCTTGCAGGGCAGGTATGATGGAGAAAGGGGCTGACGTGGTGGATTCAGCTGTTTTTCCAGGTTGGTTTCCTGGAGCTCCCTGTAAGTGTGGAGCTGGCGATGGAGGGGCCCAAATCTAAATAAGCGAGGCCCAAATGTAGCAGGGAGCATGAACTGGCCTGATGCACAACTCCCAGCCTCCTCCCTGCCCAAGTGCATGTTCCCCTGACCCAGAGGGAGCCATTCCCACTTACTAACTCACTCGCTTGTCACACCCCACACTGACACTTCACCTCCGGCTGTCCCACTGATTCCAAGAGCATCCAGGGGTAGCTCTCGTGCAGACAGGCCAAGAGGGTACCCGGCCGCACCTACTGTAGTGGACACCTTCCCGGTACCAGGGTGTAAGTTACCCTGAGGGGAGTGCCCTCACACTCGCAGCCTGGGAGTTGGGTAAACAGGCCTCGGGGGGCCAGCCTCTGAGGATCTAGGAGAATCTAACTTGCACCACTTCACACATCACCTTTGAATCTGGCCCTCGGCTTTGAATTTGCCGTATTCTCTAATTACTGTTGCTCACTCTGAATGACTTTCAAATTTGCAGGGCCCGGAATCTCAAATTCCTTATTTCCCTCCCAAATTCGGCCAAATTCAGAGGGGGTCCTGCTGTGAGCAAGCTCCGAACGCTGGTGCTGGAGGAGTTCTGTGCAGTCGGCGTACGTTAGAGACAGGGAGTACTGACCTCCATGACATCGCACCACAGCGTCAGGCAGTAGTCCTTGGCATGACTCCATATTGTCTTCATGCTGTCCTGGGTCAGAGGCACCAGATCCCCGCTCTCTGCAGGCCGGTACCTGTGCCGCAAGGGAAATTAATATGAGAGCAGAAACCCCCGGAAGACGAAGATGATGATGGGGCCAGGCAGCAGCTCACCTCAGCTGCGTGTGCTCTGGTGGGAGCTCCAGTTTCTTGCACACCATGTCCAGGAGTTTGCTGTAGGTGATTCCAGGTTGGACCGGCATAGCTACTGTGTACTTGTAGTGCACCTTGATAATGTGTGGGCTTGGAGTGGAGGGTCCTACAAGCTGCAGGGGGAAGGCAGAATTGAACATTGCAATCTGTACCACAGAAACCGTACTGTGTAAATACAGGTAGTTATGACTGGCTAAAAGATGGGGAATGAGGCTGGCATAAATCAAAGGGCTGGCATGGAAAATGAAACCTTTTGTCTCTAAGCCGCCGGTTCCAGTCTGACGCAGGCAACCAGCAGTCTGCCAGTTGGGGAGCGTAATGGCTTTCCAGCAGGTAAGTCACAAAAGCCACCATCCCAACTACGGCCAATTGGGAAATGCGGTGGCAATTCTAGGACGGAAGCCAAGCCACCCTTGTGCACTCTGAAAGTGACGCCGTCTGGTCAGTCAGGGCATGCTCGTGCAGAGACAAAGGGGCATTGCCCTGGCTGGGCAGGGAGAAGATAAAGGGCACCTCTCAAAAAGCTAGCCCAATCACTAACTTATCTCCACAGGACTAGGTGCTCAGGTGAATTGAGAGTCTTAGATCCCAATGGCTGCCTCTAACTTTTCAGAGAGGCTGTTGGTCTAGATTTCTTTTTTCAAAAAGGTGACATGCTCAGAAACGTTTTGTAGCACTTGCAAGAGTGCCCACATCTACCCTGAAGCACACTAAAGACTCGTGTATGATATGGACAGTCTGTATTCACCATGCAAGGGCTCCTCTCCACAATTCACAAGCACATAGGGACATCTGTTACCTTTGGCGCTTCTTGCTGCTGTTTTCTGGAAGTACCTGGATCCTGAGCTGATTGGAGAGTGGAGGAAAAAGTAGGTGAATGGATTCTAAGCAGGTTACTCTCCATTGTCGCTCTCTATGCGAAAATACATGTTCAAATTCATGGCAGACCCCTTACTCACACCACTCATTACATCAAACAATGACATAAGCACATTCGATTGTTGCGGCTAAAATGAGTGAAAATTAATTTGGCTCACATCAGCACAAGTGGCAGCCGTCTGGATTTTTGGAACGGAAGGGCAGTTAGCTTCCCCTTACATATGTATTTAGACTGATAAGCGATGTACAAACGTGTACATGGCTCTCATCTCACTGATTCTGTGCTCAGGTTGGGGATCTGTGGAGGTGTGTTAATACACGTAATCTGGGAGTCAGGACTCTGCCATTGCCTTATTGTGTGATGTTGGGCAAGTCACGGGGGAGACCCCATAAAACTGATCTCTCTCTGCTTCTGTTTCCTTCTCTGAAAACTGCAGATAGCATTTAACTCACAGAGTATTGTAAGTTCCTTGAGCAGCTCCTCAGCTGGTGCAAGAGAGTCTCTGCAGCTATAACAATCGATACCAGCTAGGGATCTGCCCCAGTGTGGCGGCGTTCTGCCCGACACCTGATTGTGTTCAGACAGCTGTGTGTGGCTGGCAAGCAAGTTCTGATGTAGCTGTTTCCACCTGCTGCAAGCCACCATCCAACCTAGCACAAAGCAGCATCTTTGCTGTCCGATAGTCTCAGCGGAGGGCAAGGAGTGACATCGTAGAGGTGGTTCTCCAGGTCAGGATGGAAGCTCTGTGTCAGAGCCAGTGGTCTATCTGCTTTGCTGCCCCGGCTCCGCCTGCTCTGCCCTTCAGCACAACACTTCACGACCCAGGTCGGATGAAGGGGTTTGTGAGCGTTCATTGTTGGTGCTTTATACTGGATTAAATGTCAATAACCTTACTTTTGCAGGCAGTGACCAACAACCACTTAGCTTAGAAGCAAGCTTAGGTCTTAGTTTCCAGCATACATTAAGCTTTTTAGTCCCTGACGGTTATGCTGCTTCAGGCGTTGCAACTTTAAAAAGGAGAGGGGGAAATCAAAGTTGTGCTGGATATATGAGCAGGGTTAAAAGACTTAGAATGTAAGAATGGCCGTATTAGGTCAGACCAATGGGCCATCTACAACAGTATCCTGTCTTCTAACAGTGGCCGGTGCCAGATACTTCAGAAGGAATGAATAGAAGAGGGCAATTATCAAGTGATTCATCCTGTCACCCAGTCCCAGTTTCTGGCAGTTAGGGGGTTATGGACATCCAGAAAGGGTCTGCATAGCCACCAATGGACCTCTCTATTTCTTTTTTGAACCCAGTTATCATTTTAGACTTCACAACATCCCTTGGCAACAAGTTCCGCAGGTTGACAGTGCATTGTGTGAAGAAATACTTCCTTGTGTTTGTAACACTTCCCTCTTCACTGTCTCCACACCAGTCATGATTTTATCATATATCTTTTTAGTCACCTATTTTTTAAGATGAATAGTCCCAATCTTTTTAATCTCTCCTCATCTGGAAGCTGTTCCATACCCCTAAACATTTTTGTTGCTCTTCTCTGTACCTTTTCCAGTTCTAATATCTTTTTCTTTATCGATGGGGTGACCAGAACGTCATACAGTTTTCAAAATGAGAGCATTCCATGGACTATTGTGGCATTGTTACGTCTTCTTTCTTATTATCTATCCCTTTCCTAGTGGTTCCTATCATTCTACTAGTTTTTTTTGACAGTCACTGCACATGGAGTGGAAGTTTTCAGAGAACACACCTTCAGATTCCCTGAAGAGCTCAGGTAAGATCATGAATTAATGCAAAAAATTCCCTCTGCAAAGTCCACTACACATTTACATTTGGTTCAGTTCATTTAGTTCTTCATGGACTCTGTGCCATTTAATGTTACAAAACATGTGTGTGTCCCCTGCTCTAGTCTCTCTCTACCACTGCCAACAGCAAACCAGGGCCCCACAAGAGCTGCAATGGGCTGGGGACAGATTCCCCGTGTAGAATAGCAAAGCAGGGATGTGCTGGGGTGAAACCAATACCCAGTGCCCATTCCGACAAGCTATTACTGTCTCTGATCCCAGGGTGCTGTGGTCACTGACCTGGTGCTGGACGGCCGGGCTTTTCCGGAGCATTGGAACTGGGTGGGTCAGGGATGTCCAGCTCTGGAGGTTTTTCCTCCTGTGTGGGGAGTGGCTGTCGTAAGTGTTACCATTCAGAGAACTTTCAGCAGGGGGCAGCACTGGGGAGCTGGGGCCTGCTGTTCTGCTCATGAGATCCCCTTTTAGTACACCCAGAAGATCGTGGGTGGATAGTCTGTCCCTACTGGGACTCAGTGGCTACAGGTATTCTGTAGGGTAGTGGTTTTCAGACTATGGGTCGGGACCCAGTACTGGGTCACAGCCCACCCCTGCCACCGCCGCCAAAAGACGGGAATGCATTTCTCAAAGATGTATTGTTGGGTCACGGGTATAAATGATTTTTTTTCAACTGGGTCCTGAGAAAAAAGTTTGAAGACCACTGCTGTAGAGGGACTTGGGTATTCCTAGCTTAGGCCTCCACTAGGTGAAATAGAGCTGAGTGATAACCAGGGGGGAGAAAGGAGGAGCCTCGTTTTGTGTCAGTCCATTCACGACCTCAATGAGTGAGGAGGGTGATGAAACACTCAGCCTCCCCCCTTCCCAGCCATGCAGGCCATCCCTGCCTTCTGCACCGTGGAGCATGGGAGCCTCATCTGCCCAGATGTATGGCCTTTCATGCATGTGGGTTGCCGTAGCCATGAACAAGGGCCCAGACTGATTTCGGGAGTTCTGGGCGCTCCAGGCACAATTCCTGCAGCTTTGCAGAGCATGGGGCAGCGGGCGCTGGTGGGGTGCTGCTGGCAGGTTCCTGTGTGTGCGGTGATGGCGATGGGTGAGGCGCAGTGTCCTAGTGCAAGGCCCTGCTCTGCGGGAAACACCTACTCCAAAGGGGCTTCTGGATTGGAATCTGCCTTACCTGGACCTGTGGCTGGTTCTGGAGCTCCATGGCCTCAAGGTAGTTACAGGGGACTATCCCTTTCTGTGAGGGGAGAGAAAAGAAAACAAAGGCATGGTTAGTCGATGACTTATGCATTAACATGTGGGTAGAATCACAGGCTGGGAAGGAGAAGCTCTGCCCTGTCCATCAGTCTGGGAGTCTCTTCTACACCTGGAGTCTGCAGAGTTTAGATTTGTTTTATGAAATCCTCGTGTGCTCCTCCAGTTCAGGGCGCTGTCAGAGTAGGCCCCGGGACTTTGGCTGAACCCACGGGGCAAGAGGGAGGATCTAAGGCCAGGGAACATGTCCCCTGCATGGCATCTGAACAGACAGCACCCAGGCTGCTCATGGTAGCCTTTCTCAGAATGTGCGCTGCTGTGTCATGGAGCCGGCGTGGGCTGGCACAGTGCAGGTTAGAGCATGAGGCTTTGCTTTCCTGGGGGAGATCTGGCTATGGGTGCAACCTCTGAGCTCTTGCACTCTGGGTTGAGGGATGCTAGGAGCTCTGGAGAAAGGACAAGGGGGAGGGGCTGGGTGGCCTTTTGAAGCCCACTAACAGCTGCTGGGGAGTAGAGGTGCTGAACGAGAGCAGCTGTCCACAAGTCACTTTGTGGCCCCTGCTTCCCCCTCTGTAAAACAGGGATCTCAAGGGGCTGGGGGGAGTGACAGGGTGCTGTAGAACCACAGGGCTGAGGGCACAGGTATTGGGGAGGTGAGGAATAAAACATGGAGCTTCGCGTGAGAAGGTGAGTGGAAATGCCACACAGGGGCCAGACAGCCTGAGGTTGGGCTGGCCTGGGTGAGCAAGGCCGGCTGATAGGAATTAAATGATGCCACCCTCATTGCAGGAAAGAGCTCCCCAAGGGACCTGGAGCAGGGAAGGCAAAAATGTGTCTATCTACAGCACTTTGCAGCCCAGTTGTCCTGGTAACAGGGCTGCTGAGGGGACCCTAAAACACATCTGCTTTTCTGCTGGGGCCAGTTAGCTTTGCCATACAAAGCAACCCAGCAAACCCCCACAGGAACTGGGACATGCTCCTGCCCCACAGGGTCCATCATTGGAGCCAGAGCATATCCTTAGCTGGTGGCAGCATGGCCTTGCAAAGCTCTCATGTTGAATGGGCTCCAAGTACCTTCCCATTGAACAGAACAGTGGCCCAGTTGTCCTTCTCCTTCTTCAGGACAAAGACGATGTTTCCTGGCAGGACCTGCAGTTCCTCCGCAGTCTCGGGTGTGAACTCATACAGCACGCGGTGAGGCACCCCTTCCAGGGCCCTAAATGGGGAAGCAATGGCTGGATCAGGTGGGAAGCGCCCTGATGCCTTTCTTGGCTTCATTGTTGATCTCTCATTCTCCTGGTCCTCTCCCCTCCTCCCTCTGGTTTTCTAGTGGCTGCTGGCGCAGTCACTGTGTCAGAAGAACATTCTTCTTACTCAACCAAGCTGCTCATTTTACCCCCTTAGCCTGGCAAAGACAGGGGGAGGGTGTGCAGAGCTGGATTTTAGTCTGCTGCCTCCCTCAATGTGGTATCAATGCACCATCTGCACTCCATGCATCACCCACACAGGAATATAGCACTCTTCAGCCACAGATCTCAAAGCATCTTATAACAACGGTAAGTAAAACATATCACCATCTCCATTTTACAGAGAGGGAAACCAAGGCTCAGAGTGGCAAAGTGACTTGCCCAAGTCACCCAGGAGATCAGTGGCAGGGCTGGGAAGAGAGCCCATGACTCCTGGCTCCCAGTTTAGATCCCCATCCATTTGACCACACTGTTTCCCATAAGCAAACTAACAGCTGGTTGCACAATCTGTCCTCTAGGGCAGGTGGTGATGTGAGAGGCAGCATGACTCTGGGGTCCTGGGTGGAATTTGAGGGCAGTAATGAAACTGAACATTTGATTTGCAGAGGGAGTGAACTGGAGTCTCTGAGGCAATGAATATGATGCCGCACAAACCCTTTCTCTGAATACAGTTGGGCTCCTGCTTCCCTGCTAAGACCCTTGTTGCTTTTTAAGCCTCTTCTCTACGGCAGTTTTCAATTCATGGTCTTTCCCCAGAGGGAGCGGCAATGTTTTCTCAAGGCAGGAATATAAATGCTGCGGCTAAAGAGACGAGAGAGGCTGGACTGGGGAATGGCCAGCGAAGAGCAATTCTGTCTGTCTAGTATCAGATCCAAATATGTGGTGGAGACCCTGAGGACCCATCAGCTTCCTGCATGTCTTTGGCATTCCAGCCGCGGGCTGCCATGGGAATAGCTCAGGTTCTGAGAACAGGAAGGTCAGGGAAAACCCTCTGCTGCTTCACCACAGATGGCTTGTATAGCACAAGGCTGGGGAAGTGTGTCCAGGGCAGGCGGCTCAGTTAAACTGTAAAGAGCAGCAAGACCCTGAGTGCTCTGGAAAAAGAGCATGAGGTTTTCTATGGCACTTCAGGGAGTCCTGCCTTGAGCTCCTCTGATGTTCAAAGGTAGAACTCCTGGGAGTTGCCACTACATTAGAATGGATGTTGCTAGGCCAGGCCAACAGAGACATGGAATGTGTGCTGACTCAATGGTCTGATGCCATCTCTCATTTCCCCTTGGCACCTTGCACAGTTTTTTCGTTCCTTCCAGCATTCCCTCAAACTGCGTCCCAAAAGCACAAATCGTAGCTAGGAAGCTGAACCAATTTGACATTCCAGCTATAAATCCGTTACTGACTCCTGTTATGAAAATTAAGTATTCAATATAGAGCAAGTGTGCATATCTCATGACCAGTAATGTACACTGTAACTGCACAGAGCCTTGCTTTTTGGGACAAGTGATATGCGTGTTGCTACTATTCTGCATTTATATAGAAAAAACCTCTGAGCCTTGTGCCAGACCTTCCATTCACTGCCACCTCCCATCCCAGAGCTGGAGAAGCACTATCCCCATTTCACAGATGGGTACAACAAGGCAAGAGTGTTGACTTGTTCAAGGCTGGCACAGCCTGTCAGTGGCAGATTCCCTCTTGCCTGCTTTATCTGCCCCAGAGCTATAAGTTTCCAGCACCTTATGCCACCAGGGCCTGATTCTCTTCATTCAGGAAGCCCCTGGATCCTGGAGTTGGAATGCCAGCCCCACCAATCACAGTGCAGCTTTTATTGGACTACATAGAACCTGTGCCTAGCACAGCTCACCATTCCTTCCCCCTCCAGTCCCCACCTTCCTGCCCCATCCCACCACTACTGATCTCTTTGCTGCTGCTCCCATTGCACATTCTCCTCCTCCTTTCCCCTACTGCTACATTCTTCACCAGCTACACCCCGGGGTTCCTCTCTGCACTGCTACCTCTCCCCTCTATGCTGTCCATTGCTAGAGTAGCTGTCTCCTTCCCCATTGGTCTCCTAGACCCCTTTTCATCATAAAAGCCACTCTAGCCCTGCCAGTCCAGTTCCCTACCGCTCCAGGGTCTCAGTTCTTAGGGGTGATGTTGCCTGGGCGATTAAGACTGATTAATTCACACATCTGTGGCTTGCCACAGCTCAGTAGCCATAGCCTGGTTGCTACAGTATCCAGCTGGCTCTGTGTGTGACTTTTATCCCCTAGGGCCTAGACTTTGTTTAACTCACCTGAGGATTTCTGGTGTCTTTGGTCTGGGTGGGGGGCCACCAGTCTGTAAACAAAGAAACAAAAACAAAACCCTAAATAATCCTGCATGCTTTAACCTGTCTGCAGAAGAAACCCTCCAGGCCTTTCTCGAGACATTTCCTTTCTCCTGATATTTTCTTTTAGATTCAGTCTGATTTCAAGGGGAGGGCATTTCGCTGCTTTACAGAACGGCATTGTAATGCCTGCAGTGCGAAAGGCATAAACTCTGGTCCCTGCTCCATACAGCCCAACACCTTATTCACTCAACGATTATTGTGCTTTGGGCAGCCATCTTAGGAGCTGTCCATAATGTCACCTAGGATCATTTCCTAGGGGATGTCTGCACTGCAATTAGTCACCCACAGCTGGCCCCTGCCAGCTGACCCTGGCTAACAGGACATGAGATAAGGGGAAGTTTAACTGCAGTGTAGATGTTTGGACTCAGGCTGCAGCCTGAGCTCTGGGATCCTCCCAGCATGCAAGTCCTAGAACCCAGAGTACACTGCAATCAAACACCCATTTAGCCTGAGCCCGAGTATCTAACTGCAGTGCAGACACGTCCTAAGCACATCATGGTGCTTAGCCTGCTAGGTCCTTCTGCAGCGTCACACAACCTCCCCTAGTCTTAAGACACACAATTCTGGATCCTTAGCAGACTTTGCCAGCTCTTCCAAAGGCTCAGCTGTACTACAGAATGGTAGGGAAATGTGCTCTCAACCTCTTGCTCACTTATTCTTACAGTGGGACTGTTTTAATTCACAAGAGGACTCTACGCCTGGCCCTGTCGTTACCACACTTCCTTGAGAGTCTTTCAAGGAAATTGCACTAAAGCCTGCTGGTGGCTCGAGAGTCCGAACAGATGGTTCTCCTCAGAAATGGCAACTGACAGCTGAAGGCCTAGTGGGGAGGCATGTGTGTCGGAAAACAGAGGCTGGGGGGCGGGGAGAGAAGGCGGGAAGGCCAAAGCTGACCCACACTAGCCTTGCTGGCTTTCCTGCAAGTTATTGAACATCGTCACACACGGGCTGTGTCTACACTACACTCAGAGGTGTGACTGCCGCACGGATGGACATACCCAAGCGAGCTTTGATCTAGGTAGCTCGTACAACAATGGCAGTGTAGCTGTGGCCCGGATTATATGACGCCACCCAGGGTGCTGGGTATGTCCTTGAGTGGCTAACCTGGGCTGCCACTCCTGCTCCTGCAGCCTCTCTGCGACTGCTGTTCAAGCTAGCGAGGTCAGCATTGGCCCAGGTATGATGACACGGGGCAGGGCAGGCACCCCCGCTCACATGTACACCTCCTCTCATTCACAGCACTACTGTTATGCCATGCTATGCCGCAGCCAGCCAGCGCTGCCTCACCTGTGGCTGAAGCGGAGCGAACCCTGAAAAATTGTCCTTGTCGACCACAGACGCCACGACCTACAGACAAAGAAGGAAAGGTCGGTGCTTGGTTCTTAGTGGCTTTCCCCACACACCCTCCCCCTTGCTCCCACACTTCTGCTTGCTGCTCACTCTAATCTAAGCTCTCCGTGCCCCTGATTGGAAAATCCCTGCAGTTCACTCCAATTCCCATAAATTCCTGACCCAACTGCCATGGGAGCTGCTGTCCAACCAGCCCTGGCTGAAGAGCAGTTTTGTTTGTCTTCAGGCTAAACGCTTCCAACTGCTCTACAGGGCACCTGAGCCAGGGCTTAAAGTAAGGGGGAACGCACTGGAACGCAGTTCCGGGGCCCATAAATTTGAGGTGCCAGAGTTCCAGGGCCCCTAAAAATAGAAAAACCATGTTCCGCCCTGCCCTGGCTGCTGGCAGGTCCTATGCCCCACCGTTGTTAATCACAATACTTATTGTGTTATGCAGTGTTTGCTAGTTTGTGACAATAATTGCTATAGACATAAAGGCCATATAAAATTATAAATATTTTTATGGAGAGATAACTGATGCATGTGGTACTGAGAAGTGGTTGCAAATGCCTACCTGGGCTGGGGCCCGCACATGCATGAAGGGGGCCCAGACAATACAGGAAGGGGGCCTGGAGATTAGGAGGGTTCTGGGGCCCGTCAAATTATACTTTAACCACTGACCTGAGCCCACCTTCTCATGGGGTGAGCGTTCCCTGGAGCACTGAAAGGGACGCTGCTGGGTTAAAATTCAGCTACATTTTTAGCCTGAGCTTCTCAAGGTAGGTGCCCAGCCCCCCCGTAGTGTGATTTTGGAACCTCACTCCCTTAAGCTATTTTAAAAATCCCGGCCTTCAAAACCAAACACCCTTATGTGCGTTACTGATGACCCCTGGGAGTCCTGGAGCTGCCAGGCTGACCTGCTTTGCAGCTGCCCCTGCTGGTTTATTTTCTGGCAGTGACAACAGATTTGGCCATTAGCTTGCCAGTTCTCTCACACTACGTCAGTGCTGCAATGTTTAGCTCTCCCATACGAAGGGGGCCTGCAAACACGGGCACGTGCAGGTCGGTCTGCTTGTTTAATTCACGCAGATTCCAAATTTTAAAATGGATATCTACATGATTTCCTTTCCCCTACAAGTGGCTGAGCCCCTCCGGGCAGGGACTGTCTTCAATTCCCTGTTCTCCTCCGTCCTGTCAAGACTCAGCAAATAATTAATAAGAATGATGAATCTCTAGGCACACAAAAGCGAGTTGGTGGCTGAGACCACAGCTGGGACTTGAGAAAACAGCATGTTAATTCCTCCCCAGTGGATGGATTCCTTACCGTAGCTTTCCCCAGGTAATCCTTCTTCTCCAGCTGAGCCACTTGCTTTTCATTTGGCCTAAACAGCTTCCCCATGGGAATCGTCACTGGCTCAAAAAGTCTGTGCTTCTGTGGCACACACAAATTACAGTGCTTTTCATGGGTACATGGGGGGAGCATAGCCGCCTCCAACATTGTTTGCTCTCTGTCCTTCTGTTTAACTCTCTCCGTGTAAGCTCAGCCCAACTGCCCCATTGCTTCAACACCAGCTCTTCCAACCCTCCTCAATACAGTCACCCGCTCCCCTTCCCACAAACCCTCCTCAATCCAGCTGTCCCCTTCCCCTCCCTACAAACCCAACTCAATCCAGCTGTCCCTACCCCACCTGCTCTTCACAAACCTCACTCAGTCCAACTGCCCCCTCACTACAACCCCAATCCCCACAAAACCTCACTTGGTCCAACCACTCCCTTGCATCATCTCAATTCCCTCACAGGCCTGCAAATCCCACTGTGGCCCCTGAAGCCACCCCAGAATATTCCTCAGGTCTCTTCACTACTCTTGAAAAATCTCTGATAAAGGACAGTTTCTTGCCTTCCTGGAAATCAGAGTCTCTCTCATCCCTACAGGTCCCTGGCTTTTCAGTGTGAGCTCAGGTGGGAACAGACCCCCTGAGCAATCCTTAGTGGTGTTCTTTACCAAGATGGCTTCCATCGCCCTGTCAATCTTGTTGTGTCGGGGCTCGGTCTTCATGCTTATTGCCAGCGTCAGATGCTCTTCAGCTTTTCTCCAGTCCTCCAGGTTGGCATAGAGCAAGGCTATGTTATACAACACCTGCAAGGCCGACAAGAAGCAGAGGATGGGGGATACACTCCCTTGCGACGAGATCAGCAGACCAGTGGCCAGTCCCAGAAAATGCGGAGCCAAGATAGACCCCATTGCTGCATATGGCACCTGCTGCCTGAGGACACTGCTGAGGGGTTTACTTGTTCTCATGGCCCAGAAGGAGTATCCACAAAGCTCCCTCTGAAGGCAATGAAGTAATGTGTTTGGTTGACGGGGGAAGGGAAAGATGGTGACAGGAGGAGAGGATTTGCTTCCTTTTGTACAGATTCTGGTTCCTGTTTGTAACCTTCTTAATAATGATCATGCCCTTTATTCAGAGACCATGTGACTTGCCCTCCAGAGCCCATTCATCTCCCTTTTCAGGGAGAAGTCGATTCACTAGGCCAGTAACTTTAGAGATGTAAAACTACCCCTGAGCCTAATCATCCCTCCACCCTACCTACAAGCTCTGCAGGCCACATCCTCTGTGAGGCAGAACTTGCCCAGCTGCAGAGGCCATTGTATGCCTCAAGAGGAGTCTAGGGAAGATGCACCTTTCCTCCAGGGGGCTGTGTCTCCACATGGCCTAATTGCCTTATTGATAATGAGGGCAAAGAGAGGATGATATCTCGGCGACGGTGGTGCTGTGCTGGTCTGTAGCCGTGGTGGTGGTACAGGTAGCACCCATCCCTGGCTGACTGAGAGAGAAGAGACGTGGCAGCAAAGAGATCCACAGCTTCTCAACCCAAAGCTGAGTCCCCATGAGGGAGGTTGGCCCAAAGCCAGCCCTCACTGGTTATCAATTGATCTTTCAGCTTTTTTCGATCACCCTATCACTCACAAAGGATTGTAGGTGTTTGGCCACAGGGGTGGCACTGGTGTGGCTGGTGGATGGATATGGGATGGGTGCCTGTGCTGGAGGTCCTATCAGCTCTGGGATGCTTTCTCAGCTACTGGACTGACTGCGTGTCCCCTGATGACCCACTTCTGTGGTGTACCCACTGACTGAGTTGCGCTGGGTTAGACTATAACAATATTTCTTCGCCACTCAGGCTTCTTGGCTGCCTTCACTTGATTCCAGCCCCTGCATGTGCCTCACCTCACAAGCAAAAAGCCTGAACTGCAGCCCCAGGATCTTGTAGTCTATCAGCTGGTTCCCTCGCAGCTGAGCCAATGCCTCTTTGAAGTCCTCGATGGCCAATTCATAGCTGTAGAGCAAAGAGAGGTGATAAGCCACCAGGGCTAGTCTGGCTGCCTGCCGTCCTTCGGCTATGTCTACACTAGAAAAGTTAAGTCGACTTAAAGTCGACCATATTAAGTCAACTTAACAAAGTCAACTTAACTTTTCTAGTGTAGACATAGCCTCTTGTCAACCTTATTAAGTCAACTTAACAAGGTCGACTTAGGTGCTAATCCCCGTCTACACTGGCTTTAAGTGGACTTAAGGAGTCGACTTAAGTTGACCTAAAACCAGGTGTTAAGTCAACTTAAGTTTTCCTTAAGTTGACTTAAGGAAATGCTTAAGTCAATTTAATAAAAGCCCAGTGTGGACGTGGCTTTGCTTAGGTCGACTTAAGCCTCCTTAAGTTGCCCTAACCTGCCAGTGTAGACGCACCTTTGAGCCCACAGAGTCCTGCACTTGCCCTTAGTTATGCTGAGATGACTTCTGCCAACCTGTAGCATACTGATGGCTTTTTACCATTATGTGGGTCCATCTGGAGTCATTCTCATGAGATATTGCTGCCTTGAGGGTCTTGGATGTCAGAATCTTTTGGCATGATTGTGTCCCCCTCCTTGTTGCCCATCACAGTCTGCCAGTTTTCTGCACCTCCCACCTCTATCCAGGCTATTTTCAAAGTCAGGATCTATGTTAATTGTAGTGTCATTGTGCTAGGCGCTGTACAATATGTGAGGCAGGCCATGCCCTGGAGACCATCTAGTTTAAAGGTTTTAGCTGTGCATCTCCCATTCATTGTCTTGTCAGTGTGTTTTTAAAGACTCTGAGGTATTTCCCAGGCTCCCAAACCTATCCTCAACCAACTAGACTACACTACTTCTAAGCAAGAGAAAATGTTTACGCTGGGAGGTGTCTTATTCACCTGTGGCATCACAACAGGATGAACTTGCCAAATGACTATTCTCAGCCAGTTAGGAGCTAGGAAAATGGCTCTCTATATAGGCAGCATTACCCCCCTCTCCATTCTGGAGGATGTGCCCAACAACTTACTTCTCTCTTCTGTAAAACACTGTCCCCCGCTGGAAATAGGCCACAGCTAAGTGCTTGTCGCAGTTAATGCTCCTGGCAAATGCCTGCAGAGAGTAGAAGGTGGTTCATATATGGCACAGAGAGACTAGTGAAGAGTGGCAGTGGGAGATACAGAGCGTGAGGAGAGGGATTTGTGCTGAGTGCCCCTTCTCCATGTGTGGGACCTGCTTGACTGTCTCCATCAGCTAGTCCACATGCCTTAGTGGCTCCATGTTTCAGTGGGTCTATCAGCCTGTCTGGCAGATCTATGTGTGAAGTCTGGGCTTGCAGGCTGTTGTACATTTGTCAGACTGGCCTGTGAAAGGAGCAGTAACAGGAGGAGCTTGGGAGCTGTTACTCACCTCCTCCGCCTCTGCCAAATTCCCCAGGATTAGGTGGATGCAGCCGATGTTAAAGCAGAGTTTAGCAGATGGGTTCTGCACCGAGGTGAAAGCATCCAGCGCTGTTGCCCAGTCCTTGCGATCTGTAGCGCACACTCCTTCATTCCACAATCTGATTGTGTCAGCCAGAGACATGGTGCAGAAGTGACCTGCAGAGGGGTCTTTGGCAGTAGGGCAGGACTCCCAACAGGTACAGATGGCCTCCCCTTGCTTCAGTCCCTCTTTGCTCTTTATAATTGCTCTGTCACTGTGCACTTGCCCTGCTTGTACTTCTGTGTTTCCTCCAGCCCCAGAGCCTGCAGTGTTGCAAACCAGTCAGGAAGTGTTCTCATTGGTAGTTACAGACACAGCCCTGCTAAGATGGGGAAGTAAAGCAGATGCTGGTCTAAGTGAATTATTTTTCTTGACGTGTCAACCCAAACCTCCCCTTCCACCACCCACGGCTGCCCCCCACTTCTTTGAACTCTGCTTTCCAGGGATCTGCTCCTAATGTCACGAGGGCCCGTCAGCTGGATGTCTGTGACAGGGGGATTGTGCCCGTCATGGTGAGTCTGTCAGTGGCTCACCAGGGCTGAGTCACAGCACTGAGAGTACATCCTGGAGGAACTGGGGTATTACCAGGACTGTCTACTGCCTCCCCCTTCAAACACAGCCAGCAAGGTCTCCCCCTTTCCCAGGGCAGTTCCTAGCAGCAACTCGCTGCCAGGGTGCTAGGAGCATCCTCTTCACTGCCCTTCAGGGGTGGGAATGGAAAGCGCAGCCCCTCTAGCCGGCTCAGAGCGGTGACCAAACATGTGACTTAAAACAAAGCTGAATTGCTGAGGTGTGTTTGCGACAGTCATGGACGAGGCCTGTCGGAGTGGCTTTGGCTCAGCTGAGATAGCCTGCAATGGCTTCACCCTGAAATTAAAATCTGAACCATCCTGAGGCAGCCCTGGTTTAATATGGGTTTTTCACATTAACATGCCCCCAAACTACCAGCTCCAACTATTGCCTCATAACTGTCCGGGTAGCAGATGCCTTGGCTGTGCAATTACTACAGACCCATGACTCTGTCTCCCCTCCGTCTGTGCCTGAAGGCATCCTTGTCATGATGAGAGCCCGGTAGCCTGGATCTTTCCAGAGCTTTGGTCAACCTCAAGCAATTTCTTTTCACAGGAGGAGAACTGTTTCCTCTTCTTTTTCTGTGCAATGCATTCTTCCTGGCTCAGGTACTAGCTCTGCCTGGGCTTACAGGCTTCCTCACAAGATAAGAAAGGCCAGGTCGCAGATGGGTAGGGGATTTTGCTCTTCAGAGGCTGTGAATTTGGCCCCTTTCACCAGCACTAAATTGACCTGAAGGAAGGCTGTATACACCCGTGGATACAACATCAGCGTGGGAGTCAGGTGGCCAGCATTCTGCTCCCAGTCTGCCACTTAACTTTCCTTGGAAAATTACTGCTCCTCCGTATCCTTGGGCAAATTACTGTACCTCCATGCCTTGGTTTCCCCATCTGTAAAATGGGGATATTGGTGTTTACCTTTCTTTCTAAAGTATTGTGAGATCCGTAGCTACAAAGAGCTACGTGTTGTATTTAAAACTCCAATAACCTGGCTAAAGCCTGAGTATCTCTCATGAAGCAGTGGATAAACCCTGTTGGAAATTCTTTTGTCTGATTTTGGCTTTTGGAGGTGGGGGAGAATCTGTACTACGAAATAATGCCTCATTTTTAATCCAAAATGCAATCTCCAAACCACCAGCGCTCTCTAGCTCTCAGGTTACAAGCTGAGCGCCCTGTCAGCATCTACTCATGCACAGCGGGCACCTATGGATCGCCATGGCAACCCTGAGCAGCACAAAGGGGACTGTGATCTTGTGTCCCAGGAAAGGTGAAGTGAAGTCTGCAGGTAGGTGAAGTGACCTGGAAGGAAAGACATGGGAAACCAATCTCTGTAAGTATGAAAACGCTCCTTAGTGCGGTCTGTTGTTTTCTGAACAAGAGGAATTTAAAATGTAAGGACGTTTCTTGTTTAAAATGGACATGTAAATACTCAGAGGCAGCAGACCTACTCCCTACTTTCTCTTTACCATTTCTTCAGTTTTCTGGCTTTAAATGTACAACAGGATATTATTTTATAGAGGGATTCATACTGGATTACAGATCCCCAAAGAGCAATGGACTGGTACCTGAGAGACCTAGGTTCTACCCCTGGTTCTGTCACTGATTTGCTATGTGATCTTGGCCAAGTCATTTCACCTCTCTGTTCTGTCCCTCAGTTTCCCCTTCCAGTCTTTGCACACCCCATCTATTTGGATGATAAGATCTGCTGGTGCATGGGGCCTTGATCTCAGATGGAGCCTCTAGGTGCTACTGTAATATAAATAATATATAACAACCTTTCCAAATGGAGAGCAATACTACAAACATACAGGTGTGATTCCAATGGACCATGAGCTTTACCCATGGGGTCAGTAGCTTTTCTAGTGCAACCTCAACAAAGAAACACGAGAGCATTTGAAACGTATGTATTCAGCACACCACAACCTTCATCCAAGTCTCACTATTAATTTTTCCTCTATTAAAACAAAAAGTAAGCAAACAACCAGACCCATAAGTGTTTATCTCAGCTTCTATTGACAGAGCTGGTATTGATTCCTCCTAGCAGCTACTCAGCATGATTTATTTGAGATAATCTTTTGTTCTGTCATTGTAAATTTCAAGGAGACCAAGCAATTAAGTATGTTAGCATCTGGCCCCTCGGATTCTTAGAATACTGGACAGAGATTGAGCTCCACAGCAGTCCTGTGAGAAAGTTAAGGGACATATTGAGACTACTGAAATGCAGCCACTTCTGGGAATAGAATGCAGCAGCTTCTTTAAATGTATACAGCAACACTATGCAACAGCTGCTGCTGCTGATTAACAACTCTGTCTGGTAAAGGGGAAGGATGTAGAGCAAAGGAAACTGAAACCTTCTGCTAAGCTCTCTATGTCCAATGAGTTTTATCTACTATGACCAGAAGGTACCTCGAGAGGTCCTTTAGTCCAGTCCCCTGCACTCAAGCCAGGGCCATGTAATAACTAGACCATTCCTGACAGCTGTTCATCTGATCTGATGCAAACAGAAAGATTCAGCCTGGGAACAGGCAGGCAGACCTGTGCAAGCAGCTTGGCCTCTAGTATGTGGGACAGCAGCACCATGTCCACAGGAAGTGCGCTCTGCCAGCCAGACAATGGGTGACACAGCCTTCATCGGTGACTACGTGACCAAGATTGGGAGCCTCAAGACAGAGCTCATCATTCCACTTCCAGGCCAATTGCTGCTGGCCAGGATTCCTATGAACGAGGTGAGAGATGGCTCTTGGGTGACAGGTGGTTGATCCATTGCTTATCTCCACAGGTGGATCATTTTCTGCATTAGCCCGTAGCATCAGCGAACCACTGCTCCAGTTCTAAGCCCTTTCCCAGATTCCCTCCGGTATGTAGAGCCTCATCTGCAATGGATTGGGGCCAATTCACCAGCATTTCATTTGGTCACTTCAGTGAGGGGCTTGATTACAACGGGATGAAGTGGTGTCTGGCTATTGTTGCTGTGCACGAGGGCAAAGGGTTAAGCCTCAAACTGTGCACTCTGCCACTGTCTGTTGGATTACAGAAGAACATGTATCCTAATCACAGATGTGCAGCAGGCTGGGGGTGGCAGTGGGATGTGCCTGAATCAGAATGTATTATGGGCTTTGGAGATTTCCTCCCAGACACTCGCCCACCTCTCCATATTACACTGATGTGGCTGCATGCAGTGTGGGGCCAGCTGTGCTGGGGCCTGTTCAAACACTGGCAGGGGTCTCGGTCTCCTTGGGCTGCTCTGGAGTTTTCAAAGCAGAACGTGGGTGGTGAGACAGGCAGGATCTTCAGAGCCGCACTGCTGTTCTCCCTGTTGGTGAATGTCAGAGCCCCCCTGCCCTCTCCACGGCCCTTCAAGACACGTCAGCAATTCTTGTATGGGGGGGGGCCCTCCTTTGACCTCATCCACCCCTGAATTGACAGCAAAACCTCCAGTAGAGGGGAGCTCAGCGTGACCTAGCACAAGTGATAGTAAAACAGCTTTCAGCACTTGCCCACTGCAGAAGAGGGATGGGAAGCTGATAAGGGTAGTTTCCACATATTAATGCCAATGGGGGCTTTCTGTTTTTTCATCCCTGCTCCCTTCTCTCTCCTCTCCCCTTTCAGTTCTTCTCAACCCCCAGGAAAAAGTGCATCTCATAGCCCGCCTCTCCTCTGCTGCCTACATCCAGTGATTCAGCTCCCACCTCCGCAGTTATAATTACCAGCCTTTTGTGCCACCTCCGTACATCCTGTCTCCATGCATTCTGTCACTGTCTCACTGTAACAGTTTGCACTGTTGTAACTGCTGTGTCATGACCGGCACATGCTAGCCAGTTAAAATCTGCTCCACCTGGGAGCAAAGATGAGCCCCAAAATTGATGTTCCTCTCTTTGTTGTGGACAAAAACTGGATAAACTATCCCTGGTACAACATGTGCATTTTGTTCATGTTATAGTGAACTCAGTACTTGTGAAAAGTGCCATGTGGATTGCCCTGAAATCTGAAATCCTGTGTTAATCCGTAGACTAGATGCAGTAGGAACCTTCTGCCATGTACCTCAACCTATTCTCAAGTGACTGTTGATGGTGTGAATGGAGAGAGCACCGTGCAACTTCCATGATCCCTTCAGTCCTTCATGGCCCTTTCCAGAAGGGGTTATCTCTGATGATGACTTTTGTGATCTGGACACTTGTTCCCTAGGCAGTGGACTGAGATCCATTAACTCATTTCAAGGTGCTCTGAAACAGCCAGGATATGCTAACCACTACTTATCATGACTGTTTGATTTAGTGACCTACAGTGAAAGGCTCCATATCCCCAATCCCCTGAATTAACCAATTCCTGCAAAAGGTCATTAGATTTTATGTTGTTTGGTGCAGGGACAACTGCCTTTTGGTTCTGAACACAGCCTCAAAGAGTAGGGGCCCCTGCTCCATGAGTGGGGCTCCAAGGTGCTCCGACAATACAAGAACTAAGGGAAATGAACTGAACACATTATGTGCTTGTGCTAACTAGGTAACAAAACATGGCTATGCGGACCCCAGATCTCCAGCCCCCACAATTATTCTGACTGGCTAAAAGACTGATTACTCCCACCCACCCCCCTTTTGATTAGCCAGTGTGAGGGAAGGACTTAACTACCCATAAACATGTGTTCTTTCCTTTTCCCTCAAAACCAATCATGAAGTCTCTGCCCTTGCTGGTGGGGGTTGGGAGGAATAGCCTTATCAGGGTCCCATCCAGTATCCCTCCAGAATTGTCAGGCATTTTCTGATGCCATATTTGACCCTGCAACTGTGCATGACATTTGCCCACATTAAACTTGCCAGGAGCCCCAAGGCCACTCCTGACTTGTTTTAATTGCAGACTGTAAGGTGATGCTGACTGCAGGGTGATGCATATTGTAGCAATGAGGCTGCACACCCAGCATGAATGAGGTGTCTTTGCCACACAAGCCAAGCTAATGCATCGCATGCTTGGCTTTCTAGCCTTTTACAGGCTGTAATTCCCTCCATGAGATGATGAAAAGGCTAGGTCAGACCACACGGTGTAACGCAGAGGTTCTTATTTGACCCCAGGATGTGCTTCAGTCAAAGGATGAAGCTACAGTCACGTTCCCCATGTTGCATTAGTTAATGAATTGGTCTCTCTTGTCCTCAGCGATGGATCAGTTTTCCCTGGGTTGCATGGCTGTAGAGTTCAATATAGATTTACAGAGCTTGAAATGTTCAGCTTCTTTGATTAGAACATTATTGATCCATGTGTTTACTGCCTGGTCCCACAACTAATCAGGTGCTCCTCCTTCCTCCTGCTAGCCATCCTGAGGGTGACAGTCATGGATGACAACAGTGTAGCATAGATCAACTCATCTGTGGTCTCCATCATGAAAAATCCTCGCTGTTGTATTGGGAAGAGCTGGGCCCTGTGTGCAGATTGCCTGACACTTCATGACTATGCAACCATGCTTTTCGAACAACTACATCTGAAGCAATTCAGACATTCCCAGGTAAGATTACCCTCATTGATGTCACCGTGTACTAAAAGAAGATGGCAGCACTAATGGGAGAAAAGAATAGCATTCATGCATCCATGGCTTGTTGCAGCCAAAGACCACCAAATACTTTCTGAATCGACTCTCAACAACCCTGAGATATTTTGTACTTATAGAGCCCCCTCTTCCCATCCTATCTGAGCACCTCACACTGTTCAATGTAGTTATCATCACAACAGTCCCCGAGGTAAGGAGATGCTGTTATCTCCCATGGATCCATAGGGACCTGAGGCAGAGAGGCTGTATGATATGCCCATGGTCACACAGAAGTCTGCAGTGGAGTAGGGAATATGAACTCTGATCTCTCAGGTTCCAGTTTAGCACCTTAACTGCTAGTCCATACATCAGACAGGTGTGTGTTATTGCTAGGTCACAGCTGGAGAAATCTGAAGCACACAGTTGTTCAGTGACTTGCCTAAGAATGATGAGTCATTGGGAATGCTGGAACTTGCACTCAGGGCTCCTTGCTCCCCAGTCTGCCCCGTAACTTGACAATACTCCTATCAGAAAGCCTTTACATCATGAGAGAAACGTGGGGGTCAGCGGGATTTTCGTGGAAGCATAGCATTGGAGGGGAAGAGTATACCAGCAATAGGATACATTACAGGGAAGTGTGTGCCAACACCGAGAGAGAGGACACATGCTGGAATGCTCTGGTGAGTGACCTTGTTTTAGCTCTGAAGCTGTGTGGAGGGAGGGGAAGGGTCTGCAGAGAGCTGGGAAGCTGGATATGCTGGCTGATCAAGAAGATGGAATCGTCTAGTTTATCAAATGATGACAAACCATCCTGCCTGAAGTGCTGATGCAAAAGGCTTCTGGAGGGTACTTTGTGGAGATGCATAGAAGTGTTGCTGCCTGGGCCCTTGGGAACCTGTCTGTACGCTGGAGGAAAGGAAATCAGTCAATGAATTCTACTCTGACAACTGAGTTGTAGCCAGGACTGCAGACACTTCAGAAAACAAAGAGGAAAATGCTGCGTGTAAGGGGATTCTAGGGTATGTGTGAAGTGCCAACTAACTTTTTAAAAGATTGTATTAATTTTAATGCTCTAGAATTAGGATTTTTCACAAGACAATGCTAACTCCACTCTCAGCTGCTGCCTTCCACTTCAGAAATGGCTGCATTTCCAGGGTGCACAAAATGATCATTTTAGACAGTGTCCCAACAAATCCTCCACTCCTATTTAAAGGTGAAACTATTTTGTCAAAGTTAAGCATTACTGAAGAACTTCTCTAAGAAAATAAACCTTATTTCCCCTGTTGGATTTGAGCTGATTGTCTTCTCTGAATCAACTGGTTCTCTTATTTGTTTCCTGGCACCAGGAATTTTTTTTTTTTTTTTTGAGCTTTTCTCCCTTTTCTGCTGACTGATGTGGAACGTCTGAGTGCTACATATATGAAAGATACAATATACGAATAAACATCACAACTATACACATTTAATGTTTATCTCACACTGACATCTCAACACAGCACACATAAGACACACATGCACATTGTTATAATTCACATCCCCTCCCCCACCCCCACCCCAACAAATCCATGGAATTTAGCTGTCCTTGCTGCATTGGAATATCTAGTGCCACTTGTAAGCGGCTGTATTCAAGCATCAGTTGATTCCAGAGATGTTTGTACAGTGCCTAGGTCAGTTCATGGCTTCTAAGACTAGGGGGACCCATGTCATCTAGCCTGACTACCTATGTAACAGGCCATTGCATGTACTCAAAGTAATTCCTTGTGTAGATCTTTTAGACACACATCCAAACTTGATTTAAAAAAAATCTTAAGTGATGGAGAATTCATCACAACCCTTGAAAATTGCTCCAATGGTTAACTACCCTCACAGTTGAAAATGTACACCTTATTTCCATCCTTTAGACGTTACATCTAGCTAGATGTACTGGCCTTAACTTCACCCTAGAACCAGTTATTTGTTACCTCTGCCCTGTATTACTCAGCATACCGCTGGAATTTTGTAGTCATCTTCTGCATATCAGGACTTGTGTGACTTCCTCATGCTTATCTTTTCCTCTTAACCACTCAAATGCAGGCTGCGTAATTTCAACACTGGATTCTCTCTCTAACACCATGACCTCGGAAGAGGGCATTCTTTCAGGGATACGCTTCTTTACCTTGCTCCTCAGAGACCTTAAAGACAGCTAGAACTGGCTGATATTTATAGTTTAAACAATCTAGTTCTATGAATACTACCAGTCTTGCCTAAATAAATAATCCAAGATCATTAAAATGAAGAAAAGATTGACAGTGCATGCTCTAGTGGAAATAGGAATTATGTCTACTGGCCAGTCCTAGTTGGGGCAAGCCCTAGATAAAATATGTAGTAAGTCATTCTGGAAGGGAGGGAGAGAGGGTGCATGCATGTTAACTAAAACAGAGAACTGTTCCCAGTAAGTGGTGAGAGGATTTAGTTAACTTGTTTACTTTGTAGGACACAGTGAATTAGGAAAAGGAAACAGACTTTAGACTAGGGGAGAGAAACTTAATGTTGTCATATTATGATTTGTATCTTAATACTCTGCAACATAGACTTGGCCCTGGTTATCAAAAGTTTCTGCTGTGTTTGACTAACCATAGGTATTTCGCACCTAACCATGTTTGTTTTTATTTTCTGAAATTTGTCACTATACCTTGTTTTTGTTTAAGACCTGAGTTACGTGACTTCTACTGGAGTGGGGCAAATCACTGCTAGGGCCTCAGACTAACCTCAGAAAAGGCAGAATAAATAGGTAACTGCTTACGTGCAGGGTCATGAGCAAAGGCAGTTAGGAGCCTCCACCCCGAGCAATTGAGCTACTTTGGAGCAAGCAAAGTTACATGAAGAGCTGTAATTAGTTACTACAGAGATTCACTGCTGAGCAAGCACTAATACTCCTAATAAATTGGACTTACTCATTTTCCCCCTGGAACAAATGTCACTATTCCTCATCCTAACATACATATTCATGACACGCCTCCTCAAATTCCAATTAACATCTAAATGTGAACTTAGTACCGGTGGAGAGTACTGGTTTGAGACGTGTAGACACTAGAAGTGCTTCAAAAGTGACTAGTAACTTTGGTTGCCTCATTTAAGGCATCTTTGAGTCAACTTTCAAAGTGCCAAGTGCCTACCTTTGAAAAAATAGGCCCCTTTGAAACCATCATGCGAGGCACCAAAAACAGAGACACCTAAGATTTTCAGTGACTGATTTTGACCTAAGTACTAATTCATAGAGCAAAAGCAGTTATACATCAGTTCTTCAAAGTCAGTAATGGAGTGAGGTATTGGAAAACAGAACAGGATGGAAGTATTCAAATAAATCCACTTGGCCATGAAATAGCCAGAAGTTTTCAGCACTTAAATCAGGGGCTAAAGAGGATGAGCCTTCAGGAGCTACTGCTGGTATTTTTCCTTTACTTTCTTACACAGAGGTCTACAACCTGCAGCTCCGGAGCCACATGTGGCTCTTTAGCTGCCCCCTTGCAGCTCTCGGTTCCAAGTCCTCTCCTGCCACCAGGGGACCCTGCAGGCAGCCTGCAACAGGCTCCAGGCTCCCCCACCACTGGAGATGCTGCAGGGGACCTGATCCTGGTTCCAGGCTCTGCCGCCCCTCTCCCCCCCACACACCAGGGGACCTGCTACAGGTGTCCTGGCCCAGCTCCCCCAACAAGGAAGCTATCCCCATTGTGGCTCTCAAAACACTTGGTTATTGAAGGAAATTTTTAAAATGGCTCTTTATCTTTCAGGTTGCTGACCTCTGTTACCTAATCACCTTTTTCTCCTGGTCTCTTTTTAAACAGGATAGGAGGATGGGAAAATTGAGTTTAAAAAGCTCTTCATAGTTCTGATTGACAAGTCAGTGTGCAAAAAGGACTTTAGATGTTAGAAAAGCCAGCTACATTTTTTTAATAGCATTGGTATCCAAGAATCTTGATTTAAGTAGACCATTCAAGACTGCACCAGGAAGATACAGACATATGATTACTTATTTGTGCAAACAACTGTGGCGGAAACAACCCTGGCAGGAAAAAGACTGAGGCTGGGTAATTATTTCTGCTTTTTTCCTTCCTCAATCTTTCTGATAGGGTGTGGATTTCCCAAATTCAGTGATAAAAGCTATCAGAACTGTTAACACCAAGGAATTTGAAACAGTAAGTAAATATTCAGTGACGATTTATTATCTGATCTTTATCTTTTTACAAAAAAAGCAGGTATCAAAAAACAGCAAAGATTTTTCACAAGTTCATCACCAGTTTTACATAGCTGAACTGGTATAAAATGTGAATGTAAGACACAGGCTGGCTTTGCTCCTGGTCATACACATTCAAGGTTACCCAGGGGCTGGGATACTCTGGGCCTTCTGAATACTTATTTTAAAAAGCACCTGTCTTTTTTTGGGACTTAACTTGGTTCAGCCAAGTTACTTTGTACTGAAATATACCATGGAATATATACCTCCTAGATGAGAAATTAATCTCTTCTGGATCCCATGTACCTCAACATGGATCAAAGGGGCTTTGCAGTGGACACATTATGCACCAGTGAGCATTTCCCAGATTACCAAAAAGGCAGCTACTACACTGTAACCCACACACTCACTTTTGCCTGCCCTCCCTCATATGCTGCACTGGGATTTAACTGTGTAACAACCCCTTTTACTTTTCTTCATCAGCAGTTCAGGTCCCAAACATGAAAGCCTCATTAGGTTAAGACCCATGGGAAATAGACCATCACCCTTAAATATGTTACACAACCCATGACTTCATGATTTTACAACAGTGTGTATTCCCACTGTGGACCCAGCACTTGAATGATCAAAAGGAAACCAAGGTAAACAATACATGTGAGAAGAAAAATACTCAACTCACTGGATGGATATTCTGGTTCTTTTCTGAGCCAGAACTTGGTCTTCTACCCTACTTGCTACTGTAGGGTTCAGCATTTGACCAGGAGAAGCATGGTCCAGTTTCCATTAACAGCTGCACCATCTTCTCAAATGTACAGCGTACATCAAACACTGCCTGGTTAGCTAAAGAATTAATGTACTGCCCTGAGTCCCTCAGCATCTGCTTGGAAAGTCAGGTTAAAATTTGCCATGATTATAAGTTTGTGTAGATGTGTCACTGAAATGCTTTTGAGAGAACCATATATTCCTATTAGAAATAAAATGGCACCTATTATTACCCAAACAAAAGAAAATCAGATATGCATATTTTGTCATAGATATGAAAGAGAAAGCAAGAAGGCAAGCTGAGAGACAGATGCTACCCTCAGGGCAGCAGCGGCATTTGGTGGTTTTGGTCATTGTACCAGCATTTCCCACACCCCCGGCAGGTAGTTACTGGCTGCTGGACTTAAACTGTTTTTCTGGCAGTCAAGACACGGACAATGGACCCTACACCTCCAGCAGCGAGGGCCTGCAAACAGAGAAGTAACAGTTATTACAAAGCGAAAATGCCCAAAGCAATTACTGCTATCTGGACTTCAGGGCATTTCATTTGGACGTCTCAAGGTACCTTACTAAACATCAGCACTGAAACAGGGAAGCATTACCATGTCCTTTTACAGATGGGGAGCTGGATTCAGGCATTGGATAACTTGCCTAAGTCAGTCACTAGCAGAGTCAGGACTCTAGGTTTCTATAGCCATACAAGTCCCCTAGCTCTGACCTTTAGGTTATACTACCTCAGTGGAACATAAGAATGAAAGTGATCCATTGCACATTTCCTAGAAACTTATCTAATACATGACCAACCTTCACCTCTAGTCGCTATTTCATATGGTCCCCTGGGGAACCTTGTCCTTTCCACCCCAACTGCAGTAATATGAACAGTGTAATTTAAGGAGGAGGCGGCCAGTTCTTAATGGATGTAAGAGTCCTGGATGTGAAGGGCTCTGCAAATGGGACTTAACACACCTTTTCATGCCACTGCAGTAACACGGCACTGCTGTTGTCTGAGGGGCTCTCAAACCCCTTGTAGATGTATTTCATTAGCAGATCAACTCCGTTCTTGTCCAGAGACTGCACTGCCTTTTCAATATCATTGGCTTTGAAAGAGATGAGGACTTTCAGAACAACACTTTCTGCCCGATCCTGTAAACAAAGGGAAAATGTCACAACCAAGAACTGAGTAGAACCATATTCACATGGTCTGTGGCCGAATGTTAATGATCTCCAGCTAGGAAAGGTAGAGCAGAGGTGGATGTCTTTGTACAGGTTGGTGTGTTTTTGAACTGCACCTTAACCAAACGTTTTTGAATTGTTAAGGATAAAAAAGTTCTTCCTCAGAGAGCTGAGGCATTAATATTTGGGCATGGACCATGAGAGTATGAATCCTTGTCATCAGTTGAGTTCACACTGACTTTGCCACAGTCATCTGTAATTCTAAATTAATTTCAATTTGCAGTTAAAATATTATATATATAGTTTAATTTTAAATTTTTAGATAACTCAAGTTACACTGATAGTGCACCCCCTTTTGGGTGAAGTAAGCTAGTCTCAAGAAAAACTCAGTGAGGGGAAAAAAAAAAAAAAAAAAAAAAAATCAGAAACCTAAAGATAACATGCTTGCTAGACTCTCTCTGCTCACCAAGCTTGGGTTTTGTTTGCAGGACTCCATCTATACACTAAAGTCTGTACTGCACATTCACTTTTAATTTTCATGGACTGAAAAGTTTGTAAGAAGCTGGAACTAACAGCACTAATGGTTTGCTTCCCTCTCACCACCTAAGATGCCTCTTATTTTGTTTAAATGGACAGCACTTGTATGGAATACTGAAATAAGTGATCTTAAAGGAGCCTTAGCTCTCAAATTTCAGAAATATCCCCCCTATTCAGCACTGTCTGAACTCTGCTCAGATAATACTTTAGCTTTACTCTACATTATCCTTCTCTCCCACAGTGACGATTGTATAATAACTTCCACTCTAATTCTGTGTATAATGTTTTCTAGAGATTTTGTAAAACATCTAAGGGCCCCCTCAACATTACCAGCATGAAACAGTTCCTGGTAATACGACTTCTTAATCTACCCAGGCCAGCCCAAACATTTGAAGCCACAGTTAAAAGCAGCTGAATTGTCACACCCATGCTGAATGACAATTAAGTGTTTCAGATAACTCTTTTTAGGAGTTGACCTTAATGCCATTTCAGGATCAAAAATTTGTGCATCACGGTTAGATATTTTCAATCCCATTCTGTAAGCATCAACCCCTCCCTCCAATGTCTAATTTTCTCCCTCTGTTCCCTCATCCTCCTAAGGCAACAATATAAAACATTAAATGTTAGAATAGACTTCTCCTTTACATAATCCCAATGAGCAAGTAAGGCCTCCAGTTGCTTCTCAAAGGATTTATAGCCATTAGCTTTCCCAGTAAGTAGACACACTGCAACCATTTGATTTAGTGAGAATTCTCATATGTAGTAGAAACAGTGATTTGGTGGGAGGTTATATCCTCAGCCCTGGTCTATGCTGCTGTGCAGTACACTAGTTATATTATGTAACTAGTGTATCTCACACCTGTGTACTTACGTCCATGCAGTGCAGCATCTTCACAAAGCTCTCCCATCGACAATAGTTTCCACCCTTCAGGAAGGTGGACTAATTGGGGGGAAAATGGTCTCCCATCGACTGAGTGGGTCTATACAGACCCACTCAATTGGTGCCACTGCATTGATGCCTGCCACTGCAGCAGTCAACGTACTCTCGTATAAGAATGAAGCCAAGAACGAGCTCACAACAGAAAAAAGCAGAGCTGCTTGGTCTGCATGTTTTCCCAAGGCTTTTGGGCAGCAGTCATATTTTGTTTTCCAAGTGGAACATCACTGTGTACAAATGGCACTACCTTTTATATCAGCTCTGCCTCACCTGTATTAAGTCACGTTTACTTTCGTGCCAGAAGTTAATACTTTGCTACAGTTAGCCCTGCAGAAGCAACTTAATTGTGGGAGAACAAGTAGATTCCTATACCTCAGTGGTTTTCAAACCCTGAGTCGGGACCCAGTACTGGATCGCAGTACACCCTGCTACCACCTCTGAAAGATGGGAATGCATTGCTCAAAGATGTAATTGTTGGGTCACAGGTATAAGTGATTTTTTTTTCAACTGGGTCCTGAGAAAAGAAGTTTGAAACCACTGCTATAGCTTATCTGTGCATATTTTAGTCTGCTTTGGGCATCCACAACACTAGTTTTGGGAGCTTTATCTGACAGGCAAGTATGTATGCCAAGTGTATTCAAAGCTCTTCCTAAAGTGGGAGCACTTATATTTAAGTTTATTGTTAGTAAGAATTATGGACTGGACACACTAGCCCAGTGATTCTCAGCTTTTTCAGACTACCATACCCCTTTCAGGAGTTCACCAAATTTCACCTCACTTACAAACTACGACAAAAATACAAGTATCAGAGCACCCTAGTACTGAAAAATTGCTTACTTTCATTTTTATCATATAAAGTAAGTCATTGGAATATAAATATTGTATTTACATTTGTGTATGGTATAGAGCAGTGTAACATTTTAGTTTGTACTGACTTTGCTAATGGCTTTTATAGTCTGTTGTAAAACTAGACAAATATCTAGATGGAGGTAATGTACACCCTATAAGACCTTTAAGCACTTCCCATGTTTCCGTAGGTACATAATCAGTCTCAGAGAGAGGAATAGTGAGAAACCTATAGAGGATTTAGAGAATTAGTAACAATTCTATGCTGTGCTGTGAATTCTTTCCTGACTACTTCACCTTTACTGCTTGGTTCTTGGTGTTGATTGGCGGATTCTTCAGGGCTGCCTGCAATGCAGCCATCATGTTCCCCGTGAACAATAGTTAAGGAAAGATGGGGAAACAAGGACATGGAAAACAGCAGAACTAGGCACACTATGGTTGAGTTGACAAGTAAATTATTACTATGAAAAGCAGTTATTGAGTTGCTGAGAGAACATCTTTGATATTGAACACACAAGTGAACACAACATAAAAAAATACTAGCCCAAAACTGAAAGCAATGGTATCAGTATGAAACTGGCACAGTTTTCTGTGCCGGACAGGAAACACCATCATAGAATATGGATACAAATAAGGGAAACAGCTTCTATAGTAGACCCATTATATCTTCAAACACCACACGACAAAATATCATGCAACAATCTACTGCAGAGCTATTTGCACAATACAAAATGATGGATTGCTGAAATAAGCCTGTTAGAGGGGAATACGTGTGGCAAACTGGAAAATACTATTAATCAGAGCCTCCGACAGAACATGGACACGATCAAGCTGCCAGTCAATTCAGATTCTTGTATTTCATCCACCACTGTGGTATTTAACAATTTTTCAGTACTGCATTTAGTGAAATGACTACGGTATATCAAAGATGGAGTTCACTGTAGAAAAATGAGATTCTAAGCCTTTCTTCTTCATTATCATGAACCAGAAAGAGAACAGAACATCCGCTGCAGACACAGGTAATTCAGGCTTCTTGTTGTCTATGCGCAAAAGCTCCCACTTGAATTTTTATAAAGGCTTTTACGTTTCTGAGCAGAGAATTGCCTTTCATACTATTTGTTTTTAGCTCCAGAAATTGCTAAAAGTGAATCACAAAACCAACTCAAACTAGTCCTATGGGGTTCTATTCTATCTCACCTAGAAAGGGCACTCCTGAAGCTAAATGCTTTAATAGGTGGAAGTGGAAACCAATTAGCGTGTCAGAGTGGGTGCAGTTATTCCCATAAAAGGAAAACCATACAGAGTGCACACTTCCTCTAAACCTGAAGCCTAAGGCGAGGAGTTTGAGGGCAAGGCTCTCTTTGCCCCTCCCTCCTGCTCCTTAGGGTCAGACAAAAACCACATCCTCTAGTGCACAAGCATGAAAGAACTAGAAATAAAAAAACTCCCTGCCATTAATTTACATAAATACATTCATTCAGGGTAACCATCTCTGTGGATGACAATGGGTGTTCAACCCAGGCACTAGATGCCGACACGCTACCATAGCTTACATTGTTTGTAACAAGTTTTCACTAAAAAACTCCACTATTGTTGTAAAGAACCTAATGCACTGGGTTTTTCACTCTGCCTTGCCCAGTTCTGCAGTCACACTCAGCGGAGTTATTTATTTCATGCAGTGGGGGTCGGGGCTATTGACTGGTACAGTCCCCCTGGCCATGACAGATTTGCAGGGGAGACCAGAGGCAAGGCTGTGGTACATCTGAGCAGGTGACAGGGCGGCACCTCCACCACGCCACCCGGCGCAGCACCTTCCCCAGCCTGGAAAGCTCTGGCCCACTGACTGGCACAGACCAGCGCCCACCCCCTGCCTGGGCCCGGCTTCCCACAGGCCTGGGAGCCCCACCCTCCAACAGGGGCCGGCTGAGCCCTGGCAGATTCGGGGCAGCGCCGCTCCCCTCCCCCTTTTTCGCTCCTGGGGGATGAATGATTCTCAGGGCCGGGACTCTTTCCCCGGCATTGGCGGAAGGATATTGCCGCAGGCAGGAGTCCACCTCGCCCTCGTCGGGCCCGGCCTGGCCCTCTCCGCCTTCGTCCTCGTCCACGAACTTATTCTCGTCATATTCATCCACGTCCACACGGCGGAAGCGCGCAGAGGACACCGTGTTCTTCGCCATAGCCCCGGAACCTGCCGGCGCCTCTCTCTTCCGCAGAGTGGTGCACACCCCCGGCCCTTCCTCGCGGTCCTTCCGCCTCTACTCACTTCCTCTCACGCGCAGTAGGAAAAAGCACCCTGGGCTCCCTCCTGTGTAATACACTCTCACCAGTCGAGAAGTGAAAGGCGCATGCGCAACATAACAGCTGGTCTTTACGTAGGCGCACTTTAAATCCCGGACCGCCGCCTCTGCGCATGTTTTCTCTGTACTTCCGCTTTCTCCCTTGCGCGCAGTCGCAGTGAAGAACCCTGAAATGGGAGGGGGAAGCCCGGGTCCTGGGAGGAGCAGGTGAACTGCTGCGATTGGTCGGAGGAGGTGGTCACGTGATGTCCAGAGTGAGGCGGGCCGTTACTATGGGAACGGTTAGAAAAAGGTCTTCTCTATATGTTGTACGGGGGCGGCTTGGTGCGAAGCTCCCTATCCGCCCTCCTTCCTTCTCTGCACGCGCGCGACACCTGGGTTCGCCCCAATATATGGGGCGCGCGGGGCTTGTTTCTAGCGCCCTGGTGTGAAGTATAACCCACCACCCCGTCTGTGCCCACTGCCCCCAAGGCCTGCCTCCCCCTCCTGCAGTGCTGTCCAGTGGAGCGCCCCGCTTGGAGTTTCCTGATTCATTTCCCCCTACCAGCTCCCCGCCCCGGGGGAGAGTTAGCGCTTGGAGCCCCATGAGTAGATGGGGAAACTGAGGCACAGAAAGACCCAAACTTTCAGCATTGCCCCTTGATTAGTTCCCAAGTGGGCAGATTTTATTTTCGCTTGTCTCCTTTTGGGGCAGGTGTGCTCGGCATTGCTGGAAATCTGGCCCCAGTTGTCCCAAGTTAGGCTTTCAAAAAGATATCTACAAGTAGAGGCAGTGAGGCAGTAGTGAGTTACCCAGAGTCATATGATGAATTGAGCCTCAAGCCTAGGAAACTGGACTCTTAGTTCCTGCTCTTCAGCTACTAATCCCTTTCTTTATATTGATATAAATATTTTAATCAACGATCCTTAATACTAGTGCTTTTTTCCTAAAAAAAAAAAAAAAAAAAAAAAAAAGCCGGTATGCCGGCAACAGTGGCACATGGGGTGTGTGTGTGTAGAATCATAGGGATGGAAGTGACCTCACGAGGTCATCTAATCCAACCCACTGCTAAAAAGCAGGACCACTCCCACTAAATCACCTGAGCCAGGGTTTTGTCTAACCGGGCCTTAAAAATCTCCAAAGATGGAGATTCTACCACCTCCCTAGGTAGCCCATTCCAATGCTTCACCACCAAAGTTTTTCCTAATATCCAACCTTGACCTCCCCAGCTGTAATGTGTGTATGTGTGTCAGGACTCCACCACCGCTGGCCCCCAGCAGCTTTCTTAGGCCCCCACCTTTCCACCCCACCGCTCCCTTGGCCCCTTCCCCACTCCTCTCGCCTCCTGGCCCTTTCCCTGCTCCTCTCGCCCCCACCTCAGCCCCTCCACCAGCTCTCCCCGCTCCTCTTGGCTCTCCCCACTCCCCTGCCAATTCCCCGAGCCCCTTCCCCACTCTTTTCAGGCCCCCCAGCCCCTTCTCAACACCCCCCGGTTCCCCACTTCTCTCGCCCCCTCCAAGCCCCTTGCCTGCTCCTCCCTGCCCCTCCGCAGTTCCCTGACCCTTCCAGGCCCCTTCCTTCTTACCTGGCTGGAGATGCAGGGACAGCCAGAGTCGTTCCCTGGCCAGGCTGCTCCTGCCCTGAGCTAACATCTGAGCATGCTCAAGGCAAGAGATTTGAAAAAGCTGCAGCCTGGCCGCAGCTCCCAGGCATCAGCGGGCTGGATTCCAGTCCCTGGTGGGCTGGATTCTGGTCCACGGCTGCTGCTCCTGGCTCCTGCCGGCCCCACTACCCAGCTGGGAGCTGTGGTCAGCAGAGGAAAGGAGACTTACTCCTTTCTCTGACTTGCTGATCCTGGCCCCCGCTGGGCAATGGGGCTGGCCAGCGAAAAATAGGTGCTGGTACACAGTACCGGTGCGTATTGGCAGAAAAAAAGCCCTGCTTAATACCAATTAAAATCAGATTTAGGTGAGGTATATATTATGTTAGTATTGTATGTTAAATGAACATTGGTAAGTAGTTTGAGTTCAAAATCTGAGATTTACAGAAGAGGATTTTACAGAATATAATATAAATCATAATGCTTTCCTAATACCTGAAAACTTATACTATTTTAAGAGGTTAAACTTTGTGGTGCTGGGAATTCAAAGTCAAAAGTATTGTGTTAATACATGACAAGGAAAAAGGGAAATTGATTTTAAATCAAAAGCCAACTTTTACTGCGCCAGCTGAGTTAAGTGAAGACAGTAAATTAGTACTAAAGTAGTGAAAAGTACATTGTTTTTCTAAAAAAATCCTCAATTGGTAATAGTCATTCTAAGGTATTAATAATGTATACAAATAATCCTAAAATATGATGTTGTCATGTGTCTGCTTAAATATATTTGTTAATGTTTGAAAATAATTGTATATAAAAATTAAGAAATTAACTTTAAGGTTCCAGTCCAAGTCCCACTGAGGTCAATGGACAGACTCTTAGTGATTTCAGTGGGGGTTGAAGTGGGACCCAGAGCATTGCATATCGTTAAGATTTAGAAACAGGGAGTTAGCATTCTTACATCTTAACCCTGCAAAGACCCAGGAACATGCTTAATTTTGTGCAAGTGAAATGATCCATTGAAGTAAAAGCACTTAGGATCTTGCCATACTAAACATCAGAGTGGAAAATGTGCATCTGTTGGATGCAGAGTTTGTGTTGCTATGTTACATGGAAAGGTGAAAGGTGTTGTCTGGGTTCCTACTGGTGGGTTATGTACAGTAAGGAAGAACTCGCCCTTAGCTGCTTAATGGCATTATTAAAGTAAGAAAGGAGTGGGAGAATGGATTGGCAGAATTAACTAGTGCTTTTGGGTTAGGGTTTCTATACCATCACTCAAAGCGCCTTTTGCTAGAGAGCACAAGTTACCAGCTTTGCTTTAGCTGTAGTGTTCTATAACACTTGAAATATTAACAAATATATTGTATTACCACAGTGAAAATACTGATCTATGAAACAACGTAAGCTTCTTCATACTGTATACAGTAGAAGCACCACCTTTTAAAGCTATCTGAACTATATGATAGGTGTTCATTGCATTTTTCTATAATTCTGGTGTATATTTTTTAATTATAATTTAAAAATCATATTATTTCAACTTTTGCCTGATGAGAGGTGGCAGCCGTGGAAGGTAAAGACTTATTTATTCACAGTACAAATAGTGGGAATGTAGTATTCCCTAGAGGAACCACTTCTGTGGATCCAGGCTGAGTTTGGTCTATATCATCCTTGTCTTATGCTGTGGCTTCCAACAGGGATACTACATATGCTGGCGTCTGGTATAATGTGGACACTTCTCCAGTAGAAATTGGACTGAGACAATCACCTTCATTATTGTAAGTCACTAAAAGTCATTAGAAGGTACTGAATTTTCTTCATTACTGGCCTGAGCTGAACTTAAATGAGCATTGTAAAGGTAAATATTTTCATATCCTCAGCATCAATTCTCTGTGTATTAACTTTCATAACAGATGGATTTCCTTTTTTTTCTCCTTTTGATATCTGTGGTCTTGCTACTTAGATGTTGTTCAGTGATTTCTACCACCTGAACAGGTCTTCCATGGGAAAAGGTTTGGGAGTGATTGGAATAATTAAACAACTCCGTAGGCATTTTAAAATGCCTTACAATATTTTTAGGTTTGGGATATAGATGTTGCCCCCCAAGAGGCTGAAACTTACTCAGGAAAGGCACTAAATGGCTCTGAGTCATCAGTGGTAGCAATCTGCCATTTGTCATTTGTGAAGGTTGTTGAGATGTGTTCGAAAAATAGTATTGCTGCAAATTCTGCTGAGCTTTTAAATTTTTGTATGTTGTCTGGGGAGATGCTTTCATGCAATAAGACTTCATTCCTGTTATGTTGTTAATTGTATGTGCAATTTGTTGGTCAGCTAACACTCTTGCAGGTAAAATTGGATTATAAAGAGTTGCTTCTGGCATACCAGTCACAAAATTGTAGAGGAGTGAATGCCAGATCCCACCACTTAGTGGGTTCAAGCTCACATGAGGCCACAAGCTGGCAAGGCTTCGTAAAGCTTCACAGTTCCATATGGACATAGGGAAATCATCTTCGGTGTGATAAAGCTGAGAGAAATAAATACAGAGGGTAACATCTGGGTACTTTGTCCAGAAGTTGTAGATCTTGCTTATGAAGCAGTGCTTAGCCTCGTTACAAGGCGAATAGTTTGAATAAAGAATTATGTACCCAATGCTTTCATAATCATGTGTAACTGCATCTAGATAACCACCCATCTCAAATAACATTGACTCTGGGTGGATGTTATACTTAATGCAGTTGGTAGCATGGCCCTTTTGGACTAATGTCCCAGAGAAGCTCCTTAGTTCATAGAATATAAGGTGATTGTTTTGAGGACTCATTAGCCCATATGGGAATCCAAAGGCCTTATGAAATTCCACATAAGGGACTCTTGCTTCTTCCCCTGTCCGTATATGATAGGGGCATTTGGCACAGCTTTGGCTCAGTGTCTGCCAATAACGAAGCTTTACTACTGTCCCTTGATTTGCCAAATATTCCTGGAACAAAGTTTCCCTTTCTGGGTTCATCTTGTATTGGAAAATCTCCCCACTTGTTTTTCTGTAATTGACAATCCTGAAAGAAGAAAAAGAAACTGGTAATTTATCCCTCCCATTTCCTCTGTACTTACACTGCAAACAGGAGAATGCATGTTCTCCTCTAACAATGTACTGCTGCTCAACTACAGACTAGAAAGCTTTGTGGATGGCAGCCTCAAGTGAAGAGAGGGCAAGTTGGCACCGCAAGTTCCAAGATTGTCCTTATTTTTGCAGTCCTGCCTTCTTTGTTGCAAGTGGATTAATCAGAAAATGTCTCTACCTCCTGCTACCTCCCCTCACACATAAGTGTATAATAAAAACATTGCATAGTTTTCAGAAATTGGATCACTAGGTTTGCCTTAGACAACCCAAGCACAATCCAATAGTTTTTTTTAAAAAGGTATAATTACCATCAATACCTCTCCAGACCAGGATAGCAGCCCACAGATATTTAGTCCACGTCACAGGCTTTCTTGACTCCAGTTGTTGATTCCCATTTTAGTGTAATAAATATTGCAAACTGTGGGGGGGTTTTAAAAATCATTTGTTCAGTTGAGAAAAATTTTTATTTTTCTCGTCTTCCCCTAAACCAGTTTGTGGTTCCGTTGTATAACCTGACTGAGGTGTGGCAACTCAGCACAGTCCTGGTGAGGACTCTAACGGTAGCCTCACTTGCAAGTGCCAAATGCTAGGATACGCAGATACAAACAAAACTTCTTTGTTTGTTTGTTTTTCAAACAGTCTGCTGGTTTTAACTTCCTTTCCTTTGCCTGTGAGTATTTCATTTTCCCTCTTCATTCTTGTTTCTTTAATTATTTCCTTCCAGATATTTTGGTACAAGATTTTTTTAATAAAAGATGCACATGTTGAGTAAACCAAAATATTTATTTGATCGGATGATTTCGTGCTTAATATTAATGCCAAATAATTATTTATCTGTAGTTCCAGTCCGACAGAGAGGCACCATTGTTCTCAGTATTGCACGTGCACGTAACACAAAATAGTCCCTGCCTCAGTGTTGACTCGACTAAAGCCCTGGCGTAGGTTTATGCTGTTTGGAGCTATAATAAGTAGGTAAGCAGTCTGGTACACAGTGGGCCAAATCATGCTGATCATACTCATTCAAAACTCCAAATTGGAGTTAATAGGAGTTTTGTGCAAGGTAAGCAAAAGTTGCTCAGGCTAATTATTTTCCTTTGTCACGGGGATCAGGTCACTCCCTTTTCAAAAAGCTCCAGTGTGTTCCTCCTTTCCCACGGATTCAAGTTTGAATTTCCTATCCTTCCTTTCAAGGACTTTTCTTAAATAGTACTCATAATGAAAATAAATGATACTGAGGAAGAAAAAAATCCTCAGAGTTTGGATAAACCACTGTTGTGGGGTTAAACTGCACCCATCCAGACTTCCTGTGCTTTGCTAATACTAGCAAAGAGAAAAAAGAGAAACTCTTGGGAGACGTCAAATTCCAAAGGGGTAGCCGTGTTACTTGTTGCCTTCCATGAACAGCCAGACTGGCCACAGGATGGCAGCATACCACGCTAGAGGGGTTCAACATTTTATTCTCATTGGACATTAGAATAGTTTGAACTTTATTCTGTGCTGTTTGCAGTGTTTCTGCTGCCCTGTGGTCCCAGGATATTGGCGATGCAAGATGGCTGAGTTAATATCTTTTATTGGCCCAATAAATAATATGACCTCATTCACATTGTTACTTTATTCTATGACATTTAACAAGGTGCTGCCAAGAGTCCTTAAATTTGACCTCTTCCCCTAAAACTTGCAATTTTATTTTCATGTAACTGCCTGATAAAACAGCAGCAAATCTTCCAGCTTTCTAAATTAGTGTTGCAGTATCCTAACTGAGGGGCTGGGAGCCAGAGAGAAACGCATCCCTCCAGGACGCTGGATTTGATTGGGACTGTGTGCATGTGACCTGAGTGTATAAATGCTCCAGTCCTTTGCTTCCCCGCTGGCTCTGTCCTTGTGAGCCTGCAGGAGCTTAAATTGACAAGGATCCTGCACTCCAGTGCTTCAAACTGCAGCATTCTCATCAATTTAAATCCCCTGCCAGGTCAGAAGGATGGAGCCAACAGGGAAGTGGAATCCAAATGAATTGGCGAATACAAACAGCAGAGCTCTGCTTCTCATTTGCCACATATACTTTTCTAATAAGAGAGAACTGTTGGTCAGAAGAGGAAGTACATGTGCAGCAAAAAAAAAAAAAAAGCCTCAAGAAAAATAGAACAAAACTGACCGCTCAACAATTTCTGAGGACAAGTCAGTTTCTGTGCCTTGCTTTTTTTAAAAAAAAAAAATTCTTAAAAGATAAAAAGGCGAGATGCAGATGTTATACAAAATCTAGTTAACTCTTTTAAACATACAAGTCTGGTGGATGAAGCTGCTGGTGACCTTATGGAACTCTCTATAAAAAAGAAATCCTGGTCAAGTTTACACTGTAGTCAATAAGGCTGAGCACTTATCTAGCCAATCTCATCCTCAAAGCACTTTATAAACATTAGCAAATGGTCTCTCATAGTTAAAATACAGAATGATGAGAGAGGCATTATTTCCGTTGTTTTGTTTTTTAAATGCTAAGCATTCAAAACTCTAACTGAAGTTAATGGATGCTGTGTTGCTGAGCACTTCTGAAAGTCAGGCTCAATCTGCTAGGTTTCTCTAAAACATCATGTTTTATGCAATATTACATTCCATGAAAACATCATCCTGACTCAACACAGTGATCAGCATGACATTTTCTTATTCCAAACACTTTCCAATAAAACCTTTATACCACAACATGTATTCTGTGTATATAGCTATCCCTTCATCTGAAATACAGCCATCACGGGGCTGAGAGCAGTTGCCATTTAATGGTGCATCACAGCACTATAGAAGTGTTTATGGAAGGAAGTGAAGAGGATTACTGTATTCAGTTAAAACTCCAGGGTGAATTTAAGTGGTCAGAATATATTTATTCAAGTTGGAGTTTGGCCAAGACACAGGCGATATGTTCCTATTCTTGGGGGAAATATACCAACTGGTCAGGACTCTACTTTTGCATCTCTAAATACTAGATGCAATCATGTACCTCTTCAGAATCTGTGAATAAAGCTCCTTACTCCCCATCTATCCCAAGTTTGCCAATTTTGAGTGAAATTAATCTGATACTGGTTTATTTACTAAAAAATAAGGATAATTTGATTTATTGAGATGTCTTCAGCATTGAAGGAAACACACAGATTAAGGGTTTATATAGACCTAGGCAAAAGTTTATCTAGAATGTAAATATATTTACAGAAGTCTGCTAGTGACTTTTTTTCTCCATTAATTAACCAAACTGTTGTCTACTTTCTCTAGTACAAACATACTTATGTTGACATAAGGGGGAGATTTAGTATTCTCCCTCTAAGTAAGGCACTTTGTACAAGAATGGCCCCCTTTTTTTAATGGTTGAAAGCGCTGAGAGTTGAAATTCTGTAGCATTTCATAGCACTGCCTGGTTCAAAATAATCTCCACTGGAAAGCATTTTACACATGGCTTCATTCAGTAATAAGTTTATCTGAGTTCAAAGTACAGAAGGCTCATGTGGTCTTACACAATCAGAAACTTAATGTTTCTGTCCTCTCTAAGACTTTAAACGTAAGGCAGAAGGGGGAGCAGGAAAGAAGCAGGATATGATCCAAAACTGTTTTTGTTTTAATGGTTTAGTTTAATTTGGAGACTTGGGGCTGGATCCTGCCAAGTTCGGTGTGCCCTCCAGTCCCATATGTCCTGATGTTTGTGTCTCACTATTCTTACACAAGTGAAATTTCACTGACTTGAGTGGAGTTATTCCTAATGTGCACTGGTATAAATGAAATTAGAATCTGGCCTATTGACACTATTTCCAGGCAGTTGAGGGTACATAAGTTGCATATTGTGGTGAACAATGGGGATTGTAATAAAGAGAGGATGACCTGGCATCGCCTATTTTGGTATTTTGTGGCAGCAGCAGTAAGAAGCTGATGGAAAAAAATATTTTGAGGGGTTGGAGAAAAGTGAAAGCCAGGGGACGGGGCTTCTGTGGCACTTTTAAAGATTAACAAATTTATTTAAATTGGTTAGTCTTTAAAAGTGCCACAGGACTCCTTCTTTGTTTTGCTGAACTAGACTAACATGGCTACCCCTCTGGAAGGGATGGGGCTTATGAATTTAGTGCATGCAAAAATAGGAAACAGCACTTTTTTTGAACCAGGAATGCCAAAGCTTCTTAATCATAGAATCTTAGGGTATGTCTACACTAGCAATTTAGGTTGACTTTAGGGACCCTTAAGTTGACCTAAATTACTCTATGTCTACACCTGACTTTCATTAAGTTGACTTAAGAAATTCCTTAAGTTGATTTAATGAAAGCTGGATGGTGAGTAACCCTTAGGTCGACTTTATTAATTCGATTTAAGGGCAGTTAGGTCGACTTAACAAGGTGGACTAAGTCGACTTAACTTTGTCAACTTAGTCCACTTTAAGTCGATCTTAATAAGGTCAGCTTTAAGTCAACTTAAAGCCGACCTTATTAAGTTGACTTAACAAAATCGACTTCACTTTTTCTGGTGTAGACATACCCTTAGGGTTGGAAGGGACCTCACAAGGTCATCTAGGCCAACCCCTTGCTAAAAGCAGGACCACTCCCACTAAATCATCCCACCCAGGGTTTTGTCTAACCGGGCCTTAAATGTTTTCAAAGATGGAGATTCCACGACCTCCCTAGGTAACCCAGTCCAATGCTTCACCACCCTCCTAGTGAGAAGTCTTTCCTAATATCCAACCTCGACCTCCCATCTGCAACTTGAAACCATTGCTCCTTGTTCTGTCCTATGAGACTACTGAGAACAGCCTAGCTCCCTCCACTTTGGAGCACCTCTTCAAGTAGTTGAAGGTTGCTATCAAATCCCCCCTAAGTCTTCTCTTCTGCAGACTAAATAAGCCAGTTCCTTCAGTCTCTCCTCATAAGTCATGTGCCCCAACCCCTAATCATTTTCATTGTCCTCTGCTGGACTCTTTCTAATTTGTCAACATCCTCCCTGTAGTGGATGAAAGTGTGTAAATGGAAGCCAGAGGCTATAATCACAGGTTCAAACTCCAGGATTCTACATCCTCTCAACATAAAGAGTTCTGTGCATTTTGGCAGTATTGCCAAATCCAAGCATTAAAAATCATGGGTCAAGCACCGAAAAAATCATGAGATTTTTAAAAAAAAAATTGTGGGAGGTGAGTTTTCTTTGCATTTGGGTCTTGGAACATTTAGCGTTCACGTTTGCAAGCTTTTCTTTCTAGCCGCAATGACTAGAAAATTAACCTGATTTCACCAGAGTCCTGTGGCACTTTTAAAGACTAACAGATTTATTTATCACATGAGCTTTCGTGGGAGAAAATTCTCACGAAAGCTCACGCAATAAATAAATCTGTTAGTCTTTAAAAGTGCCACAGGACTCTGTTGTTTTTCTACAATAGACTAACACGGCTACCCCTTTGGAAACTGATTTCACCAGACTCTAACAAAAGCACCAAATAATATGAGACTTGCAATACTCACATTAGAAACCACCCTCTTAAAAATCTCAGCCCTCTCCATGAAGTATGAACATGGAAATGGCCATGATATTTTTATATTGTTGGGGGTTTGCCAACATTTTTCTTTTTCCACACTGGCGGATGGTGTGTTGGCACTCTCATGCTATCACCTTTAGCATGGCTTCCTGGGAGATAGGGCTGGAAGTCTGGCTGCTACAAAGACTGGTTTATCCTCCACGCGCTGTCATGGCACATTTGGGGTCTGGAGCTACTGCATATGCATACTTTCATTTTAATTGATTTGTTTAAGGATGTAGCTCCTGCTGACCTCAGCTTGTCAGAGGAGAGAAAGCAGTTTGCTTCATATTACAGATACTGAGCCTGATTTCTCTTGTTATTCAGACTAGTATAAATCAAGACCAACTCAGTGAAAGTCAGTGGAGTTACCCAGTTGTAAAAAAGGCATGTGCGCAAAATCAGGCCTGTGTTCTAACTAAGCGTTGCTTAGCCTTATTAGTCCATATGTTATATTGATTTTTAATGGTCTACTTTCTCTTTATTGAGAACAGAATCCATAAGTTTTGTCACTAGAGCTGGTTGTGAATTTTTCAATGTAACTTTTTTTTATAAGTTTCCACAAAAAACTTCAGCTTAATAGTTTCAATAAAAATTGTCATCAAGAAGGCTTCTCCGGTTCTAAATGGACTTTAGAATAGCCAGTAAATAGCTCAAAAGTTTGGGTTCTCACTTGCATCTCCCATATCTTTCTTGAATGTCTCACCAATGGCATATTGACTACTCTGGGATGACTATTTCTCTGCTTTAAATTTTCGGAAGATCTAGTTTTTGTTCTGATGTGGAATGAAAACAAATAATGAAACCTCAACCTTTTTTATAAAAATGAATGTTTGTTTTCCAGCCAGCCCTACGTGTCACATCTGTGGTTGGGAAAGATCAGAAGTATGTATAACTATTTCTTCTTTATTCTTTACAAAAAAGCTGTACTACATATTTGGCTTTTGAGTCTAAAATGAAATTACAGCAATTGAAAGCTGTACAAAGAATATAGTGAACTTGTGCAGTTATTGAAATGTGAGTTACTGGGCAATGATGTGTGCTAGTGGTGTGAGAATCCAAGTGGTAAATTGATGAATTATTTCTCAGTGTCCTTTTTCTGGCCAAGTGTGATAAATGTTCTGGAAACAATATGGAATCTTAAATTGAACTCCACAAGGTGTCATGCTGTCTGGAGTGGCTTGTGACTGCCTTCCTCACGGCAGACTGTGGAAAAAATTGGGTGGTCTATAGAGGTATGGTCTATAATTAGATTCCATAACGGCAGTAACAAACGTGAAGTCCTGGATCACTCACTATACCAGTCTTACCATGGAGTCACAAACATTTCCCTTAGCCTCTCCAGTCTTGTCATTCAGACAAGCTGGACTTCATGATAAAAGGTTATTTCAACCAGGGTTTGGAAACCTTTACTGACTCCTGTGCTGGCCCCTCTACCCTGACCCTCAGCTCATGCCGGTGGCCCCCTCTGCTGGAAAAAAAGCAATCGCCTCCTAGCAATTCAGTGGCAGCCATGACTGGAGTTCCCCCCAATGTGGAAAGCCACTCTGGGCGACCTCTTTCAGCAGTGGGGGGCCATAGCATGCCACCGAAAGCCACTACGGCCAGCTTCTTTCAGCAGCAGCTGGGGCGGGGATGCCGCAGAAAGAAGCCGCTCCGGGTGGCTTCCTTCCAGGTGTGCCTCAGGACCCCCGCCTCAGCCACTGCTGAAAGAAGCTGCCCAAAGTGGTTTTCTGCAGAAGGGGTGGCAATTTCGGTTACGCCGGAGAGGACACCGCGTGCTGCTGCAGATGGGCTTCGCGTGCCATTCTTGGCACACATGCCAGAGGTTGCCTACTCCTAATTTAAACCAAAAATTACACCACATCAGGCTGTTCCCAGTGCTAAGAGACTAGATACTTAGCCTAGATCAATTGGTACTCCAGATCTTGAACCAAAAACATCCCTGGCAGCCAATTCTATAGCAAACTAACCACAGGTTTATTAGCTAAAAAGGAAAAGAGTCACTGAGAGATTAAAACAGGTAAAATATATGTACAGGCGAGTCAGGGTTTGTAATTCCAAATGGAGAAGTGATATAACAAATTATCAGTTTTCCAAAAGTCTTTTAGGATACCCATGCTGTCTCTGGGGATTTTTGCTTTGCATCTGGTACACATCTCTGTACAAGTTCAGAGATTAATGATCTTTTCTTTAAATCCATTTTTATGTCTTCTTTTTCTCAGAAAACAAGTTGATAGGGTCGCTACCCATGTGGGTTTTTCCTTTTTTGATGGAGAGTGAGCTATGCACTTTGTCTTTGACCTCCAGTTATCACACACAATGGCCATTAACTTTTAAATTTGGACCTTTTTATGTTAAAGTCCTTCATTAGTATTCCACAAGGCTTCTTTGATCAATTATTTAGTTACAGGGGTTACACACTGTAAATGTTTGCTGCTCAGGGGCATTGCTGCCTCCAAAAAACATTTGGGACACACAGGCTCTGCCCCCCGTGGTGTTCCTTGCCTCCCCCCCCATCGATATCCCCATCTTCACCACCTAGCAGCCCCGGGCCCAATCTGGCCCTGGGCCTGATCTAGCCACTCTGCTGGTGCCCTGAGCTGGGCCGGGCCAGGCTGATGGCCGAGCCAAGCTGAGCCCTGGGCCACGCTGAGCTGAGCCGAGTCCCGGGTTGGGCTGGGCCGGCTCCCGAGCCAAGCTGAGCCGCACCGCCAGTCACCCCCAGCCCTGCCCGACTCCCAAGGCTCCCTCCACAGCACTTACCCTGCTGTTCTGCGGAATCTGGGACTGGAGCCTCCAGAAAGGGCAGAGGTGGAGCCAGCAGCTGTGTACATTTCCCGCCCTGCTCCACCCTAGGCTATGTGCCTGGGAGTGGAGCAGGGGGGGGAATTTAAAATCCCCCCCCATCCCTGGCTCCAGCTCCTCGGCTGGACTTGGGGCACTGCTGGGCACATTTGGGGCATGTGCCCCATGTGCCCTGTAGAAGCTACGCCACTGGCTCCTGCATCGTTACAGGATACAGATAGCAGAAAAGAATTCAAGAACCATCTCAGTGCTTACATTTCATGAAAGCAAGTAAATACATTTAGCAATTGCTATGCTCTATATTAATATACAAGTGAATTGACCTGGGACTTTGGTATGAGCGGACTCCTTTTTACTTTGGCTTTTGTTTGAGGGTAGGTTGCTAGTAGTTTGATTAATGGTTCGTCCATTTTTCTATACATTCCAGGAGCCATATTCTGATCTAGGCCGCTGCAGGGAAAACATGTAGTAGCTCAGCTGATAGAGTTACTCTGTGTTTACCCTGATATCAGAATCTGGCCGTGAGTTTTTAAAGTTATGTACATGTGCTCTGAAATGTGTAATCAAATGCATTATAAAAACTAATAAATACATTAAATTATTGGCTGAACCAAAACTACATATGCTTGCCACATGACTTCTGATGAATACTTTGAGTAATGAACAAAGACTTTTTAAACAAATAGATAGCCATTGCCTCTGACTGTGCAAAGAGATCAAACCTGAGAAAATGAAAGACAACATGTGATCCAGCTTTAAAAGACTGGTACAATTAAAAGGCAGAAAGTGTCCCAGATGAGCAACTAGTTCATAAGATGAATGAGGAGACTGGATTTTTATGTGCTATGGGAAGAACTGATTGCTCAAATAATGTCATAGAGATATAATTAGAAAGTTTGTGAGAAGTGACTTTCCCCAAGGAAAGAGGCTGGAGCAGACTGGAATTTTGTTTTGGTTTAAGAGTGTTTGCTGTTTCTTGCTTTTAATTTGATCATAAAAAGATAAGATGTCTCCTTTACTCCCTCCAGCCCTGGCTCAATATGTTGACATCACAATGGCTCAAGTCACAGGCCAAGAAGCTCCTCCTAACTGATATGAATTATCAATATTCAGTTTAGTTGAAACTGACCCCTTTGGGTCAGATTTTTCTCTGAGCCTCTGATAACCCAGTGCACCTAGGGTGCATGTGTTGAGAGACAGGACATGTAGAAACCAGGGGAATATATTAACTTGTTTGGGGCAGGGACTATGATGAACTTGGTTAGCTAGCTCCTACTCCCATTAAAATCCATGTTAAAAAAGCCAAGCTGAAAGATGAAAAATGCAATAAATCTCCAGAATTGGCTTCCAGTCTTGTGAAACAACTAAAGAACAAAGAAACTGAGAACTAACAAAAATGTCAAAGGGGTAGCCATGTTAGTCTATTGTAGAAAGACAACAGAGTCCTGTGGCACTAATTTATCATTAAAAATAGCTAGTATGCTGGAGAGCTCACAACATCATACCACTGTTCTTTAAAAAAAAAAAAAAAAAAAGGCGAGGTGGGGGGAGCTAAGGTGATTCTTGGGCTTGCAAACCAGTGAGCCATGCCTCCGTACTAGAAAAAGTAATTAAGATAATTAAAGATCTGAGGTCACACTCCGAGCTGGTGTGAGTCAGTGTAGCTCCATTGAAACTAAGGGCTAGTCCACACTACAGAGTTAGGTTGATGCAATGTAGCTTTCATTGATCTAAGTATGGTAGTGTCTACAATTAAATTTCGCTTCTGTCGATATAACTGCCACACCGCGCTGACTGAATACCCTTCCCCAGCGTAGAGTCAAGGTCAGTGTAGTTGGACTGATGCCGTGTCAGGGTAGAAACCGTGTTAAGTTTACTGTTAGAGCCTGTCGGGAGTCGTCTCACAGTGCCCCACACTGACAGTACAGTTGATACGGGCATTCCTAGTGAGGATGCACACTGCTGACGCAAGGAGCAAGGTGTAGACACGCACAAGGAATTACTGCAGTGGCTGTATGCTGGTGGAAGTTGTCGACTTAGTTTTGTAGCATAATCAGCAGAGCAGGGCCGTCCCTGGGGGGGGGGGCAAACGGGGCGATTGCCCCGGGCCCCGCGGGTACGTGGGCCCCAGTCTGTCCCGCTCCCAGTGGGGCAGTGTGGGGCCCGCACGTGTGCTGCAGCCCCTCCTCCCACGGCTGCCCCGCTGCTTTTGGCACCCAGCTGAAGGCAGCGGGGCAGGAGGGCTATGCCCGGCCCCTGGGCTGGCCCTCCCCGCCCCCAGGGTGGGGCAGGCAGGCCCAAGGGAAGAGCACATGAGGCCCAGCCTCTGGGCCAGCCTGCCCCACACGGTCGGCTCCCTCCCCCGCAGCCGGCTCCGGCTCCACCCCCCGACACACAGGCGGCCTTGGCCTCCCGGCCAGAGCCAGCTCCCACTGGGGCCAGGGCTGGGACCAGAGCAGGCTCCGAATCTCTCCCTTCCCCCCCACAGGTGGCAGCCTCGGCATCCCAGCCCAGGGCCAGCTCCCTGGGGGGCAGAGCGGGCGCCACGTTCCCCTCCAGCATGGGGGGCGGGGTCCCGCTTTGGCCAGTTAGCCCCGAATTCCCCCACGGGACAGCGCTGCAGCAGAGCTATGCCACGTTAAGCAAGTGAGGACTTGGCTAAGGGTTATCAGGCGCCTGCATGAATATCACGGCAATATCATGGATGTTCATTTTTATTGTCCCTTTTTATATTTTACTGTACAGTTCTATGTACATTTGCAAAAAAAAAAAAAAATGAAGACTATAAGGTCTAACTCTTATCTCATGTTGGTGTAAATCAGGAGCAATTATTCTGAAATGAGTTTAGTGGCAGTGGGATAAAACTAACAAGGAGTCCTGTGGCACTTTTAAAGACTAACAAATGTATTTGTCACCTGAGCTTCGGTGGGAGAAAATCCCACTTCATCAGATGCTTTGAAGCAATAAAACTGAGATTGAATTTAGATTCACTGATAATAAATTAGGCAAACAGCAGTAGCAAGTGCAAACAAAAAGGACAACCCTACCCCCCCCCCAATTAACCCTACAGAGAAAGCCTAAATAAACAGATAGCCCCTGTTGCATCAACAAACTCTGTCTCCGTTGTGCCAAGGAGAAGGGGGATACCATAGCCAGGAGCTCCTGTCTAGGAACACCCTGCTAGCAGCCTCAAACAGTGTTTAAACATATCTGCTATGTTAGCATGACTGCATCAACTCATCCCCACTCTCTCCCTGTCTAACATTTTGTAATTATTTACAAGAGTGGGCACTGGAGAACCAATAGGTAGAAATTATGTGGACTTTTGAAACAATCCATCAGAAGACTCTGTTCAAGAAACTTGATGTTTAGAGAATGATGGAGAAAATTCTGTTATGGATTCTGGTAAGAAGAGTTAGAAGGCAAAAATGAGGGCTGCACAATCCAAATGTTTGGAACGTGGTGTGCTGTGGCTTAAGTTTGGTGTGTCAGTACAGGTCTATCTCTAACCTACGCAAGTAACTTGCTTTATTACAGTATACAAAGTTGAGTGTTTGGTGGAAAGTAACAAAATTCAGGATTTCTGCTGCATCTCTAATTTAGGACATGAGATTTGTGTTCAGTTAGTTTCTAGAAAACACCATCCTGGCTACTATGGACATAGAGGCTCTTTACACCAACATCCCACACAAAGATAGATTACAAGCCATTAGAAGAATCATCCCAGATGATGCCACAGTAAACCTTGTGGCTGAACTTTGTGACTTTGTACTCACCCACAACCATTTCAGATTTGAAGATAATTTATACCTTCAAGTCAGCGGCACTGCCATGGGTACACACATGGCCCCACAATATGCCAACGTTTTTATGGCCAACTTAGAACGACGCTTCCTCATGTCTCACTCCAAAGCACCTCTGCTATACTTAAGCTACACTGATGACATCTTCATTATCTGGACCCATGGTAAGGATGCTCTTGAAAATTTCCATAGAAATTTCAACAATTTCCACTCCACAATCAAACTTAGCCTGGAACACTCCACATAGGAGATCCACTTTCTGGACACTATAGTGCAAATTAGTGATGGACACATAACACCATCTTATACCAGAAAACTACTGATCGCTACTTTCATACAAGACACACTTCACAATCCATTGTCTACGGTCAAGCCCTAAGATATAACTACATTTGCTCTGATCCTTCAGACAGACACCTTCAGGTTTTCTATCAAGCATTCTTAAAACTACAGCATCAACCTGCAGAAGTGAAGACACAGATTGACAGAGCCAGACGGATACCCAGAAGTCATCTACTGCAGGAGAAGTCCAAGAAAGAAAACAACAGAATGCCACTGGTCATCACTTACAACCCCCAAGTCAGACCTCTACAGAACATCATAAAGGATCTACAGCCTATTCTACACGATGATCCCTCACTCTCTCAAGCCTTGGGAGACAGACCCCTCCTCGCTTACAGACAACCCCCCAACCTTAAACAGATACTCACCAGCAACTACAGACCAAACAATAGAAACATTAAAGCAGGCACATATCCCTACAACAGACCACGTTGCCAACTTTGCCCACATATCTACACAAAAGACACCATCACAGGATCTAATCAAGCCAGTTACTCCATCAAGGGCTCATTCACCTGCTCATCCACCAATGTGATTTATGCCATCATGTGCCGGAAATGACCCTGCCTTATATATTGGACAAACAGGACGGTCTCTTCACAAAAGAATAAATGGACACAAGTCTGACATCAGAAATTACAACATTCAAAAACCAATAGGCGAACACTTCAATCTCCTTGCTCACTCCATTGATGACTTAATAGCTATGCTCAAACAAATGAATAACAAATTGCAGCTTCAAAGAGAAAATGTAGAACTGGAATTTATATGTAAATTTGACTCCATTGCCTCAGGGTTAAACAGGTACTACAGATATTTTTTTTCACATTACAACAGGTGATTTGACCTCACCTTCCTCTATATGTTGTTCCCCAGTGTTTGAATCTTAGCATCTACTTTGATTTGCTGTTACAGCCTGACCTGAATCTACGTCATGCACTTCCCTGCATTTAAGATCCTCCCATTCTGTAAGTTCCCCATCTTCAAAGCATCTGATGAAGCGGGATCTTCTCCCATGAAAGCTCATGCGGTAAATAAATCTGTTAGGCTATGTCTGCACTTGCACTTTTAAGTCGACTTTAACTAAGTCGACTTAGTGTGTCTACACTTAAAATTAGAGTTGACTTAAAGGGGAACTTACAAAGTCGACCTAGAGCGTCCACACTGGATGCTCTAGGTCGACTTTGTGGGGCTAAGGGGACGTTGGGCAGGTCCACGGTGGTGGGGGAGAGCACCCCCTGTGTACAATGCGGCAAAGGGGGACAGGGACCCTGGCAGGGCAGAGCCCTGTGTGTGACGCTGTCTGGATTTAGGGAAGCATTTATGATATTATTTTCTATGGATATCTCATAAATGCTATAATCCATAGGAACTATGTCATGTTTGGTATCAATAGAAAGGTAGTAATTTGCTGGGAGTGATTATATAGTTTATGTCTAGGAATTCTATTTTGATTAGAAGTTAAGAATTTGATGTTATATCCATACTTGAACTTGTGTCATTCTGGAGAAATGTCTTAGATGGGAGGGTGTGAACAACCATTGTCTCCTTAATGTTTAGGAATTTTCCAGGTAGAATGGTCCCAGGGAGTATCCTGATGAGGACATAAAGAATACAACCATTGGAACCTTAATGGCTCATCAGTTTACTACCTGGGACCATATCACCTGGCAAATTAAGTCGACTTAATTTACCAGTGTAGACGCAGCGTCTTTAAAAGTGCCACAGGACTCCTTGTGTATTTTTCTATTGATGCTTAGTGTTACTTTAGTCAGTGAAAATAAAGCATGTTTGGAGAACTGCCACAAAGACATGATTTCAGAACATGGCTGTTTTCTTTCAGTTTAGCAGAAGGTTAACTGTTATCTTCAGTTATGTCATGCATTTAATCCAGATAGAGTGATGCCTTTAGTCTGAGTGGTAGTGGCCTTGCGCCCTTTTAACAACTGAAGGGGCAAGTTCTGCACGTGCACAGGCAAGAGAATGGATTGTATTTTTGCCTATTGCGCTAAAGACTGCTATATGGCCTAATGGAGAGTTATGTGGATTAGCTAAGTTGTATTCATTACTTTGAAATGCATTTCAATTTGAGGTGTGTGTGTTTAAAATGATTCATGGAGCCACTGGTAGATCTGAAATAACAAGAGACCATAAGCTTTTCCTGATACTGTTCCTTGATGGTGACCGTCCAGTGAAGCGGCTGGCTTTCCTATTATTTTGCACATGTAAGTGCATCCTAGGGCAAAAAAGAGAGTGAAAACATAAACACAAATAAAAATAATATTTGGATTCCTGTGGCACAACAGCTTAAATTATATCAACCCAATAATGGACTTTATCTTTAAATTCCTGCTATTTGCCAGGGCTGCACAGTGAGAATTGCCCAACTTCACTTACTTCCACTAGATCTGTCTCCTGCTGTGCTTTCAACTTGGTGTCATGTTTAGTGTTGGTGGATGGACCTCACAAGGTTCAGAATGCAGCTGCAGATCAACTAAGCACCAATGTTATTTATTTAGATTGGACCTCTTGGGTCTGCAGTCAGCTACTTCCTGCTTCTGGCTTTGTTAAAAATATCACAGGAGCAGCCTCTCTTTTAGTTGTTTTGTACTTCTATCCAAGCATTCCAGAAACCCCCAAAACTTGGATTCTTGGTATTAGAGACTGACAAAGATTGGGGGTAAGAGGTATATTACTTCTGAATCAGTTTCCCCATATCTAGATGTGTTGAAAATAAATTCTTCAATAATGATGGTCCTCTCTATAGCTATAGCACCTTTCATCCAAGGATCCCAGTCTGCTTTACACACATTAATGAGTTATACTGTACAACACTATTCTGAGCTAGGTATACATTAGACCTGATTCTCATTTATACTAATGTAACCTTCGGGTGGGCTAAATTCACCCAATTGCCCCTCTCCAGTGCCCCACAGAAATCAATCCCAACCCCTACGGGGAAAGCAGCTGGAGACCCAGGATCCAGTCTGTACAGGACTCACAGCGAAGCTTGCTCAGAGCTACACTCACACATTAAAATACTACTAAAACAAACATAACAATGAACTTTATTAACTACTAACTAAATTAACCTTATCCTAAGAAAAACAAACTACAACTAACCAAGAACAATCCCTTGCATGAAAGATACCCAAGAGTCCCAAAGTCTGTGTGGAGTTCACCCAACTCTCAGCTACAGTCTCTGTTCCAGTGTGGAAGCTTGAGTGGCAAGAAATAGCTGTCCTCTTCTTTCTTTGCTGGGATCCTCTGTAGCATTACATGCAGGCTTTCTCTTCTCCTCTGCAACCAGCCCTCAGTCCCGTATGCATGTCTGCAAGGTCTGTCGCAAATGACTCCTTTACATGGAGAAAACATCTTGTTCACTCCTGGCTCAGCTCCTCTCCAGAACACTGAGCACATGGTCTCCCCTCAAAGCAGCTCCTGCCTGCTGTCTGCTCAGGCTGCTGCTCTCCAGTCATCTGACTGACAACATCCCAGGGTACACTGTGGAGCATGCTCAAATTGCTACCACTCCCTGCTTCTGGAAGTTTCCAGTTGTGGGTCGCTAATCTGCCCAACAACAGTAACCCACCCTCAGCAGGTCTCAGAGATAGCCTTTTCAGGCATATGGGTTACACTAAGGCTTCTTTATACCACTCTGAGCAGTGTCAAGAGGGCTTAATGTAACTGAGAATCAGGGTCCTCTTATCTTCATTTTACAGAGGGGAAACTGAGGCACAAGTTAATAGCCTTGCATGTATTTATTCCCCACTGAACAGGACATAGGTGGTTTGACTCCCAGCTTTGTGTCTCAGCCCCAAGAACATCCTTCTGCCCCCAAACATACAAAATACAATTCCTTCCATAGGCCAGTTCTTATTCTTGTATATGTCAGTACTGCAGCTCTACTGAATATATGCTCATAGCAGATGCAGGATGCGGATCTCCCTGGCATCCTATTCTGCTCCCCCCAACTTTGGCTGTTAGGAAATAAGAACAGATATTGAAGAACAAATCAACCGTCTCTGTAGATGAGTATAAGATCTGCAAAAGTGACCAATGTCAGATGTTTTAGAGTCCTGTAACCTTTCACAATTCATTTTATTTTGCAGTACTGTACTCTCAGCTGATCAGGTTCTGCCCTGAAGCAGGAGCTTTGATAGCCCATATAACTTTCCTCGGAGCTAGCATGCTGCAGATATGATTCCAATTCACATAAGTGTCTAATCCTTGATTGACGCTCACTAATCCTGCTTGCTGCAGCTCTAGCTTTGAATGTGCTCCGATCATATAAGTTGGAAAAAAATTCCTTCATACCCTTTGTTAGTGGTGTATTAATCAGCATGTTGCTTTCCACTGTTTATTATATTTGTATGTTTCAAGCCTCTTGTGTACAAAATCCACAGCCTGGTTCCTTCCAGGCAATTGTACTGCAAGCTTCTGGCGGGGTGTTTACTATGCAGTGCTTTAAAGGTGATTTAAATTCATCTACTGTGAGTAGCGTTTACCTATGCAGCACAGTCTGCTAAAGCTGCTCCCCACAAAATAGAGGGAGAAGATGGTGCAGGGAGCATACTCCCCTATACAAGTAGCAGGGTGGGGTATCTTCATGTACTTGAGAGCTACCTAAGAACGTAAGAAGGGCCATGCTGGGTCAGACCAATGGTCTAGCTAGCTCAGTATTCTGTCTTCTCACAGTGACCAGTGCCAGATGCTTCAGGGGGAATGAACAGAACAAGGCAATTGGAGAGCGATCTATCCGCTGTCACCCAGTCCCAGCTTCTGGCATTTAGAGGTTAAGGGACACCCAGAACATGAGGTGGTGTGGTGTTCCTGACCATTCTGGTTAGTAGCCACTGATGACCCTGTCCTCCAAAAACTAACTAGTTCTTTTTTAACCCTGTTTATAGTTTCGGCCTTCACAGGATCCTATGGCAATGAGTACCATGGGTTTTTTGTATGTTTTATGAAGACATACTTTCTTAAGTTTGTGTTAATCCTGCTGCTTATTAATTTCATTAGGTTACCCCTGGTGCGTGCATATTTGATGAGGAAATAACACTTTACTATTCACTTTCTCTAAACCATTCATGATTTTATAGACCTCTATCATATTCCAACTTAATTATCTCTCTTCTAAGTTGTACAGTCCCAGTCTTTTTAATCTCTCCTCATAAGGAAGCCATTCCATTTCCCTAATCATGTTTGTTTTCCTTTTCTGTACCTGTTCCAATTCTACTATATCTTTTTTGAGGTGGGGTGCCCAGAACTGTACATAGCATTCAAGGAAACATGCACACTTCAAACTAAGAGAGTAAAGCAAATAATTTACTAGCCTATACACCATGCTTCCAAGGAGGCTGTGATGGGTTGGGGGATATTTTTTAAAACTCTAGGCAGCTAGTTAATTTGTGAATGTCATCAGTAAATGCTAACTAAGCATGCATACTGCTGCTGTTCAAAGTGCTCTTCTGAGCACGTCCATGCCTTACCTAGAAGAATCTTGCCCTGGGTGGCAGACTTTCTGTTTCAAAGGATACTTCAATTATTACCTTTTCTGCTCTTTATTACACGTCCAAGTCTGAATGGAAGGGATAGTCTATCAGGACACAGTGTTCGCTAACTGGATATAAAGTGCTCGGGGGCTAGCATTCTTGCTTTTTGTTTAGAAGATTATAGATTCAGGTCCCACGCTTCCTTTTGGGTGTACACACACTGCTGACATTTCACTGCTGTACTGGGAAGGAGTGGCATAAAGTACCAGTACAGCCAGATGTGCCTCCTTCAAATGCCGTTTCAAACAAATGTCTCTTCAGTCTGTCTGTAATGGTCTGGATGGAAGTTAAAGATCCTTCAGAAATTTATGAAAAGATAGGGGAAACCCTAGTGTGCTGGCCAACAGTTCAGGTCTAATGGCTAGAGCAGAGGACTTTGGGCGGGGGCGGGGTGAGGGGGTCAGGATCCCTAACGTCTGTTGCTTGCTCTTCCATTGACTTGGTATGTGACTTTAGCTGCCAGTTCCAACCTCTTTAAGATCTTTTAAATACTTCTTTGCTTTTTTAGGGATTGTCAGAAAGCTTAATTCACTAATAATGTTTGTGAAGTGCTTTGGGATTTTCCGATAAAAGTTGACAAGTGCTAAATATGAATTATAAAAATAAAACACGTTATGGTGTCCAAGACTGTGCATGAATATATGGGGAGTGCTTTGAGCCGTTGTGGTTTGCGTACAACGTCAACATAACTGTCTAACTCAGTGTTCTGTACAGTGCTTTAGTACACTTCAGTATGAAAGGTACAGTATAAAACCACATCCTAGTATCTAGTCAAAGGAAAATGAAAATAGATTTGACAAAAAATTGCTAGACAGTCACTTCATACTGTCTGCAAAGAAGCCAGGGCTGTTTTTCCTCTTAATATGGGAGAAGGATCTAGCTGTGATATATGAAATGCTTGAAGAATTGGAATGTACTTCTTTTTCTTCAAGATTTTAAATGCTGGAGCAGGACGATGTCTGGGTTTCTCATCAGCCTTTCATAATACCTTGGGTAATCCATAACAGCATTTTCAAAGGCAATGCAAAAAGACTTGTGTGTATCTACCTTTGATCCTAGATTATGTTTTCCTAAGGCTAAGGGTTAAAGTTTTGACAGATGCGGCTGCTGTCTAATTGGTCCCTTTTATCTCCCTTTTTTATATACAAGTGCTTGATACCTCAATTAGTGAAATACAGTGTCTCCATTTTGATACCAGTCTGGATTGCACCAGATGGAATATTTTGCTGCCTTTCCTAATCTGTAAAGAATGTTTATATCACTTTCAGTGCATAGGACCGAGGATATTCTTGCTCTGTCTTACTCTAACTGTGACACATCCTACTCTGCTTGAACCTGGTTTGGAGGATACATCCATTTTTAAATTTTTATGTGTATTTTTCTCCTCTTTCTTTCCCTCCAGCCACATCACCTGGTCTTTGATGAAGGGCCTTTTCCCATAACCATCCATACCAGCCCTTGACATTGTTTTTTCTCATCTTACTGTGCAGTCTTGGGAGGTGGTGGTGGGGACAACGCTTTGGATTTGGCAAATGAAATTGCAAATGGAACCTCTATTTTTGTGGTACAGCAAAACACTGCCAAGTAAAGTTAAATGGGTTAAGCAAAATGACTGATTAAAATAAAAAATACATGAACACAAACCATGTTCACAAATACTAACTGGCAGTAATATAAATCAGCTTTCAGATTTATTGCAAGTGTGTAGCTTTATTCTGTTATAGATTAGGTAGCATGCACTGAGTCATAGACAAACTAGATTTCCCACCCAGCACATGGGTTTGAATTGTAATAGCTGTAGTGGTGTTCTGAATGAAGCATAATTTGTTTGCCTAGAAGAAAAAATCTGTTTAATTTACTAATTCATAATAATAATTTGGAATCTGTAATGTACCTTCTGCCTGAGCATTTCAGAGCACTCTACAAACATTAAGGGTAAGTTATTTGGGGGAGGGGCCATGTTGTCATGTTTTTGTTCAGCATCTAGCACTAAGGGCTTCGAGCTGGATTGTGCCCTTTGGACATGACCATCATACAAATAATAAATACAAACATTGTGCCTAGCCCTGCTTGGGTGTGTAAGGGTGGAGAGCACCCAAGGAGACTCCCTCCCACATAAGATCTGAATGAAAATGAACAACAATTCTGAAGGGAACATGTAAAAATGCACAGCTAGGTGGGCTGGTTTGGAGGAAGAGCAAGGAGAGTGGCTGAAGAACCATGATCTGGCCTTAGGTACTGTTTGTAATATTTGTGCGAGATAGGGAAGTATTACCTATCTTTTTAAAATGGATAGATTGAGGCACAGAAAGGTCATGTGACTTTCCCACAGTCACCACAATAAGTCAGTGTCAAAGTCCTGATTCCCAACTAGCAGATCACTTCCCATAGCAATGTACTCACTGTTATTATCCCTTTGACCTAAATGGTTACCAATAGTCAGTCTTGTGGTCTTATCTGTTAGTAGAAATAATTGATCATGGAGTTAAGGATTTCTTTGTTGCAATCCTGTTTATTTACAAAGAATGCAAATAAAGTGCTGTTTCCCTGAACACCATAGGAAACAACAGGAGAGAGTTTCTTTGCGCACAGTTCCCAACCTCTTTCTAGTAAGCACTCTACCCAAAAGGTCCATCTCTTAGTTTTTTTCTCAAGGTCACCTCCTCTCGCTATCTCTGGGGATTTCTTTGTGACTTCTCTGTGTGCTTCTGTGGTCTTTCTGCTACTTCTCTCACACACACTTGGCTGTATCAAACTATATGCAACTCTCTGTCTTTGCAATTAGATCAAAGGGAAAACTTCAGTGTGGCTCTCAACCCCTTCTTGCTGCATATTGCAGGCCATAGAACCTCACCTATACGTTCTTGTGATAGGACTCTAACATTTGGTTGAGTTAGTGAAGTCCTCAAATCTTGATTTAAAGACTTCAAGTTACAGTGAATCCACCATTTACTGTAATTCAAATCAGCAAGTGAATAGTGCCCCACTCTGCAGATGAAAGCACCACAAAACCCAAACCAAAGAAGCAAAAAGCCCCCAACCCACAAACCCAAATGCTCCCAAAAACAAGGGTCTCTGCAGATCTGATTTTGGAGGAGGAGTGTGGGAATCTTTCCAACCCTAAAAATGGCAGGCACCTAGACCCCAAGCACATAGGTGGGACCCAAAAACCATAGACCTGGGAAAGAATTTTCTGTAGTAACTCAGAGCCCTCTCCATTTAGTGACCTGTCTCCATCCATTGAAGGTACTTGCTAAGAGCAGTCGCAGATGAGTTGAGTGTAATTGTAGGCATTCTCGTAGTATCTACTCCATAAACGTGTCAAGCTCTGTCTTGAAACAAGTTAGGTTTTTTACCTCCACTTCTGGTCTTGGAAGTTCTGTTCCAGAGCTTCACTCCTACAATGGTGAGAAACCTGAGTTTCACTTCAAGTCTAAATTTGTTGACAGCCAATTTACATTCATTTGTTCTTGTGTTCATATTGGAGCTTAACTCCTCTCTTTCCCCAGTGTTTATCTCTCTGATGTATTTATGGGAAGCAATCGTATCTCCCCATAGCCTTCATTTCATTAGGCTAAACAAGCCAACCTCCTTTAAACTTCCCCTTGTAAGATAGATTCTCTACTCCCCTGACCATCCTACTAGCCCTTCTCTGCACCTGTTCCTGTTTGAATTCATCTTTCTTAAATGTGGAAGACCAGAATTTTCCACACTATTCCTGATGTGGTCTTACCAGTGCCCTGTATAATAGTAATAAACTTCCCTATTTCTACTGGAAATACCTTGCTTGATGCCTCCCAGGATTGTATTAGCATTTTTCACAGCCACATTGCATTGGCAGCTCATTGTCATCCTGTGATTGACTGGTTTACAGCCAGGTCTTTGTCCCCCTTTGTCGCTTCCAACTGATATATCTCTAAGTTATAAGAAAAATTCTTGTTGTTAATCTCTAAATGCATGACCTTGCACTACTGAATTTCATCCCATTCCTACTACTCAAGTTTTCAAGGCCATCAATTCCTCTTGTAGAATATTCTGATCCATCTACGTATTGGCAGTACCTCCCAACTTTGTGTCATACATATATAGCACGCTCCCACATTTAGTGCCAAGGTCATTAATGAAAATAATATTCTTGAGGAACTCAACTAGAAACCTTCCTCCAGACTGAGAAGTCACCATTCAGCAACCCGTTGCAGTTTCCTCTTTAACCAGTTCCTTTCCACCTTTCAATGCTTGTATTAATCCCCATCTTTTCCAGTTTCACCAATCATTTCCCATGTGGACCTATAGCAAATGCTTTTTTGAAATCCGGGTAAAATAGGTCTACTTTTATTAAAAATTATCTTCTCAAATAAAGAGATCAGGTTGATCAGGGATGATCTACCATTTGTAAAACTATGTTGTATTTTATCCCAGTTATTGTTTACCCCTGTGTCCATAATTACTCTCTCTTTCAAAATTTATTCTAAGACCTGGCATAACTTCAGGTCAAACTAGGAGATCTGTTGTGTCATGAATCATTTCCCCCTTTCCTTAAATATAGATATTGTATTTTCTATTCTCCAGTCATAGGGCATAACCCTTGAGTTTATAGATTCATTAAAATCCTTGCTATTGGGTTTGCAACTTTATGTGCCAGTTTCTTTAATATTCTTGTATGGGGATGATCTGGACCCCCTGATTTGGTCTCATTAAGTAGTTTGTGTTTGGCTTCCACCTGGTATGATGTAATTTCTGCTTCCATATTCCTACTCCTATTACTACCACTGTTCTCAAGCTCCTCATTACTCTTATTAAAAACTGAGAAAAATAATTCATTTATGTGTTGGCCTATATGTAGGTTTTCATTAATCTCCACAGTGTTTAACAATCTCAATTATTCTTTCCTTGTTCCTTTTTATTTATATGGCTAAAAGACATTTTACTATTGGATTTAATTTCCTTTGCAGGATCCAGATATACTTGGCTTTTGGAAGTTCTCACTTTTCCCCTACATTTTCTGACCTCCAAGGTGTAGCTTGACTTTCTGATCCAACCCTTCTTTCATTCTTTTCTCTTAATACCCTGTTAGAGATGCTTGTTCATCCAGTTTGATCTGAAGCTCTTCCCTTTAATTTTTTTCTCCTTGCTTGGAATGTGGGCTTCAGATAGTTTCTGCAACTTTGATGTAAAGTAGGTCCAAGGCTCCTTCACATTCAGATGCTTGAGTTCTTCAGTGCAGTCCACTTCCTAAACAAATTCCCTCAGTTTTTCAATGATTGCCCTTTTGAAATAAAGTTCAGGGAGGATGGGTCAAGATGGTCGGGGATGTAACCCCATGCTCTGAGTGTCTGTAGGCTCTGTTTACCAAAAGGTGGGAATGAACAACAGGGGATGGATCACTTAAAGATTGACTGTTCTGTTCATTTCCTCTGAAGTATCTGACATTGGCAATGGTTGGAAGACAGAATACTCGGTTAGATGGACCATTGGTCTGTCTCTGTATGGCCCTTATTATATTTAGGATCTTAGTTGCAATTCTATTTATGTTTATTCTTCCATTTAGTTTAAACTGAACTAACTCATGATCAGTCAAATCAACGTTGTTGTCTACAGCCAGATCTTCTGTGGGGTCCTTGCCACTTGCCATTTTAGATTTGGTATTTCTGTCATCTCTTGTTGATTCAGTGACTGCTTGGACCCAGCTATTATTAGTAGCCCTTGTCCTCCAATCTATATCTGGGAAATAAAACACTCAGGTGGCCATATTTTCCAAAGTGAAAATGGGATGCTGCACAGGCCTGAGTCCCCCTCTACCCCTGTGTAGCTGACCCAGGTCCACCACATGTGGGCCAGCTCAATCCCTGCCTGGCATTGCCACTCACTTGAGCCCCACCAAATGGGGCTCCTCCCCCACAAATATTCCTCAATAACCCGGGGGGGGGGGTGCGACCCACTTTTTTTTGTGGCAAAACTGGGCATTTGTCCATTTTGCTCTTGAGGGACAAATGTCCAGTTTTGCCCCCCCCCCCCCCAAAAAAAAGTCAGGACTTCCAAGACGACTTAAAAAGGAGACTGTCCAGGCCAAAATGGGACATGTGGTCACCCTACCATAATAACACAATTCCCAATAGTATTTATTTAATTAAAAATATTAAACAGGTCTCTATCCATAGCCAGATTGGATCCTGGGGTCTGTAGGAGACCCACATCATTATATTACCTTTCTTCTCCAAAGGGATGTTGACCCACATGAGTTCCTTAAAAATCATGTGATTTTAAAAATAATATATGTTGTTTGTGTTTTTTATTTGCCTTCTGGTACGGGAGGAGTCTCGAGTTCATGTTTTCTAGCTTTTCTCCACAGACATGAAGGCTAGAATCTTACTTCTCTCTGTCCCTCCCTCTCTCCATGATTTTTCAGTTAATAACATGATTCAAACAGGGAGGCTTTTAGGAATACATGAGATGTCATGCAATAAAATTGTAGCATTTGACAAAATGGCAGCCACCATTATTTTTTCTGATGCAAATCTGAATTAGTAAAAGATATATTTGTGTCTCTGCTGCATTGATTTGCAAGTCAGTGATGATGGTGCATAGGCCAGTCACATGACATTCTTACATTTTTACTTTACAGTAGTGCCTAGAGGCTCCAATTAGGTTTGGTGCTATGTGCTGTTGATATGCGTGCAAAGATATGATCCTGGTTCTGAAAAGCTTATTAATACGTCAGTCTGTTATTAAGGACTCAATCCGGTTTCCCATGAAGTTGATGGGACTCTTTCCACTGATTTTAGGTGAGCTGAATCAGGCCCTTAATCTATTAGATCCGTATTATCATTAGACTTTGAATGTATTTATGTAACAAATGAGCCATAAAAATGTTTTATAAAAGGCACTGTGTCTTTGTTACTTGAGCCTCAGTCTTGAAATAAATAAAAAAATAATTGTTCCTAGGCCACCAGGCCTGAATGGAGAATAGGAAGGCTAGGAAGTCATTCCAGCTGTTTTCCTTTCGTTGGCACTCAGCGCTCTGAGCAGGAATTGCTGAGCAAAGAACATCATTTCCTAAGAGAGGTTCACTGGGGTAGCATAAAAGCACTCTGGCTGCTTTTTAATTAAAAGCTCCTGCCAAATACTATCATAGGGGGAGGGGGTGAGAGTCAGGTCCACTTGGAGAAGAGAAAAACCTACCCCAGAAAGCAGCAGAACAGAGTGTTTTTTCTCTTCTGAACTCTTGCTTTTTAGTATTTAACCACATAACCAGAAGAGATCTTCCCTCCCTCCTTTCCATGCAAATCTCTGTTTTGACTATTGCTTCTCAGCAAAGAGACTAAATTGGAGAAGGGTTGTGCAACTTTGCAAATGGTTTTGGACCAGCTAATGGAACAAAAAATAAGCAAATTCCTTCTCTAAAGAGGTTGCCAAATTATTGACTTATGCATCAGGCCACATTATGATGATAAATGCACATCTGGTCTTGGTGTACTGTGTGTCTAAACCAACTTTTAAAGCAAAAGAAGTGCAGAAATTACTTTGCTTCCCCTTGCTCTCAAAGGCTCCATCTACACTGGTAAATTAAGTCGACTTAAGCTTGCTTAAGTCGACTTTATTTACCCTGCGTCTACACTACAGTTTCCTTAAGTCGACTTGAGCAGCTTGCTTAAGTTGACTTAAGGAAAATAAAGTCGACTTAATTAAAATTAAGTCAACTTTATAAAACCTGCTTTGTAGAGACCTAAGGCTTAAGTCGACTCCCTAGAGTCGACTTAAGCCAGTGTAGCCGTGGGGTAGCCCTAAGTCGACTTAGGTCTACCTCAGGGCTACACCACTGCCCTCCCTGCTGGGGGGGGGGAGCACAGGGGTAACTTGGCATGCCCCCCCCCACCTGGCAGGGCAGAGCCCTGCCCACCCTGCCCCTATGCCCTGCCAGGGTCCCTGACCCCCTTTGCCCCATTGTACCTAGGTACAATGGGGCAAAGGCTGAGCACCCTGGCATTGGGCAAGGGGTGCCCCCTGCCCCAGGGGACCTGCCCTAGGTCCCCCATGCCCCACAAAGTTGACCTAGAGCATCCAGTTTGGATGCTCTAGGTCGACTTTTTAAGTTTCCCTTTAAGTCGACTTTATTTTTAAGTGGGGACACACTAAGTCGACTTAGTTAAAGTCGACTTAAATTCCCCAGTGTAGACATAGCCCAAAAAAGGTGGGTTGTTTTTTTTTAAACAAACCGTAAAAAGTAATTGAATGGTATTAATTGTGGTACATAGTTCCTCTTCGCCTGTAGCTTACTGGGTTTTTGCCAACATGAATTGGATTTGGTGGTTTAATTCCAGTTCTCAGTGGACAAATGTCCACATCACAAAACCCATCAGTACTACTGACACTGTCTGACACTCATGTTGGCAATCTCCACAGAGATGTCAAGGACAGATTGAGTTTAGGGACTGAACTGTCCTCTCTGAGATGGCAGTTCAGGTAAGAGTTGAGGCATATTGGCACGGCATTATGGTGAAGTTCATATTGCATCAATATGTGCGTCTTTTCTGTAACTTGATGACTTATGTCTCCAAGGCTTCCAGTCTTAGTTTTCTCACCAGTACTAAAAAGAGAGGAGAAAACAATGGCTGCGTCTACACTGGTTAATTAAGTCGAGCTAAGCCTGCTTAAGTCGACTTAATTTACCCTGCATCTACACTGCAGTTTCCTTAAGTCAACTTAAGCAGCTTGCTTACGTCGACTTAAGGAGAATAAAGTCGACTTAATTAAAATTAAGTCGACTTTCTAACGCCACCTTCCTAATCGATCTAAGGCTTAAGTCGACTCTCTAGAGTCGACTTAAGCCAGTGTAGATGTGGGGTAGCCCTAAGTTGAATTAGGGCATGGGTCCCTTCTCGCCGGGACCACTCAGGTCCCGGCAAGAAAGGACCGCGGGTTTGCTTCCTTCTCCCCAGGACTCGCGCTCCAGCCGATCAGCAGCTGGAGCGGGGACCCTGGAGAGAAGGAAGCCGCACACTCCCCATACTCCCTCCTAGCTGGGACCATGTGGTTCCAACGAGGAAGGAGAGCTGGAGACCTGCGCTCCAGCTGCCAGCTGCTGAGCAGCTGGAGCGTGGGCTGGGACCCGCGCTCCAGCTGCTCAACAGCGGGAAGCTAGAGCGGGGATCCCAGCAAGAAGGGACCTCAGGGCTCCCTTCTCGCTGGGACCACTTATGTCCTGGCGAGAAGGAAGTCCCGTGGTCCCATGTCCCCGGGACCCATGCTCCAGCTGCGGCAGCTGGAGTGCAGGA
>ML685794.1:7707628-7776648 GCA_007922175.1 Pelusios castaneus
TGCTGCAGCTGGAGTGCGGGTCCCGGGGACAATGGACCTCGGGGCTTCCTTCTTGCCGGGACATGAGTGGTCTGGTTCTCCCTGGAGCAAACAAGTCGACTTAGAGAGGCCAGTGTGGACTCTCTAAGTCAACTTAATAAGGTCGACTTAAAGTTGACTTATTAAAGTCGACCTTTTAAAAGTCGACCTTAATTCCCTGGTGTAGACATAGCCAATGTGCCTTCTATAAAGCAGGATGGAACACCTACCATTAGCTTGCTAGGATAATGGTTTATTTTGATTACCTAGATCTGGCAAGCAAGACTATCTGTTATCCCTGCAAGTGACTCAGACATTTCCACATGAGCAGAAGGATTCAGTGTTAATTTCATTATTAATTTTAATTCATTTTTAAAGAATACCACCAAGTTCCTTTTTCTGTAGTCTTTCAAAACTGTTTTCATATAGAATTATGGAATGGCTGTGCCAGGTCAGTACAGTTGTGTATTCCCTGCATTATCTAGAATTTGACAGTCAGGTGCTTCAGCAGAAGGTGCAAAAAACACCCCAAACCAGTTGCTGACAGTTACAGAATAATCCACTCCTGGAAAAGTTTCTTCCAAACTCCTATTAGTTTGCACATGCCCTGAAGCAGGAGGGTTTATTTACTGTGGATGTTTTCATGGTCAACATAAATAATTATTCCTTTTTTGAATCCTACTATTCTCTTGGCCCAATGTTATCTTCTGGCAGTGAGCTTATTGTTTATAATATTCTCCTAAAACTATTATTTTCTTCTCCACTAGGCTGATATTTTCCATTTGATCCCTGGAGAGAAAGAAATCAAGATTTTGTTTGTACTCTTCCGTGCATGTGTTTGTGGGATAGCATCATTCAGCCTGAGTCAGATTCTGCACCAGAATTCTGTACTGAATTCAATACTAGATTTTTACTCAGGCAAAACTTACATTGACTTCAGCTGGAGTTTGTCTGTATAAAAATTTCCAGATTTTATCTTGTTTGATTAGTAATGTCTCCTCAGTCCCAAAAATAGAGATTGATTTGCTAGCCAGTGCTCTCTGAGCCGGGCAGGAGCTGCTTATGTAAAGCAACACAAGACACTGTAGATTCTCCCATGTTGCCTGGAAGGGTTTTTAACTTTTTTATAAGAGTGGTGGAGTTTATAATTATGACTTTTTAAAAATAAATGTTTAAAATCCAAGGTCATCCCCACCAGATTGTAGCTGTTTTTAAAATAGATCAGTTTGAGGCTTCAGGTACCTGAAATGTTCATCTGTACTATCAGTTACAGTAAAGGATACCTTGAAAATAACAAATTTTTGTCAGTGCCCTTTTTAGTGTACAAATGTTATATATTAGAATATTGTATGGTTTTTAATTTTATTCCTAGAGAGACAATTATTCTTGACATGGAGGACTGAATTGTTGTTTCTGTTACATATAGATGTTTAGCTATCCCTCTATCTTCTTCCTATATTTATTATATAATCATATATCTCATTTTCTACTGTGCTACCTCCTAATCCAAATTTGGGTTCTTACTAAAAACTCCTATCATCGTGGTATTTGAACACAGACGAATTTCCCTCTACAGCATTTAGTTTTTGGTTTTGTTTTTGCTTTTTGGCCTTTGGCTGAATTGTAAATAGGGGTCAACCCTTCAGGAATAAGGGGAATGTTAAAGCCCAGTCAACTTCCTATAATTGTAAGGTTCCTCAAGCATTGTGGGTCTTCCTGTCTTTTGTTTCTATGTATCTTTATTTAAAGTGGAAATAAAAATAGATGTCACATGACTGGAAATAGAAACTAACATCCTCAAAGGAATATCTTGGTATCCAAGAACAAATGTGGCAGTAATAATATAACCACTTAATCCCAAAGGACCATAAAATGTTTACAAACTGTAGTTCAAATCTTGTTACTCACAAGTAATTCTGATGAAGTCAATAGGAGTGCGTGTGTGCAAAAGGTCAACCAGATTTGGCCCTATGCACATACTTATTGCAGCACTGGAATGCATCTGCCAAATAGCAAAGAGCACAAGTGACAAGAAGGAAAATTTTGGGTAAGGACACGGGCATGTTCTTCCGAAAAGTACAATTGGATTTGTTAATAGCTTAGCTAAGCAGATGGACTGAAGTTTGTAAAGTCATCTAAAGGATCCAAATTTATTGAATTGCATAATATTCTGTTAGCCTATTTAAGAAGGGCAAAAGATTGAATTGATGGGATTTAACCCTGTGGATCTGTACTATTATTTATCATCAGTCATGAGACAGCACCCAAAGTGCCAGTCAGGGTTGGAATCTCATTGTGCTAGAAGTTTTACAAATATATAGGAAGACAATCTCTATCCAAAGCATTTTCAATCTAATGAAAGGCAAGATGTCGCATGGGTGCATAGCAAACAGCAAGAGAGAGATGGGAGAGAGAACTAAGGTAACAGAAATAAAAACATGCGTTTAGATAAGCTAGATACATAACTTGATTCTTCTAAATCATTTTAACTTTTGTTTTTAACGGAAATGAATATTAGCAGTCCTCATTGCCCTTTACGTAGCCATTATGAGTCGGCGAGCTCTTGAAGGCATCACAATAGATGTGGATCTTGAATAGAGATTTGAAGGAGGAAAGGACAGTGGTTTTATCAACTAGTTCACGGTAGGTGTTTCATGCATAAAGGTGGCAGAGAAAAAACTATGTAGATGATAGTGGTGGAAGCAGATCAATAGAAGGTCAAGGCTGGCATCATTGGCAAAGTGGATGAGGCTTCAGGCATGGGATTGTTGGGTTTTTTTTATTGGTTGGTTGGTTTGGGGGTTTTTTTTGCGGGAGTTTTTTTTTTAAGAGAAAATAAGTAGGGCGGGGCAGAGTGTGAGAGCCTTACAGCTGAGTACTAGATCAGTGGTTTTTAAACTTTTTTCCTCAGGACCAAGTTGATAAAAATCATGTATGCCCACGACCCACCAATTCCATTTTTCAGCCATGCATTCCAATCTTTCGGCAGTGGCAGCAGGGAGCGCCGCGACCCAGCTCCTGAGAGTCTGTGACCCAGTACTGGGTCCTGACCCATGGTTTGAAAACCACTGTACTAGATGATTGAATTTAATGCAGCAGAAAATGGGAGCCAGTGGAGGGATTCAAAGAGGTGATGTGGTCATAACAGTGGTAGGGAAACAATTTTCACAGTCGCATTTTGAGTGGACTGGAGGAGGGGTGATGTTTGGTGACAGGAAGGCTAGAGAGGAAGAGTTTGGAATAGTCAGAATGGGAGACATAGGACTGGGTAGGAATTTTAGCATTGTGGACAGAAAGAGAAGGCTAGGCATAACAGCATTTGGTTTACCTTCTTAGATTTTGTTTGAAAATCTGTTCGCAGTCTGTTTTCTGAATCTATGTGTACCCTTATGGAAGAAGAAGTAGTAAGATGTGGACACAGCCTGTATGTGTGGTGCAAACAAGACGGAGGAGTCCATTATTACACCCAAGTTGGAGGCCCTCGTGGCAAAGAGTCTAATGGCATTGATGCCCTAAGCACTGACAGAGACAGAAGGGAGTTGGAAGAACTGGAAAGGGAGATTTGAAGCTTAAGCCACTACACTATCCACTCTGACTGGAGGCTTTCCATGGAACTAATGAATAACATGTGCCTACCTCCTTATCTATATAATGATTATATTCAGTTGATTAATCTCATAAGAAAGAGACTTTGAAAACGTATATGGAAATATGCTACTCTTTGTAGTTAAAACTTCTCTCCCTTATTCCTTTCACAGACACAGAATTTCTTCTGATGGTATCTGCTTCTTCAGAGATTTAATAGAAAATTGTGCAAGCAGCACAGTGATGTATGGACCACTGTTCCTGAATATGGGGTAATTTAGAGATGGAAGAGGTAAATAAGTGTAGGCTGATTGTTTATTGCTGTGCCGTTTTTTGCCTTGTCTAATTTAATAGATCCATTGTTTTATATAGAATCATGATGATCAATAAAGCCCTGAAGTTTCAGTTGTTAGGAAATGAGTGGCAGATGTGATAAAAGGGAGTGATGCGGTTGTAGAAGACAGCATATAAATGTAAATGTTGTTTGTTCAGTAAGTCTTTTTAATATCATTTTTTAGATTTGAAGGGGAGAGCAAGGAGCAGTGCTCACTATTCATGATTTTCTTGTGGGGTGCTCTGATATTATAATGCATAATATCATATTAAGCTCTGGAGCAGAGCTACAAGGAAGGAACAAAGTTATACAGGGTGGCATGAAATCTGGTTGAATGAATACTGCAGAATAGATCCAAAGGGCATGCAGATAATAAATTCTTACTTTACTTTAATGTTTTCCACTTTGCTCCAATGAAGCAGAAGAAGATGCTGCTTCTGGTTGAACACCAAGAAAAAGAAAAGGTGAAGTCCCAACCCAACTGGAATATTAGTCTTGACTTCAAGGGGAGTTGGACTGATCACTAAATCCTGCTTTCAGTTACACCAGCAGGGCTCCATTGAGTTTGGTGGATTTTTACACCATGGTAACTGAGAACAGAATTTGGCTTAGAGTGCTCATTCTGATAGCCTGAGAGTGCCTTCTTCCAGTCCATTTTAAGAATGGTTGACGGGGAGGAAGCTAAAGAATCTAACTCCAGCGTTCTGGATTCCTGACATTTTGAAGCCCTCTTATTTTTCTAAGATTGTCACCTGGCAGAGCTCTCAAAAAGCTGGATTTTGAATGGTTGGCCAGGAATTAAACTGTTTACTTCCTGTTGGAACATCCCACAGAAAAGTTCATCCTCTGTGAGCTCTAATTCTTTAAAAAAAGAAAGGTCTATTAATGATAATGAAAACCACAAAATAATATGGTTTGTTTGTTTTTTTAAAAATCAATTGTTCCCTATTATTGAAGGGTTGATTCCTGCCCTTTTAGGGGATAAGAAGGTTGTGTTAGCATATGGCTCAGCTTTGCTTTATGGTTCTAAGCTGGTCCTTACACCTACAGAATTCATAAAACCATTCTTTAATGCTGTTATTAAGCCTTTTGAACCTAAGGTGCAGCATTAATTTGGGGGTTTAAATTTGGATCTTTGAAACAGATATTTTAAAAGCTATTAACTAATTCTTAGGGCAGTAGTTATTCTAAGGGAGGCTAATAAAACTAATCTCTTGAACCAGTCTCTTTGGAAGTAATAAAACTAAATGATTGAATTGGCTTCTTTTGAAATCCCTGCATGTTCAAAGCAAATGAGTCAAACTAAAGACAAACCAACTGATGCAATTGAATGGGTGGGAGGGGTAAAGTCCTTTTTACTTTGAACTAGTTAGATATAAAGACAGAGCTAGCTGGCAAAAGTCTGTTCAAGAAAAGAGAGAGGCCCCACACAGAGAGAAAGGCCACTAAGTAAGAGAGGCCACAATGTAATTATTAAGTTCAGTATCATCTGGGGAATAATCTTAATAAAATGTTGCATAGTTATGCTGAATTTTAGAAAGGGGAATTAAAGAAAAATGAGGAGGCTAGTCAAAAAGACAGTAGAATAAAATTAAGGAAATTAAAATCCTTAGGGTCAGCATGGATGCTGCTTAAAACTACCATAACAGAGTCAGAGAAGGCATACATACCCCAAGTGAAAAAGGGAAGAAGGAAGACAAGAAGAAAACATTGTGATTAAATAGGAAATTTCATGAGGTTAGTCAAACTAAATAGTTCTTTAGAAGATTAAATCAAACCTGAGGATAGCCAATAAAGGAGCATAAAGTAGGGCATATGAGATGGAAATTAGGAGGGTGTTTGAGAAGCAAACAGCTGAAGATGTGAAAAAAAGAAAATGTTTCCTCCCACTTGAAAAACTCTGCTAGCTTGAGAGTGGTTCTCTGTACTTAATGTAGGGAAAACCTCTGGAGCCAGGCATCTCTCAAAATAAAACTTTAAAGTTGAGAATTTTAACGCTGGCAAGGGGATTTGGACACTCAAGGTTTTAACTAGGCATCCAGATCCCTTAGTCTGCCCATCATTTGATAATATGGCTGATGTAAAGTGACAAATAAAGGACCTGATCCAACCAGGTATTGAGTTCCTTCAATTCCATTTATTTCAGAATCTAGGACCCGATTCAGCAAAGTGCTTAAGCACAGGCTTAAGTTACAGTGGGTATTAAGCACATAATGAAATTTAAGTAAGGTACTTTAAATTCTTTGTTAAGTTGGGGGCCTAGGTAGGGACAAAGGTAAGATCAAATGGGTTGGTTGTTCCAGGCTCCATTTTACACTTTAGTTAGGCTACTAAACTAGTGTGGAGGAATAGCTTTAAAAACTAAAAGAATTATTTAAAATGATTTAAGGCTATAGGTAAACAAAAGTTTAATTAAAGTCTCAGTTCTAATCAAGTAAACATTAAAGATTTTCAGATAAGACTATTGTATTTTTTATCTCATTTTCCGTTTCCCCTCCTCCTTATAAAGCAACAACTCTTACTGTGGAATCCAACTTCTTCCTCAAGCTGATCCTTTCTCTCAGGCTCAGCCGGCTGCAGGCACTAGGGAAGAAATATCCTGTGTCCTATTCCCTGCTTCCCTTTGGCTGGACACACTTCACCTCCAAGACTCACTCAGAAATCTACTGCTTTTAAAATGTTTCAGTACAAGTGATTTTAATGCTTATGACGGTGAGAGCTGGATGATGCTGGAAAGAGCAGGATTTCTGTACCTCAGTATTCCCTGTCTTCTCAGGGAAGGAACCAAGCTGGCAGAGTAGAGGAGCTGGAATAGCATGTACATGCTCTTACGTCCTAATCTAACTAGTGGCTGTGTCTGATAAAAAGCCTACCCAGATCTGACATACTTAAACTCCATGGCTATGTCTACACTGGCAAGTTAGTTCAAATTAAGGAAGCTTAATTCGAACTAACTAAAGCCATGGCTACACTAGGCTTTAATTAGTTCGAATTAAGGGCTTCCTTAATTCGAACTAATAAATTCGAATAGGCTATTCGAACTAAGGGTTAATTCGAACTAGTTAGTTCGAATTAACCAATGTGGCCATGTTGGTTCGAACTAATTGCTTAGTTCGAACTAACCGGCCCATTGAACTCAATGCAGTTCGCTAATTCGAACTAAGCAAATCCCATGAATGGCACTTGCTTAGTTCGAACTAATTTTTTCTAGTTCGAATTAAGTTAATTCAAACTAACTAAAATTAGTTTGAATTAGTTAGTTCAAATTAACTAATTCGAACTAACTTTAGTAAGTGTAGACATAGCCCATGAAATCACAGGTTCAAATCTAAAAGAGTCCAGTTACTCCTTCATCCTTGTAAAGTAGATCAACTTAATTCCATTCAGATTGTGTGTGGGTGTTTTGAATCAGTCCTTAAAATAGAGCTTCTGTCTGCTTTGCATTGACATGTTAGATCCCATGATGTTCTGCTGCCCTTGACCAAAAATTTCCCTTTCCTTTCCCATGCTGTTGTGAAGTGTTCTGTCTGCAGTTGTATAGACCAGAGGTTCTCAACCACTGTGTCAGGACATAAAAGTGTACTGCGAAGAGCCGAGAGATGTCACAGAAAACTGGCAGTTCAGCTTGGAGCCAGTGTAGGGATCCTGACACCCTCTGCTCTCTGCTGCCCTCAACAGCCCGCTCCTGCTACACAACACAGGCAGCAGCCGGGGCCAGATTAATAAAGGGATTCAGGGGCTGCAATCCAAAGAACGTGGGCTGCAGGAGGGGGCACCACCTGCCCCACAAAAATAAACCTGGCCCTATCAAGCCAGACCACCAGGACACCAGCATACACTGGCTTGACTCTACCCCCACCCAGGTCGCAGAGTGCTGCATCCTCTGGAGTGCTGAAACCTCCCAAGCACCACCCCCACCAGCAGATTGTAGTGTGTCACGTAGGGGAACATCACCTGTCAGGTGTGTCGCAACGGAAAAAGGGTTGAAGAACCACTGGCATAAACTGCAGCCTGCCACCCCAGAGGTGGCTGCATTTCAGTGGTGCAGTTTGTCCGGTATAAAGTTAGCGAAGTATTTTGCAGTCCTTCAGAATGAAAGATGATGTATTAATTGAAATGGCTGTTATAAAAGTAAGCCATAATAATTTAGTAAACCAAGAAAAGGCTCAATGCATGTTTGGATATTATCCTTTCTTCTGCTCTTTGATTTATTTAGGTATGTTTGTTTAGAAAGGAATATCCATGCCTATTACCGATTGACACATTACGTCATTAAAAATAATCAGCTTTGTAACCCTTTATAGTTTCACAGAAGAACCCTTTGCCCACTAACAGAATCTCCATCCTGACCCCAACTAATGAGTAAATCCTTGGATCTGTCAAAATCATAACCAAGTAAATCACGATCAATTAAATCAATGTCTGCGCTGGCTGCCAGTGTGACGTGCTAATCTGGACATTTGAAGTGTTAACTGACATTCCTCCCTATCACATGGCATTTCTTCAGATATTGTCAATCAAAAGGATCTGTGGACATCATCAAGAGATGTGATTACAACCTATCTTAAATGTCAAGTGCTGAGCTTGGCTTTCAGTAGCCAGGCAATCACAATGGTCCCAGTTCTTGTTGTCAGTGGGGACTTTTGACATTGGTTTCAATAGGAGAATGATGCAGTCAAATATAGGATGCTTTCTTCTTTTTGCATCAACCTTTTGCCAATTTCTTGCAATGACAATACAATGGATTAGAAGCAATTGCCTCTTTGGTGAGCACTATTTGAAATAATGCTAATGAGCGGACTGCTCGCTGTGGTGCTGGAACAACATGCTCCAGGGTGGCATCAACTGGACAGTTGATCAAGAACTCATCTTTTTGATAATAGATAATAGTCCAGATTTGGTGTTATACTCCTCACACTATAAATCCTCCTCCCTTAATGTGGTAACGTGCTGTTTTGGTACTTAATGAGTCAAATTTTTATAACATTTCTTTATAAAATTGTTGTCTGTTTTATATATCTTACACAAATCCAGGTGTTTGCATGTAGGAAATTTATAATGTGAAAAATTATGTGCAAACCTTCAGCATGCAAAATTTTGTGCTCAGTTTTATAAGCGAGCTGAGTTAAAAACGTAACCCTAAATGTGTAGGCTACCAGACTTAGTAGCAACTTAAAACACACAGAGAGACATTATCTGACAGCACATATCCTGGATCATTTTAGTATGACATGACTATTTTCCAAGCTGTGTATGTGTTTAGTCAAATCAACTCACCCATGGCAATGTATCTCAATCTTAGTTTCATAGCGTAAAATAATGTTCCTTGTTTCCTGTTGTTAGCAGCTGCAAATGATAGTCTTCCTGAGTTAGCACCACACTTGTCCTAACTGATAATAACAGCAATATGTATAAGTAAGCCACTGGTTGTTAGAGCAGTGTCTTGACTTCTTTATTCCATGCATGACTCTGTTACACTCTCACCAAGTGATCTCTTGGCTTCTTTGTACTTCAGTTTATTGATCTGAAAAGGGGCTATTACACTATTTACTTGCCTCACTGAGATGGTCTGAGGAGAACTTAATTAGTGTTTATAAAATGCTTTGAGATCCTTAGATGAGGCATGTTGGGGTCGGTGCTCCCTCATTTATACAGTGGAACGGTTCAGATTGTATGTGGAAAATGAGGTGTCTTAGACCTACTTTATGAAGAAAAGTAAGTAGTGTTTGCACAGTGCCTAACACATGGGGTTTCCTAGGCGCTATTATAATACAAATAAAAAAGAGTAAGTGGATGGGAGATTCTAGTCTATCTAGAGAAGTTGCAAAGAGTAGTTGGGGCTTTGTGGCATATAATGGAGTGATAGCTATGGGCCAGTGTTTACAGATTGTTACATAGAGGGTAAGATGTGAAAATGCACTTATGTTTTCTTGATTAACAGTGGGAATGTGGCTTGCAAAGAAAAGGTGAATCGAAGACTTGGTCTTTGGGGTGGATGGCTTTTCTGTGCAATAGAAGGTGGCTGGGTTAGATTTAGTGTGTCAAGCGGGGGACAATACAATGAGAGTGCATGGCTAGTATGGCAGATGATGATGATGTGCCATGTGTAACAATGAGGTTTTATACCTTGAAAGAAATCTAGGTGACGTATTGTCTACTCTATACTAATTGTAGTTTGAGCTATCTTAACTCTTAGTAGCCATAGTTTCAAACTTCTAGAAATATTTAATATGTAATCATAGCTTTGAACATCTTAATTTTTGGATATTTTTTTAAAAAAACTAAAACACTGTTAGCTTTTTCCCGTTTGTCACTGATGTATATTCACAGCTAGAACTCGAAAGGTTACCTTATTTTTTGATACTTTAAAAAAAATGTGGCCTTTTATTTATTTATTTGTTTACAAAAAAGTTTGTAATTGGTTGCAACATTTTAATGTACGTTACTGTGTTTGAAAATGGACTATATTTATCTCTCTGTTTATTAAGAATTAATGTGATGTGAGCCTCCAAAAGGACTCCAGGCAGTTTTTTATCATCCTATAAGTTGAAACCAATTTGGCCCAAAAGCTTCAAGTTTGGCTTAATTTGGTGTCAGCTTCTGCATCTACTTATATTCTGAGGGTTGACTATGTCTCATATTATCCTGAGTGAGACTGTTATCTTTTAAAGGCAGTGATCTTGTTGTTTTATATTTGTTCTGTAAAGCACACTGTACACGTACTGAGTTTGTGTGAATAAATAACGCCATGGGATTCCTATGGACAGCATTAGTAGAATCACCATTAAAAAAACCTCATTTTCTTAATAGAAAAATAAACGCTATTGTTTGTTGGAAACTGCCTCTGAGGTCTCATTTTGCTCAAGTGAGAATATGTTATGTTTAACAGGTTTAAGTGAAGTTTTCAGAAAGTCATGCTGTCCTGTTCTGCCATCAGATCCGTATTAAACCAATTGTGCATGTTTCACTTATTAATGGTTCTCTATTCTAAAGGCTTTCAGAATATTGAGGTTCCATTTCTGTGTTTATGAGAGGTAAACTTACTCCTTGTGGTATTGCAGATTTACATTGCTAATGCCTCACTAGTCACTCTGATTTAATTATTCAAAGAAGTCTACACAAGTGGATAATAGTAGTTTATTTAACCCTCCCCCTTCACCACTCCCCTCTCTTTGTCTCCTTTAGTTAAGGAAGGAAAAAAAATTACTTTGGTACCTAGTATCTAGCAGGAAACTAAAGATAAACATCAGGGGCTTTGCACAATGTTGAAGGGTCTTCAAGCTCTGGAAATTTATTTTATAGTATCTTTATATATGGAGCTTTGAAAGGAGCATTTAAATTCATCATAAGCATAAACAGGAAAACCTTGCATCACTGTGTGTGGTGGGGGAGGAGTCTCTTTTTCTCAGAACGCCACTCACAGTTCTTTGTGGTCATGAATTGACTGCAGAACCCAAGCAATAGAGGCAGAGTGGTGTCTACTGAGTAGAGAAAGTATGTGAGAGGATTGTAAAAGCTATTTGCTTCGGAACAGGATCCATCATGCCCCTTCGATGTCCTGAAGAGGAAACTGAGAATGAAATTGCTTTGGAAAGCTAAAATGGTAACTAGAGCTCCCTCACTTCTCTAAAGATTTCCTAAATGGAGAATCCTTATTTCAGGACCGGACTGTATTCTTTCTAAATGAATCTGGCACACTGGTGACATATTTGTGTGCAACTTTTTTTTGTCTGCAATCTCTTGAGACCCACTTTAAAAGTCTCTCATTGTTCTGTAGTATTAGCTCTCAGTGTGCATTTCTGCTTTTAAAATGATGCTTATCTGCGAAGTAATTGACTTTCGGGTGTGTGAGTGTATGGAGTGGCACAGAAGAGGAAAACATTGGAGAAAGGGAAGTTAAATCCTTTAGGATGGATTCAGGAAAAAAATTTTCCGGCTCAGCAGTAATGGTTTGTCTTTGTTTTTATATTTTGTTGTTTAGATTAGGAAGTACAAAATGGAGAATTGTTTCAATATGTATTTCAATTAAAGTTTTAGTATAATAATATGGTGCTGTTTCTGCTTTCGGATATTTGTAACTTCAAAGTCTTAGCGCCGTAAAGCTTTTGTAGCCTGTAACAATATTAAAAATAAAACAAAATAGAAGTGCTTTTTAGTTCCTCATGTCAGAAGGTACAGACACACTATATTTTATATGTTTTTAGTTTGCAAGGTTATATGATCTTAGCCTAAAAAATTCCTCTGTTTTAAAGTACAATTCCTTCCATAAAGAAAAAGCTAAAGAGATTTACTGCTTTGAAAAATGTTTACTAATCTGAATCATTTCCTTCAAAAAGACCTTATAAAACTATTTAAAATATGAGCAAGTCTAGGAAAAAGTAACTAAATGGAAAGGGCAGCTTGCCAAGAGTGTCTCCGCATTGCCTGAATCGAAAAGTGTCCTGTATTGCTTTGATTCTTATATTTACTTTGTGCAGCCCATCTTGTGCACTGAACTCTGCAATAAGCAGTGCAGCAGCTGGTATAGAGATTGTGGTTAGCAGAGAAGTAGGGGAAAAGTACCATTTTTTTCCTTTCTTTCTTTTTTTCTCTCTCTCTCCCCCCTCCCCTCCTTCCATGGCAGATCTCAATTCAGGACGGGGGTGAAGAGGTAGAGGAAGGAGCCGTTTACCATGTCACCCTCAAAAGAGTGCAGATTCAACAGGCTGCCAATAAAGGCGCAAGATGGCTGGGGGTGAGTAAAACCAGCACTGTCACATCTTGAAAGATTACTTGTAGACTTTGGAGCCCTGGTTCAAAGAGCTGAGTTCCACGGAATAGTTATGATATTAACTTTTCACAGAGACTGGTTTTAACATTAAAGAACAACCAGGTATCTGCATTGCATGAAAAAGCTCTTTTGTGTTCAACTCTGTATCTTTTGGATGATATGTAAAACTGGGATTTGACCAGTTGTGGTCGTGGATCCCATAATACTTTTTGCAGAAGTAGGGATTTTAGTCCAGGGTCTGATCCTGAAAATTACTGAACACTCACAGTCGTTTCACTAAGAGTAGTATGTACACTATCTCGCTCAGGATCGGGAGCCTGGATATAGTCAAATACAGCACTTGCATTCTGCCTACCTGAAGACCCAGTCCTGCTCCCTTTGAAGTCAATGGAAAAACTCCTATTAATTACAATGGGAGCGGAACTGAGCCATAAATTCCTACTGCTTTTTCAGTTACATACAACATTCATCCTCCCTTTCTGTCCTGCACAGTTGGGCAGTGTTGCTGTGCGCTGTTATATAAGTGTAAGGTCTCATCCCAAAGGCAGGTGCATTTTAGTGGTGAGTGAAACAATGCCAGTATAAAAGGCCAAATACTGCAAGGTGCTGAATGCCCTCAGCTCCCATTATGTCAGGCTCTGAACTGGCATAAAACGCCATCGCTCCATTAAAGCCAATGGAGCTATGTCAGCTCACCGCTTGGGGATCTGGCCCATATTTTTATCTGTTTGTAAATTTCCTTCAGAATGAAAGGCACAATACACATGTACTAGTTTGGAAAAAACATCTTTCCTCGCTCCATGTAAGGTCAATAATGTAAAGACTGTAGGACCTACCTTCAGATTTGAAATAAATAGATTTGTCAAGTTTGTTGGCGTATAGAAACATGCAAGACAGAAGTGCTGAAAACACAGTCAAGAAAGATAAGCAAACTTCGCCCCACATACAGAGAGTGTTCAGAGTTTCTCCTTTCCATATTTCCAAGAAGTACATGGTGTTCGAAACAACAGATTATTTCAAATCTGCTTCCTTTGATGAATGGCAGATTTCCCATCTCTGCCTCCTGTTTATGGCAGGGTTGGGGAAAAAATATCTGAATGTATTTTTGAGCTCCTGTTAATTGCGCAGATGGTAGTTTTGCCACAGGTCAAAACCATTTTGAGTGAGACAGATTTCAGATTGGAGTCATGGCTGTTCCGTAGTGTCTGTAATGGGGCAGGGGTGGGCCTCATTCCGATAACCAGTGAACAAGTGTCCATGTTGCTGTGACCACCACCACAGCTGGCTGTAGTTGGTATACGTCTCTTTGATCATAGGGAGAGAGGCCAAGGACTTGAAGGGTCGTTGAAAATGAGCTGTCCTCCTACTGTTGGATAGAACTGGTCCCTCCAGGTCAGGATTCGGGAATCTCTCGCAACCTTTTTGTTCACATTCAGCACTTCAGAATTTAAAATATTTTAAATTCTTTGGTGCATGAGGCCTGATCCTGCCGTGACTGTTGACTTCAGTGGGAGCAGAACTAGTCGCAGGGTAACACACAGCCCTTATGCCAGAGCACTGGTAATTAACGTGCACTCTATCAGCAATTCTGCCTTGAAAAGAGAACTGCTTTTCCAAGTGTCATCAGTTTTGTTTTGTTCTGTTACTTTGAAATCTGGAGCTGATGTGGTTTCATTACTCTACATGTTTAACTTTTTCAGTGTTTTGTAATCGATAGCACTGTGTAAACTGAATTACTTTTAAAAAGCCATTGGGTTTCCTAGTGCTGGAGTTCTCTTTCCGTTTAATGATGCTGGAAGTCTTTCCTGCTGGGTTGCTGATTTGAGGCAAGCTGACCACCATGAGAGAGTAATGTCTACATATCCCAAAGCAAGAGCAAATACTGGAACATTGGGATTAAATAATTATTCCTTTAAAAAAAAATCAGGGTGTGAGTGTCTAGGCTCCCTGGAACTATAACTCCTGTAAAGAGCTACTCAGCTCTTCATCCTTCTGAGAAAGAAAAATTGAGTTCCTTGTAGTTTGCCGCTGTAGGGTGTCTTTCCTCGTGACTTTAAAAACTGAAAGCCTGCCTGTGGTGCATGGATATTAAATATCCTGTGGCCCTTTTCATCATAGTAGTGGTTTGACCCATGACCCCAAAATAGCTTTGCAGTAGTGCTCTATGTATAAAGTGCTTTGTAATCCTTTCAGATGAAAGATACTAAGTAAAAATGTAAATTATTGCTTATCATGTTGGACAGAACTCGGTAGAATTCATACTGAAAATGTCAGTGAATTAGAAATCTGCTGGCTTATTTCAATTTACTGGTATATCAGAATTTTATGCTTAACAAAGTACCACTGAGTGTTGACAGACTTGAAATCTTAGACAAATTCATCTCTATTGTAATGACACAAAAAAGATGACAGAGTGAGACCATGTATGAATCTAGTCCATTCGGTCTGTTTCAGCCTTTTGTGTTTCAAATTCTTTTTTAAACAAAATTTCCCACATTCAGAAAGCATCCAAAGACATCGATCCCATTGTACCCATTACAGCTGAGTGCTCTGCAAAAAGATCAGTCATAGAGTCTCTGTTCAGTAGCGTAACACTTTTTGCATCCCTGTAACTCCAACTAATTTTTGGTGTTACAAATTTGATAATAATCATTAAAAAAAAGACAACTTGGCTGAGGCCATGTAAACAAAGGTCTGCTGACAGCCAAATGCTTAAAGCAGTAACAAACCTTTCTGAAAACAGGAGTTTGGTATATAAACACCCAAACACTTAGCTTTTGTTTTTAGCAGGAGACTGTGCTTAAGAAGGTGTCCTTCACTGGAGGAAATGTTATGAAAGCTAGATGTAATAATACAAACCTCCAAAGGATTACCACTTCGTTTTATGTGCTTATGTAAAACTTACAGCTTGCTGTTGTTAATTATTTCTATTATCAGAGTGGAGTGGGTCTCGAACTTTTTAAGTAGAGCCCCCCAGGATTTGTCAAACAATCATGCCCCTCCTTCCCCCGAATTACACCCCTCTTACTCCCTTCTGAAAAGGGGGCACTTCCTACGCTGTAGGGTCTATTATTTTCCTAAAGGAGAAGGGTTTGGTTAGGGGGTGCTTCCTGCACTGTAGGCCCTAACAGTTGGGCGCCCCCTTCCCTCAACACCTCCCTTCAGGAAAAAAATAGGGCCTACGGCAGGAAACGGGGAGCACAACAGCAGTAGCGCAGAGGCAGCAGCACGGGAAACATGCCTGGCAGTTGTAGGAGCTGCTCCGGCTGCGCAAAGTATCCCGCATAGTCCCCTCTGCCAGCAGCCTCCCTCCACCACCATTCTCCTCCAAAGAGCTACTCAGCCCTGCTCTGAGCCAGGGACCCATGGTGCCCCCACTCCCCCCGGATCCCTCTTGTGCCCCCCATTTTGTGCTACTTTGCTATAGTGCCAGGGAGCCCTAGTTGTGGACCAGGACTCTGTTGCACTAGATGCTGTAGAAACTCTTGACCCTACCCCTGCCCCCAAGAGCCTTCCTTCTATGTATAAGACAAACGACAACAGATGGGTGTAGACAGAAAGACAGAAGGAGTACAAGGAAACAACAAAACCGTATTGGTCGGCCTGATAAGCAGGGCTCTCTACATACCTACAGCTTATCTGTTTTATAGATGTTTATGGGGAATACCTCCAGGCAGGAGGGGCAACATGAGGAAACTTGACGGTGCTTGTTTGAAAATGTAACAAGTAGGCGATGGAGGCTGGCATCATGGGCCAAGTGGAGGTGGGAGCTGACATTTCAGTAGTCCACGAGAGATAATGGGTAGGGTGGGGATGAGGTGTTGAAGGTCCTTCAAAGTGAAGACAAGTAGCTTATGTTTGATGCAGGAGAGAAGGGGGTGCCAGTGGAGGGATGCAGAGAGAGGGATGCCATAATCAAAGTGGCAGTCTTGGAAAATGACTTTTTGCAGCAGCAGTTTGAATGGGTATGAGTGGGGTAAAATTACCTTTGTCAACAGCAGAGGAAAGGATGTTGCAGTAACCGAGACATGAGCTGGTGAGAGCCTGGATGAGAGTTTCATTTGAGTTATGGATAGGAAGACTTGTATCTTAAAGATGTTATGCAGAAAGATTCTATAAAAGTTAGACTGGGTCTGGGTGTGAAGAAATAGAGAGACAGTGCGAGGTCCAAGTTTGAAAATGACAGTCAAGTTACAGGCCTGAGTGACAAGATGGTAGTATTGTCCCCAGATATTGAGAAAGGGGGAAGCAGGGAGGTCTGGGGGTGGGGGGACTCTGTTTTAGCCATGTTGAGTTTGAGCTGATGGCTAGAGATCCACATGATTTTAGTTTGGGCAGAAGGAGAGAATCTGGAATAGAAAGGTAGATCTGAAAGTCAAGAGGCTAGAGATGGTAAATGAGTTTGTTTGCAGAGCAGATTACCCAGAGATAAGGTTTGGAGAGGGGGTATGGTAGATTGGCTGATGGAGGGATTAGAATGAGGAGGAGAACCACGGGAGGATGGAGTCATGGAAACCAAGGGAGAACCAGATTTCAGGACAAAGAGCATGGTTGATAGTGTTGAAGGCAGATGGCAGGTCAAGGAGGATGAGGATGGAGTACTGGTTCTGAGCTTTGGCTAGAAAGAGGTCATTTGCAACTTTGATGAGAGTGGTTTCAGTAGAAAGCAAGGAGTGGAAGCCAGATTGGAAAGGGCCAAGAGTATAAATGGAAGAGGAACTCCAGAGAGCAACTATAAGCGACACATTCAATGAGCTTAGAGATGAAAGGGAGATGGGGACAAGAGTGTATTTTGGTGATGGCAGAAATTAAAGCATGCTTGTATTGCCAGTCGAAAGAGCCAGATAAAAGCAAAAGGTAAAGGCAGCGGTCCCCAAACTGTGAGGTGCAGTCCTCCACAGAGATGCAGAGGAAAGGTCGCAGGCAAGCAGCCTCCACTAGGTATGGGAGGGACTGCCACCCAGTCTCACTCCGCTCCCAACTCCACTCTGGCCCCTTCCCCAGACGCAGCTCCAGGCATGGCTCCTGACCTAGCTGTGGCCTTGGCCCCTGGTTTGCTGGTGTGGCCTCGGCCCCAGCTGTGATTCCTGGCCATGGCCTTGACCCCTGCTCCCAGCTGCAGCTCCAGCTGCAGCCCTGCTCTTGGCTGTGGCCTGCTCCAGGCCCCAGCCATAGCTCTGGCCCCAACCTTAGTCCTCCACTCTTGGCCACAGCCCCAGTTACAGCTCCAGCCTCAGCCGCAGCCCCCCAACCTTGGCCTGGCTCCTGGCTCCTGTGAGAGCCAGAGCAAATGAGGTAGATATTGGGGAGCAGGCTGAGCTTGGATGTTGGTAGGGCAACCTTGTAATGGGAGAGAAGGGCAGAAGAATCAAGGGTGAAGGAGTCTGGAGAGAATCACCAATCATATAAATGGAAGTGAGGAAGGGCAGACAGGAGAAGTTTGAGAGCAAATGAGAAGTCAGCAGAGCTAATGAACTGGAAGGCATGGAAAGCCCAGTTACGGTGCATGTTGCAGGGAACTGATGGGCAGTGCTGAAAGACATCAGGAATTGTCAGAAACGGGGAGCTCAGCAACAGAGACAAGAGATGTAGCAGTGCTTCGTGAATTGTGCTTCAACTGACTGGTTCTTTTGGTGAATGGGAGAACTGAACAAGGGCTACAGGTTAAATGAGGACATGCAGGCCAGGAAATGTGCAGATAAGGGATCAGATGGGTCAGCAAGAGGGAGCTGAAGTCATTGAGGATGAATGTGGGAGACTCAGGAGAGAGAGCTAGGAACTGAAATCAGAGAGAGAGGCTGATGGGGGGGAGAGTGAGTTGGGTGGATGGTTGTTGACAGCAACATGGAAGGGGAAAGGAGAGATTAGTCAGAGACAGTGCTGTTCAAAAAAGAGAAAAGAGCTGGAAAATGGACAGGTTGGAAATGGTCGGGATTGGTGAGGAGAAACCTAACATTTCCGCCATGGTCTTATCCAAGCATGGAGCATGATAGAAGGAGAGGGGTCTGTAAGAATTGACATCTGCAGAGTCCCTTAACAGAGGAAGGGACTGAGGTTTTTGAGAGCCAGGAGCTGGAGGGAGAGCAATCTGAAGAGACTGTAGATGGCTTCTATCTTTTTAGAGGTGGAGTGGACATTCCGGACACATCAAGGGAAAGGAGGGGATGGACATGAAGCTAGGAATGGAGCCACAACAGAGTGGATGGTGGGGAGGGTGGGGCTGGAGTACCAGCGTTAGGGCAAATGTCAATAGAGGTGAAGAAAAGGAAGATGTGGATATTGGATCTAGAATTGTGCTAATGGGAGGAGAAAGATGGAAGCAGTAAGAGGACCACGTAGAGCCAGTGGGAGCTATAGAGGGGTGAAGGTAACAAAGATAGGGGAATGGAATCAGTTGGAGGAAATGGGGAGAACAGATGCTATGATGCAAAAGAAAGGTGTGATGGAGAGTCATGGGTGAGTGGCAGATGGTCAAAAAATTTTAAAAAATCAGAATAAAAAAAAATGCTTTACTTGTAGAAGACAGCTGGAGTGTATTTTTTCACCTGCCAGGGTTGGGGAAGAGGATGGCTATGCTCCAGCCTGGAAAGATCTGATTGCGAGGGGAGGAGGATGGGACATCCTGGAACAGGAGTGGCTCTTCGATACTGTTAGAAGATAGAAATTATGGGAAGCTTATTTCCTGCAACTCACAAACGAAAGCTAAGCTTTGAGAGACGCTTCAAATCATAGTTTCTCCATTTCTTAATGGGAGATAAAGTAGTGGTTCTTAAAAAGGATCTTTGTTGTGCCTTAAGAAATGGTCAACCCACTAAATAAATAGTCAGTATGATGAATTTCAGTGGCCCACTCCATCTAATTCAGTTTACTTTATGGCTTTGTTTACTTTCAAGTGTGAGATTACAGAAACGTCTATATTTAAGCTTTTGTCCTTTGGGTTTGTTCGAACAGGTTTTTATGTTTTGGATCAACCTGTCTGGAGGTCACTTGGATGTTGTTGGATTGGATAGGGTTGAACATGCACCCCCTTTTATATGTTAACATATAAATGAATTAAACTTTAAACCACAGTGGGAGGGCAGCTTCCCTGCTGATCTGGCCACCTGCAGTTTTGCTTGGACTTTGAAAGGTTTGTGGAGTATTTGGTAAATATCTCTCTGAGAATCTTGTATTTTGTTCCAAAACTGGATTATGAATATTTCCCTCGCACACAGAAAGCTGGAAATGATGCCATGCTTGGCTTCTAAGCACAGCTGCAGTCACATACATTGGCAGTAAGGTTATATTGGGAATTCACCCAGAAAACATCATTAAAACATTCATATAACTTTTTATTTCAAGTGTGGTTCTGCCTGCATGAGTCCATAGCTACATTTATGGCCTTGGGAGTAACTGTTCCACAGGGGTCTTGAAAAATATCTTTGAAAATAGGTTATATTTTAGATTGGCTTTTTGTCTTTCCAGCCCCTGCCTGCCAGAGGTGGGTTAAGATTTAAATGGTGCACAGAATCATCAAAACTTCAGGAACACCTAAAACTTCAAATCTCCTGAGTCCACCTTACCCCCTGACAGTCTCTCTTCCTGCCTGCTGCAAGGTGTCCTTGTATCTTCCTCCCGCTCTTAGGTTATGTCTACACTTGTTAATTTAAGTCGACTTAACAAAGTCGACTTTGTTAAATCGATTTAGCATGTCCACACTTAAATTTTAAGTCAACTTTCAGGGGACCCTATAAAGTTGACCTAGAGCGTCCACACTGGATGCCTAGATCGACTTGTAGGGGCTAGGTGGACTTGGGACTGGTCCACGGTGGCAGGGGGGGCATCCCTTGCCAAGTGCCAGGGGGCTCAGCCTTTGCCCCGTTGTACCTGGGTGCAAAGGGGGACAGGGACCCTGGCAGGGCATAGGGGCAGGGTGGGCAGGGCTTTGCCCTGCCCTGTAGGGGGGCATGCCAGGCTCTCCCTGTGCCAGCCACCCTGGCAGGGAGGGCAGAGGGGAAGTCCTGGAGAGCCCTAAGTCGACTTAGAGTCGACTTAGGGCTATTCCACGTCTACACTGGCTTAAGTCGACTTTAGAAAGTTGACTTAAGCAGAAAGTTGACTTAAAAGTAGGTTTAACAAAGTCGACTTAATTTTTCCTTAAGTCGACTTAAGCAGCCGCAGAGTAAATTAAGTCGACTTAAGCAAGCTTAAGTCGACTTAATTTACAAGTGTAGATGTACCCTTAGGTCCCTGAACTTCTTGTCAAGTACAGCTTTCAAGCCTACTGAGCAGGCAGGGGCTTGCCATTTCTTCTGTCACTGGCTTACTGATAGATCTGGGCCACTTCGGACTAAGGCAGATCAGATTCCTGCAATCTGTCCCCCTCGTAGCACAGCTGAAGTCAGGAATTGGTGGGAACAGGCAGTTTGGCAAAAGCTGCAGAATAGTTCCCAAGAAGCTGACCGGCAGCACCCCTGCAGAAACCATGCTGAGTTACTGTCTATAGTGGAGTGGCCACACTTATTGACATCCCCCCAAAACCCCTTTCCCACTGGCCAGAATCCTCTAGCCCAACCCGCAGGGCAGAAGCTCTGAGCTCCCCACCCCAGTCAGGGAGTTATGGGGGTGGCACAGAAGGCTCTAGGACAGAGGGTCCCAAACTTTTCGGCATCACGCCTCCTTTCTGATTTTTGAGAAATCCTCCCGCCTCCCTACCTCTCCTTTACCATCATACAACCCTCTTTTAACAAAAATTCAATTCATAATTGTACAATTAAAAATAACCACAAATAGGTTTTCTTGACACAAACATTTTCTGCTATGAAAATTTCACAGCCTCGCGCCCCCCTTGAATTTTCTTCATGCTCTCCTAGGGGGACATGCCGCTTCGTTTGGGAACCACTGCTCTAGGAGCTGCACTTTAACTGTAAAAGAGCTGTATGAGGCAGTTTGTCCACCTTTGGTATAGTGAGAAAGACTTTTCCCCTTCTGCCTCTTTCCTATGTCTTGGGGATGGGCAGGACGCTGCCCTCCTTGTGTGATTATGTAAGGACATCTTGCAGTAGCTGCTGCTGTGCTCCATGTGCTCTAGGGAGCAGATGGACTGCTCTTCCCGTTCCTTCCCACCTCATAACCCCCAAGAACAGGCCATCAAAAAAAGGGAATAGAGGCCTTACCACAGAAGATGAACATCTTGCCAGCATCCAGAACAATCATTTAGTAAGTGTGCTTTTAAATTTCCATAGTCTATTCTTGCCACAGTGGTGCCTGTGAACAGTAATAGTCATGTTAGCAATCTGACTCAGTGTGACTTGAGAGAACTGCTTGTGATGTATTTCGTATGCAAGAGCAGAACAGCACCTTGCACTGTATTTGAACACAGTTGAATATCTTTCTGAGGAAGTCTGCAGTGCTTACCTACCCACAGTATCATTCTCAGGAGGTTAGAGATTCTCGTCTGGCTGCACTGACTTTCTCAGGTGACGTGCAGCAATAATTGTGTTGTTGCTAATTAGCCTGATAAAATTCAATTATATCATTTATTCCAAGATCAGATGAACAGAAGAAATAATAATACGTCTGTTCATTTTGAAAAGAAATGACTGTTTTATTTCAGAATGTTACAAGTTGTAGGTCGCTCTTAGGGTTAAAGGAGTGTTGGCAAACAGCGTGGCTATGTGTCATTGGAAAGCCTCAGAGAAGCAACATCTGAACTGGACTGAGACATTTTAAAGAGAGGAACTCTGGAGTAATCATTAGTTTACAATTTTTTAATGTTTTAATTTAAGGAACACGCTGTTCTATGGTGGGTATGTTTGTCACGGTTTGTTATAAATTTAGCCTTTGTGAAGCTAATTAAAAATAGGTTCAGTGACAGCCTATAAATGCAGGCTTTCAACTTGTATTTTTCATTACCGCTTTAGAAATCTTGCCAAATAAATACTGTACTACAAAAGTATTTTAGTAGTCTGGAATCAGGAGGGAAATAGAGGCAATGTGTATGTGCATCAATAAGCAAATGTCACAGTGCTGCTTGTCATCAGACTCAGAATTATCCCAGAATTTTAAAAATACTATATTAATTCAGAAGACATATTTCTCATCTCCAAACACTAAAAAATACCTGTTCGGTTCAGAACATGACCTCTGTTAAGTTCTGAGCCCATTAAAGTGACAAAACTGCTGTTAACTATTATATGTAACACTTTTGTAAACCTCAAAGCACTTCATAGATATAGATATAGAAGTCACTTCATACAGAGAGAAATACATTTAGGGCCAGACGCTGAAGTCCTTATTCTGTTTTTCCTCACTCATTGTCAGGCAAAACTCATACTGAAGCTGTGACAGCTTGGCTTGAATAAAGACTGAGGAAAATATTCAGTAATGACTCCTGGCTTTGGGCCATGGAAATCAAGATACTACGTAGGGAAAGCACTTAACCTGTGACCAAAAAGAATCCATATCTGGTATGGAACACAGCTGCTGCTTAACACAACAATGTACCGTACTACCAATAACTTGGGGACTGGACGTGAAGAAAAAGAACATAGGAAAGAACAGAATTACTAGATGCATAAATGAATGGGATTTGTTGGGGAAGAGTCAGCATGAGTTTTGTAAAGGGAAATCCCAAATCTATTAGAATTTTTTGACAGAGTTAACAAAGGTGGACAAGAGTGATCCAGTGGATATAGTGTTCTTGGACTTTCAGAAAGCCTTGACAAGGTCCCTCCTCAGAGGCTCTTAAGCAAAATAAGCAGTCGTGATAAGAAGGAAGGTCCGCTCATGGATCAATAACTGGTTAAAAGACAGCAAAGAAAGGGTAGGAATAAATGGTCAGTTTTGAGAATGGGGAGAGGTAAAAAGCAGTGTCCCCCAGGGATTTTTTTGGGACCAGTGCTATTCAACATAATCATAAATTGCCTGGAAAAAGGGGTAAACAGAGTGGTGGCAAAGTTTGCAGGTGATACAAAATTCTTCAAGATAGTTAAGTCCAAAACAGATTGCGAAGAGTTACAAAGGTTTCTCACAAAAGTGGATGACTAGTCAACAAAACGGCAGACGAAATTCAGTGTTGATAAATGCAAAGTAATGCACATGGGAAAACATAATCCCAATTATTCATACTGCACTATAGGGTCTACATTAGCTGTTACTGTTCAAGATGGAGATCTTGGAGTTATTGTGGTTACTTCTCCAAAAACATCCATTGAGTGTGCAGCAGCAGTAAAAAAAAACCTAACAGAATATTGGGAATTACTAGAAAAATGGATAGATACCCAGACGGAAAATATCATAATGCTGTCATAAATCCATAGTATACCCACACCTTGAATACTGTGTGCAATTTTGGTTGCCCATCCCTAAAAAGATATATTATTATTGGAAAAGGTGTGAAGAGGGGCAACAAAAATTATTAGGGGTAGAGAATAGTTTCCATATGAGGGGAGATTAAAAAGACCAAGACTTTGTGACTTAGAAAAGAGACTGGTAAGGTCTATATTACAGGTCTAAAAATCATGAATGGTGTTGAGAAGGTAAATAAGGAAGTTATCTACTCTTTCACATAACTCAAGAACCAGGGTCACCTTACGAAATTAATAGGAGCAGATTTAAAACAAACAAAAGGAATTACTACTTCATTCAGCACATATTTATTCTGTGGAACTTGTTGCCAGGGGATGTTGTGAAGCCAAAAGTATAACTGGGTTAAAAAAAGAATTGGATCAGTTCATGGAGGGTAGCTCCACAGTGGCTATTAGCCAAGATGGTCAGGGATGCAACCCCACGCTCTGCATATCTTTAAGCATCTGACTGCCAGAAGGTGGGTGTGGATAACAGGATAGCTCAGTTCTGTTTATTCCCTCTGAAGCACTTGGCATTGGGTGGTGGTGGAAGACAGGATACTAAGCTAGTCGTGCCTATCACCAAATGGACGGACTAAGAGGAAAATACTACGATGTTAGGTGGCATAGAATGTTTCATATGCATGCATTTAGTTTGGCCATGTAATTTATGAGTAGCATTGTTACCTGGGTGGGTTATGTTTTGTGAGGGAGAAGGAAATAGTTCTGGGATAGCTTGTGTTTTTTTAAAAAGTAGTTCTTTGAAGTTTTTCATGGATTTAAAATGTTAGAATAAGTTCTGGTGGAGAAGAATTAGTTGTCTAAAATGCATGGTATTATTTATTTCATGGCTCTACAGATTACTGTGAGTATCTTCTCCATATATGTGGCATACACAGTATAATTCTGATTATCTAACAACCCTAGTTACCTGAATCCACAATGTGCCCCTGTATAGCTCTTAGTCAGTTAATAGCCTTTCTAGTTATTCAAACGCCTGGTAATCCGAAAGTTCTGGTTGTCCCCTCCCCCACAGCTTTTCATTTAAACAAGAGTGTACCATCTATGGAAAGCAGCAGCTATTTAACACTGAAGAGCATCACATTGAAACAATTTAGGACAGGAACTGAATTAACTATTACAACTCAGGGAAAAAACCTGTAGTTCATTGTGGATAGTTGTATGAAAATATTTGCTCACTGTGCAGCAACTGTCATGAAAGCTAAGTAGATGTTAGGCTCTATAAAGGAATGTGGGAGAAAATATTATAATGCTGTTAGATAAATTGATGTAGACCCTTTCCTTGTATTTAGGTCGTCACTCCATCTCAAAAACATATAACAGAAACAGAAGGCGTCAAAAAATGGGAAATGAAAATGATTAGCGACTTGGAGAGACTTTCAAATAAGAAAATACTGAAATGATTACGATTGTTTAATTTAGGCTCTTGACCCTTGTGCACATATTGAACTCTATGTACATGTGTAAGCCTTTGCAGGATTGGGGTCTCACAGTGGAGATGAATAACAGGGCATAAAAAAGATGCACTAAAATTAAAGAATGATATAGAGAAGATAAACTGGCTGTTTCCGTTCTCATTATTTCAAGGGGATGTTCAAAAGATATTGAAAGGTGATTGTTTTAAAATGGAGGTGTGTGTTTATGCCTACCATAATTAACTTGGCAGACAAGTTGCCAGAAGATGTAATTGTGCAGTTTATATTGATTTCAAGAAGAATTAGATATTTATATGGATAATGAGAACAACCACAATTGCTTTAGAAGAGAGAGAAACTTTCATGCCTCAGGACATAAATCAACCACAAATTTCCTTGGACTAGGAAAACAAACAAAAAAGGCTTGTGCCACTTTAGATATGCCACCAGACTTCTCGTTTGTTTTGCTGAACAAGACTAACATGGCTACTGCTTTGGAATTGGGACTAGGAAGACTCTTTCCTAGGGGAAGCTTATTTCCCAGGGTCTATGATGAGAATTTTTGTTCCTTCCTCTGAAAAATGTGGTTCTGTGCATTGCCAGAGACATTGTGGACCACTGGTCTAGTCTGATGCGACAAATACTTTGTGCCTTTTTTTCATCAAATTCTGTTTGCAGTTTGTCTGCGGTCAGAATTTAGCTAGGCAGATTCCAATTACTTCCACTACAATTTGACAGGACACCAGAGCTAATACCTCTAAACTTATGAAAAAAGTTATGAGAATTTTAATGACCAATAGATGTTAGGATCTTCTTATAATATAATCTATGTGTTTCCTATGGGCCTACTTTTTAAAAGTTCTGCACATCCGCAACTTCATTGCTAGTCAATGATTGCTGTGGGTACTTAGTTCCCCTAAAATTAGGTCCTTTATTATTTTCTTTCTGCAAAACAGTAGACTGTGTCGCAGACTGTTCTGTGTGGAATTGTGTGTATCCAAGAATCATGCGGTTTGCCTTTTGCTTTACTCTACCCAGCTTTATAATAACCCTTATTAAAATAATTCAAAGGTAGCTAGAACTGTGCTTAGCACTCTACATGTGGTCTCATCAGGCCCTTATGCAGTGGAAGAATAACGTCCTTTGACTTGTATTCAGTGCCCTTTATACACTGCAGATTTGTATTTGCTTTTGTTACTGCTTCTAAGCATTGTTCTGAAAGATTTAATGTTCTGCCTACTCTAACCCTTCAGATCCTTCCCCTGATCTGTATTCAGCAGTTCATGACCTTTGAGGGTAATACTTTTTTGACAGATTTTCCTGCTAGCCTCTTACATTTCTCTATGTTTAATTGCATGAACCAGCTGTTGCCCATTCTCCTAACTCATCAGAATGTGGCTGCCCTTTGATTTTGATGAAAACTTTTGCAAGTAAAGCAAAATGGCTAATTTGGTAGTTCCCACCTGGTGGTGAAAATGTCTGCCATTTTGCATGGTAGCAATGACATACAGTCAACCATTTGCTCCATCAAACAACTATATGGCTACGGGTTAGAAGATTTTTTTTTTAGTCCAAATGTGATAGTGATGTTCAGACTAAAGACCTGATTCTGCAGTCAGCTCAATGTGATCTAACTGCATGCTTGAGGCACAAATATGATTATAGCTGGCCTTCCAGAACTGTTTCTCCTGCATCTTTACATCTCCTATCAGTTAAAAACAATGTGACCTAAGTATTACCAATGTTTCCTAAGAATAAACTGTATATTTTATTCTACTGAATACATAATATATTACTTACCTACTTACTATGTACAATTATGAAAAACATGAGTACCCAAAACATGACATCTAAAACAGACACACATCATGCATGATCTGGGAGTCAAGAAACCTAGATTCTATTTCCAGCTGCTATGCACCCACTGTGTGACCTTGAGCAATTTATTTGACCTTCTGTATGGTTTTGTTTCCTTGTCTGTGATATACTTACTCATATTTACAAACTGCTTTGAGATCCTTGGATCAAAGTATTAGATTTTATTATCATGGCATTGCATACATGCATGATGCATCTAAGAAAGAAGTCTTGTCCTGTACATACGTTGCAACAAAGCAGTTCTGTACCTGTGCAAAATTCTCTTGATCCACCCTATAAAACTCTGTTGTGTATGCTGCTAGTGCAGTGACTATGTGGATAAATACCTGAAACGCTTACACACAGGCACAGTCTGGAATATTGGAATTGGTTTTAGTAAGAGAGAGGATTTTGACCAAGACACGGATTGTTCCTCCACACTTTCTAAAAACAGTTCTTTGACCCCTTGATTTCCCGTTACCAGAATTGAGCAAAAGGGCATAGTTCAACACACAGGACAGAACCTCCCTGGAGTAGAATTGCTTTATCAGAATCTGGGATGAGTTCAGTGCTAGTATGGGACCTGAATCCCCAGCCTAATGGGCCAGAGCCAAAACTACTACCTACTGAAGCACAAAGACACCAGCAAGTGTTGGCATTTCGAACACTTCCTCTGTGTGATAGTTGTCACATCCAACCCTTTCCCCTTTTAACATTTTTCCCACCCTTTGCTCTGGAGAACAGTTTAACGTCTAAGGATTGGTTTGTTTGGTGTTTTTTCTTTGCTTTCTTATACATATAGTCTAGCTCTGCCATGGAGGTTTCCTTCTTGTGCCTGTTCTTTTCTCCTCTCCATTAGCTTGATATAGATATATGTCCAGCAACTCTTTCTTCCTCTTGTATGGTTCATGGGTTCTCTTTTGTTAATAATACTAATACTTTCCAGTTATGTACAGTATCACCTTTCATCCAATGATCTCAAAATAATTTGCCAATATTAATTATGCTTCATAGTAACCATGTACCTGGAAGTTGGTATAGTCAGCCCATCTCGTAGGCCCCCCGCCCCCATGTTAACGCTTCAGAGAGCCTCAGTGCCCCGTCCCAGTATTACAGCTTATATTGTAAATACGATCATGTGCTAAATTGAGAGTAGTGCTGTCCTGTATGAGCTGTTCTGTGTTGTCTTCATATGTCTATAAGATCATTTGATGAGATTTGGGGGCTGTAGAGTTATCAGTGTGCTGACGACAATTCTTTCTGAATTCAACCAGATTCCACAGTTCTCGATGTACATACAACATTCGTTGAATAATGGCATGCAAGAAGGCAGTTGTAGGACAGTTTAAGTATCCAATACAAACAAATGCACACATCAAATATTTTATTGCAAAAACCTAGTCATTCACCAGTTTGACCACTTTCTTTCTGTTGTTCCTTCTGCCCCGTCCTTTGTACCTCTTTGTTTGTCTTTTTAGACTGGACGCTCCTCAGCATAGATCTGGAGTTTTAATTTGATACAGCAGCTAATGAGAGCTGTTGGAAACAAATAAGAAGCACTAATAATGCACTTCATTTGGAAATCAGGTTTCTTACATTTTTAAATCCCTGTTCTTTTCTCCCATTGAGTGCTCCAGATCGAGGCCGCTGTGCTGGCTGCACATACTTTACAAAATGTGAATGAACTATTGCGCGCTTACCCAAGCCACGAGACTTTCATTCCTCCATGTGCAAAAACGGTCCTCTGTTTAGAAAAACATCAAATGGCAAAAAAAAGCTAGAACGGAGAAGGGAGGAACACAGGGTGCCAACTCCAGTTGTGAAATTTAAAAATACATTTCACGGGAAGATACAAGAACACATGGGGGAGCACCTCCTTTGTCTTACACCCTCACGCTAATTGTGTTGTGTGGAAGCTGTACTTGTTTCACACCCAAATTGCTGCTGTCACACGCGTGTCTCTGTATGTGATTTAGCTTAAGTGATTTGAGCTAAAATTAAATAAGCCACTCTTAAAACAAAATAAGAGTGTCTACACAGGGTTCTGCGCTGCCTTAGCCATGTTAACCAATTTACATTAAACTAGTGCAATTTTCTCGTCTAGACAAGGCCTAAGTCCTGGGGAGAGCGATTAGTGGGTAAATGATGCAGTCAAAGGTATGTGATAATTTGCACGGATATGTGATATATTTGTTTACCATATACCTGTGCAATATATCACATGCCTTGAGTATTTAGAGCATGCGTATTACTTACACATGTATGGCAGATATATATACTGGGTATAGTATATATGAATAATATTTTTAGCCAAATTGCATTCTGATCATGTTAATTCTGTTGAAAAGTTAACAAGTATGTTTGGACTCTCTGTTTCAAGAAATGCTGAAGATTGTAATTTTTAGTATTGGGTAACATGATTTTTCTTCTTATTATTACTTTCTCTGTTGTGGCCACACTCTTGAGAAATCTCTTGCTGTTTCAAAATGCAGGGCAGTAAAAGAAAAATAGCCACTAAAATGAGGTTTATAATGTTGTAAGCTATTTTATTTATGCTTATGTGTACAAATTCTTTAATGCTGAACTAGTGGGGGTTTTTTTGTTGGTTTTTTTTTTTGTTCCTTAACATTTTTTTTAAAATGCTGATAGTAGAAACTTCGTATTGAGTAATTGATATAAAACATGTCAAACATTCCTTTACTTTTTCCTCAATAAAATGGCTTACATTATCTGCTCTGTTTTAATTTAAAATAGGATTATGCATAACCCTCTTTCAAAGTCAGTCTCAACCCAGTTATAATTTTATTTCTCGGCTCTCCATGCAGTGAAAATCTATCACTGCTGCTTGAATGTTTACATTGGATACAATAGCAGTTTTCTCTGATTTCCTGAGTCAATATCGTTTTTGTCATTCTATGCTGTACAATGCTGTGTACTATTTAAATAAACGTTGTACTCTGAAAGCAAAGCCCCAGATCCAATCAGGGTAAGTAAATCTATCTAGCCTTATGTTATATGTGTCTATGTTTTAGTTGTGCAGTAGAATCATCACTTGCAGCATCTTTTAAATCCATCTCAAGTACTACAGTGTTGTTTACTGGCTTGCACAGTGCATTCTTTGTTTCTAGCAAGTGAACTGGAAGTGATTATTAGCTTAACAAATAAATCACATTCCTGGAAAGAAAAATGTTGTACTTTTCTTTCCATGGGTGTAGGTATTGCAGTTGTGGAGAACCCAAAATAGAATTACTACTTTAAAAAATAGTCCTTACCCCTTTTAACTAAATGACTCTTGTTTTTCTTGCTGATGACCTCGTATGTTCATATAACAAAATGGCCTTTGCCACGTTAAACTATCTGAATATATCTGTCTCATTGATCATTTCTGTGCCCAAACAGAGGCATACAGATCTAGAGAAAATTAGTTAATGTTGAATGTGGTTAAGAGATTAGAATTCCACTTTGACAAATGAGTTTCTGTTTCTGCATGTAAGTTTTTTGCATGAGTTGGATCATTCCCTGAAAGAGCATATCTGCACTGTGTATGAACCATGGTCATTCGTGTAATTGGCAACATCTGAGTAGGTTGCAAAAGTGCGGAAAATAGAGAACCTTGGAATCACTAAGCACAAGCTTGTTGAACTCCACTTGGGAAGGTGTGAGTTCATAGAGTACAACTGGACAAAGGGATGGATTTCAAAAAACCTGTTCTGGGAAATGACTAAGTCTAGGGCCAGGTTGTCACCTCTTCTCCTAAAACTAGAGGGAGTAGCACAGAGGATCAGTCACCTGGCAGAGTGCCTAATGAAAGGTTTCCTCACGAGAGAGGGAACGAGGGACTGCAGATGAAGCAGGGGGATTACTTTTATTATTTTACAGCACCTAGTAGTGCTCTGCATATTTCACAATACAGAGAAGACATGGTCCCTCCCTACACTGAAAGGATTCCAGTCTAATTTGAGACAAAGGCAGAATGAAGGAGTAATAAAACAAAAAGGTGGAGATTAGGGAAGAAGGAGAAGGAGAAGAAACAATAAGGTGGCACAGTTAGTTAGTAAAATGGCAAAGTTAACTATTTCTTGTGATGTGGTGATGCAGAGGAGCTTTCAGGAAGGATCTGAATGTGGAAAGTTCTCATAAGGTAATTCAGGAAGGGCAGCTCATCTGGAGGGAGTGGTACAGAAAAAAGCCAGAGATCGCTGAGGGAGAAATGGACAAATGGGGCATGGAAGGTGGCATCGTTGCTAGATTAAGAAGTTGAGGGTGGTGTGAGAGGAGAGCAGATGTACGGGGAGAGTTATGCAAAGATTTGAAGATGAGAATAAGAAAAATGAAATGCGATGAAGAAGGGGAAGCCAGTGTAAAATTTCAGAGGGGTGCAGCATAAGCAGACTGACAGATTAGGAAGATGATTTTAACAGCTGTGGTTGATATAAATTGGACGGTGATGATGTGCGTGTCTCAAAGGCATGAAAGCCCTATCACAGAGGACTTCTAAAACTAGATTAGATAAAACACCAGAAGAAGTTCATGGGAAACTATGCTGCAGCGATAGGGATATGGATTAGATTAGCTAAATGGTATTTCTGTTTATAATTTCTATAATTCTGCCATGCCAGGACCTACCTAATACACACAGACAAAGTGGTTCTGGAAAGACCAAAAGGGGATAAGGCTAATAGATGTTTCCAGATCAGCTGTTCAGACTAAGCTGCATAACTTGTTAAAGTCAGGAAGAAAGATTACTAGTACTGTACATGAGTTAGACTAGCTGCTAAATTGGTGTGATATACAACAGCTATATACATGTATAGCCATTTAAACAACCTTTTGACTTAGTTATTCACATGATACATTGTGTTTATTTGCAGCACATAACACATATCCAAGTGTATTATGAAAAAGCATTATGGTGGTGTTGGAAAGGCTCTGGTTTTATTTTAAAATATGTGTGTGTTATATTTTTGTCAGTTTATTTTCTTGTTCATTTAAGGTAGTTAGATTTGTGCTATTGCCTCTTTTATAAGTCTTTTTAATGTATCCCCAGTTTCTGGCCTGCCTTCTCCTCTCAGGAAGGTTTATGATGGTATTTTGGCATTTGTTCTTTCTGTCACTGAAGCACTTGCAGACTCTAAGGCTCTGTAGGAATGCTGGGCTTTTCTGTTGAGATTGCTCAGGGGTTAAAACCCGTTATTAAGACCCAGACTAGTTATTGCTACATCATACTGGTAAGTGGGTCCAGTTATCTCCTACAAAGATAGTAAGGAGGGCAAGGAGGTTCTAAGAAACAGAGGAAGTCTTAGAGGAAATCCTAAGAACAGTCAAGCTTAGAAATCGGGATGAAATGTATGTTGCTGGGTTGTTTCTGAGTTACCTATAAAGCCAAATTTCAAATTAGGGTGAATTTTGGACACTGGCCCAGAGTCTGCATGATCTTTGAGATCCAGACATGGAATCTGCTGTTTGCAGTCACCACTTGAAACATCATTCATCTTCTTGTTACAATGAAAAAAACCCAGAAGTAGGGTTTAGGTTTGTGGTCCTTTTTATATGTGAGACTGAGTCTGAGTTTGGGAATGAGAGCTCTGATGCTGCAAAGTGCCGAGTGCCTCTTGAGAGAGTATTTGGCACCTTCAGGTGGTGCTCGGTACCATGCAGGGCCACAGCCGCAGGGCCTAATCCTACTGCTGTTGTAATGAATGGGAGTTTTGCTATTGGTTGCAATGGGAGCGACAGGAAGCCCTAAAACAGCAAAGCATTAGGCCCACATTTTCAAGTGTGCACTAATTTTGAGTGCCTTAATTTTTAGATGTTTTGGGTCCAACATTCAACAGTGTTCTGGTTCCACAACTCCAGTCAAATTCAATGGGCGCTCCAGATGCTTAGACTCTTTCAAAACCAAGTATGAAGTGGGATAGCTTAAAGAGAAGGCACCCACAATGAGTGGAACTAAGGAATATGTGATGGAATACTCTAACTTGAACCATCTTACATCCATATGTCAATTGTTTCCTTAGCGCTTCTTTCTGCTGGCCCCAAGCCTGCAAGTTTCACTCCCTTCGGGTATGTCTGCACTGTAATTAGACATCTGTTGCTGGCCTGTGCCAGCTGTCTCAGGCTAAGGGATTGTTTAATTGTGGTGTGGCTGTTCAGGCTTGGGCTGTCATCCCACCTCACAGGGTGCTAGAGCCAAAGCAGATTTTAAACTGCAGTATAGACATGCCCTGAGACTCCTTCCCATTCAGGCCTGGTTCACACTTAAAATTTGTATCAGCATAGCTATGTCAGACAGGGTTATGATGAACCCACTCCCGATGACATAGCTATGATGACAAAATCTCCCAGTGTAGATGCAGCAATGCCTTAGAAGTCACTAGCTGTAGCCTTTTGCGATATCTAGAAAGTTCTTTACTTGTTGGCCATGAATTTTAATGTGTAGCAGCTTTTTCCATTAAAAATAACTTTCCAAAAGGGAGGTAAAATTATGAAGCAAGAAAAAAAATAATTATTCTCCTGAGAAGTGAACAATATTTTTCACTAAACTCGGCTGTAGCCATTCAGGATACACTCATGTAATCTGATTTGGTGAAACAGTATTCCAGACCTTGATGTTATTAATCTCTTGTCTGATAAATAATAGGAACTTCCTGTTTCATCTTTGAGACAGTCCTGAACCAAGAATTTTTTTTGTAATTGTAAAAATAATTCTTATTGTGTCTGTGCTGTAATTCTTAATTGTTAAATGCTTTGACGGCTTAAGATGAAAGACACTCTATACTTCTCATCATAGATTACAGTCTGTAAACATGCAAAACTCCTATCAACATCAGTGGCAGTTACATAGGCCTGATGGGTCTGAATATTAATAATAGTAAGATACAGGCGTTATATTATATTTCCTATCTCTCGATCGCAAAATGTTTTATAATGCACTGTGAGTGTTGCTGGCAAAGCTGGTCTCTAGACACTGAATCTCTTCAATCACATGCTCTGTTACTGGTCTGTGCTACTTCTCATTCAAAGTAGTTATTTATTAGTTGCTGTAATAATTTTTAGTGTTCCAAAGAACACTAAATGAGTCCAAAGAAAGGGGTTGGGGGGGGGGGGCCTGCAGAAGTTTTATAGAAATATTTCTTCTGTCGTTTGGAAAGGCTCTCAGAAAAATGCTTAAGGAAGGCTAGATTTTTATGTTTGAATATTTGGTGCGCACAATTGATATAGGAAAATCTTTTCTAGTAAATGTCCTTTTGAGGGCGCGTCCTCCTGGAGAGGTGTGAAATGCCACTGGTTAATACAATCCTACCTGGTTTGTTTTACACTTTATTTCATTGAAACATAGTGTATTTGTTTATGGAGGCATCTGCTCAGAATTGGCCCACCAGGATTTTATTAATATGGCTTGTAGGCAATGTTCATTTTATACTTTTATTTCTTCTAGCATGTACAGTTTTAAAATTAGAGAGAGAGAGAGAGAGAGAGAGAGTTATAGGTTAACTGTTAAATTACGAAATCTGATAGAACTTTGAAAACAAAGAAGGAGAACTGACCCATGCTGATCTTTCAGATCCAGTTAACTTGGTTCAGTAAGGTCAGTGAGTTGGAGAGGAAAGGAGGGGGAAAGATCCTGTCATGACACAAACAGAAGACTTTCTGGCAAGCTAGGCAAGAATCAGAATGATGAAGTATTTTGTTTTATTTTTTGTAAGAAAGACTTAGGAAGTTTCATATTTTGAAAGCAAAGGAAAGGTAAATATGTAAATCCCATGAGACAGCTAGAGATAAAGGCTGGGGGACTGAACTGTCAGTTCTTTTACACAGAGGCTTTTGGAAAAGCCTCTCTACTGGAGAACAACCCTCTCCATTCTCAGAGGATTTTAGTTACCCTCAATGATACCTTGTGTACCCCCTCAGCTGCACAGAAGCTTTCTAGAAGTGGGACTAATTGATAGGTGAGTCTAAGCAGACTTACTTGGCTGAGATCAAAGGCACCTAGAGGATTTGGACAACCCATTTCTATTAATTTTAATGGGAATAGAGTCAGCATGTTTGCAAGTCTCAATCACTTTTGTTAGTTTGATTATTTAGACTCTCTTAGATTGTCCCGCTATGCCAGAAGACACAAGACACCTGATGTGGTTTAATTAGACTGCAACTTATTTCCTAAATGTCCGGAAGTATCTGGTAGATAAGTGTGCTGTTCGTGTAATTCCATAACCATTTACGTATACCTGGGGGAGGCTGCTGTCAGATCTCCCACTTTACCCATCCTGGCCCCTAGCCAACTTGCCTCTGGGACCCAAATGATTATTAAGGGAGGCTATAAAAAGAGAGGACTGACACCCTGCTGTACCAGTCATAGGAGCCCCAAATTCCCCTGTTCTGCTTCTTTAAAGAATACCTCCTTTATATCCTGTACCAATCCATTTTATATAATCACTATATCCCTTTCCTGTGGCGTATCTGCACTGGATGTCTGCCTCATGCTTATATGATACAACATCATAGCCTAACCCATCTTTCAAGTTGCCCCAACTAAGTGTCCAGCCCACTGTGGGGAAGGCAACTCTCTCACCCTTCACCCCCCACCCCCCCAAAAAAAACCCCACACCCACCTTGTATTGGACACTCTGGCAGTGAGGAATACAGTTCCTTCCCAGCCCCTTAGAAAGGCGTGACTAGCATAATGCCCACAGCAGATGAGGCAAAACCTTATATTTAACTACTTTCACGGGTGGAGGGTTGGTGCTGCTCCACCTGGTTCAGGTAAAAAAGGGCTTTTTCTGAACTGGCATGGAGCTAAATAGTCCCCTCTCTCTTCTGATCACCTGGGGGATCGGTCAGCATCTCCATGTCAGAGTTATTGTTTGGAAGTTCTGTTCTGACACACTGCTGTGCAATACCGTTCTATTGGCTTTTTGTTTCCTCTTGTCTTCAGTTTAATCTCTTTCCAGCACAGTTTACAAAACTGTGTTTATCCATGTAGATTCCTTTTAATATTTCTCTAAGAATTGTATAATTTATGAATCTGTCTGGGAAGTTTTAGATTGAATGTGCCATAGATTTCCTTTGTTCTCCCAAGACAAGTGGCAGGTTTGTTTGAACTTCTGAATGTTGTGCTTTTGATGTTTTTAAAAAAAATATGGTGGGATGATTTATTCTCAGCATCTCTAGAGATGAAAATAGCTACTGCAGAAATGTGCTAAATATACTGTCTATATAAAGATCATGGGTAAAAATGTCCAGAGTATCTGAATCCTGTTTTCAAAAGTAAAACAGGTACTTAATAGCTTTAGTCTAAATGCAAATAAGTAGCACTTTGGTTCCCAAATGGTTAAGTAACTCTTGAAAACAGGTATTAAGAGCTGTTAATCACATAGGTGCATTTGAAAATTCTACCCCATGTCTTTTAAGTGAAACCAATCTCCTTATCTCCTTAGAGGTTAACATTTTAAATAATTAAGCTGGATGAATGTTTGAAATCCAGTTTGTCACTGTTTATCCTGTTTGTTTTCTTTCAGTATTTCTCTCAATTTGGATAATTGAATCAATTTTGCTTTTGTTCATAGTTGGTTTCGCTTTCATATTCCAAATGCTACATGTTTGGGTTCTAGACGCTGAAGGGGAATGTTTTTTATTTCCAAACAGTTGTTTCCAGGGGCATATTTTTTCAATAGTGAAGACCTCCTGCAGGTCTGTATTTTGGTAAAAGCTTGTAACACAATGTAAATATTGAGTAAATTTGAGCCGGTGGTATCCTTTTAAGCCTTTCAGTACTCCTTGTTAACATCATTGACTGCGGGACACCTGATGTACCATTTCTTTATAGTGCCTTTATAACTTGATGGGTAGCATTGCGTTTGGCCCACAAGACTGTGGATTTGAGTCCCATACCATGACTTGGCCACATATTGAGCGCTTAACATGTAGTGGACCTATCTCAATAGTTTACTCTTAAGTAGTTTCATTTAGTATTGAGAGATTCTCTTTATCTGATAGGAAAATGTTTGCTCATCAAGCACACTCGCAAAACATCAGTGCTAGCATTCCTTTGATTGAAGGAGGTCCCTCTGAAATTCAGGCCTTATGTCTCAAATTTCACAGTTCTTGAGGACCTAGAAATCCCAGGGAAGTGAGTGCAAGCTAGAGGTGCTCAGCACCATTAAAAACCAAGCCACTAGACATTCATATTGAAGGAAACATAAAGGGGTTAACTTTTCAAAACCGAGCTTGGGGAATTGACATGTGACTTTAGTCGTGTTGTGTCTGTAATTGCTGGGCAGCACTCTATGAAAACTTGTCGAAGGGCTTGGGAGGTCACTTAGTGAAAGCAGTAGATGTCGTATTGTCAAGGACCAGAGGTTCTCAAGCTGGGAAGCATGGAATGTGTTGAAGGGGGGGATTGAGAAGCTTTAGCGGAAAAATAATTTACTGTGCACATTCAGAGCTAGGCGGCTGGAGAGCCACAGTTATTGGCTGAATGCCCAGAGGGCGAGGGGGCATAAATTACTACAAACACAAGAGAGGAGGGGCGATCAGATAAGTTTGAGAACGCCTATCATAGGCTTTTTGACAGTTGGCCCAACACTGAAAACTCCTCTTGCTTCTGGGTATCCTTGTCAGGTTGGTAAAGAGATGGTTGCTGATTAAATCCAGATTGAGCAGTTTCCTGTTAGTGTGCTAGATCAGCCCACAATGTTTTACTCTTAAGTCTGTGTTATTGAACTCCTGTCTGCCAAATCTTTTTTCCTTTTAAACTTAAAGGCAGAGTTGCTGAAATAATCCAAATAAAAAGAGTTCCTAAAAATCCCTTAAAATGATTTTTTTTTTTTTAGCAGCTTACTGTTTTGCTGACCAACTCAATTTTGGGTTGTCAGTGGGTTTTTTTGTTAGCATTCTCACAGTATGATGTCTTGGGCAAGTTACAATTAAAGTGTATTTTTGAGTGTTTCAATCTTAGAGCCAAATTCCCCCTTTCATCTTCATAGTGACATGAATGGGACTTCTGCATCTGGAACAAGAGTAGAATACAGCTCTAAATTAATGTAGAGGGAAAAAACCATTCTGTGAGATAGAAAATAGTTTTCTTAAATTGAATACAATGAAGCACATCTTAATGAATTGAAGGGAACTGTTATATAATGAATAGCTAATTTAAAAATCAAAATGTTAACAGTGAAGTATCAAAAATTAGGCTAAATTTTTTTACACGTGAATTTCTTGGTTTATTCACAAAATTATGTTTTGTTTAGGAAAATCCTATTTGCATAATAATAGTAGTAATAACATTGTGTTCCTGTGCCTTTTCTGGTAGGATGGTTGAGTGTCATGGCAGATTTGATATTTTTCAACAGCAAAAGGTTAATAAATGGCGATTCTAAAATTTTTGTGGGACAAAATCTTCAAGTTACACTGGTGTAACTCTGTTTATTTCAGTGGGGTTGCATTGGTGTACGTAAAACTAGGTTATGGTCCTTACTCCTGTCCATGGTGCAGGCAATCCATGGCAGTGAGTTCACAGTAAAGTGCTAATCTAGTTATAACGGTAACGTTACCTTATGTATTGTGGTTATTAACTTCCTTGATCCCCTAGTTATCTACAGGATCCTTTCTCAGTCATTACCCTCTGGTAGTCTTTTATGCCCCAATTCTGTAAGCTGCTCCAAGCAGGCAGAAATCAGTGGGACTCCTCCATAGGCAAAGAGATCCAATGGAGCAGCTTGCAGTATTAGGACATCAGATAAGTTCCTTGGGTCAAGAATTGTGCTTTCTTTGCTGTTTAGAAAAGTGATTCTCAACTGTTTGTGGGTCACGACTTGCTTGGCAGCATATTGCAACCCTACAGGACTCACCAGCCCACCTCCTTAGGCCAAATCCAGCCATCTCCCTGGCTCTCTGCAATACACTTGCTGCTGTGTGGAGACATAGTAATGTGTCCCAATACAGTGGCTGAAAACCACTGGTTTAGAAAGCCTAGCACATTGTGGGATGCTACTGGAAATATATGATGATGATAAATAATTTCACACGGACTTCAGGGTTGTAGAGGTTCTTGCTCACTGCAGGTTTGGCTCCCTGCTTGGATCATCTGTATAAGTTGAACAGCTAATGATATCTTAATGTAGTTGGGAGGGCATGTTGAGCCTTGTTATAATGAACCCAAAATATACACTAAAACACAAGAGATGTCCTCATCCAAGAGTGAGTCTGTGGTGCTTTTAAGTAAGATTTAAGATAATGCTCATTTTCTCAAACTGAAGGAAGGATTTGGTTTTTAAGTGATTTATTTAAAAAAATGATTTGCATGGGCGATCAAAAGCCAGTTACTGGTAAATTTAGCAAATTAAGAGTTTTGCATTTATTTTCAAACTCTGGATTTACCCATCACTGAATGATACAAATCCATAGTTTTTTCTCAAGTTGATTTCTTTCCATTTCCTAAAGCTGCTCATCATTAGTAAGTCTTCAGGCTGATGACAGTGACCAAACTTATATATTAAAGAGATCTGAAGACTAAAGAATGATTGCTACTTAGATCCTTTATCATAACATTCATCTCTGATTTTAAAACAAAGTAGTGAGAAAGGCAAAACACATCAAAATTAAAAGTTAGTCACAGCGACTTGATAGTTAAATGATATTTTAATTACTTTCCTACTGAGACCAGTTTGTGCAAATAATCCTATGACTTCAAAGAACTATGTAATCACCAGTTATATCGCATCAGAGGTGTGCTATGTATTATTAATATACCCATTTTACATATAGGTAAACCGAGGTACGAGACGACAGTGGGCCAGATTGTGACTGGCCTTGAGTAGAAGAGCTGAGTGAGTAAGGTACCCTCTGCTGCCTGCAACTCCCTGCAAAAGAGCCAAACTCAGTTGTAGGCTACCTCAAAATGGGTGGGGAGCAAGCAAGGCTGTGTAACTGTCTGGCTTCAAGAGGGAGAATATATTACAGCCTCCAGAAAGACTGCACTGCAGATGTGCTTGTCCCATGTCAGGGAATTCGGGGGGGATATTATGCCTCCCTGAGCTAAAGTACCTACCAGAGTTCCTATTGGGGCAGTGTGGTCCTACATTACCCCCCTTCTAAGGTCCAAGGGCACAATCTATCCATAACTGACTAGCCCTGGCCACACAATGAATTAGGGTGACCAGATGTCCTGATTTTATAGGGACAGTTCTGATATTCGGTACTTTTTCTTACATAGGTAACAATTATCCCCCATTCTGTCTCAACTTTTCAGACTTGCAATCTGGCCACCCTATGAATCATTGTTGGCAAAGCTGGAACAAGGCCTAAAACCCTACCTCCCACTTTCCTGGCCTGACCCCCCAGAGAATAATCATCCGCCCTACCCAGCTACACTACTGAGAAAGAAGGAAGGAGTTCCTTCGTGCAAATAGGAGTGATTACAGTTCCACAGATATCTCTCTCTCTTATTGCCAATACTTGTATAAAGTTGGGTCAGCAGTCTGAACCCTGTAAAAATGATCTCACCAGACGAGAAGAGAAAGTATCAGGCTAACACAGGAACCTTACCGGAAGAAGATCATCACACCAGGTTAGGGGGTAATGGTCTGACTTAGCACCCCATTAAAGTCAATGGATGTTGCATTGGTCTCCAAATCATGTTTGACTTAGGCCATATCTACACTGATGGTGGCAAAGTTGCCACCATCAGCTTGATCTTTCCGAATCAATTTAGCCGTCAGTTAAGACATGGTAAGTTGATCAGGAAATCGACTTAGTAAAACCACACCCTCAGGTGCCTGTGGACATTTTTAAATCACGCTCTGACTTTTTTGTTTGATTTTTGTACAGCGCCTAGCACAGTGGTGTCCAGGTCCATAACTAGGGTTTCTGGCCATTTACCTCATTACATCAAATAATAATTTAAACCTAGCTTTGAACCTGTGTGTTTACGGAGGGAAACTAAGCAGATACAACCAGTTTTAAATGGAGGTTACTTTGGACAATTTAAAATAAACTGGGGAATCAGCATTTTTCTGTGTAGACAAGCACTCAGGCAAATAGCATTTGCCTCTATAAAGAACATTTTGGTTGGAGCAGAGCAGGTCTGGCTTCACCCTCCCCTTTTTCTTTTTTTGGTTTGTTTGGTGGTTCCTTTTTTTTTGGGTTTGTTTTGGTTTGGTTTTTGGTCTTTGGTTGGTTTTGTTTGTTATTACAGAGCCCTATTATGATTTGATTTTGTTAAAACCCTTTTAAGTAGAACTCACAGCACTAAACAGCTAAGAGAAAGTGTCTGTAAAAAACTTGTAGAATTACATTGCTTGTTTTTGCCAGGCTACATGTCACTATGGCTATGTCTACACTTGCTAGAATTAGTTCGAATTAGTTAGTTCGAACTAACTAATTCGAACTAATTTTAGTTAGTTTGAATTAGCTTAATTCGAACTAGCATGGCCACACTGGAATGTTAGTTCGAACTAAGCAAGCACTTGCTTAGTTCGAATTAGCGATCCCCATTCATTTCAATGGCCGGTTAATTCAAACTAAGAAATTAGTTCGAATTAACATGGCCACATTGGTCAATTCGAACTAGTTAGTTCGAATTAACCCCTTAGTTCGAATACCCTATTCGAACTTATTAGTTGGAATTAAGGAAGCCCTTAATTCGAACTAACTAAACCCTAGTGTAGCCATGGGTTTAGTTAGTTCGAATTAAGCCTCCTTAATTCAAACTAACTTGGCAGTGTAGACATAACCTATGATATCATAGTGTAGCAAGTGGAGTGACATGAACAACACAACATAGTATCTGTGTGCTTGGTTTAATAGACAAAAGAACCTTTAGAACTCCATTGGATGGGCTGTATCAATAGAGGAGAACGTACAAGCCCTCAGTGACCTTAAGACACACAAATTTCTTTTGCTGCTGTCCACAATAGTGCCACCTATAGACTGAAGACAATTTAGGATCCGTAGAGCCATTCATAAAGTGGACACTAAGGTGGTGGATTGTGCTCTGTGAACGTTAGTGGCCATTTTGGAAAAGAACTCTATGTTGAAAACTATCAAACACAAGAGTTTCTTCCTTAAAGTGGCACATGTGCATACAGCAGTCATTGGCTACCTCAGAGAAGCCAGACTTAGGCTTACAGTTTTCTAAAAGAATTTAAAGACCATAAAAATATGTGCGACAAGGTGTCTTGGGAAACTGATAATGAGCTAAGGAGCCCTTTCTGTATTTCGCCAGTTTGATAATTACTATAAGTCATGAACGTCTGATGGCTCTTTGGTGGCTTCAGTCTAGTATCAGGTGTTTGTGTCTCAGAAATCACCATCATAGTTGCTGTTATCAAGTACTGCCTTGTCAGTCCTGTCAGAGAGACCAGGGAGTGGCTGAGCATGGAGATTGAGCTTTCTTCTAACTCCGGGAGGTGGTCCCTTTAGGGAAGGTTGAACTATGGTACCAGAGCAACAAAGGGAAACTTTCACAGGGGTAGCCCTGTTAGTTTAATTCAGCAAAACAAACCAGGAGTCTTTTGTGGCACTTTTAAAGACTAACACCTTTATTTAGTGCATGAGCTTTCATGAGAGAGATCTCACTTTGTCAGATGCTTGAAAAACATCTGATGAAGTGAGATCTGTCCCACAAAAGCTCATGTGATAAATAAACTTGTTAGTCTTTAAAAGTGCCGCAAGACTCCTTGGCTATGTCTACACTTGCTAAAATTAGTTCGAATTAGTTAGTTTGAACTAACTAATTCGAACTAATTTTAGTTAGTTCGAATTAGCTTAATTTGAACTAGCATGGCCACACTGGAATGTTAGTTCGAACTAAGCAAGCACTTGCTTAGTTCGAATTAGCTATCCCCATTCATTTCAATGGCCGGTTAGTTAGAACTAAGAAATTAGTTCGAATTAACATGGCCACATTGGTTAATTCGAACTAGTTAGTTCGAATTAACCCCTTAGTTCGAAGACCCTATTCAAGTTCGAATTAAGGAAGCCCTTAATTCGAACTAACTAAAGCCTAGTGTAGCCATGGCTTTAGTTAGTTCAAATTAAGCCTCCTTAATTCGAACTAACTTCCCAGTGTAGACATAGCCCTTGTTTGTTATTGGGAAACTTGTGCTTCTGTTATTTGAGTTGCAGATTGAATCTACTATTCTGTAAATTGAGGACCTTGGATTCTGGCATATTTCACAAACATTTGAATTCAAATGAAAAACAGTTGGTTCTAAAAAAAAAAATCACAAAATTTCAGCGAGGCACTGCCGGGGAAAGGAGAAGCAGCAGTGGTGATATTATATTGCTGTTAGCTGAAGAGGGAGAGGCTGGGTGTGGGGAAACGAGATGGAGACAGAATGTCACAGCTGGAGTATCAATATCAGTAGAACGTCTGGGGTAAGCTTATGTCTGAAAGCCTCCAGACAACAAACCGTTCTCAATGTCATAATGTTGGAGTGCAATGGAAATGGTTTGAGCTCCTCCTATGTTATCCTGAGACTCTAGCAAAAATTAATGATAGATCAGATTAATTAGGTCATTTAGTCCATCCATTTATTAATGCTCCATCCAGTCTAATATTAAATCAGAATGAAAATATCTAAGCAGTGAGGTTTCCAACACTTCCTTTGGGAGCTCATTTCACAATCTGATAGACCACATGGTCAAGAAATGTTTCTTGATAGCCTAAATATCCCTTTGCACAACCCCATTACTCCTCAATAAATACATTTTTTCCTACCCTAAATTATGCACATCTTATACCTACATAAAAGTAACTTTACATTTAAAAGAGCTATTTTAATTTATTCAAACTATATTTGAATTGTTAATTTACAAACTAATACACAATTGTTAATTTACACAAGGCAGACTGTTGCTTGTCAGGGGCTGTTAACACACACTTTTGTTTTCATCTGGGATTACAGATTCTCACAGACAGGTATGAACCTTCTGCTTCTCTTGGATGATGCGTGTACGCCATTCATTACAAGATAGCTGAGCAGGTGCATGTCAGCATACATTCCCCAAGCTAAACCTGTAGTACCTCAGTAACACGTAGTTTATTGGCACATAGTTTAAAAGCCAAAAACCAAATATACACCTTGCTGAAGTCTCTGCCTTTTTATGCCAGTAGTCTCTAATAGAATACTTCCTTAAAATTGGACAATTTAAAAGCAAAACAGGGAACTTCTCACCAAACTAATGCAGCCGTTGTCATTGTTATATTTTATTTATTAATGTGTGTATTTATATCTTTCATTTATATAGCAGCTTTTATCTCAGATATCTTTATAGACAGGTATATGAACTAGTCACAGGGATCTTTTTTCATTACTGGAATATAACCAGCTCTAGAGGGATGAAGACAGCACTTTCAGGGCCTGATCCAAAAGCCACTGAAGCCAATGGGACTCTTTCCACTGACTTCAACAGACTTTAGATTAGGCTCTAAAAAGTACACAAAAAGACTCTAAAAATTTAGAAGTGATGAAAAATATTGTATCTAATTGAAACTATGAGAAATGGAGACAGAATCCAATTATACATTTGGGATTTGACTAGGATACTACAGTTAACATCCTTCTTTTGCAAAAAACATTATGGAATATTGGATGACCCAAGTGTTCAAGATGTTAGTTTTATGTCTCATCTAAATTGTCACTTTAGGCAGCATAATTTCCACCCCTATCTCCTAATCCCTGTGCTCCAAACAGCTGGCTGTGAGTATTGGTTTTTAGTACTGATTTAGAAATAAGAGAGCCACTGAATCATCAATATTGTTTCCTCTTACACCTAAATGTTTGTTATAGATCTCTTACCCAAGTACTAGTTCGGTTTAGCTAATAAGATCTAATGGCATCATAACACATGATGATTTGACTACATTCAGGTACTGAAACATTAGGTGATGGATATCAGAGAAATAACTTAAAGAACGATAAATAATTCTAAAGTGTTGTTATCAACGAACCCATCTTCTAGAGTGTAATGGCCATCAGAAATGACTAAATATTTCAGAAACTGAAGACCTGCTTTCATTGTGTCCCGTACCCAAAAAGCATAATTTAAAAACTTGTTTGGTGTGGTAATTCTTCTTATTTGTGGTATTTTGGTTTCTCCCATGCTTTTGATCTGTTATTTCATAGGTTGAAGGGGACCAATTACCTCCAGGACATACTGTCAGCCAGTACGAAACATGTAAGATCAGAACAATAAAAGCTGGCACTCTGGAGAAACTGGTGGAGAACCTGCTCACAGCTTTTGGGGACAATGACTTTACCTACATCAGCATCTTTCTGTCAACGTACAGGGGCTTTGCCTCTACTAAAGAAGTACTGGAACTTCTCCTCGACAGGTAAGAGTTAGTGGATAGCTGTTGAGAAGATGTGGGTAGGAATCAATGACACGATGTGTAGTTGGCAACCAGTAACAAGTGGAGTGCCCCAGGGGTCGGTCCTGGGGCCGGGTCTCTTCAATAACTTCATCAATGATCTGGATGATGGGTTAGATTGCACGCTCAGTAAGTTCGCCGATGACACCAAGCTGCGGGGAATGGTAGATACACTGGAGGGCAGGGACAGGATTCAGGGAGACCTAGAAAAATTGGAGCATTGGGCAAAAAGAAATTTCATGAGGGAACTGTGGAGTTGAAAGGAGTGTTGACACTCAAAATGAGAGACAGTTAAGAGCGGTGCCTTGAGAATCTCTCACCCATAAGCACATGAATTGCCAAAAAGCCCCAGATTTACAGAGTAAACAAACTGGTATATGCATATAAATTGGCTTGTTCATTGTGTCACATCCAATAAAGTATTGTCTGTGGCATAGAATTATTTTGTAGGGATACATTTCTATCAGCAGGAACTTTAAATAAAAAAAATTAAATGGTTGGAATTACTAAAATAAATACTTAAAAATTAAACTTGACTTTGTTTTAAAGCATTTATTTTCAAGACTATTTTCCTGTCAATGCAGTTGCTTTTGATTTGTCTCCTAGTTCCCAAACTGTATTCTCCTTTCATGACTTTTACATTCTCCTGTATTAATCAGTTGTGTACAACAGCCTTTTGTGCTATGAACAATGAGAAATTACCATTGGCTACATTAATTCAGCTCAGCCAGTCAAAGATGGCTTGAAGCCAGATGACACAGTTCTAGATTTTCAACTACAAAACATTTGACTGTAAAGTAAGTTGCACATTTCCCCATTAAATGCCCACCAGATATGGGTTTCCGTTTTTGGCATGGGTTTTTAGTTTGATTACTCCAACTCTTTTTTATTCCTTGGTTGTTGTCCGTTCAGTGCTGTTGAGATCATGGCTCTGTTGTGGTGGGTGCTGTACAGACACATAGTAAGAGGCAGTCCCTGGCCTGAAGAGCTTGAATTCTAAAGCCGTAAGGCAGAGAGAAGGGTTATTATGCTGGTTTTAGTAGGGGGAGAACTGAAGCACAGAGATGAAGTAAGTTGCCCACATCACACAGGCTGTTTAGAAATTTAACCTTGATCGTCTGTGCATGCCTCACATCTTTACCACAAAACAGTCCTTGCTGTCTGGGTTCCCTTGGTTCTCTTCCCAGCTCACATATCGCATGTAATTTACAAATGCATAAAAACAGGCATGCACTGAGGGGCAAATCCAGAACCCACTGCCAAGCCCAGGAGACAGGGTTGGGTTCTGAGTGCTTCCAGGCTGCATTGTAGCTCTCTGGAGAATACACAGTCCGGTAGCTGGAGTAACCTCTTCAGGCTCTTATCTGGGCCTCTGACAATGGTTGGGGAGGGAAACACATAGCTACAAGTGCTCTGGCCTTGCTTTTCCTTACTACACATTACTGTGCAGGGGACTCTCATGGTCTGTTCTGTGGATGGATGGTGCATGCCGTGTGCAGCCTGCCTAGATCTAGTTTTAGCTCTTCTGCAGCTAAAATCACTTCTGTTCCACTGCCAAAGGGTCATCTGAGGCCACACAGAAGATGACTGCATTAGCCCCATCACAAGTCACTATCTGTAAGTTCGTACTACATGAGTTCCTACATAACAGAACACGGAGCCAGTTGTTTGCAGTGTTGGCCAAAGAGTCAAGGACTGAAGATCCCCAGGAAAATGGTTTAAGGGTTCATTGAGGCACATTTGCAGCATGATAAGGTAGATGTCTGCACTATGATTTCTCATCCTGTTCCTATTTTGAGGTTTAATAGGGAAAAGGCTTGTCTCTCTAGCATGTCCATGAACACTAAAATAAATACAATAAAAGGAACTCCTTTCAGCTGGGGATTTAAGAACTTTGAGCTCAGGGATGGGAAGAGGGAGGTAATCCTTTGCAACAACAGACCACACCATAGTCATCCAGCCAAAGGAATCAGGTTTTATTGTTTCAGATGGAAACTTGCTGGTTTTGGGGTTGGTTTTTAGCCATGAAAACAATTAAACTCCATTAAGCTACATTTATATAATGGAATCGCAAAGAATTATTTTGAGACCCTTGCTTTGCCAGGGAAGCTTGAAGGCTCCTCCCGGGTGCTCTGTTTTTGTTTTCCTGAGTGGAGATGGACCCAAGGAAATAAAAGTCTAAGCAATGCCCATTACTGTAATGCTAAGGTTATGAATTTAGAAACACACAGGTCAGGAAATGGGGAGGGGGGAAAGGCAAATTTCTCACTACAATGTTTACACATCAGGGGTTGTAGTTTCTATTTCTGTTGCTTTGTAAATGTGTACAGTATAGCAGGGATTTTCAAAGCAGCCTAAAGAAGTGAAATCCCCAAACTGCACTGAAGTTCACTGATAGCTGACCATTGAACTGCCAAAGCTTCCTGTGAAAATCCCAACCTAATATATACCATAAAATGTGTAATGTGGCTGAGTTAACGTCATGCAGTCCTTAATGTTTTTATATCCTGGCTTTTGAGCATTAACCTTATGATCTTAGTGTTTGACTGACCAATACTTTTGCATGTTAGTCTATTTTATTATCAGTTTCTTCCTCCCTGTCTAAAATTTTTTCATGCATACTTCAGTAAAAAGAGTTTAAGTTAAAAATAAAAGATAAAAAAGGAGGACATGGTGGAAAAAGAAAATTAAAGGAAGTGTTTTGCTTACAGGACTAAGTCTTTAACCAGCTTTTAAATTTGAGCATGTGCATTTTGTGTGAAATCAATTTATATGGCCCAGGTTTTCATTTGACTGTGCAAATAGGTAGATAAGCAGTTGCCCATTTTGCACATGAAATATTGGAGTCCACTTTAAAAATGAGTCCCTTACTTTCAGGGATCTGCAGCTGAACCCAGACCAGGTTACTACCCTCAACTGATTCTGCTAATGAACCCAGTCTCCTGGCTGACTGACAGACTCCAGTAGGAGTGAATTATGAAACCCTGTAGAATCCCTGGGTCCCTAGCTGCACAGTATTGTTACACTCCCTCAGCTGTGTTATAGATCCTGCTTCCTGCTCCTAGGTTCCTCTTTGCTTCTGCTGGCCAGTGTCTGCCTTCTGCTCCTGCCTTCAGCTCCTGGTTCCTGGCTCATACTTCTATTTTCCTCCCTCTGGCTCCCAGTTCCTAGTTGCTGCTCCTGCCCCAACTCTGGATGATACTCTGGCTCTGACCCTTGGCTCCTGATCCTTGGATCTTGGCACCGTCTCGCTCCCTGGTCTTGATATCTGGCCCCTGGCTCATGGTTCCTGACTCCTGGTCTGGCTTATTCCTTGTGCTTGGCAACTTGACTCCTGACTTGGGGTCTGGCCCCTTACGCCTGGTCATCTCTGTTCCAACTCTTTGGTCAGCCTCCTTCCCTGACTATTAGGAAGGACCATGCCCCCGTCCCTAATAAATACTTTAGCCTCCACTGTGTCTTTCTTTAGTTGAGGTGAAATACAAAGTGGGGCCTACTTCTGTGAGGTGCTGGGCACCTTCAATTTCTTGAAAGTGAATGGGAACTGAGCACTGAGCTTGCTCTCTCTTGTCGATAATTAGTATTATAGAGGCACCTAGAAGCCCTAGCCACCAACTGAGACCTTTTTGCACTTGGTGCTGGAAAATGTGGGTCAACTCCTGCAGCCCTCACTCCGCAAATTGATTAATTGAAATTGATGGCACTTCCTCATGTCTGTGAATCCTGTTCTACACTAAAAATTTAGGTTTTTAAATGCTATGTTTCTCAGGGGTGCAAAAAATCCACACCACTGAGAAGTGCAGGTAAGCTAACATAATTCCTGGTGTAGGCAGCATTAGGTCAATGGAAGAATTCTTCCATCAACTAAGCTACTGCCTCTCAGGGAGGTGGATTACTTTCAGTAAGGGAGACACCCCCCATCAATGTTGCACTGAAGCATTGCGGTGCACAGGGGCGTGCGTAGGAATTTAAATTCCAGTGATTTTGGAGGGGCACATTTCGAGGAGCTCAATGTGTGCTCTTCCACACCGGGGCCCCAAAGGATCTCTCTGCATGGCCTGACCTTGTCAACATTTTCCCCAGCTTTTATAATAAACATTAGACTCCACAGGAAATCCTGCGAGGTCACCATTTCCTTGCCAGTTCATGAATCTCAGGAAGGTAAAGATTAGAAATCTTTACATGCTTCTCTTGACTTTTCTAATGTTAGGGATAATTTAGAAAGTTTACGGCCTGGGGGGTAGAAAAGGGTGATATTTAAGGAGGAAGATTGATTTGTGTCACTATGGAGCATGGACTTGGGAAGAAAAAGTCAAACATCAGAACTGAGAGAAGTGAAAATGAAAGAATGTTAACAACTATGCGTTAGGGTAGGAAAATCCCAAATTATTGCAACTTCCTTGTTAGTAATTAATTCATGTTATGTTCAGATATCTATTGTATATTGCTGATGGTATATTTTATAAAGATCAGTTGCATTTCTTTTCCATCTACTGTAACCTTGAGTTCCTACGCTCAGTATAGGGACTTTAAAACTTGGGTTCTTGTGGTAAAATTCACCTTCACATGGAGAGCCTTATCTATACTATACTGGAATGAAACCATCTGCAGCTGACCTCTGTTAGCAGAGTTGGGATTGGGCCATGGTGCTGTGAAACTGCAGTATAGACGTTTGGCTTTGGGCTGGTGCCCAGGCTTTGGGACCTTCCGTTACTGTGGGGTCCCAGAACTCAGGTTCCAGCCCTACCCTGAATGTCTACACCATAATTTTACAGCCCTGCTGCCTGAGTCAAACACCACTGGCCAGCCGGTGGCATTTAACTGCAGTGTAGATGTACCTACCATCTCTTATGCCCTACATTTACCGTTAGTGGTAGATGTGGGGGACTGTAGGTGCGAGCAGCTGTGCAGGGAGCCGTTCTGTCTTTGCTCTTCTCTGGTCCTATAAAAATGATGACGGGATCAAGGCAGAAAAGGGGCTATTTAAGCTGAGATTGCTGAATCCCATCAGTCATAGTGCCTTGTACAAGTGATATAGGCAAGATGCAGTACTGCAGGTTGGCCCCAGGTTGGGAGATGAATTTACACTTGTAGAAAATAATTTTTGCCTGCAGGAATGGTATGTTTGGGATCTTGGATATGTTTCTTATTCTGAATGATATCATGTTTAATGTATTCCAAGCATGATCTGAGTTCTGGGTGTGAAAAATGTTTTCTGGCCAACAAGAAATAGGCAAGGTTATAATTATGCTGAAACCTATTAATGTAAACTGTGCTTGCTGCTGTGAATGGGAACACAATAAAGAAAGCTGATGCCCTAGAAGTGACAAGTCAGCAATGATGTTTTGATATACATGCAGAAAGTTCAAAATAACCTGTACTTTGGTTTAAATTATTTTGCAGCTTGATGAGATTTTTGTGTGATCTTCTCCCTGATAAATGGAAAAAATCTGGTTTTATCCATCTTTTCCTAACCCAAGCTTTTCGTAAGACACCCACTGAATATGGTGTTGCTCTGCCTTACCAACAATAAGAAACCATTAAAAGTTGCACAGATTCTTACTAGACTACACATTGTGCTCTTATTTTCATAGGTGGACATGAGGAAATTGGTTGTTTTTTCTCCATATGTGGTTGAATGTGCAAAGAGATGCATGTAATTTAGGCTCATTTTAATCCTCTCCACATGACGCAGGAAAGCAGGCTCCTGCTCTCAGAAGGGGGTCCCCCAGAAGTGAAACATACATTGGCTCAATCTTCTGACAGCAGGAAGCACATGATCACAAGAAGCTCTACTGACTGTTTTTAACTCCAGCATCAACTAGTTGTGTTCTTGTGTCACAGACCCAGCAAACCAACTGTGCAAAGGGATGAGTAAGATGAAATGTAAGAAGGAAATTGTTGAATGAATGGCATATGTGGGACTGTGGAACATGGACTCGAGAAGAAAAGGTTAGACATGAGAACCAAAAAAACTGGAAATGAATTGAATTTTAACAAGGGCAATTTGCATCTGTGCATTGGAGTAGGAAAAACTCAGGATCAAATTCTGCCCTAACTTACACTGCTGAAATGAATAGTGTTGCACAGGGTATAAGACAAGGCAGAAAAGGTTCAGTTTGAATTTCAAATTTAATTTTTAAAATATTTAACATTTCTCATTAAAACAAAGCAACTACTGTAAAAATCTAGATCTCAGATTTTTAAAAATATGTAATCCAGTCAAAGGCAGTTTTCAGGGTTTTTTTTTGTTTTCTTTTTGTTTTTTTCAGTTAAACCAGGATTTAAATCTTTGGGAAAGACTCCAATTGATTTCAATAGGCACTAGATCAGGCCCTTTAGAGGATATGAACATAAAAGTTAATCAGAGCCAAGGCTGTATCACTTACTCTTTGTGTAAAATTTAAATTTTGTAGAAGATTACAAGTAAATCCAGTCAACACAAGTGTTTGAGTTTTGTTCAAGAAGTTCAAGGCTGAAGTCTTTTAATTTATTTTTTTGATCCTTGCAATTTCCAAAGGCTTTCTTCTGACATGTTAGGTTGAAGTAGATCTAAACAAAATCTTGTGCCTAGGCAAGTGAATTAAAAAAATAAAAACAAAGGCTTAAATTTTTCAAAGCTGCCTAAAAGGAATTTGATGTCCCCATCTCTTAAAATTAATGCGTACTCGGTACCTAAATCCCTTAGATCATTGTCTCTCACCACCAGCAAGGGTCCCTGAGATCTCCTTGACACAGATTAGCAATACAGCAAGACAATCCCTTTTATGAAAAGGAATAAGAAATACTGCCCTAAATGAGTTTAAAACTCTCTACCCGAGTTATTAGCATTTTTTTCATAATACTAGTTTCTGTTTGCTCAGCAGAAGGTGACTAAAAAGAAAATTATTCTTCCAGTTTTATTGTCAAACTCTGCTGTGTAAAATGTTTTACATAAGTTCTTTGGAGAGAAAAATAATAGTGCCTGGCCAGCAGAACTCAGAGTCAGGGTCCCTGCTCTCACTGAACTTAGAAACACATCAGGGCAGGTGCCTTATCTAGCTCTGTACCTCCTCAGCTCCCCAGCAAGGACTTGTAAGATCAAGCCATATGGGAGTTCCTCTGCTATTTACTTCACTCAGTTGGAGGAGGTGGGATTCCCATCCTGCATGTTTTAGGAGGTGCCCAGGAACAGTGTAACTTCTGGATTGCTGACCTTAGGAGCTTCTGGGCAGCAAGGCTCCACTTCTCCCCTTAGACTGCTCAAGAGGGGAATCCTGTAAATTTTGATGCTCATCAGTGAAAACATTTTTTCACGGGTTTGTATGTGTATGATGAAATTGACATTTACCAATGTTTAATGATAGAAATCTAACCCTACCAAGGCTTCGTATGTCAGTAATGGCTATGATGAAGGGGTGTGTCTTTGATTCAGGTTTTATTGGAATGCGTAAGGTAAATTTTCACATCAATAATATTATCATCCAAATGTATGGATTTATGGGTAAAGGAATATTTATATAAGAATCTCACCATTTACTGGATATTAACATTTTTTTGTTTGTGAATAATTAACAGTGGGTGGGTGTCTCAGATTCTTAAAACCTGTAGTACCACACCCTTTGCATGGAAATTAAGGGATCCCATGACCCTTTTCGTAAGAGAAGGGATTTGGTCCAGTGTCATTTGCCAAAATATTTTTTCCTTCCATGTTGTTTTGCTGTATGCTGGGTAATCGCCTTCCTCCATTTCAGAAGTGGCTACATTTCAGTAGTGCAGCATTTATATAGTTTGAAAGTGAATTAGGATCCTTAGTGAGTGAAAAAAGTAATATATATACACATATCTATGAGACATTAAATATATAATGGTTATTTTGTCACGTGCATGCTTTGTTTGGGGTCTGCACCAACAGCCATGTTTTTTTTATGATTTTCTAACCATTCAGTGGTTTTTTTCACACAGCCCCCTCCAAAAAAGAAACAAACAAACAAACAAACAAACTAAAACCAACCTGTAGTGGATGGGGTATGTTTCCTATTCCGTTGTTCAGCATTTAAAACTTAAATATTGTGACTCACATTCTCTGGTTTAGTTTGTTTATTTAATCCCTCTGCTTGAAGTATATAACCTTCCAAACACTGGGTAAGGCTGAAAAGTCCCACGGGCTGTGGGATCCTTTTGTTTCTCGCATCTCTTTTTGTATGCAAAGCATTCATACGGCACGATTGAGTGAATAGATCTTTGTCCAGGACCTGGTGAAAGCAGAATAGTGAAAATCTGCAGCAATGCTATTCTGTATGTTAGAGGCATTGTAAACTCCTCCTCACCCATATTTAATGTACTATTGTACATCCAAAGCCCTTTCATAGTGAGACAGGCTGTGATTTGGGTTTTGGAAACCAGTGTAGTGTTACGCTCTATTCTATTTCGTTATAGACAACTGTCTGCTTATACCACTGTTTTATTTTATTATTAAGCTCAACACTTGTTTCACTAATGGGCTTTAGATGTGTGTGCCTGGCATTCTGCAAATGTTTAGCTAACATTTCATGTAAGGAGGATTTCTAGTATTGGAACACTGACACTGTTTCATTGCTTTTTAAATATTGTTGAAAGAATTAATGGTGAATCATAAAACCAAATATCAAAAGTAATTGTTTGCTTTCATTCGTAACTAAAGTTATTTTTGTAACAGCTTGCAGGAAAGTTTCTGCCTTTGCAAGTTATTTGCATATTAAATGTTTTCCCCGCCCACCCCCTTTTTATTTTAAAATGTTTTTAGTGAATTTACTGCTGATGCGGGCTACCCACCACCTGGCGCTGGAGAGTAAAATTCTCTCTTTAGACACAGAACTTGGGAGCAAACAGGGCAAGCTACCTATATACTGCCCCATCCATGTGCCTGGCCTCTGTTCTGGAAGGCTCGCTTCTGGGGTAGGGGAGGGCAAAGTTCATTTTCCACGCTTGTTTCATGACTGTTAGCTGAGACTGAGAACAAAGGTGCCGATTATCACCAGTCATTTGTGTTAGGGGGCCGAATTCAGTCTGAAGCTAATGAGTGTGCTGGATTTTACCTATATTTTTTTTGAAAGATGGAATGAATTGAAATATATTTGGGAATGTATTCAGGGTAAGGCTTGTATTATCTTATTTCATTGTTGCAATACATTGTGAAGAGATGAGCAAATAGAGTGATTAGTATTTATTTTGAATTCCATATACTAGAAATTGGGATTGAGGGTAATGTTCAGAAATTCAAGCGGCTGAGAAGGATTAAGTGGAGAAGACTTTGGATATCAGAGACTCAGAAAGAAGGCGCACTTGTTTTAAAAAAGGATATCTATCAGATAATACATCCATAGTGGTGGTGATCATAATGAAATTAATATGAATTTGGGTGTGAAAGTGGTTGAAGCAGTATGAGTGAAAACAAATGTCTGTCGTTGGTATTCAAGTAAATGTCAAAGAGCTGATTCTGACATCCTTATTCACCCTGAATACCACCTTACTCCATGAATGGTCACATAGACTTCAGTGGCACCATTTATGGAATAAAGTGCTAATCAACATGGGTACGGTTATAAGAATCTGGTCCTATCACTTTAGCCAGGCTCATTTTTTGTGTATTTTAGAATTTGTTCAGTGAAAGCATGACAGCTCTAAGCAAAACCAAATACACTTGCACTGATGTCTAAGGGTTTGTTCAAAGGATCAAATTCTGTGTTCTCAGACTTGTGCAATGCCACTGATGCAGTAGAGGTGCCCTGATATCACGCAGAAAAACATACGGAATATAAGAGTCTGCAGATTTTTGTGCACTTCTTTTGCCTTCTCTTCCAGACTGATAAGGTGGAGAGGTGAGATTTCAGAATATTTCAACACTAACATGGAAATAGACATCACGTAAGAAGCAGTGTAATTTATAGTTTGAGTAAAGGTCTGGAGGTCAGAAGGTCAGGATTCTATTTTCAGTTTTATCACAAAACTAGCTGTGAGAACTTAAGTGAGTTGCTTAACTTCTCTGTGCTTTATTTTATCCATTTGTCAAACAGGGATGATGCCTGCACTACACCAGTTTCTCAGGGTTGTTCCATTGTTGAGACTTAACTAGTTACAATTTGTAAAGTGCTTTGATGTTTTCAGGTGAAGTATGTTATAGAAGAGCAAAGTATTTTTCCCTTTATGGACAATAATGGTCAAACATACTTTTCAACATGTAGCAGGTAGCAAGTAGGCAGAGTTGGGAGGACTTCTCAGGGTTAAATGCCAACGGTTGACCTTCACAGCATCATGACCTTGATGTAAAATTTTCAGATTGATGATGCTGTGAAGAGGTGTAAAGAGACCAAAAATTCTCTTTTCCTTTGTCTTTCTCCTTTAAGACGGTTGGATGAATATCTAGTTGGCCAGATTTTTTTCAAAATGATCAATGATTTTGAGTGCCTCAGTTTCTGGGTGCCCAATTTCAAACATCTTCAAGTGGCATGATTTTTGGGAAGTACTTGCCCTCTGAAAATCAGGCCTTTCTAAGGCCTCTCAAGTTGGGCACCTAGATATTAAGACACTAAAAATCGTTGTCAGCTTCTGAAAATCTTGGCCAAGATTTTTTAATTTACAGCTTTATTTAGATATCTCTGAAGAGATTTTTATAATAATAGTCTCTGCCTGGAACCACCCCAATTTATGCTGTCATCCATCAGCCTCTTACAAGCTAAGTATCAAACTGGGCCACTGGAGGAAAAGGAGAATGTAGAGGGGATCAGGGCCAGGTTTGACTCTTCTCTGTCCTTTTTATGGTAATATGAAACCCTGAGGCTCAACAGAGAGCTGTCTTAGTTTTCTTGGAAGCTCAGAGGATGGGACAAGCCTTTCCATGGGGCACACAAGGGTATGGGGTAATCTCATTGCAAAATCTCCCTGCTCAAGGGCCAGTCACAACTTACCTGTTACCATGAGGGAAGGGTGGGTCAGCAGTTGGATAAGAAATCTTCATCTAATACCTATGTGCTATAAAAAGATGTGTTGGTGATTCAGCATGTGCCCTCTTTTCTTTGAGTTGTATTAAACCAATACCATTTGTGAAGTTGGATGGGTAGGGCTCTAGAGGCAGGTCTCCTACTTTGTTCTGAACCCTTCCATGTTACGCAATGGCAAATTCTCCCAGTCCAACTACCTCCATAATCTATCAAATCCTTCCTTTGCTTTCTAACTTCGCTATGTAAAACCCTGTTTTTACTTTAGTTGTTGCCAGTATTACAAAGCAGTCCTTGAGTCCTGTCAGTTATCTCTGTCCTAGATGATACTTTCCTTGTGCACTTCCACAGTGTTGTAGACCATCGGGTGGCTAGTACTAAAAAGAAAATTTTAGTAAACTATAGTAAGAACCTCAATCTTCATGATGTCTGCTTACACACATTGATCATGTTACACTGATGAGCTGTGAAATTGAATCTGGAGGTGCTGCTGTTGTGGGTGTGGAAGACCAGCACCCAAACTTAGTAGGCATAAAATGAAATATAGTCATGAAACAGCCTGGAAGTGCATAAAGCCACATTACTCCAGTAACATCCAGTGCCACAAGAAATCTTCTCCCCGTTAATTAATAATACTTTGCACTTATATGACTTCTTTTATTGAAGCATTTTTACAAACATTATGGGCTTGCTTCTGCTCTGATGAAATCAGAGACAAAATTCCCATTGGTCTTAATGGTGCAGAATTGGTTGCTAATTTATTAAACTTCTTGAGTAGATAAATTCCTCACATTTCAGCCTGGCCATAAGCCAAGGGAGTAAATAACACTGACACTGCTTGAATACAGATATTCACTAGCCTGACCATGAATCTGATTTTTGAGACGTATTGAGCACCCACCACTCCAGGTGAGCACCTCTGAAAATCAGGTGTATGGTATAAAAATTGGAAATCCAAAATGAGAGGCTCCTTTTGAAAATACTGCTCTAAAAGAGGTGGCCAGAGTCATGTCATGAGTCAGTGGTAGACCTGGGAATAGAACCTAGGCATCCTAACTCATACTGCTCTGTTTCAACCAGTAGATCACATTCCCATCTCATCCATGGTAGAGATATACTGCCACAGCCATGTGGGGACTATGAACGAATCAATCAAATTCAAGAATGACAATTCATGTCAAGTTTTTACGTATCAAGTGGTTTGATACTTACTTTCTAAAAACAATGACGATTCCTAGATAAAATGCCTCGAGATGGACTTAAGCTTTTAACTACATTATTACATTAATTGAAAACAATATTGATAGAATGTTGTAGTATTCACTAAACAAAAAATAAAAACAAAGGTGTTTCGAATTAAAGTTCTCTAAACAACTCCCACATACTCAAACACTATCTCAGAGGTTCTTCACACATGGCCCAATCTGCACACAGCTGCAACCCATGGGACACCTTCATTACCATACAGCTGTTGGGTGGATGTGGACCACATAAGACATAGAGGAACTGTATATTTAGCCCCCAATAGTAAATAGATTGGCCACCATCATTGTGGAATACACCAAAATCTCACGTCTTATCTATAAAAATACAGAAATAACATCTTCCCATCATCATTCTATTTTGAACCATGAAATGTAATCTAATTGATATCCACTTTGTGTATACAAAATAGAAAGCTCACTGTATCTATACAAAGTAGAACGCTCACTGTATCTACTTAATTCATATTTCCAGTATGGCTCGAGACCATACTCTTAGAAACAGATCGAGTATACACCTTTGCTCCATTTACTATGTGCGAATGGCAACAGGTGCCTGAGTAACACAAATAGCCAAACATGCAGGGGAGGATATGTGTAGAATGCATTATATTTTTATTTGTAGCCGAAAATCTAAAAGATTTAAAATATGCAATAATTATAATATACCAATGTTCCATTAGGTGGGCACAGAGGTTTTTATAATAATTGAATCTTTATTATTTAGGCTTGCTTTTTAGCAACAGCCTGAAATATCCATCTTTTTGTATAGGTATGGAAACCTGGAGACCTCAAACTGTGAAGAAAATGGGACCCAGAACTCCTCAGAATCCAAAACAGTGCTCAGGAAGTAAGTGTGGTTTCATGCTGTACAGTCAAACCTTGGTCAGGATTTGCTATTGAGAATGGATGTGGTCAATGTGATCCCCCTTATCTTTGAAAATACACAGCAACCTATGTTAATTTTAATAATCCAAAGCAGTAACTTTGGCATAACTCTATCCCATAATACAAACATCACATCTCTGCAGGAGACAGAAGAACTCCCCAGAGCAGTGTTTCATGTGTTGTCCAACATATTATGCGTGAGAAATTGAACACGATTGTTTCCCTTGCTTTTCATAGTCACAAAAATACATGATGATTCTCTATTATTGATTTTATTTTGTGTTATGATAGTGCCTATAAACAAGTGCCTATAGGGATAGTGTCTATGGGGAGATGAGAGCCTCCTGATGCCAGGCTCTGTACATGATTCTAAGTTTATATTTATGTTTTGATGGATTGATATGTTGTGCAAAATGTTGGAGCTATTTAAAAACATTAACTATATAAGAATAGTTGTCTTTCTCTCTTTTTAGTCACATGCAGAATATTCTTTATCATTAGAGCCCTGAAGATCTGTGGATATCTGCATCAGATGTGCAGGTGCAGATATCTGCAGCCCCATTGTTGCGGATTGGCCCGTGGATGCGGATTCTATTTTTATGATCGATCCCTACAGCTGCTGCTATGAACTGCTGTGCTTCAGCAGCACACAGGGGAACAAGGAAGCACTCAAAGAGTCTCCAGCCAATCTCTCCCAGCTCAGCTCTGATTGTGATCTGCCAGCCAATCAGAGACTCAGTCACAGCAGGCTAGATCTTGGAGAGCCACCACTCACTGTTAGTCAGTCAGCATGCTAGCCTTTGATTGGCTCATTCCCCATGCCTGTCCCACCCACAACTTCATTTTCTTGGTTGCGGTTTGCATGCCATGCTGTCAATCAGAGATTTTATTGGTGGCCAAGGAAATCTGATTGATAGCACAGCGTGTGAACTGGGTCAATCTAATTTTCTAATGTAGATCTCCCCCGATTTGCTTGGTGATCTTTGGCAAATTGCTTAACCTCTCTGAATCTTCCAGTTTCTCCATCTGAAAAACACCAGTAACAAAACTTAATCTATAGGAGTGTAGCAATGCTTACTTCTTGTTTGTAAAATCCTATGAGATCCTCAGTAGAAGGATCTACTCAGAGAAAAAGTATTATCCTGTATTAATTTTTAGTTAAACATTGCTGATCACCTTTAAATAAACGAGGTCAGAAATTACGAGCCAACCATTGCTAGGTTTGAGAGTTTGGAAGATGAAAGGTACTGTCTGTCAAGTCATCCATACTGGGCTCAGCATAGCAGCTTGACTGATTCCTCTCTGCTTGGATTGCCCCCCCTGTTTTGTCATAAAGTGCTTGTTCAGGGCCATGTGGTAGTTTTAAAATATGTCAGAAATATAAAGAAGGCAGTAAAATATGGTGGATAGAGAAAATGGCTGAAAGCCAAAGGGTGCCGGGCTCGAATCCAAGCTGAGCTATTGAATCCCTCATGACTTTAGGCAAGTCATTTGACCTTTCTGTTTGGGACAACCCAGCCATAAAACTTGAGCTAAAGCAAGATTGTATTAGAAAATAGATACTGGATTTGAGTGAGTAGCATGGAAAAAATAAATGGCTGATGACCACATATATCTAATATAGACAGTATGTAGTGATGTGGTGTAGGATGGGGCTTTTCTCAGCATGAATTTGAGATGAGGGTGTTACTCACAACTGGTGAATTTTAGATCATTGCACCTTTTGAAATGTACCATTGGAAAAACAGATACTGAAAATGTGATTGGAAAATGTACCAAGATAGAAGGAAAAATATAAGGGGGAAAATGAATGCAGAGGGAGGAAAGAAGAGAAAACAAAAATGGAGAAGGTACATTCACCAGTATAAATCCAGAGAGACTCCAATGTCTTGGGGGGGGGGGGGGGGGTGTTAATCTGAATTTATACCCATGGAGGAGTAAAATTTGACCCTGAATATAAATTCGAGAGCAAATAGTTGTAAATACTAATAGTATCTTTTCACTGATATTGTTATTCAGTACATGTGCAAAATAAGTACCTATTGCATGTCAAGTATGTGGAAGTGAGGAAGTAACAGAAATAGCATTTTAACATGATTACTGTTTTTTAAGCAGCACTGCCTCACACACTTCACCAGACACCCTCCTGCTATTTGCTTTTCCTGCTATGCTCATAGCTTCCTCCCTCTTGTTAGGTAATTAAAACATTTTGGCACAACCACTGAATGCCAAATTGGTGCAAGTTACACTGATTTACCATTTATATACCTCTTCTGATGAATTTATATCCAGCACATAACTTATACTAACATTTCCACCACTGCTGAGTTGACTCAGAGACCTACATAGAAATGGTAACTTCTTACAGCATGTCTGAATTTTATCCCTGTTCTTTCTTTTTTCTAATATATCAAAAGTTTCATGCTAAACATTTATAACAATGCACATCAGATTAATGAATCTATAAACTGTATACATGTTTTACACAGTTGCTTTATAACTACAAATTTACAGTCATTCCTCACCATTTCCCACTGCATCTCCCTTGACTGCTCTGGCTACTTGCCTCTGACTTAAATGATAGTTTCCAAGAAGTGGATATCTGGTCATCATGAAACACATGGCATTGGTAACTCAGCCTTTCTCTTGGCTTGTGATTCTAATTCAGATATAATTTCATGAACTCATTTCTCATAGAAGAGAAAATTGATACATTGTGTGCTCACATTTTTATAAGAATGAAAGAAATATGAGGAAGAAGCGGTAGTGTTGGTCGCTAGAAATTATCTGACTCAGCATTTCTCTGTAGACAGTCTCTTTTAGGAATCATGTAGTCAACAATTTTTTTCTTTCCCGTATGTTTTACCAGCTTCCTATTGTGAGAATTCAGAGATTCAGGGGTGTGGCTAGGATTTTAGAACCTCATCATAAAATTTAAAACCACACTTCTGCTGGTTTTGTACAAATATGCTACATAAGGGTTATGATTTTAAAAACAACTTTTGGATCAGACTTAAAAAATAATGTCTTGTCTGCTCTCCATAGCTGTTAAAGATCGCATGGTTCTTTTTAAAAAAAAATAGAGGTTTGCTTTGGCATTCTGGTTCATAATAACCCTTTCCTACACTGTTGTGTACTGTGCTGTTCAAATAAGGAGTTTAGCATAAAAGAATAAATGAAGCAAAGCAAAATTAAAAATAATCCATATCAAAAGTAGAACTATGGGAAGAAATAAGAAAGCTTATTAAAGGTACAGCAATAGAATAGAATACATTGAATGCCCAGAAGTTTACATGATAGACCAGTTAGCTTATTGACAACTAGATTGTATAGTTTAGATGTGTGATTGTGTTGTCTTGTTACCTTGCAACCAACATATAGGGAAAATCATATACACCAGAGGTGTACTGGGAATAGTGCTAAAGACCCCACAGGCTACCTGGGCATTAGCCAAGGGAGACTAAAAAGAGAAAGTTATATCCATGCTATTTCAGGCCCCTTTTAAGTGCTCTGTGAAGTGGATCAGCCAATCCACGTTGTTTAGGGGTGCCAGGTTTATTGAAATTGTTTAGTATATTGTGATAGATAAGACAAAACTTTAAAAAATATCCTTTAGTCACAGTGATCCACGTTCACAGAATAGACACCATAGCAGTGGTGTACAGGTCCTCAGTCAACAATTTGGCATTGATAGGTTGTATTCTGTATGAATAACTCTGAAGAAACTCACTCTCCATCTCTACTCCCAAGAAGGTAGTGTTAAGTTTGAATTCAAGGCTCGTTTAGTGTAGACAGACAGCTGTACTCATATGGGCATCATCCCAGATGTGTTAGAGGCAATGCATTAAAGAAGCTGAACATTTCCCACAGTTAAGACAGCCAAGGCCAATCGGAAGGTGGGTGCGTGGGTGGGTGAGGGGAGGGGTCGCAGGGTCGTGAGGGCCTCAAGCTCAAAGAGGGCCTCCAATTCAGATACTTGTTAATTTTTTTGTTAACTGATCTGCTTTATTTTGTTTTATGTGTCATCATTTTTTAATGTTTATTATGGCTAGGGCCTTTAAAAGCTTAAAGTAGCCCAGACCTCTGGAACTTCTGAGAGGGCCTGAAGACAGCAAGCATTTAGACCTGGCCAGAGCTCATTCAGGAGAGATGGAGATTAGTAAAGCCTTTTCAGTCCAAAGTGTTGCATCAGCTTGTACATGTTGCAGATCAGTGCTTTAAATAGATACGAGAGCCTGTGTAGTGTTGAGATCACTTGCCTCTGGTTCACCGCTGGGGTTGTGACATTGAGCATGGCTGATAAGCAGCACATTATACACTCCCGCTAACAGTGCTTAGAATCTAGTCATCACCTTGAAGGATTCACAGTAGAGGTCATAGAAGTAGTGAATTAGGCTTCTGCACTACAGGTAAGAAGTGTTTAGTCTAAATTTAGAAGCCCATTTGTAATAAAGTGGGACATTAATGTTAAGAGGTTGCCATAAAGAAAGGTTGCTGTAAATATGATTTGGTCATATTTATTCAGTGTCCTGATACTTGCATATATTCTGCAAGTAAACCCTTTAGGCATCTTTTTGAGTAATCTGATTTGGAGAGACACAAGAAAATGTTGTCTGGAAACAGAGTGTGATGTTATATTCTTACCTGTATGCCTCAGACCTTTTAGCCAGTGGAATTTCTACTCCAAAAGTATCAATGGGCATGGCAAACAGAATCTAATAACAGTAATGGAAATGTTTCACACATGTTACACGGTAAAGAAAATGAATCACATTTAAATCTGTTAGTCTACACTGACGGTTTTGAGGGGAAATAGAAAAGCTAAAAACTTCAGTAAAGTTATATTTCTCAAAGATACTGAAAAGAAAGCTACAGATTCAGAAAAATGGCCTCTCTGATCATGGTATCAGATATTTAGTAGGCATTGTTAGTTAGCTTCACAGTATTTATTTAAATTATTGATATGTCTTTGCAGCATAGTGAAGCCATATTAAGAGCACTGTGAAAAAGGATGTTACTTGTCTCAACCAGACTAAGTGAGGTTCAAGAAACATACAAACGTGCTTTTGTAGAGCAAAGAATCAGTAAGCTTCAAACCCCCTGGAAGCTCGCGAATAGCTCTCCTCTCCCATATTCTCAAGCATTATTCCTGTACCAGCATGACAGAGGACTGAGGTTTGAGTCCCAAATGAACAGGCGCCCAGCAGAGTTCCTTTTAATCCACATCCAGGAAGATAGAAACAGAGAAGACAGCACTCCTTCTAAAATTGGGTTCAGTTTTACCAGTTTGGAGTGGATTGACATCCCCTCTGTATCAATCAAGCAACAGGAAGCCAAAATGAATCAAAATATCTCTAAACACTTGGTGACTTTGCTCACTCAGTGTCAATGGACGTGCTTTAGCTAGAACTATAAAAGGAACGTGGAATCTGATGCAGGAAGTGAATCAAGCATCAAGTTAATGCCTAACCCTTCCCTCTCTGGTTGCACAGGATGCTTCCATAAAGCCTCTCTGATGTTCTGTGAGGTTCAGCTCTAAGAAATGAAGCACTACAGTGTTCTTGCTAATTATAAAAATACTGGAAACTGCTATACCAATACCAATATTGCGATGTTTTGGGCTATTGTTATAGATTAATTGTGGGGATGTGTTATTTTTAATGAATGTCTTTATGTCGTTAGAGTTTGTGACAGAGAATTTGCCTTTTGTTACCTGTTGAGCTTATTATTTCAACTGGAAAGGGCCTTGTGCAGTTACAGTGCTGTATAAATAATAATATTGCCTAAATACTGGACTTTAGGGAAACAGACATTGAAGGAATGTGAGACAATTGAAAGAAAGTGGGCTTGAATTCTCTCATGCCTGGGAAATCCATAGTGGGAATCATTAAAGATTCATGGGGAAGCAACAATCAACGTTTGTTCCAGTAAAAACAATGAAACTTAAAAATCCTAACAGAAAACAATGTGGTTACGTGAGGAGAAGGAAAGAGCCAAATCGAGGGCTTCATAAGGACTGGAGGACTGGGAGAGTTTCAAGAACAAGAGGAACCAAGTAAAAGGAATCACTAGAGGAACAAATAGAAACTGAGAGTATTCTCAGTTAACATGAAAAAGAGTCAACAGAGCTCTTCAAATAGTCACTTCACACACGTCTTTTAGGAAGAAGAAGTTGGGGATCTCCCACCAAACAATAATCTTACCCAAGTAAATGTCTTGCAGGGGCAAGAGAAGAGGAGCAAGACATTCTACAGATAGCAACTGCATTGCTGATAAAAGGGTTTGATGTATTCAAAGGAACAAAGGTCCATGGGAAGGAAATCTGTGAACCTTTGGCTGACATTTGTATGAGGTTTTCCCTGGCTTCAGAAGCTGGTTCTGAGGATTTGGAAGTAGCAAACAATGTGATTCCCATATTACTTTAGAAAAGGTAAAACTGAGACAATATGGTTGGGTTAACTTCATTTGTGAGGGAAATCTCAGAAACCAAAGTACAGTTCAGCTGCTGCTATGTAGCATGGACTTAGGAAAGGGGAGGTCATAGGAACAAATGCTTCCTGTCTGGCCAGCTGATTCAATAAGAAGCTAGTTAGTTATCTCATATAATCACATTTGCAGATATATTTGGTCCTGCTCAGAGCTGAAAGTATAGCTTATGTTCATCAGATTTCTCGTCCTGGGGATGTAGTGCTGGACTTGGCAGAATTAATCCCAGCCAAGGCACCAAGATCCCCTGTACTCATTCTTTAATACCAGTTGGAGGAAGAAAAATACTGACTGGCTTCCTTGGCAGAGAGAGGTCCCCAAAATTCCCATCTGGACCTAAGGATTCCTTTGCTTGATCCCCACATTAGCACTTTCTCCCTCAAGGTCCCACGTTGTAGCTATCTCCTAGCCCAAGGTTCAGCACCCCCCGCAAGCATGCGAAACTTGGCACGCGGGCCAATCCTGAGCAGCACGTGGCACTGCTAAAGCCCCCCCCTGCTGGCCCCGCCCCCCAGTGGGACCTGGGGTCGCAAGAGCTGCATGCCACTGCTCCAGGCCCCTCCTTGCATACTTCCCCACTGAGGAGTGCGGCCAGCAGGGAAAAAGAAGTCGCAGTCCGCGGGGCTCCTATCTCCTGCTGGCCCCAGCCCCACACTGGAGAGTGCAGCCAGGAGCCGTGTATGGGGGGGTGGGGCCAGCAGGGAGAACGAGACCCTGGCCCCACCCCTGGCACCTTTCGGCTCCACCTGACTCCTGTCCTAGCCTGTCAATTCTACTCCAGAATCAATTGATGGAGTTGCTGTTAAGAGATATGAAGGACTCTCTCCTGCTAGTTGTCCATGTGCTCCCCATCCTTCTATCTCTGTTCACTGGACATAAAAAAAATCTTCAGGGCTGCTGCAGTATCTTCGTAATGTGTCACAGCATTGGGGTATTGCATTGAATTATGGGGGTGTAACATGAGCTAATGAGTGGTTTCCTGTGGACCCATTTTGAAAGGTGACAAAACTACAGCTCTTCAACCCCCCTCCCATGCTTCCTGCCCCCCAACAATGGGCTGAGTGAGGATTTTAAAATTTTAGAGTCAGGGTTCATATCAGTGGAGCCAAAGAGGCCAGGATTGCTTCTAGTCTAGTGACTGAAAGATTAAACGCAGTACTGAATAGAGCCCACATTGTGCGGTTCTCAAGACAGGAATTTCAAATCAAATGTTCTGTTGCAGCCCACAAATATGCAGTACAGTATACATACAATGTGGGAACAGACAAAGATTTATAGCTTACATTCCCGCCATGAAGAATGGATTCTACAATGCTGCTTTCCTGTCTGAGATCTTGGAAGTCTCAAATTCCTATGTTTCTTGGTCTATCAAGTACAGTGAGTTTCTTCCCAGGGACATCAAACACAAAACTGCTACAAGATTTGGGCACTTGTCCAGCCTTTTTTCTTGAATGCTTCCCTCCCTAACATACTGATTAAACAATCAGACGATAGGAGGTCAGTGGCATACAGTCACTGTCTGCACAGTGTTTTTTTTTTCCTTTTCTTTTCCCCTCTTCACTGAAATTATTTTTCTGGCAAAATCAATGTCTGTAACTGCCGTGAACTTTTCAACTCCTGTCTGAGAGACTGAGTTTGTGTTATACTCTGTTTATTTTTCAGTGTATGAAAGTGCCTGTCATCAAAGCCTCTAGAAACTGCACTAAATATAAAAATGTGTTAAACAGTATTAGCACTTAAAAAAACCCCTCAGAGCTATAAATGAGCTCTCACTTCCAAATCATCCCCAAAAGGGCAGAAGGCTGAAAGGTCAACTTACCCAGTACCCTGAAATTCAACAGACTGGTTGTTTGTTGTAAAACTACGTTAAGCACCTGGTACCTCCAAAAAAGCAAGACATCTCTTTAAAATACAGCATGAGCACACACACCGGAACAGCTGCATTTGAAATAAAAGTAATTTTTAAGCTAATCTCTGATTTGAGAAATGAGTGAGCTTGTTCAATGAAAAATGTTAACAGTGAAATGGAAACGCCTGAGCCATTCAGAACAATAAAATCGATAACCCACAAAGGGCTTAGTTTCTGAAATCCTTACTCAGCTTTCAATCATAGGGATTGTTGACTGAATAAGGACTGAATAAAGATGGCAGGATTTGGCTGCAAGTGAACCTTCTGAGTTGTATGAGTTGAGTTGATGAAGAAGCCCAAAACCAAGAGAGTTTTGGGTGTTTTCATCCTTGGTTGTTAATATTTTGTGCAGCTCTGTTCTTGTAATTATAAGTTGCCCCAGCAGGCTGATCTAACCAAGTAATATTACTGTCAGCTTTCAAAGCTGTGCGTCTACACGTGTAAATTAAGTCAGCTTAAGCTTGCTTAAGTTGACTTAATTTACTCTGCGTCTACACTACACTTTCCTTAAGTCAACTTAAGGAAAAATTAAGTCGACTTTATTAAACCTACTTTTAAGTTGACTTTCTGCTTAAGTCGACTTTCTAAAGTCGACTAAAGTCAGTGTAGAGGTGGAGGAGCCCTAAGTCAACTCTAAATCGACTTAGGGCTCTCCAGGACTTCCCCTCTGCCCTCCCTGCCAGGGTGGCTGGCACAGGGAGAGCCTGGCATGCCCCCCCACAGGACAGGGCAGAGCCCTGCTCACTCTGCCCCTGTGCCCTGCCAGGGTCCCTGTCCCCCTTTAACCCATTGTACCCAGGTACAATGGGGCAAAGGCTGAGCCCCCTGGCACTTGGCAAGGGGTGCCCCCCCTGCCACCGTGGACCAGTCCCAGGTCCACCTAGCCCCTCTAAATTGACCTAGGCATCCAGTGTGGACGCTCTAGGTCGACTTTGTAGGGTCCCCCCAAAGTGGACTTAAAATTTAAGTGTAGACATGCTAAGTTGACTTAAAGTAGACTTTGTTAAGTTGACTTAGCTAAATCGACTTAAATTAACAAGTGTAGACATAGCCACTCTGACTAAAAGAGCAGGTTGCTTGCCATATTATGGAAGGGAATGGAAGAAACCTTAGTTTAAAATAGGAAATGTTTGCAAAATAACATGTCAAAATAGGCATAAAAACTTATTGGCTGTATGCAGAAAGACAATGGAGTAGAGTTTGAAGATAGAACAGAGTGTGATAGAGAAACCTCAAAAGCTTTAGCATTTGGATTTATTTTGCCTGCTTAGCTGTAGTTTATTCAAACAACCTGCATTTCTTGTGTCTGCTAAACTGAAAGAGAAACATTGCAAAAACCGGCACAAACACAGAAGTACAAAGGTACAAGAAAATGATAAATAAGAAAAAATCAATTTGGTTTGTGTTTTGGGGGAAGGTTGTATGTGTTTGGAGCAGGGCTGTTTCTGTTATCTGAACCATTTCACCGCTGTCCCGTGGTACCTTTTCTGATAGACACACTGGAAATAGATAGGAGGGATTTGGTGCTGGTATATAGAGTGGATCTCATTCTCCACTGTCTTGCATCTTTGCAGAGTGATTGAGCATCTAAATTCAGTGGTGTAAATAAAGAAAAACTCCACTGTAGTCAATGGTAAAATCTGTCTAAATGAGATTTGTTGGCATTTTTGCATGAGGTTTTACTCTAATCAGAACTTCCTGTTCACTTACAGCAGTAGTAATTTATTGCACTTATTTATATCCTGTTTGCAGAGGTGTAAATGACAAGTGATGTGTGTGTGTGTGTGTGTGTGTGTGTGTGTGTGTGTGTGTGTGTGTGT
>ML685794.1:7776658-7793121 GCA_007922175.1 Pelusios castaneus
TGTGTGTGTGTGTGTGTGTGTGTGTGTGTGTGTGTGTGTGTGTGTGTACTGTGTATATATAGTCAATCAATCAATCTTTTCCAATGTATTTCTTTTCAGTGCAATAGCTTCACTCTTGAGAGCCTGGCTTCACCAGTGCTCTGAAGACTTCAGAGAGCTACCCAATTATCCTTGTTTGCAGAAATTGCTGGATTACCTTAAACAGAGCATGCCAGGCTCTGACACGGAGAGAAGGGCACAAAACCTCCTAGAGCAGTTCCAGAAGCAAGAAGTGAAAAATGAAAGTAAGTTACATTTTTGCACTGCTATTATTGCCCGATCTCTCAGACTATCCCCAAACCGTACATTTTCAGGGCAAATCTTACAGGGTGTATGATTTTGATCTCATTTATAGTGGTGTAGATCAAGAATGACTCCATTGAAATCAGTGGGGTTACAATGGGTGTAAAATTGAGCCTTTTGTACTTTTGCTTAGCTGTTTACATGTTGAATCCCACAGAGATGGTACCTACTGTAGGGGATGAAATACAAACGTGTTTTGAAGAACTCTGCCACTGCACAGAAGTTGCTGCAGTAGACACATAGTTAATTGCCATTGCATTCTCTATTTTCAGAGTAAAACCACAGCTGCTCTCTCATTAAATAAATAAATAAAAATCCCATCAAATTTTACTGTGCTGTGAACAAATGCAGTGTCAGTCACAAGCCTTTTTGTCATAAAACTTCTCTTCCCAGTTACCACTATGTCAAAGGAAATGCCTCTGGCTGTTTTTTCCTATTTGAGTAGCCTGGGGCTGCTGACATTCAAGGACAGGAAAAATTTACTTTACCAGGTCAAAGATCCACTGAAACAATAGTGAGGTGTAGTAACAAAAATGCTGCGTACAGTGTCAAACCCGACACATAGTCCATACCCCAGTTAGAAAGTTTCCTGTGACGTAATTAGCATAGCTAGAAAGTTACTGGAATTTGTGCAGAGTACAAACCAGATTCAGTGTCCAGGTTTGATAGAGGAGTGAAAGGAAATGATACATGAAATGAGAGGGAAGAAGACAAACAACAAAAAAGTAGCATTTCATCTCCTAGACATTACCTGCCAGAATTTCCAGAAATGAAGACTTTTTGAATAATCAGACACAGTAACAAATGAATTCATTCATTTAAGTCTGTATAGAAAGGTCTATTGCATAAAATCCAAATGTTCTTCTCATTAGAAACATGCAAGTCTACAGTGTGTCTAATGATGTTCTTTCTTGGATTTGGTTCCAGCAGGCCAAACAATGAAAGTCCAAAGGCGCTATATTTAGTTCCAACTGTTGTTCAAAAGGAAAAGAAGTTCCCAGGCACTCAGCGCCTGCACTTATTTCCTGAAGTAACACTTGAAACAGTTCCTGCTTGAGTCATAGGCACTTCACTTGAGCGAGAATAAAATTATTTGAATGCAGAAAGGATAAAGGTAGTTAATAAAATGAAAAAGAGAGACTGGAGTTAATTTGAGTGTCTGATGGGAGCTGATCTATCGTGGTCGCTCATTTTATTCTATGTCTGCTCACCTTATTGAAAACTAAAACTGTTTTATTTCAAAGTTCATTAATGCATTGTCCATAATCAGCTTTGACAACATAATAATAATCATTGTTATAATTTAATGTTCTAAATTGACATGGAATTTTATAAATATATGCCCTGATCTGGCAATCTGATTCATATCAGCAGACCTCTATGGGGCTGTGCTCATGTCCATCCTTTGGGCATTAGATTGCAAGATCATAGCCATAGAGACTACATGTTCTCTGCCCCAAAGAGAGCTTGCAACTTAAAAATATGAGCTCAAGCAAGCTCAGCCGTTCAGGAGCAGGTGTGTATGGTGATTACTGTTGATGTCAAAAAGAGTGTAGCGGCTTTAGAGGAGTGGGTGTTAAAGGAATATTTGAAGGAGGTGAGTGTTTTTCACAGATGCATCTGAGAGACTCTTTGGCTATGTCTACACTTCTTAATTTAAGTCGACTTAAACTAAGTCGACTTAGTGTGTCTCCACTTAAAAATAAAGTCGACTTAAAGGGGAACTTAGAAAGTTGACTTAGAGCATCCACAACTGGATGCCTAGGTCAACTTCTAGGGGCTAGGTGGACCTGAGAGAGGTCCACGGTGGTGGGGGGGCACCCCTTGCCCAGTGCCAGGGGGCTCAGCCTTTGCCCCATTGTACCTAGGGGCTCTGCCTTGCCCTATGGGGGGGCATGCCAGGCTCCCCCTGTGCCCCCCCCCGGCAGGGAGGGCATTGGTGTAGCCCTGGGGTAGCCCTAAGTCGACTTAGGGCTACCCCATGGCTACACGGGCTTAAGTCGACTCTAGGGAGTCGACTTAAGCCTTAGGTCTAGTGGAAAGGAGGTTTAATAAAGTCGACTTAATTTTAATTAAGTCGACTTAAGCAAGCTGCTTAAGTCGACTTAAGGAAACTGTAGTGTAGACTCAGGATAAATTAAGTCGACTTAAGCAAGCTTAAGTTGACTTAATTTACCAGTGTAGACGCAGCCTTTCAGATGTAGAGGACAAAGTGACAAAAGATGCGGAGATGAGAAGGAAAAGGAGATAAGGGGGCTGTAAAGGAAAAGGCTTGGGAGGAGCAGGAAGGTATGTAAGGGAAACCATAGCAGAAATGGAGATACGATTGTTTAAAATCTTGTGGTGTCACAGGGTTGAATTTGATGATTTAGCACACACAAAGGCAGTAGAAGGATTCCACCATGAGGCAGTGTGGTTGAAGAGAGATGATTTTCATAAACTGTTGTAATGGAATCCATTTCCATGTGCTTATTTTTATAAAATATCTTCAGATAATTAAGGCTACAGCAGACATTTGCACACACTTCTTTAGCTCTGTCAATCAGTTGGTGTAGCTGGATTCCTGCCTCTGCCTTCCAGTATTTCTGATTTGTTACGGTGGGGTCTTGCACTAATGACTGGCAGACCCAATGTGAATTACTAGAGTTTGCAAAGCAGTGAGCAAAGAGAACGCAAACATTTAAAAAAATAAGGAAGGTCCATCACGTAATGTCCTTTGTTATTTTAATAATTCTCAAGTTGAGATTTGATATGAAATACTTCATAAGACACTCTGAAATATATTTTGTCTTTTGTAAAAATAATTAATAATCAAGACTTCATTCCAACAACTTTGCTGTTAAATCTTTGTTGAGAGGTGGGAAAGTTCACCAATCTTTTTATCAGGCTCATCTTTTCTGTGTAATTTGTAAACTCTTCACAGTGAGGACTGTCTTCCACTGTGTGTCTCACTACAGTGCCTAGTATGATGGACGCCTGACATAATTTAGGATGTCTAGCCTCTATTATAAAACAGATAAAGACAAGAATAATAAAAAGCAGCTTCAATGCACTGTTTAGCATGTGTATTTCATCAAGTCATTTTATATTTTCCATGCTGGACAGATGGGTTCCATAGCACCCTCACTTTCAGCCTTGATGAGGAAGAGGAAATGGAGACTGGTGGGCCAGAAGAGTTCTCTTTTTTTCCCGAAGACCTTGTGGCTGAGCAGTTAACGTACATGGATGCGGTAAGTACTGTAAACCTTTAGGGGAAAAAGCTACTGGGGAAAATGGCAGGGCACTTAGGGTATGTGTACACTGGAGGCTCTGTTAAATCGACTTAACAAGGTCGACTTTAAGTCGACTTAATGTCGACCTTATTAAGTCAACTTAGCGAGTCCACACTGAAAACTCCTGTCGACTACCTATGTCCACACTAGCAGGTGCTAGGTCGACGGATGAGTGGTGCATTGTGGGTAGCCCTGGGAGGGGGCCTGGAGGCCAATTAGGTCAACTTAAGGGCTTTCCCTGTCTACATTGGATTAAGTCGACTTAATAAGATTGACTTAAGTGTTAAGTCGACCGTAAGAGGTGGTGTTATTAAGTCGAATTAAGGAAGCACTTAAGTCCACTTAATAAAAGCCCAGTGTGGACACAGCAGTCTGTAGGTCGACTTCGACTTTCTTAAGTCGACCTAAGTCTCCAGTGTAGACGTACCCTTAGTGTTGTGTATTTTAATTTTTCTTTTAAATCACGTTTACCAGTACAAGTATAGTGTTCCAAAAAGCTGCTAACCATTTATCAGAGCAGCAGCACAAAACTCTTTTAGGTTACCTGATCTTACTTCAGCCAGTAGGATTGTTTCATTCAGCCAAGAGATTTGAAAAATGTGTGTATGACTATATATTTCTATTTCATGGCCTTTATGCAAAGATCCAGGGTATCCCAGTATCTGTTTAATATCTGATACCTGAGGCGTCCTAGGTTGTGACCTATATCACACCCCTATCTGGACGTCTATACTTACGATCATATATGACTGTTCTTCTGGATGATATTGGTATCTTTTGATGTGCTTAAGGTGGATGGATGCATAAAGAAACAGATATGCATACATATTGTACTGTATATGTGATGTGTGTGCATTTGAGCCCCCTAACTTTTTGTCGGCCAGGGTGGAAAACATGTACCCTCCCATCCCTACCCCACCACCCTGCCCCATGCACACACAATGAACAGCAACAAAAAAAAGAAGGCTGACGCATCTGCGTGTGCAGTGGGGAAACCCAGCTGAGTACTACAGTGATACAGCATCTCCTGGAAGAAAACACTCAGGGCAACTGCCCAGCTTGCATTCCTGTGTGTGCATCCTTTCATTGCTTCAAACCAGCTACATGTTCTGAGTATTTTTTTAGCTGATCGTGATTGATTTCCTTTTTGTCTTCAAGAATATGCAGAGCAGAGTAAATTTGCAGAGCAGAGAAAATGAGCATTTATCTGTTAGTACACTCTGAGTTTTAAGATCCAGCATACTCTAAAAATATGTATTTCTACATATTAACACTGGGAGTCTCAGAGTCCTGTTGATTTACAAGTCTCTTTCTTGTTCTAGAAGCTCTTTAAGAAAGTGGTGCCCCACCACTGCTTGGGATGCATCTGGTCTCGTAGGGACAAGAAAGAAAATAAACACTTGGCTCCAACCATCAGAGCCACCATCTCTCAGTTCAACGCAGTTACCAAATGTGTCGTCAGCACCATCCTGAAGGGCAAGGAACTCAAAACACAGCAGAGGGCCAAGATCATTGAGAAGTGGATTCATATTGCACATGTAAAGCATTCGTTCTGTCTCATTTCGGTTACTGTTTGGTGGAAGGTGGGGTCATGTGCTTTGTCCACAAGTTATTTTTGACACTGACTCTCTTGGTGGCCTTGGGCAAGGTCCAGTCCTTCCCTATCCTTAAAACTGGGATGTTAATACTGCCTTATCCTGGTGCTGGTTTTGAGTCTGCTATTATTATGGGGAGAGAAGTTTGCAAAGTCAAACAATTCATCTTCTCTAGGAAAGAAATATTACTAATCTCCTTGAAGGAAATGGAATTCTGTTGATGTCATCTTAAAGTTAAACACATGAGGCCATATTTTCCAAGGAAAGTGTAACACGAATGTGATAAGGGCATTGATTGGGCCCACAAAACCCCACATAGACTGGTCAGAGGTGACGTGGGTAGGGCATGCGGGGGACAGATGCTCCTCTCCCCCTGACTTGCTGTTTGGCTTACAATGAGCTTGCTCACAAGGGCTGAGCATTCTCAGTAACAATGCTGAAGCCAGCTGCCCTCACTTTGCCCTCATTGTGTTGACAGGCATGGATGGTCTCTCTCTGGGTAGCTGGGTGGAAAGTACCCATTTACTCATTCAAATATGTGTTTTGCTTGCACACAGTCAAATGTTAATGAGTGCAGAGAATGTATGCTCATTTTTATGTGTCCCCCGTTGCGTCCTTATTTGAAAACTTGGCCCATTTTGTTGTTTTGAGAGGGGAGTTCTCTGATATCCCTTAGTTTTTCTGCCCTTTTATACTCCTCTTCACCCCTTTTATTAAACGCCCCACAGTGCTGATGACCTGCCCTATAGTTTGGGGTGGGCAGCATGTGGATGAAGCTCGCTTTGGAACAGTGCTTCTCAACTTATTTACCATTGTAGGCCGCATATGTAGCTCTCTTTGTGTTATGTGGGCAGCATCCACACAATATATATATATATACATACATACTACCTCTATGGCTCTGATGATGTCACATGGGCCGTAGTTGTGTGCTGATTGGGCTGCAAATTGAGAGCCACTGCTCTAGACCCTTGATTTGCCAGAAAGGGTCAATGGGGAGTGATCTCCCTTCAAAAGACTGAGTGCAATGATTCTGCAGCGTTCTTTTAGTCCTTGGCACCCTGGGACAGAATGGTAGGGGTGAGACACCAAGCTCCATTCCAAGTATGGGTCTTTCCATGTGGTAGCACTCTGTATTATTAATAGATCAGTGAACCCCAAGTCCTAAACTTACTAATACCTAATTTATTAAATTGCCAGGAATCATTGCATCCCTCTTGCGGCTTCATGACTTCCAACTAAACTGTGTTAGATGATTCAGGGACAATCTTTAAATATCATGAGAACATAAGAATGGCCATACTGGATCAGACTAGTGATACATCTAGCCTAGTATCTGGTCTTTCAACAGTGATCAGGGCCAGTTGCTTCAGAGGGAATGAACAGAACAGGGTAATTTTTCATCCATCCTCCAATGTTAACTGTTTGAATCAGATATCAGATGATATTAAGAACAGCCTCTGAAGTGCTACAGAATATTTCAATGTAAGAACTGCCGCACTGGATCAGACCAGTGGTCCATCTGGCCCAGTATCCTGTCTCTGACAGTGGTCAGTACTGGAACTTCAGGAGGATTATCCAAAACAGGATAATTGAAGTGATCCATCTGTCTTCCCATTCCAGCTTCTGGCAATCTGAAGTTTAAGGTTGCCCTGAACATGAAATTGCATCCCTGAACATCTGGGTTAATAGCCATTAATGGATCTAACTTCCATGAACTTATCTAGTTCTTTTTTTTAACCCAGTTATACTTTTGGCCATCACAACAGCCCATGGTAATGAGTTCCACAAGTTAACTGTATCTTACGTGGCAAAAGTATTTCCTCTTGTTTGTAAACCTGCTGCCTATTCATATCATCAAGATAATCCCTGGTTTTTGTATTGTGTGAAAGGGTAAATAACACTTCTCTATTCACTTTTTCTTCACCATTCATGATTTTATAGACTTCCATCATATCCCCCTTTAGTCATCACTTTTTGAACCTGAACGGCCCTAATCTTTTCAGTCTGTCCTAATATGGAAGCTGTAGCATACCCTTGATCGTCTGTGTTGTCCTTCTCTGAACCTTTTCTAGTTTCTTTTTGAGATATGGTAAAACAGAACTGGACACAATATTCAAGGGCTGGGCAAAGAAATATGAGTAAAACAGTAGTTCTTTGCTTTAATCTCAGGTCTGCTCTATATTCGCCGTGATTTTCAGTGGCAATCAAAGGGGGATATGAAAGCTATGTAAAATAATTTGTGTCTCCTTTTGACTGTCTAATGCATACTTGCTGCTGTGGCTCCACTGCACTGAGTTGAAGGGAAATGCCCCCCCTTGGACTCAGCGCTACTCTTCTTCAGGCAGTGGACTTACCAGATCAACTTCCTGATTGATTGAGCAGGTCTTCACTGACCTGCTCAATCAATCAGGAAATATTTAATTGATGTGATGAATTTGCCGCCATCAGTGTAGACTTGGCCACAGTTTGTGTTTCTCCTGTTCCAAACGGGAAACTGAGTATTTGAGCAAATGAAAACTGTTTTGAAGGAATCAAATGCAAATGAGATTCTGTGTATCTGCTACCAGAAATACAAAACCACCTAGAAGTAATTCATCTTCACTGGATCATTGTAATTTCTTTCCTTCCCCAATTATAAATGCCATAAAACTAGAACTTAAAACATGAGATCATCAAACTTGATATTTTCTTACTTAAACACAAACATATTTCAAAGTAAAGTAAATGCTAATATTTAGGTAAATGACCATAGATGCAAAATTGATAGTAGTAATACAGTGGTGAAATTATTTTTGTGGCGGGAAGGAGAAAAATTAAGTTCTTGCTCTTAATGGTGTTGTTTTGACTAACCATTGAAACTGCAACATTTTTGCTCACTGAATCATTTTCTTTTTCCATTGGGCGTGCTCAGTAGTTTGTAGTTACAGATTTACTCAAAAAGAACAGAAGAAATGTTTGAGAAGGCCATCTGGCTCAAGATGCCTGCCCTTTCTTTGGTTCATTTTAATCCTATTTCCCTGCTTTTTCTCCATACACCAGGTGTCTCTTGAACTCCTTTTTGCTCTTTGCTTCCATTGCTTTCTCCAGTAACTGAGTCCATATGTTTCTGATTTTTTTGTATGCTATCATTTTCTCTGAGTTCTTGGCCAACCCTAGTTTCCTAATTTTTTTAGATTGTATCTTCTATTTGTTGAATCCTTCATGAACTGTGCTCATGGGAGCTGGGCTGTTGGCACTGAGGTAGTTTTGTTTTAATGCTTCAGTTTTCTTTTAAAAAAAAAAAAAACCCAAACCACCAACCCAGTGCACGTTAAAGAATCATGTGGATTCTTGCAAAGAGATACAAAAACAAAACAAACAAACAAAACCCAAAAAAAACCAAACACTAAAAAAATCAGAACAAATATTGTTTTCCAGTCTTCGTAATACGTTTTTTATGCCTGTAGAACCAAAATTGTTTTGCACTGGCACCTAGATATGTGGAACTGGATGGCACGGGGAATTCTGCCACTGGCCTGCTCAGCGACCCTGGCCACATTGTTTCAATGCTTTGTGCCTCAGTTTCTGTAGAATGAGGCTCCTTTGTAAAGCACTTTGAGATTGACTAATGAAAAGTGTTCATAAGGGCTAGGTTTCCTTATGAGAAGTAGAGTCTTTCACCTCTGTGTTGGCAGTTCAAATTCAGCCTAAATCAGTAGCTGACTAACTTCTGTTATCAGCTGATGGTTGTTTGATGGCCAGTATTAAATGGATTAGATGATGTCAGTCTTGTTTTCTAGTACCTGGGTGTCTATCACAAAAACCATGAAAAGGTATCAACTGACACCTTTGTTTGGAAGTTAAGAGGCCAAGGACTGAAGGGTGATGTCACGGTGGGTGTCTGCTATAGACCACCAGTTAAGGAGAATGAGGTAGACAAGGATTTCTTCAGACAACTAACGGAAGTTTCCAGATCACAGGCCCTGCTTTTCCTGGGGGATTTCAGTCACCCTGACATTTGCTGGGAGAGCAATACAGCAGTGCACAGACAATCCAGGAAGTTTTTGGGGAGTGTTGAGGGCAATTTCCTGGTGCAAGTGCTGGAGGAACCAATTAGTGGCCATGCTCCTCTTGACCTGCTTCTCACAAACAGGGAAGAATTGGTAGGGGAAGTAGAAGTGGGTGGTAACCTGGGCAGCAGTGAGCAGACGATGGTTTAGGTCAGTATCCTGGCAAAAAAGAAAGGAGAGCAGAAGAACACAGACCTGGGACTTCAGAAAGGCAGGCTTTTAATCTCAGGAAACTGAGGGGCAAGAGCCCCTGGGAAGCTAACATGAAGGGGAAAGGAGTCCAGGAAAGCTGGCTGTATTTTAAAGAAGCCTTAATGAGGGTGTAGGAACAAACCATCCGAACATGCAGAAAGAATACCAAATATGACGAGTGACCAGCTTGGCTTAAGCATAAACACACAAAAGAAGCTTGCAAGAAGTGGAAGCTTGGGCAGATGACTAGGAGGAGTTTAAAAATATAGCTCGAGCATATGGGGATGAAATCAGTAAATCCAAAACCTAACTGGAGTTGCACCTAGCAAGGGACTTGAAGGTTAACAAGAAGGGTTTCTACAGGAATATTAGTAAGAAGAAGAAGGTCAGGGGATGTGTGGGCCCCTTATTGAATGGGGGAAACAACCTAGTCACAGATAATGTGGAAAAAGCTGAAGTACTCAGTGCTTCTTTTGCTCTGTCTTCATAGACAAGATCAGCTCCTAAACTACTGCACTGGGCAGTAAAGGATGGGGAGTAGGTGAATAGGGAAAGACCAGGTACAGGAGTATTTAGAAAAACTGGACATGCACAAGTCCATGGGATTGGATGCAATGCATCTGAGGGTGCTGTGGAAGGGAGTTGGTTGGTGTGATTTCAGAGCCATTGGCCATTATCTTTGAAAACTCGTAGTGATGGGGAAGTTCCCGGATGATTGGAAAAAGGCAAATATAGTGCCCATCTTTAAGAAAGGGAAGAAGGTAGAATCCAGGAACTACAGACTAGTCAGACTCGCCTCATTCTCTGGAAAAATCATGGAGCAAGTCCTCAAGGAATCCATTTTGAAGCACTTGGAGGAGAAGAAGGTGGTCAGGAATAGTTAATATGGATTCACCAAAAGCAAGTCAGGCTTGACCAACCTGATTGCCTTCTATGATGAGGTGGCTGGCTTTGTGAATGTGGGGAAAGTGGTGGACATGATATACCTTGACTTTAGCAAAGCTTTTGATACTGTCTTCCACAGTATCCTTGCCAGCAAGTTAAGGAAGTATGGAATGGATGAATGGACTATAAGACAGATAGAAAGCTGGCTGAATTGTCTGATGCAATGGGTAGTGATCAATGGCTTATTTTCTAGTTGATAGTCAGTATCAAGTGAGAGTCACTCCTGTGGCTGGTTTTGTTCAACATCTTCATTAATGATCTGTGGGATGGGTTGGATTGCACTCTCGCAAGTTCACAGATGACAGTAAGCTGGGGGGGTGGGGGGGGAGTGGTAGATAAGATGGAGGGTAGAGAGAGGCTGCAGGGTAACTAGACAAATTGGAGGTTTAGGCCAAAAGACATCTGGATGGAGTTCTACAAGGACAAGTGCAGAGTCCTGCACATAGGACGGAGAATCCTGTTTACTGCTACAGATCAGGGACCAACTGGCTAAGCAGCAGTTCTGCAGAAAAAGACCTGGGGGTTACAGTGGACAAGAAGCTGGATACGAGTGAACAGTGTGCCCTTGTTGCTAAGAAGGCTAACAGCATATTGGGCTGCATTAGTAGGAGCATTGCCAGCAGATTGACGGAAGTGATTATTCCCCTTTATTCAGCACTGCTGAGGCCACATTTGCAATATTGTGCCCAGTTTTTGGCCATACCCCTATTACAGAAAAGATGTGGACAAAGTGGAGAGAATCCAGCAGAGGGTAGTGAAAATGATTATCGGACTAGGGCACATGAATTATGAGGAGAGGCTGGGGGAACTAGGATTATTTAGTCTGCAGAAGAGACAAGTGTGGGGGGAGGAACGTTGACAGCAGCCTTCACCTACCTGAAGGGGCATTCCAAAGAGGATGAAGCTTGGCTCTTCTCAGTGATGGGAGGTGACAGAACAAGGCACAATGGATTCAAGTTGGGGGGGGATGGGGTTGTCTAGGTTGGATATTAAGAAAAGCTTTTTTGCTAGGAGCACTGGAATGGGTTGTAGTTGGGAAGTAGTTGAAAAATGGAGGTTTTTTTAAGGCCAACTTGACAAATCCCTTGCTGGGATGATTTAGCTGGGGTTGGTCCTGCTTTGAGCAGAGGATTGGACTATATGTCCTCCTGATGTCCCTTCCAATCCTAATCTTCTGTGTTTCGATGAGATTAAGATACCTTCTCACTTGAAGGCATGGTCTCTCGCCAGCAGGGGAGACACATTGGGCGGGTAGTAGGAGTGTGGCAAGGGAAGTGTGGATTGTTACTGTCAACCTTGTACCTGATCTTTAGACTTCAGCCTGCAGGGCTGTCAAACCAGCATCTTTCTCCAGAACAAAATTCACAAACAAAATTAAATACTTCAGTCTTCATTGAACCCATGAAGAATGCATGTGCACACTCAGTCAAGTAATTGCGCATGCAGAATGGCTAGTTATGCATACTGTTACCTACTTCTAATTGGAATTGCATATTTTGCATGCACAAATGAATGTTTTGCATATTTAGGGGCCTGTGTATGAGAATCTGCCTGTTAAAGTGGAGTTATTCACTAAAATGTGACTGTAAATATGGGAGTGTGGAACTCCATATTTGTCTGTCCATGACCTTCAGAGCCAACTTAATACATTTTTAAAAGTCAAAACCTGTTTTTTCTAACTGTTGGCCCATCAAACTCCATCCAAGAGCTAAGTTACTGAGCAAGAGCAGCCAATTTTCTATATAAAATATTATCTTTAAAAATAAAAAAGGGAAAAATGAGTCACCGATTGCCTGTTAAATTTTCTTTTTGGAATCAAGGTTATTTTAAAATATTTCAGGTACAGGGAAGCATCTGATTGTTTTATGTTTGTGTCACTTAAAAGGAGGCAAAGCAATTTAAAAAAAAAAAAACCTGAGGCAGAAAAAGCATTTGCTAAAATTTAGCAGCTAGTAAATAAAAGAAACATATGGAAAACATGCATATATAATGGGAATCCTGATGCTTTTCTTAAATGCAATGGAAGCTGTTAACTGACGATGGGCCCAGACTGGAACCTGCTATCCCAAACTCTTTCCTATGTAGGGAATGGGGTGTTTTAGGTTCAGATATCTGGATCCAAACCACCCCTTGTGGTTTGGGTTCTGAGTTCAGTCCAAACCAGGAAGGGGGCTGTTTTCTACTGTTGCCAAAGATCTTGGGAGAAAAGTTGTTTTGTGACATTTTGGCCCAAAGTGGTAGAAATCTTGCAAGAATAGCTTTTGAATTTTTGGTGTGATTAGATTTGACCCTGAACTTGAAAATTCATTTGACTTAACTACAGGCTTTTGACACCAACCTTAGTACGCACCTAGCCCAAATGCCAACACCATATGCTTTGTTACTCACTATTGACATTATCAGGTACATTTTTAACCAGTATTTAACATTGTGCACAGCTCGTGCTTTTAAACGTGTGAGTAAGTTTAGAGGCTGTATTTAAAATGTGAATTTTAATGTTAATATTAGAGAATAGTAGAGCAGGTGTTTGCATGTGGACCCGTGAACTGTTGGTCTGTGGATGCACTTTCATGAGCACTTTGGAGCGCGGGGTTAGTCAAAGGATGTTTGTTCCTTTTCCGCCTCCTTTTTGCTTTCATATAAGCCGGTGTTATCATTGCCACAAAGATGTTGTGAGATCACAAATGGAAGGGGAGAGGTCTATAAGAAAGTCTTTATTCAGATGTGCTCCACCCTATGAAGTTGGAGAGCTCCAATCTTAAACCACGTGCATGCCTGAATATGTTGATCTTTATGTGTGTATTTAAATTGTCACTTAGGTTGTCAAGTTTTAACATTTTAAATTCCACTTGCAAATAGGCAAACCCCAGCTTTTCCCTGGCAGGGGGCGAAGGTATTTATAAAGTGTTTTTTAAAGAGCGCATGATTTGCTTTCTTTAGCTGGGCTTCAGAGACCCACCTCCACTAGGACGTTTACTAGGAGAGTTGGAAGCTATAAAACTACACCACCACCACCAAAAATAAATACGAAATTGAAGAAAACAAGATTTAAGTGCCAAAACCTATAAAGGTTTTTGAAGATGGGGAGGGCGATGGAGTCATTTTTTATGCCCTGTATTTGTACAGCTGCCTATTTAGCACTAAGAATTCACAGCAGCTGTGATATTAGTAAAACAGGAAATCACTACCTCGCTTGTAATATTGATACTTAACTCTCCTTTATTTTTTAATCACTCCCTTTACAGGAATGTAGGATCCTGAAGAATTTTTCCTCCCTGAGGGCCATTGTTTCAGCACTGCAATCCAACTCCATTTACCGGTTAAAGAAGACCTGGGCATCTGTTCCAAAGTAATCCTCTCACTTCTTTTAGCTCCTTTCCAATATAACTGGCCCACAACAAAAACAAAGTACTTCTATTTAGGACATGTCTGTAGTACAAACTTTTGCTGACGCAAATCATGTCAGCATAAAGCAGCCATAGTTAGTTTAGTTGTGTGTGTACATATTGGGCTTCTTGCATTGGTGGTGTGCATACTCACCAGGAATGCTTGTGTCAGTAAACAGTATGGTGCACCATAGGTAGGTATCCCAGTGTCCCACCCACACCTTCCAGTGCACGGTCTTTTGGGACGTTTTGGCAATGCATGGTGGGACAGATAAGAGTCATGCAGGGCTATTGGAAGCAAGGGATCAGCTTCCCAGCGTGCAACTATTTCCGTTCCATACTGTTAAATCTATCCCATAATTTTCATGCCTGTTTTAAAAGTCCAACAAACTCATACAGCCCTCCTTGCCGTCGACCATCTCTGACAGAAGCATGGAAGCCATACACCTCTGCACAATTGTCATAAGCATTGCAAGCACAATGCAATGCACAATCCTGTGGTATTTGCAGAGCCATAAGAAAAAACGAAGCAGCATGGAACATGACAATTCTTGGAAGACAGAGTGCTGTAGGATATAGCAAGAACCAAGTCAAGGTGGTTGGTGGCATTCACAGAGAGCTGCCAATGGTGGAGTATTGCTTCTGGGTCTGAGAAATGAGCATTAACTGGTGGAATTGTATTGTAATGCAGTCTTGGGATGTTAAGCAGTGGCTGTATAATTTTCAGATGCACAAGGCACCATTCTGCAGCCATGCACTAAGTTCACACCAGCTCTCCAACACAGGGACACCAGAATGAGAGCAGCACCTACGGTGGAGAAGTGAGTGGCAATGGATTGCTCCTGGTTAATGGGCAATCGTTTTGGAATTGGAAAATACACTGTGGGTGCTGTTGTGTGTGCAAGGCCATTACGACTGTGCCATTCCTAGAAACCTTTGGGAGAGGATTGCGGAGCACATCCTTGAAAGTTACATCAAGACCTCTCAGGAGGATTCAAGGGACATTCCTGTGTACAAAAACAAACTGCTCCATGGGGCTACCTTGCCTAACTCTACAGGGGAGTGAAACCCAGAGAACTCTACCTCTCTTTGTTTTACCATTGCCTCTTCTAGTATAAGCAAATTAATGAAAAGTCGATAACTGTCCTGTTAAACTGAGGGAGCCATCAGTACCTCATTGTAATAGGAAATACAGTTGTGCACTTACCTGAGGTTCCTTCTGTTGTGTTGGGATTGACCCAAGTTTGACTCCCTGGACTGATTGAGCTGTGGTGGAGTCTCAGACAGACCATGGCTCATGGTACAGCTGGCTGAATGTCCCCTGGTTGAATATCCCTCCTCCTCACTGGTTATGCAAGGGGCCTGTGCCTCTGACTCCTCCGAGGTATCCATACTGCTACCCCACCAACCACCATGGTCTCAGCCAAGTATAGCATGCAGCTCTTTGTAAAAGTGGGAGGTCTGTGATTTTGGCACCAGATGGACTGTTGGCTTCCTTGGCCTTCTGGTTTGCCTGCCGCAGTTCCTTAGCTTTCATGCAGCACTGCCGTTGGTCCCTGTCATACCCCTTTTGAATTCCCCATGCAATTTGCTCATGGACGTTCATATTTCTGTGGCTGGTCAGTAGCTGCGATTGCACAGCCTCTTCTTCCCACTGGCCCAGGAGATCCAGTATCTCCTGTCTGCTCCAAGCCGGTGTGCCTCTGGAGCGTGTCCAGCATGGTCAGCTTGGCAGCTGCACACGACAGGGGAGAGCTAGGTGCGCTCCCCGAGCTGGACAAGCAGGAAAAGGCATTTCCAAGATTTGAGGGGCTTTAAAGAGGAGGGGGCCTTCTGGTCTCTAGTACTCCTGGGCAGTGGAATTTGCGAGTTGTGACCAGAGTGGTCAGTGTGGGGCGCTGTGGAACAGCTGCTGAGGGTCTGTTAGGGTCAACATACGTAGTGAAGTTCCAAAGGGGTAGCTGTGTTAGTCTATTGCAGAAAAACAACTGAGTCCTGTGGCACTTTTAAAGATTAACAGATTTATTTATCGCATGAGCTTTTGTGGGAGAAAATCCCACGTCATCAGACATTTTGAAGTGCGGTGTCTGTACTCCTGCTGTGTCAACCTCAGTTGACTTCATAGCTCAGTGCCGTTCAAGGAGCTGGTGTTAAGACTTGCTGTGAGAGACAAATGGAAGTGTAGACACATGCACAACTAGATTGATGCAACACGGCTTATGTCGACCCAACTTTGTTGTGTAAACCAGATCTTAGTGCCAGTACTGGGACTTCTTCATGTCCTCCAGCACCTGTTTCTGTGAGCAGAGGGTGATGTGGAGGCCTCTCCCTACATACCTTGGGCATGAGGGGCAGGGAGAGGAGTCAGCCAGGTGGCAAGACAGGAGGGTGCCCCACTACAGATCATTTTATTTTTCTCTGTTGTGAAACTGGAGGGAAGGGCCAGGTTCCCAAGATTTGGGAACTACTCTGATCCTGGGGTCTCTGTAGTCTAAATCACCAGACTACAGTGTTCCAAATAGTATTAGATTATTCATTTCTCACAGGAGGTTATATTTAGAAGAACAGACAGGCTTGCTACATGCCAAGAGTTACTCTGTGGGAAAGGCAAGTTCTGGTTAAGAAAGACCTTTCTTTCTTTCTTTCTTTCTTTCTTTCTTTCTTTCTTTCTTTCTTTCT
>ML685794.1:7793131-7868122 GCA_007922175.1 Pelusios castaneus
TCTTTCTTTCTTTCTTTCTTTCTTTCTTTCTTTCTTTCTTTCTTTCTCATCCCCTGCTTTTAAAAAGGGTAAATTTCTCTTTTGTTTTCATTAAGCAGAATGGTAATTAAAAAATGTCACCTTGTTGTGCAATGAATTTATATGGGCGCTAAAGGTAGGCTTTCCATCCCGTGGGGGGTCCCCCCCCAGCTAAATCAGTTTGAAATGTTACTTTCTGTATTAACTGGTACCAAAACACTGGATAATAAAAAGGGACCCAATCTTGCAAAGGGCTGAGTCAGCTGCAATAGGAGTTGCAACTCAACACCTCAGTGGATGGGTCTCAGTGCTGACCCACCCTTGTACTTGTTTGATTGTTGCCTAGGCCTAGATCACTGTGAAAAACTGGATAATAATGCTGTAGGCTTGATTTAGGGTTCTTCATAATCACTAATTGACTTAATTCCTCTTCTGCGTAGGGACAGGATGCTGATGTTTGAAGAGCTGTCCGATATCTTCTCAGACCATGACAATTATCTGACAAGTAGAGAGCTGCTAATGAAGGTGAGAATGAGTCTGAGAGCAGGAGTTACGATTTGGGTCAGATCTGAACTCTGCCTTTCCCCCATTCACTTGCCAAAACCTACCCTCCTGGGCTCCATTGTATGGAGCCTCACAGAGGATGGTTCTCTGGCACGCAAGGAGTGTGCATGTCTGCCTGCTGCGTGACCTTTCTGTGGCCTGCTGCGCCCTGGCGCAGCGGAAGCATTGGTTCCACGTGCACTGAGGCCACACACAACTGGGAGGCAGGGTTGGATAAGAGGATTTGTCCACTGGTGAACAGATGCTGTAGAAAAGGTGTAGAGAAATGTATCTGTTGCAGTGAGGCGAGCTGCTGAAAGAAGTTGCAAAATAGCACAGCTGCAAAGCATGCAGAGATACTTACCAAAAATACAGCCGTTCTAGGCAGCTTGCCAGTCATAATTTCATCTGGAAAGGTTCAGTACTGAGGAACATAAAGAAATAAAGGGGCCAGATTCTCAGCTGGTGTAAATCGCCATAGCTCCTTTGATGACAGTGAGAGTGATGCCAGGTTGATCCAGTGGCCGATTTATGTTTGTCCAAATTATCCCCACCTTCTTGAAACTATGAAACGGGGCTGGGAATCTTGAAGGAGGCGGCTTTGTGCTGTGTGTGTGGCCAGAAGTAGCACAACATAGTCTGTGTTGGAGTGGTTTGGTAATTCTGCTGTCAGGCCCAGGTGAACCCCAAAAGTTCAAAGGCCGAGAAACTAAGGGAAGGTTCAGTTAGATTTCTCTAAGCTCTGTCTTAATTCAGTCTGTTTTTATCCAGGCTATATCTAGTTTATCTAGGAATTTATACCTCACTTCCTCATTATAATGTCAGACACTCTGAGTTCTGGGCAGAGCTTCAGTAATGGTGGGTGATGATTCAATTATTATTTATAATCCAATCAGCCAAACATTTTACAGCACATGAAGCAGTAATAAATATTGTGAGATGTTAATATCTATCCAGAGCGGTTTAATTAACTAAATCTCAGAAGCCCCTTAGACCAGACTTGTTGCAGTCTGCAGTGGTTGCAGGCGGGTTTACACATCATTTACAAGTCAAGCAGTGATTGTTTCTCTCAGCTATTTCACTGCACTCGGCAGCACACATGTGACAGCCCCAAGCCTAGCTTCAGATGAAGCCTGGAAGTCTCTTTCTTTCCTACTTGTGAGACATCCAAAGCTGGAGTGGACCAAAACAGCTGAATATACGTCTCGCTTTTATCCGTTTTCTAGATACAAACTCCTCGGAGACCTTCCTCTGTTCAAACCCCTTTGTGCAGTTTATTTAATGTTCTCCCCGCTGCCTTTGCAAACATGCGCAGCTCTGTGTTTTACAAACATACAGCCTTTTGCTCACTCACTGTACGGAGTAAGCCAGAAGTGGCTTGGTGGGTGAGCCTGGAGGTCTTTTCCAGCTCTAATGTCTAGAGCACCACCGGCCTTCTCCACCATGTGCATGAGTGATTCCCATCTTGGGAATCAGGGTATGTCAGTTCTGTTTCCTTCCCTCCCACTAACTATTATATAATCTTGGCAATTCACTTAAACTCCTTGTATTCCCCAACTATAAAATAGGGGTAGCATTACTCTCTGTATTAAGGGTGTTGGGAGTCTTGATTAATAGTTATAAAGTACTTTAAAATCCTCTGACCAAAGGAGCTTTACAAAGGCAAATTATTATTTACTGTTGTAGTTGTTTTGGGACTCTTACTAAACAGGAGGGGGTTATAATCTCAGAAATAAATTAACATCACAAGGCAAAGGCTACGGAACTATTATGAAATATGGCTCCCATTCATACAGTTACTGGAAAACTAAAATCCCTCAGCCTTGAATTGTGCAAATCTAAAACCAAACACTTTGTTTCCTGAATGTCTCCGTATTACTTGGAAAACCATACAGGTTAGTCATCATAGGATAGAGTCACTGTATAAAAAAAGAAAAACACCAGCATATTATGTAACAGAAGAGAGAAGTTTATTTGTAAAATGGCTGATTGTGAAATAAGTTGGAAGCCTGAGGACAAAAGGTCGAGAGGTTACGTTTGGATGACAATCCAAATGTGTGATGCACATTCAAGTTTCTTGAATTTGGAAATCTGACAGGAATTGTGGTTCTTCTAAGCTTCACCTGGGCCAGAACTATGTTGCAGACAAACTTCAGTCTGGTACTTTGCTGTGATTGTTTGTTTCTAACAAACCCAAGAAGTGCAGATGCCTCAATGGTTTTTTTAAAAAACAAACAAAAATGTTAAGCACACATTTCTGAACCACAGGGCAGTGTGGGTTGGGTTTGGCAGGGTGAATTTTTCATGTATTTCAATCCTACCAATAAAGTCACCCATTAATTGCCCTTTCATTCACTCTGTAGGAAGGAACATCCAAGTTTGCAAATCTGGACAGTAGTGTAAAAGAGAACCAGAAAAGGACCCAAAGGCGGCTTCAGCTACAGAAAGATATGGTGTGTGTAATGTCCTGTTCCCTCTTGTCTCTGAGTTTATACAGTGTGAGAATCTCATTTTTAGTGAACCATACATAAAAGCAAAGTCCAGAAATGCATTTTAAGGAACTGAGCACATAGCAGATGATACACTTAAAAATGGTAAAACATGTATTCTACCATGCCAAACCCCTAGAGTTAATACAACAGTGAGGTTGATCCATCAAGTACACAATGTTAGGGAACTTAAACAGTGAAGGTTGGCCATTCAGTTTTACCTGTCTCCTCTTCACATATGCCCTAAAATATTCTCTCTGTATATATCTCTATGTATTAATAAACAAACATTTTAATATATAACAAAACATGAACAGGAGCTCGTAATACATCATCATGAATTGCCTATATATTGTGTGCTGTGCAGCCAGGCCACAATTGCACTGGTGTATGCATTGGTGGTGTAGACACATCAGCCCCAGGATATTAGGTGTGTCTTTTATCGGACTAGCCTCTGTTGGTGAGAGAGACCAGCTTTCGCGCTCACACAGAGCTCTTCTTCCAGTTTTCCAACCATGAAGAAGAGGTCTTTGTAAACTGAAAAGCTCATCTTTCTTACCAACTGAAGCAGAGGTTAAAGTAAGGGGGAACGCACTGGAATGCAGTTCCGGGGCCCACATATTTGAGGAGCCAGAGTTCCGGGGCCCCTAAAAATAAAAAAATCCGGTGGAATGCATGTTCTGCCCTGGCTGCTGGCAGGTCCTACACCCCACCGTTGTTAATCACAATACTTATTGTGTTATGCGGTGTTTGCTAGTTTCTGACAATAATTGCTATAGACATAAACGCTACATACAATTATAAATATGTTTATGGAGTGATAACTGATGCATATGGTACTGAGAAGTGGTTGCAAATGCCTACCTGGGCTGGGGCCCGCACATGCATGAAGGGGGCCCAGACAATACAGGAAGGGGGCCCGGAGATTAGGAGGGTTCCGGGGCCTGTCAAATTATACTTTAATCACTGAACTGAAGGTGGTCCAACAGAAGATGTAACCTCACCTATCTTGTGTCTCTAAATGGCAACAGAGCCGATAACTTGAGAAACCCAGCTGTACTGAGCTCCTAGAACTCCTATGAATTTACTAAAATGCCACAGGACATATAGTTATAAAACAAAGGTATATATCAAATGCCTGAAATGAGGTAGTGCTGCTGGCTGTAAAAGACTGCAGGAGTTGGAGGAGAAGTGGTGGGCCAGCATGTTTGCTGTTGCATCAGACTCCACCTCTGTTCACAGCGGGAATAAACAGGGACATCTAGGTCTACTTCTTTTACTTCCACCTGCATCTATCCAGTGTTCAGCCCGGCTTCTTGCACTGGATGCTGGACTGAGGACTTGGGCATAATTTCAAAACTTTCAGAAATTTATTCAAACTGCCACATGAGACAGCAATAAATGATTGATGCATATAGGCAGATATTCACAGCCTCTACTGGCTTGTTGCCTTTCCTAAGGACGTATCGGAGCGCTTATTCAGACTCCAATAGCAATCTCTATTACCCTTTAAAAAAAGCTGGGTGACAATACCCACTTTTCATTTGAAAAAATGATGAGAGTCTTGTGACACCTTAAAGACTAACAAACTTCTTTGGGCATAAGCTTTCATGGGCTGCAACCCACTTTGTCAAGTGCAGTTGGGTGGCAGCCCACAAAAGCTTATGCCTGAAGAAATTTGTTAGTCTTTAAGGTGCCACAGGACACTCATTGTTTTTGCTGTATACAGACCAAAACAGCTCCCTGCTGGAACTTTTCATTTGGTAAAATGTTGACTGCAAAAACCAGAAAGTTTTATGACGTTATAGGAAAATTAGCTCTGGTCAAAGCGAAATTGTCATTTTATTCCCAGTGAGTTCATGAAACATACAAACCAGCACAGGATATTTGAGGGAGCTGCTTAATTTTTTTGGAATTTGCCCAGATTTTTACAGATGATTTCATAAGATGTGCCAATGAAAACTGCTTTTTACTCTGATGAAACTCAGTGTGGAACATTTGCCGAAACAAATGGCTTTCTCGGGCACACTGGCTGGGGCAGCGGGAGATGGAAGCTGGGGGTAAACAGAGGCCAAAACTGCTAGATATTTTCCATTTTGCTTGACTGGCAAAAATATGGATCTTCTTGCTGGTTTTACGCTCAGTGAGAATTATTTCTTCACTCATGTAGTAACAACCCTGACTCTAAATAAAGCAAAAAGATTAGGAAGATTGAAAGTAGAGTCCTGAGTTAATTAGAACACAGGGATTATCTCAAGCAGTTCGTACCCAGCATGGAGGGGAAAAAAGATTGTAATCACATGATTTGATAACTTCATTAAAAAGCAAAGACCTACCAAGATGAGCTGTAGAAAAGGCTGTTTACACAGGGCGTCAAGAGCCATCTGCACAATCTGAAGGGAGCTGGGATGCTGTCATTTGTGCTTATTTTAGCACATTTTACACTCGTTTGACATGCAGGACTTCTCATAGAACAACAGTAGGCATTCTGGGGGCTGGAACTAGTGTTGCATCAGCCCTGAAAATATCCACTTTTCAATGTCCATTTGTTCATTTGAATAACAATGGCCCGATCTCATTCCCCTTGAAGTCAATGGCAAAATCCCCATTGATTTCAATGGAGCAGAATCACGCCCAGAATTTTGTGGCAGGCTTTCAGCTGACTATTGGGTCTAATATTTTATATCCCAATGTATTGGCTGGAATTTATAGCCTTTCTCTGACAATTAACCAGATGCTGCTCTGATTGTCTGCAGGGAGTCATGCAGGGTACGGTCCCGTACCTTGGCACCTTTCTTACAGACCTGACGATGCTTGACACAGCGCTGCAGGACTACATAGAGGTAGGTTTGTGCGGCTCCTTGATTTGAAACCCCCTCTTCTTGCTATTGAGCCAAATGGGCCAACCAATTTACTAATCCTGATGGTCCTGTATGTTTCACTGTGTCCTTCTATCACATCCTCATGTGAAACATTCGCAAACATATAGAGCAGTTTGTGATGTCAAAAATTGTAGATGGGGAGAGTGAGCAATCTTTTTCTTAAGAAAAAGGATCTCTGCTAAATTTAATAATGGAGCTTATTTAAAAGGACACACAAGCGTGGCACTTTATGCTCAAAATTTATGTTTTCTTTGGAAAAAAAACACGAGTACAAAATTTACTTTATTTTAATTAAAAATGTAAACAACCCCCTTCTATGCTGAGAAACCGAACATCACAATATTTTCTTAGGTTCGCTTCTATAATTGAGAAGTTATGTTCTTCAACATGGTCTCAGTTCAACTCATAATCATCTAAGCACTGGAGCCTCCTTTGTCATCTTCAACTGCTCAAAAGTAGTGCGAGGCAGGCCCAAGAGATCCTGACCAGGATGCAGAGGTTCCAGAGGGGACTATGTAGTATTCCAATGGGTTCATAGAATGGATGACTCTCATTGTGAAGGAGAGAATTGGACAAATCATTGTTGAATGATGAGTGAATGGGACTTCTGTTGCCAAGTGAGCGTGATAAAGGAGCAGTGAGAGAGTATGTGGCGGGGGAAGATGGGCAACATGGCCAAACCAGCATTTTGAAACGTAGCTGCTTGAAGTTAGGCACCTAAATAAAAATGGCCTGGATTTAAATCTCTCAAATCCCAATGAAGTCATTAGCTGTAATCACTCAACACCTTTGAAAATCAGCACACTTTTATGGGTGCTTACAGATGGGTTTAAGAGCTACACTTTAAATATTCAAATTTTGAGTATTTTTGGTGTTTGCAGTACAGATGGGCTAGTATGGTTTAGGCTGGGCTGGTGAATTTTCTTGGTAGTTTTGCAAGGCTGAACTAAAGAAAGCTATGATACGGAGTACACATGAAAAACTTAATTGTGTACTGGGTTTGTTTGCCAATTGTGTGTGTATAGGTGTCCGTGTGTGTTCCTTTGGTGCTTACTGACTCAGGGTTTGAGAACGTGGGCTTGAGATATATATAGTGCAGGCTGAAGTCAAGCAAGTTTCTCACACACAAAGCTCTGTCAGTGCACATCAGGCTGCCCAGAAACATGTCTAATTATATCTGTTCCAATGCTGGAATTTTCTTAATTAGATTGCCATTCAGTGCCAGAGACAAATCTTTACTGGAGACTAATATGTGACTGCCAAATTCTTCACCAGTTGGAAGAGAAAATAAGCTTGAATTCAGCACTGTTGTTTCTTCCAGTCTTTGACTATACAGTAGAACCCCTGAGTTACGAATACCTTGGGAATAGGGGTTGTTTGTTACTCTGAAATATTCATATCTCTGAACAAAACGTTATGGTTGGTCTTTCAAAAGTGTCCAGCTGCATATTCACTTAAAACAGTTTTGAAACACTACTATCCAGAAGAAAAATGCTGCTTTTCCTTAATTTTCTTTAGTAGATTACTTTTAACAAGGTACTGTTCTGTATTTGTGTTTTTCTCTCTGAGGCTGCCTGATTGTGCACTTTCAGTTCCAAATGAGGTGTGCGGTTGACTGGTCAGTTCATAACTAGTGTTTGTAACTCTGAGGTTCCCCTGCCTTACATTTCAGTTGACTACTGGTATATGCTCTTTGGCTTCTTCACTGGTCCATATTTTCTTTGTTTTTTACAGGGTGGGCTGATAAACTTTGAGAAGAGGAGACGGGTAAGTCTGAACTTTTTCCATGACTTGCATTTTGCTGCCACCCTGCTCTAGGGAATCTTGCCTCTATTTCACTTTAGAGACTTATTCTTTTTCCCCTTGTGCATGTCCAGTGTTCACAGACTTCTTGGGGGGTTACGTGCAAATGAGGAAAGAGCAACAGGCCTCTGTATGTGCGAGCCCCCCCAAGTCTGAAGAGGGTGGAGAGTGAAGGGAAGATGGCCATTAGTTAGATGGATGCTACAGGGGGAAAGGAAGTCTTAAGCAGTTTACTTATAGGACATTCATGCATGTGGAATATACATTCACTGCCCATGTGCATCAGTGGAAGAAGTCTGTTGTCTCATAAATCCAATGTGTCACTAGCAAAACAGACCTGTTGATACATGAAGTTGGCTTTTTCGAAAACATAGTACAAGTCTTGTAAACTTCCTTCTTTTGCTGTGTTAATCAGCTTCACTGGGTCCAAAAAAGGACAGAGAGGAGAACGAAAGGGTGATATGGGGCTGAGAAATCAGCCTTCTCTTTCAATCTGTTCTGCACGGGTTGCATAGATAGTAAAGAAAAGCTGCTTAGACGGTCATATGCTTGGGTCAGTCTGAATAAAGACAAGCCAAAGGCAAATGTTCTTTTCAGGGACTCTGCAGACTTTGATTTTGCTGTGATAGGGTGCCCATTTCCTTACTCTTAAGCGATTCCCGGCTCCATAAACCATATTTTAGACTTGCCTTTTATTTATAACTGGATGGCTCATTGTAGGGCACAATAGCTTCTGTTTCTAAATCACCCATTCAGTCCCAGTTGTTGCCATCTGATGGTTGGTTGGTTGGTTGGGTATGTACTCTCATCCAGTTCCTAGGGCCTGAGTCTGTGCTGTGATTTACACCTCAACAAAGCATGTGTAAAACAATTCGAAATCTGAATTCTCCATTCATTCACGCCAGAGCTAGCATTTGCTGCTCACATTACACAAGTGTATATGGCTGCACAAGATACAAGATAGTACTACACTCACATTAGAGTTTGTCTCTCTGAAAACCCATTGTACTGAAAGAGAGGGTTCCTGGTGCTGGAAAAGTGACATATTTTCCATAACCACCTGTGGAGCTTTGATGAAACCAAACCTGTTAGGGAAAACAAAAGACAGATTTTGTTGCTGAAAACCTGCTTTGTGGTATCCAAAATGCCTGGGGTTTAGCTAAGAATGAAGCGGCCTTTAGTTTGTCCTGTGATTCTTGGTGCATGTATTTTCCCCATTTATCCATGCTTTGTATGTGAATGCGTCTGTGTTTGTCTTTAGTTTAATTTCTAATTAAAATTCCAATTTGATTATTTGTTTCCTTAGGAATTTGAAGTAATTGCCCAAATTAAGCTCTTGCAATCTGCCTGTAATAGCTATTGCATGATGCCAGACCAAAAATTCATCCGATGGTTCAGGAGACAGCGGCTATTAACAGAGGAGGAGAGGTGAGACAATCAGTACAGTTAAGGGAACATGTTTTTCATGTCCAGCCTCTCTTCTATCCGAGAGAGCTGTCTCGCTTGGACATTCTCACAGTATCTTAAACATACTGTCAATCAAGGATAAAGCAAATACGTGCCTTTTTATCATATAGCTGATGAGAACTTGGTTAACGTTTGGCCGGGTTTAATTTTTAGATTGGGAATTGGGTTTTTCAGCTTTGAAATGTTACAGCACATTGTGTGTGAGCCTTATGTCGGTCAGCGTGTGCACGTATATGCTCAGTGACACTTAGAGATGTGAGCGGAGATGTGAGCGTAAGGTACATACACGAGGGTATTGGAAAATTCACTGTAAACGGACAGTGTTCAGTCCTGTGCTGCCTATATAATCCCTCTTCCTAAATTGCTTTTCTGAGATTGTTAATATGATTTAAAAACCCACGTTTTAATACTTTTTAAACTACTGTAAAGAAAGTGAATACTCCCTTCCTCCAAGTAAAATGTGTGCAGGCTGTTTTTTCCCTGTGCTGCACTGCTATAATCTTGTGTTGAAGCTGGAATAACTGACTCTATCTCTCTTTAAATTATTGCTGGTCTGAGGCCATACTGCCTGCCTGCTAACCAAATTGTATTTAACTCCCTCAAATAAACAACTCTCTGTTGCATAGTTATGGCCTCTCCTGTGAGATAGAAGCAGCTGCTGACACCAACACCACGTCACCGAAACCCCGGAAGAGTATGGTGAAGAGACTCAGCTTGTGAGTATGACAGAAGGGTTAATGGCATCCAGCAAATTAGTAGAGGAATGTCCTGAATAAATCCAACAAGAAATGTGTATTTCACCAGACAAGGAACTAGGCATGGAATCTGCTACGCTGTATCATTTTAAAGGGACATATTTCTATCTGAAACTCTTTACTGAATGATTATTCCAATGCTTCGGGTGACTCCAGCTGAAAGAGTTCAGAGACAAATCATTCAGTGGTGCCAGTCTTTCCGAGGGTAGAAAAGTAACACATTTAGAGCTCACTTATAAACACGGTGTGTGACAGGCTGCTCCCCAAATCCAGCCTGGTGTGCCGCAATAGACTATCCATAGCCGCATATGCCCTCATGAGAGCAGGGTAGCTTGTGTTTGAATTGGGAGTGAAGACGTGTGCAAACATGAGTGCTGGAGACTGAAGTGGCAGTGTTTGAATGCAGTTGTCTCTCAGGCTCTTTCTTCCTGGTGTTGTGGCTATGCTGCGGGTCGTGGGAGTTACTGTTGAGTTCTGGATTTATCCTTCCCTTTCCCACCATATTCCACTGTATTGTATATTTGCATAGGTTAAGCTAAGGTATTTATGTCTGCCATGTAATCTTTGTCTTAAAACTTGTGGTGCCTGCAATCTGAATATATTTTGAAATTAATACTATAATAGTGCTCAGCGTAATTCTTGCCTGGGATGTTACATAGCACCATTCTAGGTTCTGTCAGCTGATAAGATGCCGTGTCAGCACCAACGTAATTTACCTCACCCTTCAAAATACCATCACGCTAAATTAGATTCACTCTAGACTACTTCAAGTGACTTAGACACAAACTCAGAGGGGAGTCTAAGTGAATCTCATGTGATTTACACCTTCTTCTGGTCTCCTTATTTTATGTATAAATTATACACATTTAAATTCTCAGAGAGAAATTAATCTCTGGTGTAAGCCTGGTGAAGTCATTAAAGTCACATGACATCAGGGATGAATTTAGCCTTTGTAGTCTTAGTTTGAGTCCTTTGTTCAGTTCGACTCCCACCCACTCACTGACATATAGCTTAACCCTTCTGAATTTTGCCCAGTGAATCTGAGTTTGCAAGGAATTCTAATATGCTGTAATTCACACGCCAGAAGGGCCAGAAGAAGAGCAAGAAAAGCAACTAACAGGGATGTGTAAGAATCTGTGAGCTGCCCCTGGTTTTAATTTGCACCGTCTTCTGGCTTGTTGGTGTGTAAGTTGCACCAAATCAATCACGCAGTGAATTTAAAGGAGTTTTGAATATGTGTAATGGAATCTACCACCACCCCATGCATTACCTCTGGTGCTGTATTATATTATGTAGTATATTAGTAGCGTCCTGATGTGCTGGTGTTTCAGGAATTCTTCTGGCATATCTTTCATGTGATATAGATGATGCCAGAACAGAGCACTCAAGAAACAAAATAACACATGAATCATGTGCCATCTCTTTGCTCAGTCTAGTGACAGTCCATAGTCGTATTATTTATTGGGCATGTTTTGTGTTTTTTGCCAGACTGTTTCTGGGAGCAGATGTGATTGCCAATAGCACGCCCACCAAAGAGCAGCCCAAATCTATGCCAAATGGGAGCTCTGGCGAAAGCATGGATTCCGTCAGTGTATCATCGTGCGAGTCGAACCACTCTGAGGGGGAAGAAGGCTGCATCACCCCCATAGACACTCCTGATGAGCCTCAGAAAAAGGTAGAGTCTAGGCCCTTAGTTCAGAAAGCGGGCAGTATGGGTACTCCTATGGAACTTGTATAAGCAAGAGCTGAATGTTCAAGTGCAGTGTACATGCGTGACTACTGTTACAACTTATCAAGGATCTGCTTTCAAGGGAATGGGGGAATCCTCAAAAATAGACATGATAGATCTAGGTCAGGCTTTTTACATGATTCCTTTTATGAGCAGCTTTTGGGTGTTGCCAAGTCTCTAGCACAGGGGTCCTCAAACTTTTTAAACGGGGCCAGTTCACCGTCCCGCAGACTGTTGGGGGGCTGTACTATAGTTTGAAAAAAACATGAACGCGTAGCTATCACATCTGTTGCTGGCCTGTGTTTCTGGGTACTGGGTGGCAGGCGGTAATGAATCCACACACTTTTTGTTGGTGCTGTGGGGCTCCGCCCAGGCCCAGAGTGTGGGACTGACCAATTTTAGCCTGCTGGCCTGCTGTTGTGTAGGCAACTAGTAACCAATGTTCCCTCTAGGTTTGGCGGCTTGTGTGCAAAATTTTCAAGCTGTGTGCAAAACTTTTTCTGAATAAAATTTTTGTGCAAACTCACACAATAGAAATTATAGGCATTAATTGAAGTTAAAGTGATTGTAAACAGAATTAATTAATTGTGTTTAGTTTAATTTAATTTGAATGAATTTTGAATTGAAATTTAATTTTTAGAAAGGTTTTTATTTAAAATTAATTTTTAAAAAGCTTTTTAAAAAAGAAGGAAGAGAAAGAAAAAAGAGAAGGAAGGAGGAGAAAAAGAAAAAAGTAAGAGAAAGAAAGGAGGGAAGCAAAGAAAGAAAGGGAAGGAAGGAAGGAAGAGGAAGACAAAGAAGAGAAAAAGAAAAAAGAGAAAGAAAGGAAGGAAGGAAGAGGAAGACAAAGAAGAGAAAAAGAAAAAAAAGAAAGGCAGGAAAGGAAGAGGAAGACGAAGAGAAAAAGAAAAAAGAGAAAGGAAGAAAAGAGAGAAGGTAGGAAAAGAAAGGCGGAGAGAAGGAAAGAAGGAAGAGAAAGAAGGAAAGAAGAGAAAGAAAAAGGAAGGCAAAGAAGAGAAGGAAGGAAAGAAAGAAAAAGGAAGGGAAGAAAAAGGAAGGCAAAGAAGAGAAAGAAGGGAAAAGAAAGGAAGGAAAAGAAGAGAAAGGAGGAAAGAAAGAAGCCGAGAAAAGAAAGAAGAAAAAAAAAAAGAAAGAAAGAAGCCAAGGCCGCTGGCGGCGGGGACCCGAACGCGGCCCCGGGAGGGCAGAGCAGACCCCGGCACCGGTGACCTATCCTGGCCCCGTGCTGGGAGGCCGAGGCTGTCGGCAGAGCGGGGCTGGGTCGGCTCTGGGCCAGGAAGTTGAGGCGGCCGGGGGGTGGGAGCCCGGGAGCCTGCCCCGGTCGCATGGGGCAGGCAGGCAGGTGCACGCACATGCCCCGGCCCTGAGCCTGCCTGTTCTGCCCTGGGGGAACTGGATGCAGCGCTGCCCTCGGCCGCAGCAGGGGCGGGGGCCGGGTAAATGACCTTGGTGGGCCGTATCCGGCCCGCGGGCCGTAGTTTGAGGACCCCTGCTCTAGCATGTACGCATGGGAAACAATGTTTAATTTTCTGGGAGCAGCTTTTCTTGTGGTGTCTGGTAGGGTTTTATGGCATCACGCTGCCATTTAATAACACGCTGCTGGATCTGTCTCTTTCAAGACACCCATTGTGGTCTGAAGGAGTTGTCCGTAATGGCATGTTTCCACCTGGGAGGTTGTTGGCTTCATGGCAGTGGGAACAACAGACTGAGGAGTGTGTGCGTAAATATCAGGTTGCTTGAGGCATTCCTGAGGCCCAGTGGATGTGATAATGAGGATGAGAGGAGGGGGCTCCATTCTCTGCTTTAAAAAGAAAAAGATAGTGAGGCAAAGCCTTCTGGAGGCGATTGGAACCAGCAACAAGTCATTTCCTCCGAGAACATCTCCAGTTGAATGAGCTCATCTGCATTGGACATTTTCGCTGTGCTAGCTCACTGGAGGCAGCTCCTTCCACGAGAGGCAACTCTGTAGCAAAACCAGGGGCGTAACTCTCTAAGGTTATGTATTCACTTCAAAAAAGGCAGGGGGTTTTACAGTGAGATTGCTCACCCACATGAACTGTGCTACTGTAAATCCCAGCAGAGAGAAGGCACCTGTAGTTTTTACCAGGAGGGAGCTAGGTAAGGTCAACACTATCCTGCTGCCTGTGGCTGATCTCACCTAGTTCACCATCCAGTACAACTATGTTGTGTTCCCCCTAGGATTTTACAGCAGGGTGGCTAATGCACACTACTCTCCTGCTATAAAACACACCATTTTCTGGCAGTGAAAACAAAGCCTGGGGCCAGTGGAAGCATAAAAAGATTATGTGAGAGTGGGTAGCAGGTCTGACACAAAAAGGTGTGGGTAACGGTCATCACATAAACTGATTCACAATAGAGCATATAGGGCCCATGTTGCAGGCCCCAGGGAGCCTGCACCAATACAGCAGGAGGAGAGAAATATTTCAATGAGAAGCCAAACAGAGGGGAATTGTAGAAGAGAAAAACCAACCATGAGGCCTTGTCTACACACAAACGTGCATTGCTTTAATCAAACTGCTGCAAGTCCCTGTGTACAGGGCCAGATTAACTGGCCAGGGAGCCCTGGGCTGCCCCCCATCATGGGCCCCCCTCACCTGGGGCCCCACCCCACCATCACTGGTGGAGGGTCTTGGGGCCAGAAGGCTCTCCCGCCCCAGTCCTGTGCTGGCCAGTCTGCCTAGGAGGGGTGGGAGCTAGCATGCAGCAGACCCGCTACAGCCCCTCAGGGCCACCCTGGGGGCAGACCAGCTGGCCGGGGGGGGGGGGGGGGGGGCTCAGAGCCCCCCCCCCCCCCCCTGGGGCCCCGGGCCCCCCCCCCCCCCCCTCATAGTGCTGGCAGAGCAAGAGTGCTCTTAGTTGGTGCTGGGTGGAGCAGGGGACACTGGATTATCAAAGGGGTTTCAGCCTGGGGTTCCCCCTTTCAGCTGGGGCCCAAGGCTTCAGTCCCTTTAGGCCCGTGTGCTAATCCGGCCCTGGCTGTGTGGACACTCTTATTTCAGTGTAAGAGTTCTTGGAGGAATATACATGTGCATCGCACTCTTGGTACCTGGGCCCAAGCATTGGAAACTTTTCCCCTCAATGCTATCTGTGGGGTGGCTCAAGTTCCCCTGCTGATGCATGCCACTGCATGCAGGTATGAAGGGCAGATCTGCCCCCTTAGTCCTTCTTATGTCCCACAATGGTCATTGGACTCTGTTCTGCGCCAGAGGAGATCTCCTCTTGGCCTTTGTGAACACAGTGTGCATATATAGACTTAGTCCTATGCTCACCCACCACCGGGCTCATTAGACATAAGAGCGGTCAATGAGAGAGAGAGCATCCAGGCTGCTACCTTCATATCAAAGGATGCTAAAAGGCTGCAGTTACTTGGCAAAACGATTGATTTGACAGGAGCTTGTAACTGCATATCGCTAACCAAAGGCTCTGCTGGGGAAGTATGATTTTGGTTCATGGGCTCTATGGAAAAGTCAGAGAGTTGCTCCCAAAGAACGTTAGATAGAAGTTCTCTTCCCTAATTACTGCGGGTAGACTAGTTGTGAGACACAGTGCATGGAGGGGTGCAGCAGCCTCAGCAGCTAGAATCATGGCATCCGCAGTGGCCACATAGATCATCGTGGCCAGGGCACGGTTGGCCTTGGCAGCCTTTCTGGCACTCGTTCCAGCTGCAGACATTTGCAGAGGGGCAAACTGGTCCTCGGTCCACATTCACCTCCCACTTGCTGTGGCTCAGGAGTCCAGAGATGATGCTAGAGTGGGCTGAGTTACTGTCCACTCTTTACTGAAATAGACTTTGATCCCACCTTTTGTTCTAGCTTATGAGTCACCAAGAGTAAAATGCACATGTGCAGTCAGTCAAAGAGGAAAAGCCAGTTACTAACCTGTTCTGTAACTGTTGTCCTTTGAAATGTGTTGTATGTGTTCCTTTCACGACCCACCTTCCTACCCCTCTACATCAGAGCTGGAACGAGAAGGAACTGAGGCATGGGGGCGGGGGGGGGGGGGAGCGCTGGCTCTGTGCTTTATGTCTGCACAGCATGGTGTGTGGCAGCAGGAAGAGTTAAGGTAGTGCAAGGGGAAAGAGTTTCTGACGGCCATGCACGGGGGAAGCAGACAGGAAGAGTGGAAAGGACATGTGCAACACTCATCTCAAAGAACAATTACAGAACAGGTTAGTAACTCTTTTTTGCCTGTTGTGGTTTAGCTTAAACCTATTTGCAGTTGACTTCAACTAAACTGCAATAATCTACTCTTAAACCAAAATAACTGTGTGTCCCCCAGGTGTTTGCATTGGTTTAACTAAATCAGTTTCAATTCACACCTTTAGTTAAGTGTAGACGAGTTCTGTAAGAGAGACAACAGAGCAGAACAAGGAGATTACAAAGGCAGATAAAGATGGGGGGGGGGGGAGCCAGAAGATGGTGAACAGATGGGAATGAAGAAAAGGATGTGTAGGTGCCAGTGAGGAAAAGGATGTTCTAGGAATATTTGACTGTATTTCACATAGTAAAAGAACACACTTCCCTTTGCGAAGGCCTCTGATACAGGTGTGATGACAGAGATTTCCACTGATCTAGCCCTGTTGTTTTGGAATGCCTCCCCCAAACCAATGAATAACAAATCGTAGCCGCAGAACTGGAATTCATATGTAAATTTGACTCTGTTGCCTCAGAGTTAAACAGGGACGATGGATTTTTTTCTCATTACAACGTGATTTGACCTCACCTTCCTCTATATGCTGTTACTCAGTGTTTGAATCTAAACTACTACATTGATTTGCTGTTACAGTCTGACCTGATCCTATGACTTACACTGCCCTGCATTTATTTTTTTCCCATTCTGTACATTCGCCACCTTCAAAGCATCTGATGAAGTAGGATTTTCCCCCACGAAAGCTCATGCGATAAATAAATTTGTTAGTCTTTAAAAGTGCCACAGGATTCCTGGTTTGTTTTGCTGAACTAGATTAACATGGCTACCCCTTTGGAACTCCCGCAGACCAGTTTCATTCTGAAGTCTGGTGTCCCACAACTTTCTTTAATTCAGTGTGTATGCTGCCATCTGCTGGTGTGTTCTCCAAAAAGCAGCCAAAAATTTAAAGTATATATAGTACGGTAGTCAATGGAATCTAGCAGCCCGCATGCAGGACAGGACTGGTATGTGGGAAAATTTTTAATGTGCATATTTAATCATAGATTACTCCCTGCAGAGGTGAGAATGCCACTAGCAACTTTAGAAAGCCTAGGATGGACTTTACAATAACTGAGTTCCTGATTGTGCCTTTCTTACCTGCCCCCACCCTGGAAATGAACATTTCATGGTCATGTTTCTAATTGTATGTTTTTTTCTTGATTTATTTTTCAACATGTAGCTCTCAGAATCCTCCTCCTCTTGTTCCTCCATCCATTCCATGGATACATCTTCCTCAGGAGTGTCATCTTTAACCAACACTATCTCACCCCCTCCTTCCTTCATCCCTAATCCCAAGATCCACAAGCGCTCCATCTCCGTCACATCCATTACCTCAACAGTATTGCCTCCTGTTTACAACCAGCAGAACGAAGACATGTGCATAATCCGGATCAGCATAGAAGACAACAATGGCAACATGTACAAGAGCATCATGGTCAGTGATATGGAAGAACTAAATATTTTTATTATTACTGATAAGTTTTTTGGTGCAGATCAAAGCAGCTAAGTTTTTAAATGCTAGGGACCACATCATGCCCTTGATTTCTGCATTCTAATATTCACAGTATGGTCCATTGTCCAAAAATCCCACTGGGGTTTCAGTTGGCTCCAGTTCATTGTCCTGAATTGTTGTATAAGGCTGCTGTGTTCCTCTTTTAGCGGTAGATGCACATTAATAGCAGATACTTAGCACTTAGCTATATAGGGATCAGAAAAGGCATATAATTGTAAGGTGGTGTTATAATACACTATCATATCATCTCTTGTCTATCTAATGTCTATCTCTAATGCATCCATCATTATATCTGGATTTTGATCCTAATCTTTGTCCCAAACCCAAAGTTTTATTTGTATTTATTAGAATTAGTTGCAAAATCAGAACAAATTGTGTAAAAATTTCAAACTGAGGTCTTCTGTGGCATGGGTTTTGGAAACTGATCTATTTTTAGTTTATCAATATTTTCCCCAGAGATTTTCAAAAATTGCAATAAAAACATTTTCCTCAATCTTGAAGACTAGAATTTTCAAAAATAAATATTTTTGATTTTTGAAAAATCTCACCACATGATTGAACTGGCACATCAAAACTGGGAAGGCAAAGGAAGTCCTGAAGCTTGAAAATCAAAATGGTGAATGAGCAGCCTCCCACCCCGAATCATAATTAGGAAAAATCGAGGAGGAAAATTTTAAAAACGGGAAAATACTTAAAATATATTAAAAAATTTCTGGAATTTTTCATTTTGAAAAATGTCCAGATTTCATTCAGATTTTCTCCAAATGAAACATTTTAACCAGTTGTGGTGTTAGTTTTGGGGCGGAAAGATACAAATAACAAATTTTTATATTTCATGTTCTAACCTTGAACAAGGAACGTGGCAGTTTTGACCGAGGCTGCACGTATCACCTTTCAGCTAAGAGGGATTTTTTTTTTCCTCAAGAGTTACCGGTAAACTCCCCTGACACAAAGGGCTATGCAATGGACAGTCTGACAAGCTGTTGACCTGAGCAGTGTGTCCTCTATAATGAAAACTATCAACAAAGTGCCACGGGACTCTGTTGTCTTCCTGAAACTTGTCCATTTAAAGGGAAACTATCAGGGAAACCAGGGACCAGCCTCACAGCTGTGCATCTGCTGGTGCAAAGTTATAGCAAAATCAGTGAATCTAAGCAATGAATGTACTACATAAGACTAATATAGTGGCTTCTGTATCACCCCCTCATTCCAGCCTGTAGCAGAGTGGCTGTGATTAGGATTCTGTTAGGGCCAGCGGATCCAAGCCGATTGAATGATCTCATGCAGCTATAGACATAGAAGAGAGCACCCTTCATGGAGGCTTCTTATACCAGGGATTGACAAGACCTGGAGGCTCTGGGATTGGTGGCACGAAAGGGAAGTGCTAGCTTATCCGACAATAGTACTATCAATGTTTCTATGGGTTGGGCTATTTTCCTGTTTGACTTATTTACCTTCCTCACCACGCCTCACCCACAAGCTACAGAACAAACACTGCAGAGGCTTTTGGGGTTTTTTTTTTGAATAGGTGAACCAAATAAATACACTGCAGCTTGCAGTAAACTCTCTTTTTTGTTTGGGGGGTGGAGGGAGGGGAATTGATCCCCCAGGAGCTGTAAAGAGCAGTGAACTATGGGCCTGAACCAAATCTCACCATAGACAATGAGAATTTTTCTGCTGATCTCTGTGTGCCTCAGGACAAGTCTATACTGACAGTGGCAAAGTCGCCGCCCGCAGCGTGATCTTCAGTTTTCGATTGAGGCAACTGTGTAGATGCGCTCAATCGATAACCAAACTGGAGCTGGAACACCAGCTCTGTAAACACACTTACACTACGCCGACTGGACGCCATTTCCGGTTGCCATAGTGTAGTCTTTGGGAGATATGCAGGGTATTTTACGTACTTTGAGTATCTCCCGTTGACTGCTGCCGAAAACAGCGGTAAGTGTAGACTAGGGCTCAGATGAGGCCCTAGGTTTGCTCAGCTCATGTGACACTTCCACAGCACACTAGAACCTAGATGCAAGGCCAAAAAAATCTTCACAGGATTTCAAAGAAAGTATTTACCTCCATTAGATTCCAAATGAATCGATGCTGATGAGCAACATATAGAGACATTATTTATGTGCAAATGACATCTCATCTCTCAGCACATTTACTCAAAGGAGCTGGTTATGTTATTTACTGTTTTCCCAGTTAATGCAGTGACTGCCTTCCTAAATAAAACAAATGAATGTGAAAAATTACAAGTGGCACATTTCAGTGCCCAGCAATAGCTACTGTTTAATTCCTAAGATACAATAATTTCTCACTGCTTTGGGAAACTCATCCCTCGCCCCAGAGATGAATTCAGAGCAGACTTTTATATGTCCATGACAATGTTTAGATAATAAGAAAAGTGAAGAAGAAAAACCCCTCACTGCAAAATTCTTTTTCCAGTTGACTAGCCAAGACAAGACTCCAGCTGTCATTCAGAGAGCTATGTCAAAACACAACCTGGAAGCTGACCCAGTCGAGGATTATGAGCTAGTTCAGGTCATCGCTGAGGACAAAGGTAAGAAAAAAATGCTGCTAGCTGCTTAAAAAGCTCATCAGACTTTGCGGGGAAAAAGGTGCCTATGAAGCCACTTTAGAAATACAGTGGATTTTTCTTCCAAAAGCCAGTTTCAGTAGATCTGTGACTGAGTCATTGATCACTGCAGGCCTGTTCTTTGCTTTGGACATGGGCAAGTGCAGAAGGGGACGTACAGTCAGAGATCTCAGCCTCAGTGTGTAAAGAGATTTGAAGTCAGGGCCACATGGGACTGAACAAAGAGCTGGGAGTGTAGCCTGCCGATTGCAAGCTGCCCAAGAAGTCACAGGAAACATCTGGCCATTTCCCTGAGATCTCAGGACATACAATTTGCCTAGAAGCTGGACTCCAGCAGCCATGTGTTCCCTCCCTCTTCAATAGTATGTGCAAGCCACCATGAGGAAGTTTGTCCTTCCTTCATCAGCAGTGGCTGCTGCAGCAATTTGCCATGAACGTTCTCTTGAAGTACAACACAGAGAGAAGTTGCTCCCTGTCTCTCCCTCACTCAGCCAGGCCTGGTTCCTTTTCATCCACAAGGCACTGCCCACAGAGCGTCAGCATGCAGCTATTTCCTCACCCTGCACCCCCCACCATCTGGCGCTCTGACTTCACTGCCCTATGATCCTAACCATGGCACGGAGCAAAGGTGCCAGTACAGACCCATGAAGTAGTAAGCATGAGAGCTCAGATAAGTATATGCAAAGCAAAGCCTTGTGCTGTTTTGCAGGAACATGAGAGTTCAAAGAGACCATCTGGAGGTCTGTGTGGTCTACAATCATGTCTGACAGTGGCCAGTACTAGATATTTTCAGCCTACCTAAATTCCCAGCAGTTTCACTGGAGCCCAGTATACTTCACTTCCTGGTCTAAATTGCTGTGCCTTATGGCTGCACTCATTTAATAGATGTGTTTTTACCCCAGACAAGGTGACACTTGAGTGACTCCTCTACTGTATGTAGTTTGTAAATCTATTAGTAAAGCATGTTGAGATCCTTTTCCATACAAGATCATTATTACTAGAGTTAAAAATCAGACAGCTAAAGCATAATTTAGCATCTGTATATGATGATGTAAAAATGGTTTTTATACCTTCTTACTTAGGCCCTGATTCAGCCAGGTACTTAGCATGTGCCTAAATTTGAAGCAGGTGAGTAATTCTACTGGAGTCAGATTAATGGCCCGACTAGCGCTCTGTGACTCCTGTCCTATTAATCCGCTGAATAAAAAGTAAGAAGTTACTACTCTATGCCCTGAAGAGCTGATTCTCGTGCAGAACAACACACTGGTTCTCTTCTAATGAATCCTCTACAAACGTGTGATCTAAGCCAAGGGTTCTCAACCTTTTCAAGGATGCGACACAGCTGGGAGTCTTCCCAGCTGTGTGCGACATGCCAACCCCCCATGTCTTAGCCTCACCTCCCCCACCCCCAACCCCACATCTGCCTACCAGCACAACCCCACACCTCTTCTCCCCAGCCCAACCCCACATCTCCCCTCCCCCAGCCCAACCCCGGGTTAACAGAAGTAGGCTGCATGTATCGCTGCCCATGGTGTATGTCTACACTGGAGGCTCTGTTAAGTCGACCTAACAAGACCTGGAGGCTCTGGGATTGGTGGCACAAAAGGGAAGTGCTAGCTAACCTCCTGTCGACTGCCTGCGTCCACACTGGGTCAATGGAGGAGTGGTTGGCCAGGGCAGGCTCTTCCTGGTGGCCAGGAACTCTGGGAGGGGGCCTGGAGGCCAGTTAGGTCGACTTAAGGGCTTTCCCTGTCTACACTGGCATTAAGTCGACCTTAAGAAGTGGTGTTATTAAGTCAACTTAAGGAAACGCTTAAGTCAACTTAATAAAAGCCCAATGTGGACGCAGGAGTCTGTAGGTCCTTCCTTAAGTCGACCTAAGGCTCCAATGTAGACGTACCCATGGTTCCCTGCTGCGGCAGCTCAGTGGGGTGGGGCAGGGGTAGCTCGCGACACACTCCCCTCTAAGTGTGTCACGACACAGTGGTTGAGAACCACTGACCTGAGCTCTGGTTGTGAATCTTTATTATGGGCCATGGATGTAAGAGGCAGAAAGAACTCAGTCAGGTTTGTCAAATGCCAGGTGGCATTCTAGGCTGGGCAGGTAAGAAAAGCTTGTTTGGACCTATGAATTGAGTTGATTAGACCTGCTACAGAAGGAATAACAGACCACCATGATGTGAGTGCTGCAGCCTCATGTTTGGAACCAGAACCTCCTTGTCAGGAAAGCACTTTATTAGCAAAGCTCTGCCTCATTCATTAGGACTGGTGTGTCTTGCCATGCAGACCCAAGGATGATGTAAGATACCAGTCTTGAAAAAAGCAACTCTCTTTGGGTGCGTCTACACTTGTAAATTAAGTCGACTTAAGCTTGCTTAAGTCGACTTAATTTACTCTGCGTCTACGCTACACTTTCCTTAAGTCGACTTAAGCAAGATGCTTAAGTCGACTTAAGGAAAATAAAGTCAACTTAATGAAAATTAAGTAGACTTTATTAAACCTACTTTTAATTCAACTTTAGGCTTAAGTCGACTTTCTAAAGTTGACTTAAGCCAGTGTAGACCTGGAGTAGCCCGAAGTCGACTTAAAGTCAACTTAGGGCTCTCCAGGACTCCCCCACTGCCCTCTGTGCCGGGGGGGGGGCCACAGGGAGAGCCTTTGTAAGTTCCCCCCCTAAGTCGACTTTAAGTGTGGACACGCTAAGTCGACTTAAATTAACAAGTGTAGATCTAGCCTTTGAGAGCCTTTGCATTATTATCTGTTGAAAGCACGCTACCATTCCAGCCCGCTCCTTCCTCCCTGCACAGGGCAAACCTAAAAGTGGTTTATTTGGGGCTATGAAATTGCATTTATTCTCAGCCACTGCAGAGATTCCTCAGGCTGTTGTGTAGAGAAGTCTACTAGCCAGAATTTAATGAAGTAGGGTAACCCATCAGCTAGAAAAATTTCATTGCTGTCACATCATCTTAACGCTAGCCAGTGCTCATTAACAGGGCAGGTGTAGCTGGTAGAAGTGGTGCTGTTTTTCTGTATCACATGTTTAAACTTTTTCAAGCATCTAATCCTGAAAAGAATGTAAATCACAAAAAGGGCCATAACTCAAAGAAATGTAGTTTGATTTTGACCAAAACTGGCAGATAGTTGCATTATCAATTGGATTTAGAAGCTATCGATTCAAAAGAGTAAGTTTCGGGCTTTGGAGCTGTGTGTTGGAGAGTGCTGAGATGCCTGCTGTGGGAGTACTAGCCCTCCTAACTTTGTGCAAAAGAAAAGGGAGTTCTTCCCCTCCCACGAACATGTGAGACATCCCAGCTGTGAGGGCAAAGAGCAGAAACACTCAGTATGACACAGCCGTTTAGGAGGTTAGCTAAAACGAAGAGCCAAACAGTAGCGGAATCAAGTGGTCCTGTCTCAGGATCACTAGCAAGATTTGAAGACAGGCAACTGCAGTTCAATCCAACTGCAGCTTTTTCAAACCCAGCAGCCTTTGGCTAACTGATGTCCTTATTGTTCTGTAGTACAATCGGCAAACATCTCTGGCTAACGTAAACTACGTGTTGTTTACTAAGAAAAACAAAACCAGTGAGCACCTGCCACCACAAATTGCCTCATTCAGGTAGCACCTGAAATGTGGAAATTGTCATTTGTAACTAGGGAATCATGCAGTAATTCAGTATCTGCAGGTGGCCCCTCAGCAACAGCTGGGTGATGGATGGCGCTGGACATCCTGCTCCTCAAATGATGCTTATGCCACCTGCTCCAGAAACCATCTTCACCTGTTTTGCAGTGTAGCTGTGAAAGTGGCTATGTAACGAGAGATGCAAATTCCACCAGGAAGATTTGCTGTGCTTGCAGTTGTGACAGTAACAAACGTAGCAAAGAACAACGAACTGATTCTGAGAGGGAGTAGAAATGGTTCAAGTATCTGCAAATTGCTAAGACTATTTTTGAGAGGAAATATTGCTTTGGGGAGTGTTGTATTAGACATTCAGTAGGTCGGAGTATTATATAGAGGAGTCCTATAAGAGTACATGGTTATACTTTGTAATTCACATAAGATGTTCTAGAGCCCGTTTACTAAGAATCATTACGGTTATATGAGTAGTTTACATGTATTGTCCCTGAATTCTGGGACACCAAGATGAAAATTACAGGTGTGTGGTTTAGGGTTACGGCCCTGGCTGAGCAGCTAACATAAATAATGTTTTATATTAAGGGGTAGAAGATCTTATTATCTACACCGCTTCCTAAAAATAGTAGATAAAACAACTTTGCTCACATCAGTCCACTCTACAAAGGATGACAACTCTTTTGAGGTATTACATGGTGTAAACAAGTTCACTACGGACTTTAACTGAAGGCAAAAATGCATCTGAGCTAAATATTTCCCCAAACCAATACTATGTAAAGTGAATCATTGCTTTATCTACTTGTTTAGCAGCTTTCTGCCAATTTTGGTCATAAATAAAGGCCCGTATTGTGATTACGATTTTTTTCTGATTGGAGGCTGGTAATGTTTAATCAGGTCTGTTCTTCAGGAGAACCGCTCCACTGCCAGCATCTGCATCCACACTGACCACCACATATGTGCCTAAGAGGTGGCGACACTAACGTTTTTCCAGCTGATGAGTTACACCTAAGTGCCCCAAATGGGTGCAGGCTGGCAGACTACGAGGAACAGCCCCTAACATAGTCAGCCTGGCAAGCTTTCTTTCCTCTTCACTATTGTTTCACAGAGAGAGACCCCTCAATGTTTCTCTTTTCCAGTGGTCTCCTTACAGTAAAATGCAGCAGCAGTGATGTGTTGAAGGCAATGCAGAGCTTGTGCTGAGAAAGACAGTGTCGCCAGGCAGACAAGACTGCAGTGGAGAGCTAGGCCCAGATCCTACTATCACCTATGCACGTGCTTCAGTTTACACGGCTACTGTTTGCAGGATTAGGGCCTAAGAGAATCTGAGGTTATTTTATTTTATTTTTTCTGCCAGGGCTGGGGTGAAAGGGCAGTCTATCACTGCCACTTCTGCAGGTGGGGAGGGGGTTGTTACAGCTATACATAAACAGTAAAACTAAATTCTAGTAATAAAAACAAAGACATTCCCCCCACCCCCCAAAGAGAATGCATTAACAGCACATTCTAAGATTGCAAAGACAAGCACTTGGCAATTAGGGATGGTCAGATTCACAGTTGCAACCCTAATTCAGACGCCAACCTTGTTCAGTTTGTATTATGAGAAGCTTAACGTGTGCTAAAACCGTAACATGTCCCTATTCACAAGGGGAAAGTCTGAGAGGACATAATCCATGGCTGCCAAATCAGAGTAGCATGTGGGCAGAGCAGTCAGATGCCCACACAAGATTTATTTTCTTGCTGGTAATAGTACAGCACACCACCGCTGACTTTATGTCCTCTCTTTGCAGAGTTAATCATCCCGGACACTGCTAATGTATTTTATGCCATGAACAGCCAGGTGAACTTCGACTTCATCCTACGGAAAAAAATTTCCATTGATGGCCAAGTGAAGATGCGGAGCCGATCTAGCTTGACACTTCCCAGAACTGCCAAAAGGGGGTGCTGGACTAACAGACACAGCAAAATCACACTCTGAAGAGAATGAGCATTTAACACAAAGGAGATTCCACTCAGCCGAAAGAAAGGACCTCGGATACCATCCAGTATTACAAAGTCATGGAACATGAATATGTCACTGTTTGTTTGACTTTGGAAATACTTGAGACTGCAATGCAAGTCTCGCTCTATCTATGTATCACTGTAGATACAGATAGAGAGCAACATCCCTAGAGAAAGAAGATGATTTTTATGGGATAGGCTGGACTATGGAAATATATTTTGCACATTGGCCTAGGAAGGTGAGGTCACATTTACAGGGAAAAATGGAACTGCCAATCTTGTCTTAAGTCCATGTAAGCTAAATCTCCTCCTTGGAAAAGAGATTCTCCTTTGTGCCAGTATTACTTGGAACAAGAAGGACTTTAAATTTATTTTTATAAGTTGGAGAAGAAAACTGTTGCAATAAAATTCCACCTGAAGCCAAGCAGGAGGATCCGAGCAGCTGTCAGCTAAATGAGAACACCAAGTTCCAAAAGGTGTGGGAGGAGCTGATGGTTGCTATTTCCTTCCCCCCCCCCCCCCCTCATAAGTGCTGCCTCTAGGAGGCATCTGTGAAGAAGAAAGAAGGGCTGAGACCCCCCCAAAATGCCAAGCTTGAGAGAAAAGGAAGAATGCACTTGCGTGCATGTTGGTTTCACACAACTGACAAACTCTTTTGCAATTGTTCAACGTCAGAAAATACATTTGGGGCTTTTCCAAAGAACATTAAGAAAATGGGGTATGATTGCGTTTGGATGAATGACATGTTTTGTTTAAGGAAAATCAACGAACACTACTTCTTTGGACTTTGTTCTCATCTTAATGCCACCACATTGTGTTCTTCCTTATTTACCAGGACTTGAGGCCGTTTGCATGGACAGTTCCCGTTCTCCAAATTCACTGACGTACCTCTTTGTAAAGTGCAATCACGCTTCAGTTGCAGAACTCTGCATTAATCCACATTGCCATTTTTGATTCAGTGAGAGACAACTGTATTCTCTTGTTTTTAAAAGTGTTATAAGACAGACATATTTGTTAGTTAGTGCCCAAAATTACCACAGATCTTATAAACTTGTAGCATTATTATGCATAATCTTCAACAACCATCCTCTTATATGCATCTATTAACTAAATAGTTTCCTGACATGGTACATCCTTCCAAATGGAATAAAGAATTTAACCTTCTGTAAAGGCTCCCATAGCTGCTACTCTCTGTGAAACTTTAAACAACACGTTTCTTAATGCTAAGATACACGTCTCCCTTCAGAACACAAGCGTACTTGAAAGGTTACATAAAGGGTTTGAATTAAAAGCCATAAATGATACAATGGATTGTAAGCAACACTCACAGAACAGGCTGTCTTTTCAGAATACGAGGGTTGCTTGAAATAAACTGAGATCATGAATTTTATAGAGCTTGTTTTACCAGTTCCGTAGCACTGATTTTCAAAGCTGAGCGTAGATTCCATTACCACGTAGCCATGATGTATGAATAAATGTTTTAAAGGGTGTTAGGTCTTTACTATGTAAAGAATTATTGTTCCTATTTGAAAGGTAACTCATTCTCTATGGTCTGGGTATCTTAAATACAAGAGACCCAGTTTTATACTGGTCTGTCTAGAATTGGGGCAGATTTACAAAAGAACTCCAATTCTGTTTCTTTGGTACTTCAGTGAAAGCTTTGTGAGCTTTCTGTGTCTCTATGGAGTATAGTATACAACACGTAGCCACTCACCTGCACTATATGTAACTGCAGAATCAGGATTTTATATTGCCAAGGTGATGTTCTTTCCTTTCTTACAGGGAAAGAAGTCTGGCAGGTAAAATTGGTTTCATTTAGTTATGATAGTCATTTTTTGAAGTAATTGCTTTTAAACCAATACATATTAAAATCAGCCAGCTCTAGCACACTGTTCTCTTTCAAGTAATGACTCTACAAATGCTCTTTGGATGACAACTGCTCAATGACACCAGCACCTACATTTTGTGCTCAAGAGCAGCTCTGAAAAATATTTTTGACAGAAAGGGGAAAAGCCAAACGTTTTCATGAGTTATTTCCCCTCCTTTTCCCCACCCCGCACTGCAATTGTTTGGACGCGAGCCATTGGGAATGAGTATCTTATCAGCTGTGAGCTACTGCGTTGTGCTTTGGTGGAAAGTAGTACACAAGCAGGAACCTCAGCGAAGCTGAAACCCAGCTACTTGCACTGGGACTGGAATTAAAGTAGGCAAAGCTATTTTCTCTGTCCTTTGGGAAAGATATATTTAAAAAAAAATGTGTGGCGCAGCATGTGGCCCCCAGGCAGGAATCAATTTGCAGAGTGAGGGGGAAGGGGAGCTCTGAAAAGCTCCCACCTCTCCTTTCGTCTGGCTCCATGAGTATCGGCAGCAGGCCCTTCCCTTTCTTACTGCAGACGTTTTCTGAGGTAGACTGAGGCCCATCCCAACATTCAGCTCAAATGTACCGATTATGAGAAACCAAAAGTGCAAAACAGCATGCCCCCCCTTCCCCCCCCCCCACACTCTCTCTCTCTCATAACGAAAATGAGAGAAACTCTTTTCTTTGGCACCAATGCTGCTAGCAGCTCAGCAGAGGTGAAGCCCTATATGTGCAAACCCGCTGTCATACGCTGTGAGCTTTTTTGGGCCAGGCACCAGCTTGCTCGCTCTGTGTTGGATAGGCCCAAACGTCTTGATCATAGGCCTCAATGAGCTCTGCAGCCCCCTAGTAAACACTTCTTGAGGAAAAATGTTAGTTTTACTGCATCCATACAAACCCTATGTACCAGTACCCACAAGTAGAGCCCTGCATGGAGTAAAAAAAAAAATGTGGCTCCGCAACCGATCCATATCCGAGACAGGTAAGCATGTATCCGATCTGCATCTCCATGTTTTGTGGTATCCGCAACCGCCCTGCCCCCGCCGTGCCGCAGCTCCACTCCACTCTGCTCCTCGTCATTGCACTGTGCGTGTTTTGTGTTCGTGCCTGTGTGTGCTCTGTAATGTAACAACTTAAAAGCAGGGGCTTAGTAAATGTGCACACACAGTTTTTATTTTAAACAACAGAATAGAGAGTCCGAAGGATCCTGGTGCAAACTCTGTGTTTTCTTCTGGGGCGGCAGCTGCCTGTCAGTTCCTGGCTTGTTAGAGAGCAGCAGCTGCCTCACACAGAGCCCACGGCAGGGCGGCACTAAGATCCAGACCCCAGATGAGCCAGTAAAAGCGCGATGCTGTTCAGAGCCCCGGCTAGCCCAGAGCTGAGCAACTCTTATTCTGCTGGGGCTGGCGGGGGAGTGGCTGGCAGTGGGGGACGTGGGTGGGGGAGCAACTATTACTCTGCCTGGACTGGCCCCTGGATCCAGTCTGGGCTGCAGCTGTAACCAATCAGATGTTTTGGGCGGCACAATGGTGCTCTCTGCACATACAGCTGTGATCAGATTAAAAATAGTATCCATACCTGAGCCGCAATCCACAGCAACGGGTCTGCGGAGATCCGTATTTGCACGCACGGATGTGGGCTCTACCCCCAAGATGCATCTTTCCACTCCCCTCGCCACTCTAACCTATCAGTGCTGTAGACTGAGGGCAGGTACCATGCCCCCAAAGGCAAAGGCATAGTTTTCCCTTTCTTTGGGACTATTTTACCCACACGAAACCTGGCTACTTTCAAAGCAAATTGCATAAAGGGCCAGCTCCTCCCCCCCCCCCCCCCAACTGCAATCAGGAGGTATCTTGACATGGACTTCAGTGGGTCAAGACTGAGCCCCTTCTGATAAACTGTATTATCTACATGTTTATATTTTTCAAGCATAAAGCAGCTAAGCAGAAGGCAATCTGTGTCTCACTGAACAGACACACCTGCTGGTCAGCCCAGCTTAAAAGGGAGGGTAGGTCTGTAATGTGGGCTGAAGATTAAAGACCTGATTATAAGGGGATGGAGGCTTTTTAAAAAGGAAACCAAACCCAAATCATTCACTATGGGCCAAGGATGACTCACAATCTTTACTCCACTTGGGCCAAGTTCAGGAATAGGCCAGTTTCCTCAGCCTGGGGGGTGGAGGAGAAGACTGCACCACATGGGTCATGCAGTTTGGGCCCAGGAGAACAGGTTCACAAAATCTTAAATCCATGGCAGATTTGGTCCCCATTGCCACTGACTCCAGTGAGAGCCCAATCAGGGTCACCTACGATCTTTGTGTCTCTTTATTTCCTTTTGTGCCGCATTTCAGTATCACTGAAGAGGCCCCGAGGCAGCATGGCAAATTCCACCCAGCATTCTCAGTCGGAGAGCTCCATGGCTGAGCTTCACCAACTGGAGTCGGCTCCACACAAATTAAGACTACGCACAGATTATCATCTTGCATCCAGCTCTATGTATTATCAGACCCGCTGATAGACAGTAACATGAAGAGAGCACATTATCGGCAAATACTAAAAAAAACCAGAAACCAACCACACACTCCAACGTACAGATCCTCCAGAAGGTGAAACAATCTCTGTAGCTCTTACGCCAGGAAGATTTTCCTTTTTCTCCAACTTTGTGTTGCACTGAAAGAGATCTAAATCTACATCAGCTAAAGTGTAACAAAAGATCACCTGACTTATGGGACTTTTTTTCTTTAAAAAAAGATGCATGACTTTTAGCATGCTGACATGTTACCCGATATTGAGTATATAAGAACTCATCCAAAACAGGACAAGCCTGCTCCTGACATTTAAAAAATACATACAAGGCAAGTTGCCTTTTTGTCCTGCAATATACAATTCTAATGCAGCCGTCCAACAAAGAACAGCAGATTTGACACCATTAACATTTTTATGGTTTTCTTTTTAAAGGGACACTGTCAAGCGTTTTAGGCACAAACTTATCTGTGAGGAAAGTGAAATAGATTTTTTTTTTAAATATATTAATTGGGAAGGAAACCCAAAAGGTTTATAGGCAAGAAATAGTAAACAAAACTGACCATTAACAGGAAAACAAACAAGGCGCTTTTAAAGACTAACAAATTTATTTATCGCATGAGCTTTTGTGGGAGAAAAATCTCACTTTGTCAGACGCTTGAACTTAGATAAGTTCCCCGTCTTCAAGCGTCTGACGAAGTGGGATTTTCTCCCGTGCTCATGCGATAAATAAATTTGTTAGTCTTTAAAAGTGCCACAGGACTCCTTATTTGTTTTGTTGAACTGGACTAACATGGCTATCCTTTTGGAATTCATTAACAGGAAGTAGCGGTGTCTGATTTAGTTTCACAGTTCAATGTGAATGAAACAAATTTTTTAAAAAGGAAAACTAATAGAGTGATACTAAAAATCACATTGGGTTTTTTAAGAGATTATTAAAATTGAAACAGCTATGGCATCAGTTCTCAAGCTAAAGCATGAGTTTAGGAGGTTTCAGAAAGCTCAGGAAATTGTGACCATCCATTCTTTCCTTATGGTTAGTTGAAATGGAAGGGGCATGCTGAAACGTATAAGGAACTCCTAGAACTGTTTTGCAACATGGGGGTGTAGGCTCACATTATAGAAGAGATTTATATAGCAACACAGATGAGGCTATTTTTAAACTCATTTTGGTCTTGACAGTGGTCCTTTAAAACACACACACACACACACACACACACACACACACTCTCTCTCTCTCTCTCTCTCTCTCTCTCTCTCTCTCTCTCTCTCTCTCTCTCTCTCTCACACAGACTGGGGTAAAAACCATAAACCAAAAAGAGTCAATATTATGCAGCTATCTGGAAAGGACTTACCTCAGAACCCCTATACATATATTAATCTTTATAAATATCAGTATTCTACACAAGGAACTGTAGAAAGACGTCATTCAAGGAATTTTTGTAATTAATGGTGTAAACTCAGCACACCTAGGAGCCAGCTCACCTCTCCAAGTTATGAACCCATGTGAGAATGGACTGGCATTTACGATACACTCTTTAATAGTCTCTCTTTTCCTGCCAATCTGGAACTTTCTAGTCCATGACCACCTTTCCCGAAAAATAGAGAATGGTTAGGTTAAGTCAATCAGATCCGTCAATTTACTTTGCCACAAAAGATGGTGAGGAGAAGACCATATTAACATCTCTAGAAGCTTCTAAGTGAAAGCTAAATTGGAAGGCCGGTTCCTCCATTGCTGTTGTCAGAGTCACTCAGCAAGGGGGACAGTCATAGCTCATCCCTTGACGATGACGCATCGAGAGACGGCTGGTGTGACAAGGCATCTTTGTTCTGGGCATCACTGTGAATCTGACCCTGCTGCCGGGACTTCCAGGAATGGGCTCTGTCCCAGTCGGTTGACACAGTCTCATTATCCCAGATCGTGGATGTCTCTGTGTCACTGAGGTAACCCGGCTGCCCTGTGTAATGGGTTGGATAAACAAGCAAGGGCTCTGCTGAGAAGGCTTTCAAGTCTCGGGACTCATAGTATTCCTTGTACTTCTCTCTAAGGAAAGGAAAACAAATATCACCAGCAGAAATAACTCTTGCTCAGTACCACTGTGCTTACTTTGCCTTTCCATGGGTCATGAGCCAAGCTACTGAGCTAGGACGAGTTCACAGGGTTAGATGTGCCTCACATGGGGTGCGTTTACACTTGTAAATTAAGTCGACTTAATTTACTCTGTGTCTACAGTTGAGTTTCCTTAATTCGACTTAAGCAGTTCCTTAGGTCGAATTAAGGAAAAGTTAGTTCAAATTAGTAAAACCTCGTTTTACTTCGAACTAACCTTTAATTCGAACTAGTTAGTTCAAATTAAGTCAATGCGGCCATATTAGTTCGAACTAATTGCTTAGTTCGAACTAACCGGCACATTGACCTTAATGCAACTGACTCATTCAAACTAAGTAAGTGCCCTGCATGGCCATGGCTAGTTCGAACTAGCATTCTAGTGGGGCCATGCTAGTTTGAATTAAGTTAATTCAAACTAACTAAAATTAGTTCAAATTAGTTAACTCGAACTAACTTTGGTAAGTGCAGACACAGCCATGGTGAAACCTGGGCAAATAATTGAAGGCTTCAGATGAACTGGGAAAAAACACTGTTAGACCTTTCAAAACAATTATTTTCATACAATAAAATCCTAAGATCCTAAAGAATCACAAAGTTTTTCAGAAACCATACACTTACCTCCTGCTAGAAAGCAGCCACCTCTGGAGCAGGACAACACAGCTATTTTAATAGCAACAGTCTATGAGAGAACAGGGCAGGACACAGCAAATCCATCTGGAAATTCTACTGTGACTGTAGACCCAGCATGGCAGCGATATATGTACATGGGAGTTAGCATTTCGTACTCAACTGCTGGGTCCTTGTCATTTCTCATGTCCATTGGGGATTCTTTTAGAAGAGCTTGGCTATGTCTACAATAGTAGTTCTCTTAAAATCTCCCCTAGGGCATCACTACAGGCACAAGTGATCAGCTGCCTCTGCGCCACATCTTCCAACCCCATCTAGAGCTGCTGTGGGAGACTCAGTGGTTAGACAACAGCAGCCTGTCTACATGAGCACTCCCAGTCTCCTATCACCAGAGGAGCTGCTACTGGTGCAGAAGGGGCCAAAGAATGTACTCAGCTGTCATGGACTGAGAGGTGTGGCCAGTTATGGGTATTGAGCGTCTGAGGGGAACAAAGGCATGTTATTAGAAGATCACTACCCCTAAAAATGCTGTATTCAGGACTAGAAGACAATGGTTAAAGGGACATTCCAGTGCCTGTTAGAAACTGGGATTAATGATGTGGAACCCCAAATTCTTTTGGGGAGATATTGTAATGGCTAACTGGATTCTTTGGAAACAAAGTTGGGAGGGCGAGCATTATGTAAAATTAAAAACTGGTTTTCTTACAAAGAACCAAGGAGATCCATCCTTGAAAATAGATTCTTCCTGTATCTTGAGGCCCATACCACTTTCTGGGGCTCAGTGAAAGCCTTACAGCTTCTGGCTAACACAAAGAGCTCTCCCCACGATGAGGGAAACAACGCTGATAAATCTGACTGGAAACTGGTTTAAAAAAAAGGTGACTTCTCCCTGGCGCACACACCTTTGAAATGAAAACCCTGGATACTGCAACACAGCAAAGTAGGAAGGTGCCATGTAGATTTTGAAAATGCCTTACAAGCAGGAGGGTGAGGGGGGAGGATTAAAAGGGAAGCTCTGAGTTGTACAGAGATCTTTCCCAGGTCCTATGACTGGTAAGGTATTCCAAAGCAGGCACCATATAAATAATCCCCAAAGCTCTCTCTCTGGTAGATTATTATTACAGCTTCTCAGGAACAGAAGGGTCAGGAGATTTGCCCAACATCTGCAACAGGGCTGGCAATATTCAAGAATCAGAATATTCAGTCCCTGCTCCACCTACTAGGTTACAGTATGGAGAGGCACGGGATGAACAAGGCCCACAACTTCCAATTTAAGAACAGTTAGCCAGACACAGCTCATACAAAGCTGGCTGGCTTCCTAACCAACAAAGGGGTTTTACTTACACTGGGTGTTTGTCATACATGATTGGCAGGAATTCATCGACGGGCAGCATCTTGCTAAAAGGTTTGGCTCCAATGAGTTTCTGAGCCCCTTCAAAGGAGATTGCATACCCCAGGGTCCAGTAAGAGTAATCTGCTTCCACGAGGTTCATTACATTAGGAACTGCCTTCTCAGGGTGCTCCACCTGCATTCTCTTCCGGCCAATGTAGCTGAAGGGGAGAAAAACCCACCACAGTGGAAACTAAGGCCTGTTTCCGTGATCAGCTCTATAGTGTAATTCTACTATAACTGGGACGTCAGGCATTCCCACTTCACCCAGGTTGAGTAAAGGGTTTGATCCGTAACCCTCTGAGTCAGTGGGAGTCTCTCCACTGACTTCACTGAACTATTGATCAGACTCAACGTGCACCCACAGATCAGATGTTACTCATGGAATTCTCCCGTGTCACAGCTGCTCACGTTGTCAATCCTGAGGCGCAATCCGAGGAGGCCCCAAAACACAGCACCATCCTGATCCAAGCAAGGACTTGAATTCTCTACAGTCTGCATCCAGTGACGTGCTGGAGGCCTCTCAAGAGCCTTTTGTTAAAACTCGCACCCTACGTCCATGAGGTGTGTGGTGATTCCCCAACTCTGCTAAAGTCATCCCTTCTCTGCATGCAGTCCAGATAAATCTGGGCCAACAGAGATGGCTTATCGCTTGTGGCACATACAAATACACCTGAAGAGCAAACGTTCTGCTTTTGGACTGTAAAGGAACTTAGCCAGGTACCTGCGTAACCGGAGTGCCAGAGATTTTGTAAATACTGTCTGGGGGAGGAAGCCCTAAACAAGGTCTTCCTCTTGGCTTCAAACACTGTTCCATTAGCAGTGACCTCGCGATTGTTTTCGGGAACAAGACAGAAAGATTTCCAGTTCAGTCTGCTTTCTGGCTAGACGGGGCCATCCCCCACCTTGCTTCTCTTTGTGAGAATGACTTTTTATTTAAATGACTAGCCAAAAGGATTCAAATACCCTGTTCCCTCCCCTGTCTTGGTGGTGAGCACATACACCCTGTATCCCAGGAATTAGCTCAGAGTGGGGTTATTGGGAGGCCATGGCTGTATCACTGTGTGCATCTCTTTATTAAAGAATACCTGCAATGCGCTTCATTTGATGGAGGTTTTAGCTATTCACAACCCTTTAAAATTAACCCACCCCCCCTTACTGATTCTCTTCCATTTTGCATTCCCCACAGGCAGCCCTGTCTGATTATGAAGACGGTATGTCCATATTACTGGAATGCTCAGAGCATATGGGAGAAGGGGTGGGGGGAGGGGGAAGATTCTAGCTGGTCTAGGGCAGTGGAAGCTCCAGTTACAAGACTACTTACATGAGCTCCCAGTCTAGCTGGACTTGCTCAATATCATCCATCAGTTTCGTGAGCTTCCTCTTAAACTGATGCTCAAAGCGAACATCATCTTCAATAACAAGAGTCTTCTCCAGCTCTCTGTCCACCACCTGAAAGGGACATTTTTTAAAGGGTCTGAAATGGCCCATTCCCTGTCGGGGGGCCAGCTCGATACCCTCTGAAGCTATGCTGTAGACACCACTGGGAACTAGAGCGAGTCCCCTGCTCTTTGATCAGAATGAAGATCAATGGTCATCAAAACTGGTGACATTCAATTCTTCACCGGTTTAGAATCAGAGAAACCCCACAATCCTCCCACAGGATGGCAAGAGGGTTTGTGAAAAATGTCACGGACACAGTCTGGACACACAACTCAGGGCTGTTTGCAAGCAGACAGCAGAATAGGAGCTGCTCAGTACTCCGCACTTTTGAAAAATCAGGCCACTTATGTGCCCAAATATGAGCTCAGGAGCCAAAGTGCTGCTCCCATTTTTTTATAATCTTAACTTTAGCTGAGATGTTGGGTAAATTACACCAAAATAAAAGAGATTTTCTAAAAATAAAACATTACTTCCCTCCAGCAGCATCAAGTGTAGTACAACCTCCGGAGCACAGACATTATTTACCTCTTTCCAGATATAGTAGTGGCTAAGAAAACAGCCAATTTCCCCCCTGGTTAATGGCCTGGAGGAGTAAGGGTCCCGATAACCAGGTAGCATGTCAATATTCAGAGCTCTCAGCTGACTTGTATTCAATGCCCTGAGGAAGAGAGAGCTGCTTTCAGTGGTAAGGATTTTTACTGATGTGGCTATTTTTTACCAAGGCACAGAACCAATGAAATTGCTCAGCAGTGAAAAGACTTCCAGGAGCCGGGCAATTCCCAAAACAGGCTGTGTATTTGTAGTTGGACAGAGTTTAATTGGAGTTAAATACTGCTGAATGCAAGAGACTCTTTAGGACGCTGAACTCCAACGGTTTCAAGGAACTGCAGAGTCTTAAAAGGGCCATTGCCGTATTGCTAGTAAGCCATCAGATATATTCACATTGAAGACTACTGACCATCTAAGCTGACTTCTCACCATGTGGGGTTGTGTTTGCTTTTTCACTTCTCTCACCCTGAACACCAACACTGGATCAGTTGCTTATGGTCAGTTTCATTTTCAAGTTCTAGCACTAAAGAGACGGCTAAGGCAGAGACATCAGGGGACCCTGGAGCTGTTCCTAACTCTGCCGCTGACTTCCTGAGCAACCTTGGGCAAGTCACCCAGTCTGGGACTCTCAAAGGGGCACCTGACTCCAGCCTTAACCTCAATGCCTCAGTTCTCCTATTTATAAAATAGTGTTTTGTGCATTGCTTTGAGAGTCACAACTAAAAAACCATTATCAGTGTTTATATTACTAATGGAGCACAATGTTCCAGCGTTGGACTTGGGCATATGGCAAGGAATATTTAAATACTCCAAAATGTTTTCATTATCATTCCCCTATTTAATTTCATGACAAAGTTTCTATTTACAGAACTGTGTCTTGAAGAGAACTTTACTTCTGGGCCTAAACTACCTTACTGGATCTCTACTGGAGACTGATCAGAGTAAGAAAAGAATAAAATAACAGCATGAAGACTGTTTTTTCCCCCCAAACTGCACCAAATAGCACACTAAAAATGGTAACTCATAATCATAGGGCATCAAAGAGAAATTACTGAAATTAATCAAGGTAGCACTTCTATAAATACATGAGAGAGATAAATGCCAGGCAGGGAGAGGAGTTATTTAAGTTCAGTGCCAGTGTGGACACAACAAATGGATAGAAACTAGCCATCAGGAAGATTAGACTTGAAATTAGATGCAGGTTTCTAACCATCAGAGGAGTGAAGTTCTGGAACAGCCTTCTGAGGAGAGCAGTGGGGGCTAGAAACCCATCTGGCTTCAAGACTGAGCATGGTAAGTTTATGGAGGGGATGGTATGATGGGACAGCCTAATTTGGCAATTAACTGATCTTTGACTACTAGAGGTAAATATGTCTAATGGCCTCTGATGGAATGTTAGATGGGGCGGGTTCTGAGTTACTAGAGAGAATTCTTTCTGGGTGTCTGGCTGGTGGGTCTTGCCACATGCTCTGGGTTTAGTTGATTGCCATAACTGGGGTTGGGAAAGAATTTCCCCCAGGGCAGATTGATCTAGGCCTGAGGGTTTTTTGCCTTCCTCTGCAGCCTGGGCAGGGGTCACTTGCTGGTGGGTTCTCTGTACCTTGAAGTCTTTAAATCATTATTTGAGGACTTCAGTAAGTCAGTTTTAGGTTATGGGTCTATTACAGGAGTAGGGGGGTAAAGTTCTGAGACCTGCATTATGCAAGAGTCAGACTAGATGATCATAACGGTCCCTTCTGACCTTATAGTCTATGAGCCTGAGGGTCTAATCAGTAGTTCTCTACAAAGAACCAGCTCCATCCAAAGATATGAAACACCAGACAGAACTCACTTTCCATCCACGGCCTCTACTATCTTGACTTCAATCTCCTGCTCATAAAGTGTCTGCAGCATTCGATCCCGCCTGTCTTTTCGACGCTTCAGGTTGATCATGAAAATCTGGGTTAAGAAAGAAGGACATCAGGAAATCCCGACTCAATACAAAATCCAGATCCAACCTTGTGCCAAAGCTCAGCAGGTTTTCGTCTTTGTTAACATTCCAGGAGCACTGCCATTTTCAGGTTGCTATAAATTTGTCAGACTTTTATCTCTTGAGCTGGAATTCAGATATTTGTTCTTCGTCCAGCTGCTGATTTTTATGGAAAGGTTGAGGAAAGGAAGGTCAGTGATTTTCAAGAATGAAGAGTGCAAGGAGTGATGGGGAGGGGGCAGTCGGAGGGAGGACAGCACTTTTCCCTCATTAAAAAAAACATTTAATATCTGACCTTTTTGGATCAATTCTAGCACCTAACCAGTTTGGAGCAGAAACCTGAAATCTGGCAGGAGCTATGAAGTCAAAGACTTTAATTTTGGATCAAGCCCTGTCTGTTTCCTCAGCATTCAACTGGCCCTTTGCACTGGTGAGTTAGAAAGGTCTTATATAACATGTTAGCGCTTGTGGAATACATTTTGTAAGCGTGTGCATGGAACGAGACATCTGCCCTCTTCCCTATATTGGGTGAGGAGCTGGCTCTGACTCACTCTCTTTGCTGTTCTGATGATACAAAGAGGAAGCAAAGTGCCTCGACTAGACCCCTCCAATCCCACGATGGGATCTGATTACAAATCTCAGGTTGCGTCTGAAAACAACCAAACCCTCTAGAGCTCAGCTTGGTTCATCTCTGATCACCTCTGACCGGTGGGGTGAGCGTGGCACTGGCTGCTTGCCCCACTCCTATTGGCTGCTGCCATCTCTCTGTGAGTGCTGCAGAGTTAGCGTGCCAATGAGTGCAGCAAACCCAATGTAGCAAGGTGCTGGCAGCCGGCAGAGTGGGGCACACAGCCCCCACATGCAGGAGACAGCTTGCAGGGGTGGCGAGTGGGAAGCACCCTCTAGACTGAGCCCCAAAGACAAAGTGGCAGCATTGACACAGGTTGGAGGGGTAATCATTGCGGTCAATCGACTTAGGACTCTCAGGTAGGGTTTGGGTCAGCTGCATTCCATTTGGGTTCAGGTCCAGGTTGGGATCTAAAATAAGGCCTTAGTAGAGATCTACCTTAACGGGACAGCTGAGGATTCCAGGTAGGATGATGTGCAGTGAATGCAGCAGAGCTCCACAACCAAAAATAAAAAACTAAATGAACAGAACCATGTTTCCTGGGCACTGTTCACACTGCTCATCTGAGAGATGGGTCCTGATGCAAAGCCTGTATCTAACTGAGGAATTCGAAACCATTTGGTAACATAAACACACAGGGAGCAGAGCTAAGGTTAAGTGGGCAACGTTAAATTTGATTTTTAAATGCTTCACTTTGCAGCTATAATGCTCTGCTAATGCACAGCTGTATGTGGAATTAGAAAGCAGGTGCCAGGGGCCAGTGGTGCAGATCGGCTCTGAACTTCCCCAAAATACCAGGCTGTTTGGATCCAGACTTTTGTTTGAGCCAATCCCTTTCGGAGTCAGAGGGGAGATGTTGTTGGCATGTGGTAAAGTGATGTACACAGATCTTTACCAAGTGCTGGGTCTTATCTTTAGGATTACTAATGTGTCTATCACCCTGGACACAAAGGGAAACAGGTTCTGCAATGCAGGGAATCTTTCATCACTGCAGACCCTGGAAATTGTCTAGTGATTCAGATAGAATCACAGGTGTGCTCCTGAGACACATCCTGGCAGGGAAGCAGAGATTTCTGGGCAGCATGTAGTCCGAGCTAAGCAGACAAATTTTGCCTGCTCAAGGGCAGACAGCAGTCCCCACCAAGCACATACACCGCCAGGTAAAACACAGAATGTCAGGGACATATTTCTGTCCTCAGGCAGGGAAAAACAACTGCTGCCCCGCAGCACAGGAAACCAACCTTGGCCAAATAAAAACCAGACTGAGTCCCAGGTTGGTGAAAAGGCAATGGGACTAAAAAAAACCCAGGCAAGTAATGCAGCCACAAGGAAACAGCCCGGAAACATGCAGGACTCCAAGCACAGCTGACCAAACAAACAGTCAAACAAAATCCAGACTTCTTGACACAAGCCATGTAAACAGACACTCCAGACAGAGGCAGGGAAACAAAACATCTTAAAGGCAAAAGGCAAGGCAGGAGCTCTCTCCATGATTATATCCCATCCCCGGCAGCTAAACACGCAGGCACTACATGGTGCCATGCAGGATTTTTCTGACTCTAGACAAAATGTAAACTCCGAATTAGTGCTTTGCCTCTGGTTGCAGCTGACCACCTCTGGCACTACGGGACAAGGATAGCTAGTGCAGAGGTTCTCAAACAGGTTATTATGGAGAGATCACGAGCTGCCAGCCCTCTCACATACCAGGGCTACGGCTGCCAGCCAGAGCCCTTCAGAGCTGGGTGGCCAGAGAGCAGTGGCTGCTGGCCGGCTGCTCTCATGTGAGTGCTGTTCCCAACAGCAGTGCAGAAGTAAAGGCGGCATGGCACGGAGGGGTGGATAGCGTGGGGGGCGAAGTCATCCCAGCACAAAATATTTTCAAAGGGGATCCCAGCAAAAAAGTTTGAGAACCCTTGAGCTAATGTGATTATGTATGCACCAAACTTCCTGAGTTTTGCTTCAAACGTGTTCCCAACTGTCTCGAGTAAAATCAAAACCAGAAGGCCGCAGTGGAAATGTGGCTCCAACACAGGGAAAGAAGATCAAGACCAACACTATAGAATACCCGATGAATATACGCAGGCCCCATCATAAACCTAGTGATCCAAAGTGCTGGGTAGTTACAGTTCAAACATCTAACTCTCCTCAGTCGCCCTCGCTACCAGTCTTGTAATAGCATGAAAACACAATCTTAGCAGTAAATCAGGAGAAACTTGCCAAAACAAAAACAGAACCCACCAGCGCCCCCCCCCCCCCCCCCCCACACGCATACGCAGAAGTTCTTAAGAAATAATGAAACTACGCTGGGTGCCCTACCCACGGGAGCCCCATCCCTAGCTCCAAGTAGCCCATCCAGAGGAACTCTACCCTCCAGAGCCCTAACCTACAGAAAGGGCAGAGCCTAGTGGCTGCAGCAAGGGACAGGAAGTCAAAATCACTGTTGGCCTGGTTCAGTGACCATTTCAGTCAATGGAGAGGCTCCCAGTGGAATCCCTGAGCACTGGATCTGGCCAATACGTTCAAATCTGGGACATCTGAAGCTAGGCACCTGAAGGGCTGATGTCTGAAGGTGCTCCCACTGACATCAAATGCAGCCGCTCATGCCTTGTGAAATCAGGTAACAAAAACCACATGTGGGCCCCTCAGTAGGATCTCAATTGCAGTTAAGCACACCCAGCGCCCATCAGTTCAGGGGGAGTTTTAGCTGGGTAAACATAACAGGATTCATCCCATGGAAAACTTCCACCCAACAGATCTATATTTTGGAAAGTTACGAACATGTGAAGATGGGATAGAAATGAAAACTGACTTGCAGCTTTATCTGTTGTGGATATGACCGGGCTCCTTGTATGATTCACATGTACACAACAAAATACAGGATCCCATAGGCACTCCTACCTCATCAAATCCCATCTTGTCTGGGTGTTTTGGGGGAACGGAGATGTATTGTGAGGGCTCAATCGGAGGACGATCAACTGAGAAAGAGAGAATAGAAACATTCACAGTGGCTGTTACTGAACTCCCAGTGGCAAGGAAACCCAGTCAAATTCACCGCATCACTTTTCACTGTTTCCCCTGGAACAATGAGGGACCTGACCGAGATGTGGGGGGTCCGATCCTGTGGCCTGCTCAGTGCCGTGTGCCAGAGGAGCACCCCTAGAGGCAGAAAGTCAGATGCCACATGACTGCAAACACCCAAGAGAAAATTATAACAATGCACATGCTGGAGCATGGCTTTCCGGCTGGGAGAAGACAGGAGCCATGTTTCAGCTTTGGCAAAATTTAAGGGGGGGGGGGGGGGGGGGGGGGGGAAAGGGACGTAGTTGCTGCTGGCAGAGCTTTCCTGTTGTTGTGGTGAACTTACCAGGTGGAGGAGGAGGAGGAGAGGGAATCATTGGCAGAAAGACCAGTAAAAGCCCCCACTTCTAATAATGATTTGGGAGGCAGATTGCCCCTCCTCTCTGCTGACCAACCTTCAAGACTGGGACATAGGGGGTTGAGAACTCCTTGAGGACAGCCCCATGGAGTTTTAAGGAGACCGTTCCCTCCAGCAGGTGGATAAAATAATGTACAGTGGACAGGGAGCAAGGCCTCCTAAACACTACAGAATGACCATGCAGCCAGATCCATGATCTTGCACAAATGGTTGCCCCACCAAGCCTATGCCTCGAACTCTGGGCAGCACAGTTCCAGCAAGCACCTTTGTGCCGTCGACTTGAGTCTCGCCTGCGCTGTTCAGCTGCCAGTCTGGATGGCTGCTCCTCTGGCTGGAAGGAGACTGACTCTGGTAGCTATCTAATCACCTGGTATTTCCTGGACAGGTTGGCTTTCTTCGTTTCTTACTGTGTAATGTTGTGTTAAATACACCGATGATAAAAGGTAGGAAAATTTTGCACTTGCTCTGGCAGCACTCGTCTCTAGTTCCCTGCGACTGGTACAAGCTGGGTGGATCCCAGCCCTGTAACCAGCAGAAGATGGGAGGCAGACACACTCCTGTTAAAGAGCTGTGATACTCGTGGGAACACAGCCATCACACAAGGATGATAAAGGAGGGATTTGGATGCCCAGATCCCTTTAGGAAGTGCTGAAAATTTCAGCCACGACTTTTTAATTTCAGGACCTTCTTAGCATAGGTTGCTGCTTCCTTTGTCTCTTATGAGAACACAGGCGGGGGCCATCTGGTGAGCCAACTCCCTCCCACACTTCCAGCAACACTTTTACAGAACCCCAGCCAACATTTTCCCTGATGTGTTTCACTTCACCGTGAAGGGTCCCATGCTAACTATTTATGCTGAACTATGTTTGACCTTAAATTCCTATCTTCAAAGCGTCTGACGAAGTGGGATTTTCTCCCACGAAAGCTCATGCGATAAATAAATCTGTTAGTCTTTAAAAGTGCCACAGGACTCTGTTATGTTTGACCTTGTATTTAGCTGTGACACTGGAAGCACCTTTCCGAGAACTGAAGATAGACTCTGTGTGGCTTGGAAGCTTGTCTCTCTCACCAGCAGAAGCTGGTCCAATAAAAGATATCACCTCCCTCAACTTATCGCTCTGCAAGTCAAGCACAAAAACAGCACTGGGGCAGAAGACAAAGGGCCACCATTCAAAAGGAAAATGTTCAGTGCCTCAAGGTTGGTTCTGCAGAGATAGGGCAGGCTCTGACTCACTCATTGCCTCGATCGTCACATGGATGAAGTTCTCCATGTCCTCCTGCACTGTCTGATGCAATTTCAGTGGCACAGGGAGGAAGCCATAGCGTTCGCTGTTGCAGATGTACATTTGAACACCTGGGAATAAAGAGAAAATGGAAACAGAATCAGGTAATTTTGCCAGGCAGCTTGTCAGCTTTGCAAGAGGAGGTTATTTGGCTACAGACATCAGTCTCAACAGATCCTCTCTCTTAAGCAACCACTTAAAAACCATCTCAGTGCAGTTTCTAATATAATTTTGTTTGACTTTTACTTAATGACTAACCTTCTCCTAGGCGACAGATTTCTCCACATCCCATAAAAATAGATTTCATGGTATTTTAAGTTGCCAGCCTGTTGTTTTCTTCTGGGTGGGGTGCCCATCTCAGAACCCAGGAGGAATGATCCGTCTCACTTTCACATCCTTCATTTCACTCTCATGCATTGCCAAGACCATTCCTACCACTTTGGACAGTGGTGACTCCTACCAAAAACAGTCTACGCCAGCCCCAAACAGATCAGAGGTGGTGAGACATGAGGAGCTCTCTGCTCCCGAAAACCCTGAGTGAACCACTTGCTTCACTCCCCTCTGTGGCCAGTCCTCTTCTTCTTCTTCTGGCATGAGTAGGGAGCAAAGTCTGGAAACTTGATCCAATGCCCTCTGAAGTCAAATGGGAGCCACTCCATTGGCTTTGGATCAGGACCAAAGAGCTGAGTCTCAGAGTTACATTTTCAACAGACTATGCTAAATAAAAACAGTCCTTGGTTAATATGGGGGCAAAACACATTAGGGAGTGGGGAGGTAACAGTGGGGATGCTGCAACTCACGCCTGACACTAGCACCTTTTCTAAGAACAGATTTTAAACTTCACCAACATCCTCCATTCTCTCCTGTGAAGCCTTGGTGCCAAACCCACAGCACAATGCTGCAGCCTTTGCTCATGCTCAGAAGGACTGATGTGAATAAGGGCAGCAAGATGGGCCTAATGGTGTGTCTAAACACACAGGAAAGATATTTTCAAGCTGCAAGGTGACAGCAAAGTAAGAGGATCCCATATTGCAGGCCCTGAACAAGAAGCAGGAGGATGTCCAAGTATCAGAAGTGCTTCCAGGCTGCAGGCATCTTTATGCTCTGCTGGGTTGCAGGCGTTTCCACCCTCTACTGACAGAGCAGCACTCCCTATTGGCAGCACACAAAGGCCCTGTTATCTGTTTGCAGTGTTAGGATTTATTCCCTGGGATAAAGCAGTGTGTACAAAGAAAAACAGTAATTTTGAGCATCCAGTGTCTATCGGGGAGGGGAATCCATCTTCCCCTCTGTCCTGGGCTGCCCTTGGGAAACTGCATAGATCCATTGGAAAAGACAAGCATGAAAAAATACACAGCCCATGTAGGGCAAGGACCGCATTCTGACCTGGCTTGACACTCTTCAGGCCAAATTCTACTTTGTTACACTCATGTAAATCTGGGGCAATTCTACTGACTTATTCCAAATTTACATAGTGTAAACAAGAGCAGAATTTGATCCACTGACCAGTGGGAGAAGCATATGGTCAGCTGAGGGCAGAACCGGGTCCAGACAGAGCATTATCAGACATCATTCAGCCGTAAAGCGGCACCAAGGGAGAGGGTACAGACGTGAATTCCATCTCTGACTCAGCAAAAGTCTTGCTTTGTGCCATTTTTCACTTTGATATTAATCGCCTTGAGCCTACGTTTCTGTCATCTGTAAAATAGAGAGGATTATATTTATCTATGCTTGTAAAACACTTTGAAAGCAATGGATGAAAAATGGCACAGAAGTGCTAAGTGTATTATAAAGGTTCCATTTCCTACAATAGCCAAGAACCTACCAATGATGGAAGGGAAAGGAACAGCCCAAAGAGACAAACACCTATCAAGGATGGATTAAGATGGTACTTAGTCCTGCCATGAGTGCAGGGGACTGGACTCAATGACCTCTCATGGTCCCTTCCAGTTTCTATGATTCTATAGCGAAAGAAAGAAGCAAGTGGAGTACACTAAGAAAAAGACACTTTTTAATAACAAAAGATAATAAAACGTTGCATGGGTTTGTACTGCTCAAAGTCCTCATTATCTTCTTATAAGGATCTCAAATGAAGGCAGAATGCACCAAGGCCCAACCTCATTTCAAAGCCAGGGGAAAACAAATACATTGCTGATTTCATTCACTTTAGAGTCACTAGCAATTCACTATGAGCAAAATCCTGATTCCACTGGAGTCAATGTGCATTTGTCACTGATGTTAATGGGATGAGGACACGGCCCGATGTCATTAATAACTCATTAGACAATAGGCTGCAAGTACAATTCTGTGCATCACAACAAAGACCTTGTGTTAGAGAGGTAGGGCTTGGTCCAAAGACTGGTGAAGCCAATGGAAAAGTCCCTTTGCCTTAAGTGGATTCTGGATTGTGCCCTTTTGTCAATTATCTATTGCCTGCAGGCTGTTGCAATTCAGTTCACAACAGTGGAAAAATTGAAACTTGATAAATTTCCAGCTCTGATTTTCTTAAAAACAAGCTCTGAGCTGAAAAATATGTTCAAAGCAGCTACTACCTAGAGTGTCAATGTTTTAGATTATTAATGGCTAGCCATAATCTCTAGTTTTTTGATTACGTGGATTGTCTGCTTTAGTGACTGTTATGTTTCTGCCATCATAAACTCCACTCCACAAGTAAATAGATGACTGGATTCCTTGCCAAACCACGTTCAGCCGTCAGAAATCATTAAGGCAAATGGAAGAGTTAAAAAAAAAAGCTACCCACTGACATTAATGTATTTGACACTGATCTAATCAACCAATTTTATCTGGCTCACTGATCTTCACTCCTTGCCCTCCATTGTTTAACAGGCTTTCAGCTGTGCAGGGCTGTTATTCCAAACCAGCTCTCTTAATACAGGACAAATCGACCTTTGCAAAAACCTCCTTTAACCCACATTCCGCCTTGCATAGTTTTGCTATTTGTGATTATCACCAAATAGTAAATAGAGCCCTCTCTTGTGTGGCACTAGTCTGCTGTTAAAGATACATTCTCCATGTGGAAGAGATTCATTATTACCATCTCTAGTGACAGTAGTAGTGGACTTTCATGCCCGTATGGAGAATTTTGTATGAGGTTCTCAGGGTAATTTACAAATGTTATTGAATAAAGTCTCCTAAGAGCCTTGTGACTCAGGTGTCACTATAGATATTTGCAGAAAGGGAAACTGAACATGGAGAACCGGTTGCTTTGTTCCCTTTGCCCCCACCAAATCAGACAGCCAGTCTGGGGCAAAGCCAGGGAAAGAAGCCAGGAGTCCTGATTCCCACAGTTCAGCTCAAAGCACTAGACAACGCTCCTCCCATTGTTTAACAGAGTCAATCTCATTAACAACAATGGATGCTATATGTGGAACTCCCTTTCTGCTGTGCTCTGAGTGTCTCAGAACAGGAACATGCCCGTCCATCTGACCTGTGCATCTGACACTGATGGCACAATCACAGCCCATATGTTAAAGCACGCTGTTCTCCTTGCTCTAACCACATACGCCTTCCATGCCAGACACAGATTTCCCAGAACAGTACTTGAAGAATAATGGAACTTGACTCCACCTCATTAAGCTGAAAGTCATGCTGGGTGGGAAACTTCCCTTTCCAAAGGTAATGAACATTCCTGCTGAGTGGCTCTGATTAGGGCCTCACCAGTGCTAGGAAGGAAGTGAGTTTCTTCTTGGCCAACCTTTTCTTATCCAAGAAGTCCACTCAATTCTTGACGGACCTCTCAGTTCCCTTCTTACTGTGTCTCCTGGAGGCTGTCGTTTTGGTCTAGAGGTGTACATCTCCTCTCCACTAATCCTGCCATTCTACAAGGCCTTAGGGAATTCTGACACCAATGTGGATATGGATCTCCTTGGATTAATCAGTGAATCATTTCAACAGATAATTCTTGCTCCATCACCATGTATGAGCTGTTCATTGTCAGTTGTTGGTTACCTCTGAGAGGACAGTTTTAAGTCACGTGTGTTATTTCTGTTACCTGATTGGACCTGAAATACGGGCGAGAACAGGCTTGGGGCCTGGGAAAGAACTGGCAGCGAGGAAAGGGCAGGAGGAGGAGAATGTGGCAAAAGAGCATGAAGAGAGAAGATGGAATTGAGGCCCATCAGCAGCATAGGGTAGGCTTGCACAGCACTGCCCAGGGCCATATTTGTTCTGGACTAAGGTCTCCAGCACCATCAATACAGCTTAATTCAGGAAATTTAAATGGATGGGATAAGGAAGAAAAATGGGTAAAAGTGATCACTAGAATAAAAGATTGGAAGATATTCAGAAGCAGCCTTAAAGTTAGCCATGGCCAGGGACAGCTACGTAACAAACAAGAGCCCACGGAGAAGATTCCCACTTTTAAAAAAGATTTCTGAGAAATACAACAGAAGAAAAATGCATTGGTCACATGGTACTGACGGCCACTGAGTTTCGGGGTGTGGGGTGTAAGTTAACACACCAGCTTTAAGCATTAACCTCTGAACTGAAAGGAATCTGCACAGCTTCACTGAGCAACCTTCCCTACCTGTCAGCTCACCAACATACCTGCCTGACGGCTTGAGAAGGCAAAGACAATGATGTCATCAAAGGTCCAGGTGTAGTCCTGGTGAGGGGGGTAAAACATCAACTTCTTTGAGGCCTCTTTCCTCAGGTCAATGAGGAATGTGGAGTGAACCATTGGGACAGCAAAACAGCCCAGCCTCTTCCATTCCCTGATCAGGGCATATTCCGGTGTCTTTCTGTAATAGCCCTGAAACGCAAAGAGCCAGCAGTTTATTACCATGAGACTTTATTGATTTCCAGCCTGACGGAATTCCAGCCCTGGACATTTTTCAGCAGAGTCGGACCAGTCCCAAAATTCCAGATACTCGTGTTCCCAACCTGAATGAGCACCCCCACCTTACAGCTGGAGCACATCTTCCCTTCTCAGCAGGTAGCAGAGACCTGGAATGTACCACTGTAAAGCTCCTTGGCAGCAAAGATTCAAAGCCAGCCTCACCAGGGGTATTCCTCCCTGACTCTGAAACCTACATCTGCACACACATCTCCAGCACTAATCCTGCAGAGTGCTGAGCACCCTCCACTGACACTGAAGTCAATGGGAAAGGAGGGTTCTTGGCATTTCACTGTACCTGGCTCTTGCAGAATTACAGCGTTCCCTTTAAAAATCAAATCCCCTTTCTGCTGCAGGGCTGTCATAAGAACATAAGAAAGGCCATACTGGGTCAGACCAGAGGTCCATCCAGCCCAGTATCTGTCTACTGACAGTGGCCAGTGCCAGGTGCCCCAGAGGGAGTGAACCTAACAGGCAATGATCAAGTGATCACTCTCCTGCCATCCGTCTCCATCCTCTGATAAACAGAGGCTAGGGACACCATTTGCAACACTGGCCTGGGACGAGGAGCCAGGTTCAGTGGCTGTACAGTGCTCCAAACAGCCTGATTTGCACAAGAGGTGTAGCAGCTTCTCTTTGAATAGGGAGAAGCCAGCACTGCCAGGCAGCTCAAAAGGACAGCAAAACTGAATATCACCCCACAGTGCCACAGGCAAATGGGGGTGAGTGGAACCCTGTTGTAAATAACTGGGCCTCCAAACTTACTCTAATGGTGAATCAAAAGGACGCTACAGTTCATGAGCTGTCACAACAACTTGAAATAGCGAATGCTGATGGGAAAACATAGGAAAAACCAGAGAGAGGGACTGAATTAGTCCAAACAAAAAGGACCTATTAATATGGTTTAAGGACTATAATAAAATGCTGGTCTTGATGCGCACCCATTGAAGTCTATGGGAATGTTCCCATTGCCTCAATAGGAGCTAGAATAGGCCCTTTGTCCGTAGTCGGACACAGATTCTCCCACTAGAACCAGAGGATTTCAATTCATCACCTTCCTGCATTTCTGGGCTAGCTGTGCCGGGGGTGGATTCACCCCTTGGAGGACAGTTTTAATGTCCACTTGGGATTCCATAGGGCTCCACCAAGGGAGTTTGCCTAGGGGAGGTGTTTGATCAGCATGTCCCTGTGTCCCCATCCCAGGTAGACCATCACTGTGGGCTCACAACCTGCCTTAAATCTGGCTTTTACAAATATAATGCTACCACCACTATCTGTGATGGAAATAACGACCTAATGCTCCAGCTGAGACGGTCCTAATACATCGATCAGAAGTCTGAACGATGACAAAGACTGCTGTGAATCCACAGCAAATTGTGGTCTTATTAAAACAAAATAAAACAACAACAACAGAATGTTCCACAAGTCTCCCAGCAACAGACAGAAGTCAAGCAAACATTTTTCAGTGTCTTTTTTCTCTCTCCTTATAAATGGGGCATCCTCTGGAGACGTTCCAGCTTGTCACCTTTGCTGCCAAGCCTCCCAAGAGTTACTGTCTTGACAAATAGATGCTGTGCTCTACTGTTCTGCATTTGGGCTGCGACTGTCACCCTCCAGGGCTGCTGCTGCCACACACTCTTTCAATGCATGCACACTAATCTCCAGACAGAAACTGACCAGGAGGAGTCTGAAACCATTGGGCAGGAAGTGCAAAAACTAGTTGGGGCCAAAAAAAGTGGATGTTTTGTTTTCACTCTACCCACTATTTACCAGGAAGTCCATAGATATATTTTCTTTTTGTTTTTCTTTGATTTACTGTTTTTTCCCCAGCTATGCCAATAATGATGGCATGGCAAACTAGAAACGCATTACTAGAGTTGTAGCAATCTGTGGCAGATCCGCTGCTGGGTGCAAACTGGCTGTGATCTATTAAAGTCACAGAGCAGTTCTGATTTACACCAGCTGTGAATCTGGCCCCCTCTTTTTGAAAGCTTAAAGGGATGTTATCACCAGGATTCTTATGTGTTTTAAACTTCCTTTATCTGTATGTTTACCAATAATAATTTCTAATAACACATTTGAGAATTGAAGACATTTAAGATGCTGTCCAGTTATTTTTTTACTTACATGAGCTAGTCTTTAATCTGGCCTACAGTTTCAGTGAAGTCATGGGGAGAATAAGGAGTTTCAAAATTGGCCATAGACTAAGGAAGAGCAGGGAATTCTTTCTACACTTCTTTTCCCTGGAGCAGCAATACAATTAATAATGAATTTCTGGATGGCTCTTCAGAATATTAAACGAAAAGCTGGGTAAGGATGGGACTACAGAATTGGAGACATTTGTATGTATGGCTCACAGCATTTAAGGAACCTGAAATTAATTTGCCCTTGCTGGATCTGAAGATATTTCTGTTTAATTAATCTTTTGAAAAATTCATTCACAGACAAGGAGACATTTATCAACTTCGGAATCTCTCAGTCTCAATACAGCCCTAAAATGTAATAATTTCTAGTGTATGCGATATTTTTGTAACTAATATATACCAAAGTATAGACAGGGAATAAATTATTAGGAGTGCCATTAACAGAATAGGTCTGAATCACCTCTAAATCAGAAGTAACCCCACTGATGTTTAATGGAATATTGCACTGTATAAATCTGGTCGAAGTGCAAGGCTCAGACAATGAAGTGCTGTATAGAGAAAAGTAAATTATTAATTGATATATGCCATAATACTGAAAAACCCAGGCTAAAATTATGTGTCCATGGTATTTAACTTCATCCAGATTACACAGAGCATACAGATTCTCCTCAAATAGACATCAGTGCAACTGTGGGTATGTCGATATCTTCTTACATATGAAGTGGGGATTGGGCCATTACAAAAGATTTTTTAGTTACAAACAACCTTGCTCATAAAACATGCTCAGTTTCCTTAGGATTCAGCCTTTTCTGAGGAGGAGTCCCAGCTGAGGAGACGGGCCCCAGAAACTTGCCTGTGCTTTATGTCTAAGGCTCTAAGCTATATGAAACTTTGCTCATTCCCCTTGCCTGCTGATAACACAAGACCATCACCTGAAAAAGGTTTATGGCACCGAATGCTGTAATGTCCACCTGGGATCAGTTTCAAGAACCCTAGGGAGCAGCAGCCTAGTTCTCGGATGTCTACAATAATGGATGGCCGCTTAGTTAACTCGGCTCTTGTTTTTCTATTTCTTTCCGTTGTATTAGCCCCACCTGCCTCCTCAGTCCTTCGTGCCCCTGACTGATTAATGGGAACTTGCCCCTCATCATTCCTCTGAGACCCCACCCCTCCAGGCGCATTGAAAGAACCAGCAACTCCCACATGGGTGGAAACCCTCATACTCTCCAGTTCCAGCCACCCCAACTGCCCTCTGCCTGCCATGCCAAGACTCTGATAGGTTTTCGCAGCTGGCTGACTCCTTGCTGCTTCCCACCATGAAGCAAGAGAATAAGACCTAGCACCAGGAAGAGGCGGGGTTCAGATGCAAGCCAAGGAAAGATGAAAGGGTTCAAGCCAGAGAGAGTCCGAACACCACTAGCTTTGGAGGGGATTCCCTAAAAGCCTCCCTCCCTCATTTATCCCCAGGATCCTGAAAAACTCACCCATGCTTTCCTCAGTTTACCTCTGGGGTCCTCTATTGTAAAGAGGTTTGCAACACTGGCCTGGGACGAGGAGCCAGGTTCAGTGGCTGTACAGTGCTCCAAACAGCCTGATTTGCACAAGAGGTGTAGCAGCTTCTCTTCGAATAGGGAGAAGCCAGCACTGCCAGGCAGCTCAAGAGGACAGCAAAACTGAATATCACCCCACAGTGCCACGGGCAAATGGGGGTGAGTGGAACCCTGTTGTAAATAACTGGGCCTCCAAACTTACTCTAATGGTGAATCAAAAGCACGCTACAGTTCATGAGCTGTCACAACAACTTGAAATAGCGAATGCTGATGGGAAAACATAGGAAAAACCAGAGAGAGGGACTGAATTAGTCCAAACAAAAAGGACCTATTAATATGGTTTACGGACTATAATAAAACCATGCCCTGATAGAAACAAGATGTGGAACTACAAATTAATGAACCAAAACTGACATGCCAGAAACTAGATCTTACTGGTGGACAAAGCATGGAGGGGATGGACTATTCCACCCATCTCTCCACTGTGGACTCTTTAAATAAAGAAGAGACTTTGCGGGGAGAATACGGAACAAGAGACATCAGCTACTGGATTGAGCTTCGCCATCATGGCTGCCTCCCACACCTTTCCCATGTCCCTACGTCTCCACCACTATGATCCTGAGAGGTGTCCTGACCAGACCAAACCAAAGAGAGAAGGCCCCAGATAACAGCGCCCTCTGCCAGCACCAGCTGGACCCTAGCCACCACCCGAGATGAAATGGGATTGGAGTTTAACAGCAGCAGCAGCAGAAGCTCCATCTCATCTTATCTAATTTCTGCTCTTTCCCCCCAAAGGATGGTTACCAACATCTTTGAAACCATCTAAGAGACAATCAGACCAGGGGATGTTTCCTTGTAAAGCTCTCTCCAGCTAATGGGAGAGGGAACAAAAAATGTGGTTAAAATGAAAGCCTCATTGAATACTTTATGTTTCAAATGCTTTAGCTGTTTTTTCATCCTTTTGTATTTGTAATAAAGGGTTAAAAGGATTTTTAATGATGTGTGAACCCCAGCAGCTGAGGTCTCCATACACCAAACACTGCCACTTATTTAACAATGGACAGGTTATGTTGACATCTTTGGGCCCTATACTTCACTTAAGTTAGTACAACAGCCCTTAGAAAGCTCACGTGTGGCAGCCCTCTGATGCTTTTTGCTAACCCCACTGATTATGTCACTTGCCTGAGGGGTGATGCCACACCAGAAATTAGAGTAAAGAGAGCGAGACTCCAGCATTGGGGCCACCACGGTCTTGTTCTCCGCGATCATCAGGTTCAGAGTTTCTGGGTTGGTGAGCAAGTTATCAGCATCTATAAACTAGGGAAGGAGAAGGGAGAAAGTATTTTTTTCAAGCCCAGGTAAAGTAATAAACTCTTACAATGCCCCTTCCTGGGAAGGAGGTGGCTAGATGGCTCATGGGACCAGCAATGGACTAGACTAGAGATACTTTTGCCTCTAAGTCACAGGTCTGAATCCCTAAGTTGACAATCTCTAAGTTGTTACTATCTGATGGCTCCCCAGAGGGCTGTGTGAAGGAAGGGAATTGATGGGCTCAGTCCATTTCCCAGTGTGCAAATGTCCAATATAAAATTTCCACTAATTAGCATCTTCTGTGGAAGGGCCATTGAATGGGAAGAGAGACTGAACATGCTTCTCCCCCTACAGGTGATTACTCTAGGGGTGAGGAGACCAGAGGGAGGCTTTCATTGCCAGTGTCCATGCTGGAGAGACAGAGCAGTGACTCCTCAGAGCAGGCACCATCCACCTGTTTGGAGTCTGACACAGCGAGATCATTGATCACTGCTGTCAAGTGGCTCAGATCACACCCTTCCAAACTGTTCTGACAAACTTCCTTCTGATGTCACCAATCTTCACTGGTAAAGATTGGGCATCAGCCAACAGGACTCTAAACGTGCATCTATCCTTCACCGACAAACATCGGACCCAAGCCCAAAATCAGATCTCTATGGGTGGATACCTGGACCCATGCAAGCTCCACTGTGGTCAGCGAGGCTGGGCCCATACATCTAGTACAGGCACTCACATGGCAGCTGATCAGATCAGCTGATGACACAGGTGTTTCTCAAGCTGAATTCAGAGCAAACAAAGTACCCTTCATTTATAAGGGAGGAACTTTTGGCAGCCACTTAGGGGACTGATCAGAGCAATGAGCTGGTTGTTGCTATCCACTTCCCCCTCTTCAAACTTGGCTGCAGAATGGCTGCCTGAAAATGCTCTGCCCAACTGCAGTTAATACCAAACCTCTCTTTTACCATGATGTAGTCTGCCCACTTCTCTCGCGCCGTTCGTAGGGCTGCCTGCCTGAGCTTCATCACGTGGGTAAACCTGGAGCTTGGCCAGTGTTTAGGCCCAATTTCATCAGGGTAAGACCTATGAAAGAAAAACAGTTACTGCATCCTTGCTCTGTCTGTGCTGCAGCACCCCAGGTCATTACATTTCTCTTCTGACTTCAGCATGAAGGAAAACAGACAGTTACCTCAACTGACCTAAGCGAGCAGAAAAAAAAAAGGCAGGTTCTGAGGAAAAGTGATTCCAAGTTTATTCCTGGAGTATGTACACAAGGCTCTATAGAACACATAGTGCTACAGCATTTCCTGCATAACATGTGGCTATGATAAAAGGGGAGGATGTCAAAAACCGCTTCACAGTCCGTAGCCAGATTCTCAGCTGGTGTAAACTAGTGTTAATGGAATGAAGTGGATTTCCCAGCTGAGGTTCTGACCTCGTATCCCTACTCCCTGGTAAAACTTAAGAGTCACATCTGTTCATATTACTCCCCTTAGCCCAGCAAAGCCAACACAGCTCATGGAGAGCGAGCAGCATTCTATCATAGCTTATACATCATTATTCGCCACTGTTAACCGGGCACCCTCCTCACAAACACCTAACGCTGGGCTCAGTGGGACCCATCTTGTGAATAAAGTTACTCAGGTGCTTAACTGCTTTCAGGCTTGGAGTTTGTGTTCTGAGAGCAGAATTTTCATTATGGATGAGTATATGGGAGAGAGAAAGAAAACCCAGGGCCAGCTCCTCAGCTGATAAACAGATCAGACTCAGCTGTCCTCAACAAAACTGTGCTGATTGACGACCTCTGAGGAGCTGGCACCAAAAAAACTTAGATTCAGAAAAAAGGAAACTTTTTTTTTTAATATAATCTGAAGGAGGAAGTTTTCAAGATTTAAAAAAAAAAATCCAATGGAAAAAGGATTGTTACTGAAAATTAAGCAAATATTCCTCTGCATGATTTGCAAGACAAACACCAGAACATTATGTTAGCGCATAAAAGCCTGAAAACAAAAGACATTGCATACAAATGTGCCCTTTTCCAATCTGGGAGAAATGCTAAAAAGTAAGGAACTCTACATAAAGGATGGAAATTAAATTAGATCTTTAAAAATCCTCTCACTTTCATCCTCTGAACTCTTGTTACTAGGTGAGGATTTTTGTTCTTTAATACTGGTGTTGAAGAAGGTAGAACAAAAGGTAAGGACAAGAAGTAATGGGTTTAATCTGCAGCAAGGGAGATTTAAGTGAGATATTAGGAAAAGCTTTCTAACTATGAGCGTAGTTACACGCTGGAATAGGCTTCCAAGGGAGATTATGGAACCCCCATCACTGGAAGATTTGAAGAAGAGGTTGGACGAACACCTGTCAGAGCTGACCTAAATTTACTTTCTCCTGTCTTAATCATAGAAACTGGAAGAGACCATGAGAGGTCATCGAGTCCAGTCCCCTGAACTCATGGCAGGACCAAGTACCATCTTAAACCATCCCTGCCAAGTGTTTCTCTAGCCTGCTCTTAAAAATTTCCAGTGATGGAGATTCCATAACCTGCCGAGGCAACTTATTCCAGTGGTTAATCACCCTGACAGTTAGGAATTTTTTCCTAATATCCAACCTACACCTCCCTTGCTGTAATTTAAGCCAATTGCTTCTTGTCCTATCAACAGCAGTTAAGGAGAATAATAATAATAATAATAATTTTTCTCCCTCCTCCCTGTAACAACCTTCTAGGTACTTGAAAACTTATCTTGTCCCTTCTCAGTCTCCTCTTTTCCACACTAAACAAACCCCGTTCTGTCAATCTTCCCACATAATCAAGCATTCCAGACCTTTAATAATTCTTGTTGCAGGGACCTAAACTTAATGACTTCTCAAGGTTCCCTCCAGCCTTACATTTCTATGATCTTCTTTAAGGAAATGATAGTCTCCATCGACATACCCTTCCTGTGGTTTGCACTAATTTCCTGGATTAAAAGTTCCTGAATATTTAAATCCAGGGACAAAGAGTTTTTACAAGGCTTGAGGAGATGGAGGACGATTCCCTGAGTCCCCTGGAAAATAAGAAACCAATCTCTCATTTGTTGTGCCTTTCAGGGAGAATTTTTGGGTGTGCAAGGAATGTAGGTTTAGAGGTAGGGTCCATCCAGCAAAGTCCTGAACTTCAAACACATGAGTATTCATGCTAGAGCTGAAGATGTGCCCAACTGCTTTGCTAAGACAGGGTCTTAAAGAACCCGAGTGTTAAGCCTGCAATAATCTTCTCAGCCCTTCATCTACTGTATATTTGTTACATCCATTAAACATAAAGATTAACACACTCTACAATTATGATATTTAAACACCACGACATTTTAGGAAATCACTGGCTATGATACTCACTGAGGCTCATCCATAGGCCTCCACTCCACATAGTGATAGAGTTTTTGCACATTTTTCAGCCATTCTCTGAGGATCTCTGTGGTATTATCAACATTGTGGTCAGTAGCTGCCCTGCAGAAATAAGGGCACAAAGAATTCTATTAACATAGCATAAAAATAACAGGCAGAGCATGGACAGGATAGGACCAAATTCTAATTCCACAAAGAAATGCCCTCAATTGGGAAGACATGCTGTGGTGTATAGAGATAATAAAGTGCCCCTATGTGCTGGCTGGAACCCCTGGAACCCTCCTCTTACACTAGCCCAGGACAGATCAGGCCTGTCAGAAGAAGCACAGATAATCTGCTCTGGGAGTGCAAGTACAGCTCCAAATCCTGGCAAGAAACATACACACAATTGTATGCACCCCCACCCCAACCCCCACTCAGGATTTCCCTCATGGGACTGTCTCCACAGTCGCTGTTGGGGTATGTCTACACTGCAATTAAACAGCCCCTGAGCCAGAACCCTGTGAGCCCTAGTCAAAGGGCATGGGCCAGCTGCGGGTATGTAACTGCAGTGTAGCCCGTTCCTTAGAGACCCTGCAGAGCTACCTCTCTATGGGGCTGGGATAGATTAGGTGAGAGACAGACAATTTGGACCCCAAGGTCTGTTGCAGCAAGCAGGTACCCACACACAGCATCCACGGAGCATCTGGCCCTTAGACAGACATGACAACCGCATACAAAATGTCAAATCCTACTTGTTCACCTCCTTAATGTAATAAATGTCACCCTCAGGCCCCAAACTGATCCGCACTGGCAGACTCCTGCTCCTTCCTGGAGTCCTACTGAAATCAACATAACTCCACATAGAAGCAGGAGTCCCTCTGCATGGATCTAATCGGGCTCCTATGTTCTTATGTCTTAAATGCTAACGTCTCCTCTGATCAATGTGTCAGATCTCTTCAAGGCTATTTTGTTCTCCCTTGCATATGCTCCTGTGCCAAGTAAATTGGACAAGAAAGCTTAGACATAGAAGCTGCGATTCTAGAGGACCAATGAGTTTTGTTCAGTTGCCAATCACTTTTTAAATTCCGTTTACTTCTAGACACATTCCCAAAGGGCTGCCTAGCCTACCTTGCCGGGTATACCCTGTGGAAATTGCACAAGTAGATGCAGTGGGCTCTGCTAACACATTGAGAATTGCTCCCAACTAAGACTCAGTCACCTGAAAGGAAAGAACCCCTTGCTTTCTGCTGAATAACAGGCATCATTATAGATGGGGCTTCAGTGAGCCTTTCACTGCCAACCTGTAATTAACGTGCTCCTTCCCAAAGGCTCTCTTCATGGACAGGCCAGGTGTGGAGATGTTTGCAAAGTCAGATGGGAATGTGAAAATGCATGTCAGGCCCTGGGCAATGATGCAGGTTGCTACCCATCTTCATTACAGCCTGTGAGCTGAGCAAGGTTGAGCATGCCAGGCTGACACAAAACGGTGCTGATACACAGGGACAACAGAACTTCCCTTTTCTTGCTCCTGAGGCCATAACTTCATTCTGCATTACTCCAAGGGCGAGTGAAACTCACATTCAGATAACATGATGCAATGATCCCGATGATGGTTCACCCACCCAGTGGAGCCCACAGGAGAAGGCCAACAGCTTCTTCAGCTGTTTCTGCCACCGTTACTCCCGGAATAGGCTTGTGGAGCAGAGCACACACTTTTCTGGGGTTGCACTCATGTTGCAAGAATCAGATATAAAATAGCTCCAGCTGGAATCAAATCACAGCAGCATGGATCTGGCCCTTCATGCTCCTTAAGTTGAGCACCACTTCCCTATTGCTCTATTTCTGGATGCTGTTTACTATGATTAGGTCTTTTTCATGAAACCTTCATGAAACCTGACTAACTCTCAATAAAATTAAGGACCCCACAGAACTTTTTCTAAGGGCTGGAAGTTGACCACTAGCATTGGGAAAATATTCCCTATCCTCACTGGCATGTAGTGTGCTGAACACTGCCTAGTTAACACCATATTCCCAGAGACAGACACATTTCAGTGTCACTATATGGGGCAGACCCTCAGTTGTGTAACTTGGCACAGCTACATGGACTTCACCCCATTGAACCTTCTGAGGATCTGCACCCTCTGTATTTAATTTGAGATATGTTGGGACAAAAGGACTTAGGTATTTTCTTAAAATATGACATGATCTTATCAGATACAAAGAGGGTGTGATTCTCCTCTTGTTTACCCTGGTTCCATACCAGCAAAGCTTTTGACTCCAAGGGATTTATCTGTTTTGAGTGAGAGGAAAATCAGAGATATGGATTTTAATGATTGCTAAATAAACTGAAAAAGAATTAAGTAGCTTTAGGAGAGTATTATTTATTTACAGGACATTTATTCTTTTTTGATCAATCAATCAATAGATCGATAGGAAGAAAAGAAAGAATTGCCCAGTGCCGATCCTAGAAGTCTTCTTAGTGTTCCTGATTACCCACAGTAATATATAAATATGTATAATATTTAAATATAAAAAGCCATTACTTGTAAAAGAACACAGCAGGGATTTTAGCCAACGGCATTCATAACTTCATGGGCTTGTCTAACATTCACAATCCACATTCCTAAAATATCAGAGCACTCTGTTTAGTGGCCCTGCATTAGTTATCATTTGTGTCGTGATAGGGCTTCGGAACCCCAGTCATAGGCCAGGCCCTCATTGTGCTAGGTGCTGTACGGAGATAGAACAAAAAGCCATGGTTTCCCAAAAGGCTTCCAAAGAGTGCTTCACTGCACCTTTTATAAGGCCCTAGTCAGTCTTGTTGAGGGGAGAGTTTTTCAAGGGAGCATTAGGCGCACAATACTGTCAAGACAGGTTAGATAGGTACCTAACTCCCTTTTTTGCCTTTGACAACATCCCCCAATTATTCTATCCTGCTGAGTAAACGGAAGGGAGAAGGAGAAGGTTTGACTCTAGTTTAGAGAAAGGAGCTGAAGCTGTGGCTCTAGTATTAGGGGCTGCTCTCTCAGTCAAGCCAATGCCAAATGTGAACTCTTTCTTCACCCTGCCCTGAGAACCCAGATGTCTTGCACACAACCCAAAAATGTCAGCAGCATCAACATTCACAAGGAGAGCAAAGAAAGGAAAGGAAATAGGAAGAGATTGATACAGTCATTAACAATGGAAAAGCAATTTCCTTTGAAAAGAAAAAAAGGGGGGTGGGGCATTCCCTTTTCCAGCTGTTGTTCTACACTCAGAAATTAGAGTTGTTCTTTGAAGGCTGGAAGAGCAACTTCCCCTAAGAATGACAAAAGAGTCTTGTGGCACTTTTAAAGACTAACAGATTTATTAATCACATGAGCTTTCATGGGAGAAAATCCCACTTCATCAGATGCTTGAAGATGGAGAACTTACAGAATGGGAGGAAAATAAATTCAAGGATGTGTAAATCACAGGATCAGGTCAGATTGTTTCAGCAAATCAAAGCAGTTGTTTAGAATCAAACATTGTGGAACAGCATATTAGAAAGAGGGTAGGGAGAGAAAAGGCAAAGAGAAGGGAAAATCACCTTTTGTAATAAGAAAGCCAGGAGATATCTAAGCCCATTCTGTAAGTTCTCCATCTTCAAGCATCTGACAAAGTGGGACTTTGTCCCATGAAATCTCATGCAATAAATAAATTAGTTAGTCTTTAAAAGATTCCTTGTTTGTTTTGCTGAACTAAACTGACACGGTTACCCCTTTGGAACTTGTCAACATGTAAGGCACTGTAAGGCATTCCCCTAAGAATGAAATGCTGTCTAGCTGAACACACATTCTTATGGGTTAAGCAGACAGACACAAAGGCTGTGTTTTACAGAGCTACAGCAACTCTCCCTTCAGCAGATAGTTCACATGTACATCTGTAGTTCCTCCTTGCTTCCTCCAGTCCAAGCATTGAGACAGAATTCTGGTCACACAGTTTGTTAGTAGAGGGGTGCAGCTATAGCCTATGGAATTCTACAATGAGGTCCATAACTGTCTTCATCTTTAAGAGAGGCACAGCCACACAAACCTCACATTCAGCATGGCTGAAGATGGAGCATTTCCTGAAAACAAAAACTTGACTTGTGCTCTCAACATAAACAACAGCTGATGTAATGTCTTCGTGATCTCAGTCCAGGTCTATTGCACAAGCGTCCTCTTCACAAAAGCCTCTATAAAATCTTGCACTACTAGGCACTCGCCAAAGGGCGAATGAGGCATGAAATGGATGGAAGCTGGTATGATCTAGGCCTGCCTACAGATCACTAGCGGGATGACTGCACAATTAGAGCAGTCTGTACCTACTCCCTGGATGAGGGGTGAAATCCTGTTCCCACTGGAGTTTTGTCAAGGACTTCATGGAGACAAGGATTTGGCTCAAATAAAGGATTTCAATTTCCAGGACTGTCTGTCCAGTGGCATTTATAAGACTTAAACACAACAAAGTTAGTCACTCCTTGGATTATACGTGCTCGATGACTAGCGATTTTGGCAAACCTTTATTTTTTTCCAATTTACAGCTTCAAAACTAAGCCATTCCCAACAGCTATTCTTGTCATTGTTCTGAGCACTATCTACATTTAAGACTATAAAAGTCACCATTCACCCATTATTGCCACAAAGTGGGATCTTACTGCAACATGCATCTGTCCTTGGGATACAAAGTGGCTGTGGCATCTCCAAGTTCACTGTCTGGAAACTGCATATAGTGAAAGCAAGCAAGCCATTTAAAACATTCACCGATTTAACTAAGTAAATTACTACAGGCAGAGGTAAGGAAAATTGCTGTTATAAATACTGCAAAGTATTTTTAGCCTGATGTCTCCTTAAACTTAAGTTTTGTGTGTGTTAAATTAGGTTCTGAGAATTCTGCACCCCCCCTAAAAAAAAGTTACAAAATATTCCACCAGCTTTACCCTCCTTTAGCACCCTATTTTGAATTCCCAAATTATTTACAGTTTATTGACCTCAAGTGTGGTGTCAGAGGAGTACAGAAGACTATTTTGCTGTTTTTCACCACTGCAGGAAAGGTACTGTTGGGCAAAAGGAACACCGTGTGCCTTTCAGCCTCCCAGTTTCCATAAGGTATTGTAACACATGTTGGGGAAAAGTCCAACACAAGTGGCCTGCAGTAGTTTTCCTACATTTACTACTCACTGACTCTTCCCTTAGATAGACTGGGATGAAGAGCTTTCACCCATGGCGTACACTGTAATTTTATAATCTCACACTGGAAAGCAGATTAACAAGAGTGGGCAATTGGTTTGCCAAAAAGGAAGAAAAGAGTAAGAACAGCTTCTCTTTCTTTACATGACTGCTAACGGTCCTTAGGTCTTTTACAGTAATGATCAAACAATGGAACAGTTAACCAAGGGCCTTATTCTGCAACAATTAAGTCAACTGGTATTGTACTATTCATTTCAACAGAAGCAGGATTGAACCTCGGGGCCGTAACCAAGGTCTGTTATATTCAATGACTCTGTTGACTTCTATGCAGTTTGCATCAGTCCCCTAATGCAGTCCTGATGACCATCACTCTGTAGAAGATAGTGACGGAAAGGCTCCACGCCATCATCTTGTTCAACTCCTAAGAGACCACAAGCCAGGGATGAAGCGTTCATGAAAGTGTTGAAATAAATAGTTATATGTGTCCTTCAAGTCTGCAGCAGAGTATCGAGGAAGACTCCATTTGATATGTTTCTCTGCATGCTCTGATCTAACATAGAGAAAACTCTCAGGTGAAAATAGTCAAAGCCACACACCCAAGTTTTGCCCATAAAATTTGTGCATAGCCTCTCTGTATCCACACATTGTTTACGTAACTGAACAAACTGTCCTTGGCACATGCAAAACAGATAATTCCAAGAGCAAAGGGGTATTTGGAACTGCAGCAGTCAATCTGTTTGCATGCTCAAATCCAGAATTTGCCCTCCTTCCATTGAGCTTCAAATTTGGGTAAGGCACTTAGCAGAGGTAAGCTGAAAGAGCACATGCGACAAATCCTGCCACTCCCCACTGGATGCAGGATGCCTTCTGAAAGCAGAACCAACATAGCAGATGACAGGATATGAGGAGGACCATGGAAGGCATACGCTATCTGCCTGGCACAGAGCCCACCCTGGTACAGACTCTCTGCAATTCTGAAGGAATGGGAAGGATTTTATAAACACTGAGAGAAACAGAAATGTTTCCTGATTCTATTAAAACTATCCATTAAATTAAAATGAGGCTTTTATTTCATTTGAACTTTGCCCTCCACCGCAGTAAGATACAGGAGCAAAACCAGAATATGAAGCTAACAGTAAATCTGATCTAAAATCAATTGGAATCTGTCTATTGACTTCAGTGGACTTTGGATCTGCCCCTGTGTGCAGGCTGTGAAAGCCATGGATTTGTATATTTTAAGGCAGGAAAGATCATTATGATCATCCAGTGCAACCTCCTGCCTAACAGAAGCAAGAGAATTTTTACCAGTGATTCCTGTAAACTAGTCAGTCGAGTTTCACCACCCATCTTGACCAAAGTATAAAATGCTAAAATGAGCCTCAGTGATGAAACGTACATTTCATTTAAAAAATTTATTTCAGTGATAATAATCTACAATGATGCTGATAGCAGATAAGGATTTTTAGTACATATTTTTAATTATTATACTTCAGGATAAACTAAAACTGGGTGGGTATGGCAACGAGGTGGCTTTTGCTTCGTATGACCTGTTTAAGGCAATGGGACACCCATACAGTTTGGATTATACACCTGGAGCATTTACAGAATCATAGAACAATAGGGTTAGAAGGGACCTCACGAGGTCATCTAGTCCAACCCCCTGCTAAAAAGCAGGACCACTCCCACTAAATCACCCCAGCCAGGGTTTTGTCTAACCGGGCCTTAAAAATCTCCAAAGATGGAGATTCTACCACCTCCCTAGGTAGCCCATTCCAATGCTTCACTACCCTCCTAGTGAGAAAGTTTTTCCTAATATCCAACCTTGACCTCCCCAGCTGTAATTTGAAACCATTGATCCTTGTTCTGTCCTCTGTTACCATCGAGAACAGCCTAACTCCCTCCTCTTTGGAGCAACCCTTCAAGTAGTTGAAGGTTGCTATCAAATCTCCCCTCAGTCTTCTCTTCCGTAGACTAAATAAGCCTAGTTCCTTCAGTCTCTCCTCATAAGTCATGTGCCCCAGCCCCCTAATCATTTTTGTTGCCCTCCGCAGGACTCTTTCTAATTTGTCCACATCCTTTCTGTAGTGGGGAGCCCAAAACTGGACACAGTATTCCAGATGCGGCCTCACCAGTGTCGAATAGAGGGGAATTATCACATCCCTTGATCTGCTGGCAATACTCCTGCTGATGCAGCCTAATATGCCATTGAACTTTTTGGCAACAAGGGCACACTGTTGGCTCATATTCATCTTCCCGTCCACCATAACCCTCAGGTCCTTTTCTATGGCGCTGCTACTTAGTTGATCAGTCCCCAGCCTGTAGCAGTGCATGGGATTTTTCTGTCCTACGTACAGGACTTTGCACTTGTCTTTGTTGAACCTCATGAGGTTTCTTTCAGCTTAGTGTTCCAATTTGTCCAAGTCTCCCTGGAACCTGTCCCTGCCCTCCAGAGTACCTACCATTCCCCCCAACTTGGTGTCATCCGCGAATTTACTAAGCACGCAGTCTATCCCATCATCAAGATCATTAATGAAGATGTTAAACAGAACCGGCCCCAGGACCGACTCCTGGGGCACTCCACTCATTACTGGTTGCCAACTAGACATCGAGACATTGATTCCTACCCACTGAGCCCATTGATCTAGCCAGTTTTCTATCCACCTTATGGTCCACTCATCCAACCCATAATCCCTTAACTTGCCGACAAGAATGCTGTGGGAAACCGTATCAAAAGCCTTGCTAAAGTCGAGGTACACCACGTCAACGGCTCTTCCCGCATCCACAAATCCAGTCATCTCATCATAGAAGGAAATCAGGTTGGTCAGGCATGATTTGCCCTTGGTGAATCCATGTTGACTGTTCCTGATCACTCTATTTTCCTCCAAGTGTTTCAGGATGGATTCTTTGAGGACCTGCTCCATGATTTCCCCAGGGATTGAGGTGAGGCTGACCCGTCTGTAGTTCCCTGGATCCTCCTTTTTCCCTTTCTTGAAGAGAGGTACTATATTTGCCTTTTTCCAATCCTCCATGACCTCCCCCATTCGCCATGAGGTCTCAAAAGATAATGGCCAGCGGCTCTGCAATCACTTCAGCCAACTCCCTCAGCACCCTTGGATGCAGTTCATCCGGCCCCATGGACTTGTGCACATCCAATTTCTTTAAGTAGTCCCTAACCTGACTTTCCATCACTGAGGGCCACTCTTCTCTCCATTCCACATTACCCTGTGTAGTAGCAGAAGGTCTGATTCATCTTTCAAATGAATGATGTCAATCAGGAATAACTCCACATGTGTAAGAGGAGACACAGGTCCAATAGCTAACAGTGTCCTGATTAATCATAGTGTTTATTTCTAGGGTAAACCAAGTCTTCTTGAAAGTAACCAAAGGAATACAAAAAGCAATAGATTCAAAGTGAGCCAGGTATGAACTTGGTTTTAGAATTCCCATAACAAGTGATAAATAAAAAACAGACAAGTCATTTTCCATTTGGTTCCTCTCTTGGTTTAAGTTAAAGACCAAAAGCTTTATACTTGTAATACAAAACCTTTCCTTGTTTCCCAAATTAAAAAAATAAAAGAGTTCAGGTCAATAGGGATATTGGCTTCAACACTGATCCAACAGATCTCTATTATCTTTTGTTTGATACAGCAGACTGTTACTGGATATCTATTTTAGGATTATCTTTATGTCAATTTGAACAATGGTATTTACTGTATGTAATTAATATGATCCAGATGAGCTTTGTGTACATTCAATTCTTTCATCAAGACGTTCATGAGACTTTCTAGGCAAAATATCCTTATGATGGTTTTGATTTTTATATCATCTCTTTTTAAACTGTTTTGCTTTCTGTTATAACCAACATGAATCTTATAAGCTACACTATATTTAAATATTTTAAAGAAACCATAAATAATGTAGTTTGTAACCCAAATATTACAGGATTAAGAAACGTATTACAAAAAGAAGTAGAAGTGGCATTTGCTGATTAAGAACAAGTCAGCAAAATTTAATTAGGGATGAGATTTTTTAATATTCAGTTTTAATAAATAAAGATGTTACTGATAACAAAAGGAAATGGTTCATTTAAGACTATTTAGGACTAGTTTCTTTGCAGGTTTTAAATCAGCATGGTATATGTATATGCTGATTTATGCCAGCTCAGGATCTGGCTTATGATTTCTAAGATGACAGTGTCCTTTTACTGAACAAGTAATTCTTCTGAAGAGAAACATATCGCTGATATACAATAACCATTAGAAGACTCTACCTGACATTTTACAGACAACTAGGACAGCTGCACACAGCCTCAAAGAATCCAGAAACAAGAGGTCATGTATGCCTCACAGCTGTATGGGTAGAGGAATTTAAAGGGGGGGGGGTGTTACAATGTACTTCTAGAGGACAAAAAGCAAATATAGCACCGGAGGGAGAAAGAGCTTCTTCGAACTGCTCATGTGAAGTAAATGACTGCAAGAGCAGACAACCAACTGCTTCACAGAGAGGCCAAAGGGGTAGTAATAAGAGTGTCTGCAAGGGAGCTGCATTAGGAAATGCTTTCACTTTCCAATCAAGCTTTCCTCCTTTGCAGAACACATATGCGTACAGACGTAATGAAAGTGCCGGGACTTTAATTAACACATGGTAGAGGGACTTCTATTTGTACATTAACAAATTGAGGCACAGATGGGGGGTTGTGTTTTAGGGTCCTCCTACACATAAAACTTACGGCAGCGCCAATGTAGGAGCACTTGTGTACAGTATTCCTTCTAAGCTGCATGGTAGCGCGGCCACCCCCGCGCAGCAGTGAGGGACCCCCACGCAGGCCGGCAGCCCCCACCGCCCCCTCCAGACTCCCGGGGCTGCGGCTTTGCCGCGACAAACCCGCCCTGAGCCTGACCACTGGGCTGGCCCTCCCCGCCCCCAGGGCGGAGCAGGCAGGCTCAGGACTGGGGCACATGCGTGTGCCTGCCTGCCTGCCCCATGCGGCCACGGCAGGCTCCCGGGCTCCCACCCGCCGGCCGCCTCGACTTCCCAGCCCAGGCCCGGGGTCGGCTCCGCTCCGCCAACAGCCTCAGCTTCCCGGCACGGGGCCAGGATCGGCCTCCAATGCCGGGGTCTGCTCTGCTCTGCCCTGCCGGCGGCCTCCCGGGACCGCGTTCGGGTCCCCGCCGCCAGCGGCCTCGGCTTCTTTCCTTCTTTTTTTTTTTTCTTCTTCTTTCTCTTCTTTGCCTTCCTTTCTCTTTCCTCCTTTCTCTTCTTTGTCTTCCTTTCTCTTTCCTCCTTTCTCTTTTTTGCCTTCCTTTCCCTTTCCTTCCCTCTCTTCTTTGCCTTCCTTTCTCTTTCCTTCCTTCTCTTCTTTGCCTTCTTTCTTTCCTTCTCTCCGCCTTTCTTTTCCTACCTTCTCTTTTCTTCCTTTCTCTTGTTTGCCTTCCTTTTTCTTTCCTTCTTTCTTCTCTCTTCTTTGTTTTCCTCTTCCTTCCTTCCTTTCTTCTTTCTCGCCTTCCTCTTCCTTCGTTCCTTTCTTCTTTCTCTTCCTTCTCGTCTTCCTCTTCCTTCCTTCCTCTGACTTTTTTCTTTTTCTCCTCCTTCCTTCTCTTTTTCTTTCTCTTCCTTCCTTCCTTTTTTAAAAAGCTTTTTAAAACTTAATTTTAAATAAAAACCCTTCTAAAAATTAAATTTCAATTCAAAATTCATTCAAATTCAATTAATTAAACACAATTAATTCTGTTTACAATCACTTTAACTTCAATTAACTTCAACTATAATTTCTGTCGTGTGAGTTTGCACAAAACTTTTATTCAGAAAAAGTTTTGCACACAAGCCACCAAACCTTAGAGGGAACATTGCTTGTGTAGCCACAGTACAACAATGGGAGACAGCTCCCCTGCCAACATAATAAAACCACCTAAACCAGCAGTGGTAACTACCTTGCCAAGAGAGAGTATTCCCCGCACTCCCCACACAACCACTTATGCCAGCAAAACTTACGTCCCTCGAGAGTGTTTTTTCCACATCCCAAAGTGACAACAGTTTTGCCGAAATAAATACTAGCATACACAAGGCCTCATGTATTTGGGACCTCAGTGGCTTCTGGTCTTGTGTAGACTCCTTACAAATAATTCGCATGCCTCTTCCAGAACAAAGCTGCAGTCAACTGGAGAGTGCTTGACAGGAAGAAGCACATACATGGATTAATGAAGGAAGATAATCCAACAGGTGCCTGGTGGAGATTGGTACGTGTCTCTTTAGTTAGATGCGTACCTATCATTAGCTTGCTCTCTCTATGGCTATGTTTTTTTCACCACTCAAAAGCTTGAGTTACCCATCTTGCTGTAAACCTTAGTGGAAAAAAAGCACTGCTAGTTTTTAACATCAAGCACCTATGCCAGGTCAACCCCAGGTCAGTGGGGATTTTCTGCCAAACTGTCTGCCTCTCCCAAAATCCGCAAATTAAATATTTTGTCATTGCTGAAGGCTGAGGAGGCCTATGAATGATGTACTCCTAGAAACGCAGCACTGAGCCCTCCAGTCCTAGCAGCCAGCATAGCATGCTGGTATCTACTTGCATGTTCCAGGTGTACTGGGACCTGCTGAAAAGAGAGTAAGCTACGTTCTGTAGAGAGCGTGCCAAAGCCTGCAATAATTGCCAGGAGGCATCTTCCAGTCCAGTAGCTCTGACTGGCTTGAACACTTGTAAGGCTGCAGGTTTGCGCTTTGGCATGGAGTAGCTCGCAGAACAGCACCTTGCTGGGTTTCAGGATCATATCTATGTTACAGCAGCAACTCTGTTCCTCCAATGGCTATAGAGAAGGTAGCTCAAGCTTTCAGATAAATGAACCTTTGGTGGTTGGGAGGAGAAAGCCAATAGGTTGGAAAAGGCTGCACACCTTCCCTGCACTTTGGGGAGCTAACGCTGCCTAGTTTGCATACTGGCTGGTTATAAAGAGTCCTTGTTTGCTGGAGCAGGGCACTTTTAAAACTAGCCCTCATTCTCACCGAGGGTACAACAGCAGGTCAGCGATGTGCCAGAGCTCTGCTGTATTCCAGACTAAAAGCTATCACTATACCATTAACTGGTCCACCACAGTAGTGTAACAAAGAGGCAGAACCCTTCTGTTAGTTAGGTGTTGGATGAGGAGTGCTATAGCCACTAAAAAAAAATTATCTCCCAAAGTGAAATATCACAAGATTTTTTTTTCCCAATTTTTTTCTCCTGCCAAAGCAATTTGCCAAATTTGACCCAAATTTGCAAAGCTCTGGTGCCTCCCAAAGTGTATATTTCTGCTAATTCACTAGTCACTTTAAAAAGAAATTCGCCCCGTTCTGGTGCAGACTGCTTTCTACTAACTTACTCCGCCCTGCACTTCAGAAAGGTGGAAGTGTCTCTGGAAGGGAATCACAAAAGACATTGTACGGTATAAATAAGTGACACCCCCCCACTCTGACCACTGTGTGCCCTGGCCATAAGCTAAATGCCTAAAGACATGCATAATTATTTGTTCAGGTGCCTTGTCCACGCCCTGAGTACCTAATGGCATACGCATTTACTTGTTTACAACAAATCCACATCTTGTAATCTTTATGTAAACGCGTGGTAAAACCTAGGCTCCATGTATGTGTGTGTAAATCCCTAGTTACTCTAAACCTCCTCTTCTCTGCTCACATAAATTCAGGAAAATGGCTAATGCATATTGGACTTCTCTGGGGAACCTTAAAAGCTGCGCAGCAGGTGCCTTGAAGGCAACACCCAGGAGCCCATCTGCTGCCGTAGTGGGGTCCCCAGCTGCTAAAGAAATGTAAGCGCTGTACCCCTATAATAAATTGACTTTTATTCTGTCAGTTGTGGTCACATTGTCACTGACTCGATCCTATCTTTACCAGGGCGCATAGTGCCACAGTCTCTTCAGCCAGAGGAAACCCAGAACATGGAGTGGACAGATCTCTGCAGGGAAATGCTAGGAACAGCCACATAAAAGCAGGACAGATCATATCTTTTTGTGTTGAAAAGAAACCCATTGGAGAAGGACTCTGGGGAGGAAATCTCAATGCTGTGAAAGGATCCGCACCAGTCCTCTTTGGTTACATGGTGGGAGGAGTGAGGATTTGCTCCCCCACAGAAAAGGTATACAGACCTTGCCCAGAACCCTAGGAAATTGACAGGGATCACTGCGAGGCCAGAGTCATCTTCATGGAGACCCTGTACTTTTACATCGAACTCTGGTGCACAGGTGAAACGAAACACTTTTTCCAGTACCTGATCAACACCCAGACATACATAAATCCCACCAGCAGAAAGGGATGGTAACAGCTTGGCCTTAACTGTCACTAGATGGAAACTGGATGCTAATGCTAAAGATGGGCCCAGGTAGCAAAATTTGGATTCAATTCCAAGTTCAGGAGAGTTTGGGTCCAGACTTTCTTACAGGCCAGTCTCCAGTTAACAAATGACATCAACTGGGGGCCGACTCTTACTCCCACTTACTTCAATAGCAGAACTTGTATCAGCTTCCATGGGACTAGAGATCATCTTGGTGGCCTTGAGACTGATGAGATTTCAGAGCACTACAAATCTTTGTATGTCTGCTGCAATGCTCTGCCCAGGAGCCTGTCCCTGGGAGGTGCAGAATAGGTCAGAGTGGAAGGTGCCCAACTCTTTGCAGGAAATGTTTGGCCCTTCCCAAGACCTGGCCAGTGGAAAGCTGATAAAACCTCCGCTGTGTACTCTCTGATCTTTGGCAGATTAGTCAGGCCTCTAACATCATTTCTGTCAGTGGAGTGTGCCTGTCTGTGTGCTCTGTATGTGTTGCTGCGGTGCAGCTGTTGGAAAAAACCTGGTTGGTGGACCCTGCACCATAAACAAGCTCTCTCGCTCATTTGCATTCACAGATATGACTCTGCATTTCTTCCTCATGAAAGAAATCACTATTTGGGGCTGGAAAGGCTGTGAGATGTGACAGAGTATGAGCATGAACAGATTAGACAAGCAAGAAGTAATCCTGCTGAGACGTAGAGAATATTGTAGGCAGCACTGGGGCCCTGACATTGCCGCCTTCCCTCACCCCAAGTTTTGCTTAAGTAAGAGCGACAGCATCAGACTCCAAAGATAGGGCTCCATACTTGCATTACATGGAAGGGAGAAGATCAAACAGGTTCCGCTAGGATTTACTATATCATCATGTCAGACTGTTACTGCATCTAGTCTGGCTTGCTGCCACTAGCTGAGGCCAATACCTGGTATTTCAGAGAAAGACCAAAGCGCCTAATAACACCCAAATATTCTATGGAGAGAAAATTCCTTCCTGATCCTCAATGATGATCAGGTTTGATTACCCTTGTCAGCTTCCATGATCACAAATATTATCAGCAGCTGTAAAGTTATCCAGGCTTTTTCAAAGAAATCCAGCTCCAGTGTTAGACTATTACCCTGCAGCAGAAAGTTCCACAGATAGTTATACAAACCGTAAAATAGTGTTCCCTTTTATTTATTCTAAATGTGCTTGTCTATAATTTCAAATGAGCCTCGGGTATCATAGCTCTGAGAGAGGATGAAGGAACAAACAACATGTGAGAAATGTCTAGTCACATTGCTTAACACACTACTTACTACTAGAAGGTGCTCAGATACTATGATGGTGAGCACATAAGAACCTAGCCAGAGATGAAGGATGCATTTACTTTCCTATACCTCAAAAAGAAGGGCTTGGTAAGGAAAGCACATAGGAAACAAAAGTACTCATACTGGAGATTAAATTACAGAAAGACAGTTTAACAGCCAAGTAACAAATACTTCTTGTACATTCAATAAGAAAAAGTTACCCACGCATAGCATTTGATGTTGGAAGGCCATGCGTTTTCATTAATCCAAAGCCAGGAAGCAGATATTAGGAGTGAACTAAAGATACCATACCAAGTCTCCTCTCATGTATAAAGGTTTCACAGCATAGAATAATTTCACTGGACCAAATCTTCTTCTCAGTTACGTGCATGGAAATCCAGTCTAACTTTACTGAAGACAGTGGGGTTCCTCTGGATTTACATCTGTATACATGGCAGCAGAATGTGTTTATAACAACCCTTCAGAAGCTCAAAAATAAAAAATTGTTTTCTAACCAAAATATTTTGTCTCCATCCTTTACATGAGATGTTTGCTAAGCTCTGGTTTCAGGCACTGATTATGTTTTAGATTTATTTTTAAGAGCGCTGAAGCATTTGCACTCGAGAAAAAAAAAAAAAACAAGGAGTCCTGTTGCACTGTTAAAAACTAAAATTTATTTATCGCATGAGCTTTCAATCCCACTTAGTCAGATTTTCTCCCATGAAAGCTCATGTGATAAATAAATTTTTTAGTCTTTAAAAGTGCCACAGGACTCCTTGTTTGTTTTGCTGAACTAGTATAAAATGGCTACCTCTTTGGAACTAAGGATTACTTTGCACAGAGCCATAATACAAGGTAAAGTACAAGGCATTTACCAACCCAAAAGCTTCATTTACAATGCTACACTCCAAAGTGCTTCAGATTGGGCTCCCGATGCATTTGAAAATAAATACACTCCAAAAACCAGACTAGTTAAATGCAGTACATTGTTTATTTGCAGAAAAGGGGAAATTTGCATCTTAGAATAATTATCCAGGCTAATGAGCATACCAATAACAGCATCTAGTGTCTCTTTAGTATTCAGAGCGTGGCACAAGGATTCTGAACCCAGTCCTCCCACTAACTCATTATACGTCCTGAGCAAGGAACGCAGTGGGGCTCACATTTTCAGACGTGTCCGCTATGGCTGATGTCACAGGACGCACATCTGTGCACCTCTGAGCTATATGATTTTTTTGGTTCACTTTTCCAATGTAATTGTGCAGTTGGATGCCAATATGTCATGTGTGGCTCCTTTACTAATGCTCAGAACTTATTCTACAGGATTACTGGTAGCACACTTTGTACAGCATCATGTATGTGCACAGGGGTGAAGCATGTTACATAGCACAGAGCCTCAGGAATACCTCTCTAGCACAGAGGCTGGGGAATTACATGACAAAGGGAATGCTCATGCCCTCCCTGGCTCAGGTAGAAGTGAAGAGAATCACACAGAAGCAGAGAAAGGGAGGGCTTGAGGGGGTTTGGAAATAAAAAGAGACACTTTAAAGGGCTTGTGGCTTTCTGCCTGGGAAACTCCATCTTGAAACATCTACAAAAAGAATTGGGCCCTGCCTTGGAAGAGGCAGAGACAGCTGCAAATCATCACAGCCCGACCTGAAGGGTGACTGAGCATAACTGTAATAAGGTAGTTGAGTAGCATGCGTTATAACTTTTATTTCACTCATGGAAACTCCTGACTCATTTATATTAAGATTCTGCATTGATTTGCCATATGCTCACCTAAAATCATATCCTAATCAATAAACAGGGCCATCCGTTGGGAGGTGTGAGAAGCGAGCGGGGCGATTGCCCTGAGCCCCTCGGTTTCACAGGCCCCAGACCGCGGCACCCGCTCCCCCCGCCCCACTGCCTTCAGTTTGCAGCCAAAGGCATGGGGAAGGGTGGAAGAGCAAGAGCCCGGGTTCTGGGCCGACCCACCCCACCCCCTGGGCAGAGCAACTGGGTCAGGGGTGGAGCAGGAGAGGTGGAGGGGGAAAGCGGGAGAGACCATGTTCGTGGTCACCTATAAAGGTGTTCTCCAGCACTGGCTGGTTGAGTTTGTTGTGTCGGTGGTTACTTGGATGCAGAAGAAATGGGTAATTACTTTCCTTTGGAATTCTCTCCATGCTACTAAGAGCACTGTGTCAATGGTCCAGTCAATGCCTTCTCTTAGCCACTCACCAAACTGCCATGATTCAGACACTGAATCCCCCATGTGCTTTAGACTTCCTGAGTCTCAACAGAGCCCAGTTACTGCCTCTTCTTAGGGCCTCGGAGCACACTCTTGGGTGCAGATATATTGGGCATCCAGTCCTGACAGCTTAGACCAAACAGCCCAGTCCCTGGAACCAGTGCTGGCCCCTCAGAATGCCTACACCCCAATCCCTGTAGCTCAAACCCACCCTCTCCTACAACTCCACTCGAAGGTGTGAGCCTTCTGTTTTATCTCTTCAAGGGACCACATGGTAGGTATAGCATATAACATCAAGAGACGCTCTGGGCAGAAGTGTAACATTTTATTGCTCTTTATTTGATTATACCCAGATATATACAAAATAATAAACCTACAACATGCATTTCCCAGCCTCAGTTTCCTCACCACACCAGAGAATTCTTTGGGCTGGGAGTTAGGGCCCTCTGGTGCCCTCCATTGCCCATTTGCTGCAGTGTTCTGAAACATGAACCCTTCTCCTCTGACCCTGGCCAGTCATCCCCTACCCCACTCTTTGTCCAAACTTCCTGTGCCTCTCTCTTCAAATCTCCTCCTTCTGTGATTTTTAGAAGTCACCATCAACATCCTGTGTTTGGGGGCTTTCCATTCTCCCTAGCACCAGTAGAACGCAGTCACTCTTTGGTTCTCTCCAGGTGAGACTTATTCTGAGTGAGATCGTCCCTAACAATTCGCTGAGCTAGCAGAGACATGACTTCAGGTTTGTAGGTCATGACGAATTAAATACATAGCAACAGAAGCATTCATGAGCTGGTAATTTTCATTGTAACCACTTCATAATATCAACCAATATAAATGCATAACAAATTGTATGGATAGATCACACAAACAGATCATAGACCAGTGAAATGTGCATTTTAGAGGATGTCTTCACAGCAATCCTCTTCTAGGACACTCGTCTACACGAGAAAACTTGTCCCGCAATAAGTTATTGCGGGACAAGTAAAGCGCAATAAGTATTGCGCTTTCTCATGTACACACGTGCTCTTTCTTTCGCAAAGGAGCATTCACCCTTGGAATGCTCCTTTGTGAAAGAAGAGCAGTGCATGGTGGGCACCTGTCCCACTATGCACTGCCCACAGCCAGCCCCCTAGCCCAGCTGCAGGGCTTCCGGTGGCAGGGGGGGCTGAATTGACAGCCCCCGCTGTCACCCGAACCCCAGCACAGCTCCCGGGCTCCGGGACTCAGCTGCGTCCGGGGCTTTAAACCCCGGCCGCAGCTGACTCACAGAGCCCGGGAGCGGTGC
>ML685794.1:7868522-7880365 GCA_007922175.1 Pelusios castaneus
CAGATGATCCGAAACAGCTGTTACCACTCTCGGCGGAGTGGTGGTTGGAATGCGCAGCAAGAAGGCGCTTAGTGCGCAGGAACATTTCTTGTCTGTACAGTTCGCTTATTAACGCGCGGTAATGATTTTTACTGCGGATTACGGTGCTCGTGTAGGCAAGCCCTCAGACTCAGCTTGTCATTCTTTCACGTCCCACCACTTAGCAAAATCAGTGCCATTCAGACTAGCAGTTCATCCTTTAGACCCATTTGCTTTTCAAAGGTTCAGCAATTTGTTTCCAAATAAAGGCATGAGCTGTAAACACAGGTCATTCAACAGTAACCCTTCACAACAAATTATGATATACAATGCAGCGCAGTCAAACATGCACAAATATACAATGCATGAAACAGCGATCTCTCTCTCTCTCTCTCACTCCCACCCACCAACAGTGGTAACCAGACAAGTGTAAAAAATTGAGACGAGGGCTAGGAGGTAATAAGGGAAGGTCCCATGTAAGACAAAGCACCTAATATCAGGATAATCCCTATAAAATTGGGACACCTGGTCACCCTACCACCTACCCACAAGGGTTTCAGTGAGCAGCAAGCTCATCTAATAAATCAACTGGATATAAACCAGTGTGTTGTACAGAAAAAATTCTACAGGTTTTTCCTCAGACCTGGGTCAAAACCAGAACTATCTCTCACAACCTCTGAATACTGGCGGGTGAGAAAAATGAGGGGTTTTTATTCAAAACCCAGTCCATACCAGTTAGGATTCTGGATCAGGTATAAAACTAAAAAGAACCTGCCTTCAGTGGGAATGTAGCTGAAATTTCACAAGAATGACCATTGTAAAAAGAGTCTGGTCCAAGATGGCAGAAGTTACATGGATATAGATAATCTCACCTGACCAGTACTGTAGGGATTCATGGCCCGTGGTTTGTGTTAAGATGGCACGTCCAGGCACACCTGGACGACCTTGATGCATGATCACGAGCCATCCACATGTAAACATGCAGGGCGGGGGGAAAGGGGGAGCGGATGGGAAAGCACTGAGCATACTGAATTCTTGCCTCCGCCTTCTTGTTATGTTCTTGTATCCTGCTACGTCCTTGTACAAGAATGCTTATCATGATCTTATGTAAGTTGTTTGTTCTGTTTAATAAAAGGAGCGAGAGAGTGAGAAAAGCAGCCTGAGTCCCAGCTGCAGCTGCTGTCTCTGCTCCTCCATGATTTGACAAGCAGTGTCTGTCATCCCTTCACAGTACAATAGATGATGGTAGGTATTAATCTCCCATCATTTGGGACCAAAATCTAACAAGGACAGCTTGTGACATTTCTATGCCATTCTATCCACATTTGAACCCAACCATGATCTGGCTTGAACACACACCATAAATTAGAGGCAAACACAATCTTTCCAAGCAACCCGTAGTCTTTAAATCTGTACTATAAATAATGACTTGCTAAACCAAAAAAGCAGGCTCCGAGTCCTCTTGAGCAGCTTATTGTCAAAGACCAAAGGAAACGCCACTGATGGAAGTCTCTCTCTCGTTCTGCAAACCTTCTTGAAAACTCAGGTCTAAGGCAAAAAACCTGGCAACAATCTTACTTTGTATGAAGAAGTCAGAGTTGAGCTGTGCCAAGCAGACGGCTATGAGCTCACCAGTCTGAAATAACTCACTGAGAAGAATTTTTTGTGGATACAGTAACTAAATTAGTTAATGCTAGACACAAGACTCCAATATTTCTCTCACAATAATCATTCTACACCTCCATAGCTTAGTAGTGATAACATGTGATTTAGCCCTTGCATTAATTAGGAAATTAAAAAATTGGGAGGAAGAGCTTAGCAGCAAAGACTTTCGTATTCAAGTCAAATACTTTGCATTTACATAATTGTAGTATTTTGAAAAAACAGTGTAACCAAAACCTCAAAAACAGCCATCACATATAGGAAAAAAATATTTGACAAGGCAGTAGATTCAAGATCAATCCTCTGTGAGCTTCAGACAAGGCTGAAGGTAAGCTTTTCTATTTTGTGTAGATGATAAAATGAAATGCTTTTAAAGAACCAGAAAAACTGTTGCTGAAAGCAACTTTGTCAGATCAGAGATATGTCGTATTCATCTGCCGCATTACTACCTGCGCTCTGTGGTGTTGCTTTGGGCTTTGATCAGTCACTTATCCAAACCCAACCATTGCCATCAGTTCCAATTCTTCTGATACCACTTCACACTGTTGTCTCAGAACTACATGAAGAACTTTTAGGCAGATATGCCCAAGTGTAAGCATGACTGCCATTAGTGACTGCTGTTCATCCAGAGAATTTATTGGAACAGAGTTGGAGAACTGCTGTGTACCAATGCACAGCATTCCCTCATTTTCAGCCAGTCAGATGTTTCCTTTTCAGAACATCCCAAACATCCTTACCAACCCTGCAGCTCCCACTCGCAACAGCTGTTGTTCCAGGCTGTGTAAATGTACCAAGCCATTTTCCACAGGTGGCCCAGTATTTGGACTGTTCAACAAACGCCAGCTGAGTGAAGCTGTAAACTATTCATCAAAAAGCCTAAAGGTACAATTTTAAGTGGCCATCTGCAGCTCTATGCAATGATGAACGAAAGGCTTTTTTTCTGTACACCAGATACCATATTCATCACCCGATTTGAAGACTTGCAAACAGATCCTGCCAAGGTTTCCTTCATATGAATGATTTATAAAACAGAGAACGAACTCATTGAGTTTCATTTGGCTTGGGGAAATTCCTCAAGAACATACCAAGAGAAACTGTTATAAATCAATATATTCTAATACACTGTAGATTAAAAAAAGCGGATACTTTCAGAGTCGCTTTTGTGTTTTCCTCTTAAAATATTCCTTTAGAACTAGAACGTGATCCAGGTTAACATAGCCATTGCAGCAGACTTGGCAGGAACTAAGACAAATCCCAGAACAGCAGTTCCAGTGCACTGCTCAGGAAAGATCAGATGCAGAAATGGAGTTGCTCTTCCCCACGTTCCCTGGGGACAACTCACAAATAAGGGCACAGTAAGAGGGGGCCAGGACTCTACCACCCAGTAAACCAGTTGCCTGGGTGGCCCCTTAAAGTATTGTTGCAAACTGCTCTCCCTTCGGCATGTCTGGAGTGACTGAAAGGGTCAAGAATGCTCTTCAAACTACAGTGTTAAAGAACTCATAGTCCATACTTCTCACCCAGACCCCAGGCAATATCCATGTTAAGAAGAGTCAGGGGCAGTCTTAGCCCAGATCAAAAGTCAAGGATAGTGCCCCCCACACTACATGGGGGGCCCCCATCCTTACTTTTGCCCATCCCCCCACAGCCCTGCTGCGAGTACCCCAGCCCCACCGCCAGCCTCGCCAGGGCCTCCCTGGCCATGCTGTGGCCCCCATTGCCTCCCCAGCCCGACCATGGCCCCTGCTGCCCCCCTGCCAGGGTCCCCGTTCCCGCCACCCTCCCCAGCCTGCCGCCAGCCTTGCCACCCCACACCAGTCCTGCCGCCAGCCTCACTGGGGCCTTCCCAGCCCCATCACAACCGCTTGTCAGCCTCGCCGCGGCCCCCGCCAAGCCCCCCTCAGCCCCCACCCTGCAGCCAGTCGCGCCAGGGCCTCCTCGGCCCCGCCGCCACAGTGCCAGTCTCGCTGGGGCCTTCCCAGTCCCGCCACCGCCCCACTGCTATAGGCGGTCTTAGCGGATGGAACCTGCGGCAGCCAGGTGCATCGCGGGGCCATGGGCAGCTGTCCGCACTGCCCAACCACTAAGACAAGCAGAATAAATGGGTCTTTGGATCTGCTGGCATAAGAGATATCACCTGCTAACTGTTTTAAAGTTTGGTTACTGCAACCTAATATTAGCCACTCTGCATTACATTAAAAACAGACTGCAGCCATGTGCAGCCTTCCTCTGCAGAGGAACCTCAAAACAGAAACAGCAAACATCCCCTCTGGGGAGAGGGGAGCGGTTACTGTATTTTTAAACCTCAGATGTTCCCTCTCTAAATTGCAGCTCAGGAGAAAATACCACTCCTCAGCCCCACCCTCTCTTTCAAAGCACCAAATCATCACCTTTAATGCCAACAAAACAAACCCAACCCACAACTTCTTGGGTGCCACAAAGATTAGGACACACATATCACACTAGCTATGTCAGGGCATGGGGTGGGAGGGAGACACTTGGGACAGTAACCCAAACACACCTCAGGATTAGCTGCTCTTGAGCCAAGGGGCTAGACTGGCTATCCCATCCTGGCTACTCTGAATGGGGGTGGGGAAAGGCAGACAGGGACCTGAGTGGCTCTCTATGCTCTCCAAACAGGGAGAGAGCTGCTAAAATACAGTGAAACCTGGATTATCCGGTCCTCAATTAACCGTACATTCGGTTAACCGGAATCGCGGAACCATGGGGGATCGGGTGGCCGCAGAAGCTCCCTCGGAGCTCCTGCGGCCACCCGAACCCCTGGACTGTGCTGGGGGACCGGCTCCGATTCGAGCCGACCCCCCAGCTCAGCTCCGGGGCTCGGCTCTCAGCAGGAGATGCGGCAGCTTAACGCCGCAGCTCCTGATGAGAGCTGGGGGATCGGGTGGCCACAGGAGCTCCCTCGGAGCTTCTGTAGCCACCCGATTCCCCCAGCTGGTTGGCTATCAGCAGGAGCTTCGATTATCCGTGCTTTTTGATTATCCGGCTCACGGGCGCCGGTCATTAACCCGGATAATCGAGGTTCTACTGTAGCTGGCAGCACTAAACTGCCCTGAGCAGGGTGGTCTCTGCACTGCTTGCAAAGCACCTGGAGGGCTGCACTTTAGGAGTGCACACAAGACTAGACCTTTTCCAAAAGTGCTCCAGAGGCACTTGCAAGTCCACGCTACCTCAGGAAACATTTTGCCCCTTTCTCTCCTTTGCAGAAGATTGCCCTCCACCTCTACCTGTCTTGGGCTCCTCTTCTTTTCCCCATTCAGCTCAGGCCATAGGAGTCACTTTTAGATGCATAACATCAGGACATGAAGCCAGATTTCCAGAAGAGCTTAGCTACCCATTAGACACCTAAATAAGTGCCAGATTATCAAAGGTGCTCAGCAATCAGAAGCTCCTATTGTGACATCTATGGTCAGAATTCCAAGACAGATCAGCACTTAAACTTCTAAGCTCCTTTTTAAAAATCCAGCTCCAATGATGAATATTGAGCCCTTTTGAGAATCAGTCCCAATGTAACTGGAGCTGCATAAAATTAGGCATTTTGGATGTGCAAGGGGCTTACATTTATGCATCTCTCCCTGCCACCCTTTTACCTCACTACAAGAAGGTTGGATTCATACAAGGCTCAAAGTTCTGTGGGTTTAACCCCTAATTCACTTGGTTTTCAGGCCAGAGAGAATTTGTTTATATTTTGGAGGCATTTGCTCATTTCTGAAGAGCTGCCCGGTTCCCATCAGAGCAGGAAGTGAGTAGTGGAAAGAGAGGAACGGAAAGAACTTGAGATGCTCTGGCTTCTGTAGAGCCCAAGTGCACAGTTAGCTCTGACGATATGGAAGCTGACACCCTCACCACCAGCAGCGGTAGAACTGTTGCAGGAACCATAACAAGCTCTTGCAAACACACGTTCCCTTTTCAATGGGATGTCCAGCTTTTCATATCTCCCTTCCTGAAAGTATCTCTCAGGCCTTGTACACACGATCAGTTTATCGCGCATTAAAATTCATTACCGCGCGATAGCAACAACAGCGTACACACGTGCAATAGGGCTGTTGTGCGTTAACTGCCTTGTTGTAGCGCAATACAAAAACCACCTCGACGAGGGTGGTAACAGCTAACGCGGAACAGCTGTTGCGCTTTTGCGCTCGTGTGTACGCTTACCGCGCAATGATTGGCCTCCGGAACTGTCCCAGCATTCCAAAGTCGTCCTCTCTGGTCCTCCCCCCACCCGCTCTGTAGCCGTGACGAAACTGTCCCCACCCTGAACTGATTCCCAGGATTTTCAAATTTCTCATCTGTTTCACTTCCTGCTCTCTTCCTCGTGGAGTGTACTTGTGCTCCGATCATCAGTAGCAATGGCGGCCCGCAGTGGAAGATGCGCACCCCTTTGGAGCACAGCAGAGGTGCTGGACCTGATCAGCATCTGGGGAGAGCCCGCTGTGCACGCGCAGCTACACGGCAGCAGGAGGAATTATGACACATTTGGCATAATTTCTCGGGCCATGTCAAAGAGAGGGCATGATAGAGACACAGTGCAGTGCAGATCAAAGGTGAAGGAGCTCAGAATAACCTACCACTGAGCGAAGGAGGCAAACCACCGTTCCGGATCAGCGCCTGCTACATGCAGGTACTACAAGGAAATAGAAGCCATCCTCAGTGGGGACCCCACAACCACTGCCAAGAGTCCCGTGGACACATCAGCCCACCCTCATCCAGTGATTGCCGGAGCCGAGCAGGATGAGGACGTGATCGAGGAGGAGGAGGAGATGGAGATGGAGGATGACCTGGAGGAAAGCGCAACCGCGTGTAGCCAGGAGCTCTTCAGCAGCCCCGCTGAGACGTCCACCCAAGGCTTGAACTGCAGCGTGTCCTCTGAGGCGGCAGAGGGGGGTTCAGGTAAGTTTCTCCTTCGTGCAGCTCTGTCTGGCTCCTGCTAAAATATCATTGTCCGGGGTGGGGGTGCTTGCAGGTCCCCGCTGTGCACGCTATTTACTCTGCATTCATTAGAAGTGCATCAACACAAGCAGTGATTGTAAAATAATCATCTGCATTTAGGTCAGTAAAGGTTTCCTTGATGTACCTCCAGAGCCTACTACTCAGGTTAGATGGGAGAGCGTTTGTGTCTACGCTCCCAAAGACGGATACTCTGCCTCTCCAGCTGCAAAGCACAGCCCTGGGAACCATGGCAGCACACAGTGCAGCAGCATACGGTCCTGGCTTGCAACCGGCAGCATGTAGGATATGTATTCTAGATGGCAGGGGCACTCTGAGGAGAGACATATCTGGTTCCATCTGTGTGCCCAGTGCAGATTGTGAGCCCCCAGTAAGCCGTCTATTAGAATGTACCTTGTCTGCTTCAGCGAAGCGTAGTGTGTTGACCGCCCTGTACCTTCCAGTGGAATGTGCTACTGGAAGGTTACACTGGTTATCTATGCTATGTGTTAACAATTTCTTTATTGTTATTTTTTTAGTAGATTTGACCTTCACAAGGCCGGTGTCTACCAGCTGACCGAATGAGAAACATTCGGCGGCGTGCTCGAAGAAACAGGGAGGATATGTTTCATGAGCTGCTGAAAGCAACACAGGAATCCGCAAAGGAGAATAGAGCCTGGAGAGAGGAATCCCAGCAGCGGAGGCAGAAACACAGGGACGAACTGATAAGCGTCATGAAGGAGCAAACAGAACTGCTCAAGAGCATGATTGCTTTGCAGTCCCAGGCGATTAATGTCCGGGCTCCACTCCAGACAGTTCAGCCGTGTCTGCCCCCCACTCCCCGTAGTCCCTCAAAGCATTTCTTTGAAGGCCACCCTTCCCCCTGGTACAGGACAATATCCAGTCCCCCCCCCAGCTACTTTTTTGAGACCCAGAGCTACACCAACCTGTAACCCCACCCCCACCTTTTAGGTTTGAATAAAAACAGTAACAAATACTTTGAAGAGTGGGTTTATTTGTACACATTATTGAAAAGCTCATACGGTGCACCTGATGCGTCATGGAAGTTTACTAGGGGAGGGCATCATTGAAATGCTCCCTGAGTGCCTCCCTTATGCGAGCAGCTTCTCCTTGTGCCACCCTAATACTCCTAGTGGCTGGCTGCTCGTATGCTTCCTTGAGGCGCTGTGCCTCCGTAGCCCACGTAGGGGAAAACTTTTCTCCCCTACTTTCACAAATGTTATGAAGGACACAGCACGACGCAATCACAGCAGGGATGTTGTCCTCCGCCAAGTCCAGCCTCCCATACAAACATCGCCAGCGCCCTTTTAAACGGCCAAAGGCACACTCCACAGTCATTCTGCAGTGGCTCAATCGGTAATTGAACCACTCCTTGCTGCGATCCAGGTTCCCGGTGTACGGCTTCATGAGCCATGGCATCAGTGGGTATGCTGGGTCTCCGAGGATGACTATGGGCATCTCCACCTCCCCCACTGTAATTTTTTGATCAGGGAAAAAGGTACCCCCTTGCAGCTTCTGGTACAGACCAGTGTTCCTGAAAATGCGGGCATCATGCACCTTTCCCGACCACCCAGCATTGATGTCCGTAAAACGCCCCTTGTGATCCACGAGTGCTTGCAGCACCATGGAGAAGTAGCCCTCCCTGTCTATATACTCGGTCGAGAGATGGTCTGGAGCCAAAATCGGGATATGTGTGCCATCTATTGCTCCCACACAGTTAGGGAATCCCATGGCAGCAAAGCCGTCCACAATGTCACGAACATTGCCCAACGTCACCGTCCTCCGTAGCAGAACGCGATTGATGGCTTGGCACACTTGTGAGAGGGCTAATCCGACAGTGGACCTCCCGACTCCAAACTGGTTTGCAACCGACCGGTAGCAGTCAGGAGTCACCATCTTCCAGACAGCAATCGGAACACGCTTCTCCACAGTTAGGGCTGACCTCATGTTGGTGTCTTTCCGTCGCAGGGCAGCGGCCAACTCTGAACACAGTTCCAGAAAGGTTGCTTTCCGCATTCGAAAGTTCTGTACCCACTGCTTGTCATCCCACAGCTGCATAACAATGCGATCCCACCACTCGGTGCTCGTCTCTCGCGACCAGAAACAGCGTTGCATCGTGTGCAGATGATCGGTGAAGGAGCTGAGCAATGCGGTGCTGTTGCTCTGCATGGCATCGATCAGCCCCTGCTCCTCGGTGTCCTCGTCTGACTCGGAGCTCATTGCGTACCGAGCAACAAGCCGAGATGTATTCAGAATGTTGAAGGTGACAGTGGAGATCAGAGGAGGATCCATGCTGTCGCTGTTGTGATTGCTTGCAAGTGGTGCAGTGCGTCACTGCACTGTTGAAAATAGGCGCGAGTTGCTATTGGAAACGAGGAAGCACATGGGGAACACAAAGCACCACGGGAAACTGAGATTTTACCCATGGCGCTTTGCGTTCCTTTCTTTCATCCCATGATTCATAGCGCCGATTCAGGGAAAATGGAACGATGGGATAGGTGCCCAGAAGTCATTGCGCTCAACCGCGATAATGCAAGGAATTTTGTTGCATTGCAAGGAGCGACGTGTGTATGCTTTATCCCGCAGTAAAGGTCACGTGACTTTTATAGCGCGATTGCCATGTTGCACTTTAATCTGATCGTGTGTACATAGCCTTAGACAGGTAAGTGGAAAAGACAGTTCAGCTGTAAGTGACTGGTGGGGAAGACACATACTGGTCTTTGCTCCTTAAATATAATGGAGTCTCTTTACATCACTCTTACGATTATCCAAGACAGATGAATAGTCTTCTACACACAAGCACTTCATCTGAATATGAAAAACTATTAAAGAAAGCTTATATCATAAATAAATGTGTTAGCCTTTAAAAGTGCCACAAGACTCCTTGTTTGTTTTTCTAACTAGACTAACACAGCTACCCCTCTGAAACTTATTAAAGAACATAAACCTTTCACATCCTCTATAATGAAACATTTTTTGTAAATGCCTGATACAAGACTAAACCAGTTAATGACTTGATCAAACTCTCATTTTCTTTTATGTGCAGGATCCAGCTATAAATGAATAAATATTTTACATGCCAAAGAGGTGAATATAATGATTCTCAAGCCTCTTCAATAGATAAACCTTGTAATTATATCAGCTGTACTCGTTAGGTCAATATTACCTATTGTGTGATGATTCCATTACATACATGCACCACTCTCCCCTCAGCTAGTTGAATTTCAGACCACTACAGATTTATTACACACCTTTTGATTTTCAGAAAGAAAAATGAGGATGTTCTACAACATCCAAAATATGCTCACATCCAGAGACAACAATGAGGCATTACCCTCAGGCTTAGGAAATTCTTAGTTTATTAAAATACTGGAAACAATCAATCCATTGTAAAATCTGATTCAGACACTGAATAGAGCAAAGGTTTTTTAAAAACTGAAACCTTAAGATAGCCCAGAGCTAGATTATGAACGACATATCCCCTCTCCCCTTTAAATAGTCATATAAACCCCAAACACACAGGCATTATAATCCTCTAAGAAAGGGTTAAGTGGGTTTTAGTGACTCACTGAAGCAGGTCACTCATTACTCCATGTGTATATTAGACAGATGGGCATGACATTCTGGGGAGAGAGGATTTGACCTAAGTAGTCTTGAGGGGCAACAGCCATGTCCAGAGAAAAAGGTTGTGCTGATCTTTCTCTTATTATTTTCTTTTTTAATAAAGCCAAACCCCAGGTGCGGGCAAGTTTGAACTTCCTATACTGTGGAGGAATGTTTATGTAGAGCAGCTTCAAGAAAGACTCCTGCTCACATAACTTTTCCTAGCTGGAATTCCTGCCTCCAAACACAGTTACCTCCCCTCACCTCCCTATACCTACACAGGCATGGTCCTCTTGGCTGCTGATGAATAAGCCCACTAGTTCAAATAGCACTTTGGCTGCTTAAAAATTCATTGTATCCTTGCCCAGAGAATGGGGGTATAGAATAGAAGCCTGTATAACAACAAAGCCTTCTCTCCTGCAGGACACAAAATGAAGCTTTTGTTATCAAATGTTTTGAGAGATTGGTTATACTTAAGGCAGATGGAAACAGATTGGCCCTTTGTTTAAATCTGGTCATTGCAACCTGAAACAAAGTTCCAGCTACATTTTTATTTACACCCATCACCATATTTTCAAGGCAGTTTATACCAGGGAGGGTGTATTATAGATAAACATACTGACTCCACAATTAAGTCATTAGAATAAGGGAGTGGCTGTCAAGAGTTCTGAGTTCTACCTTTGCAAATGACTAGAGCAGAGGAAATCACTTGTTCTTTTTGCCTCAATTTTCCAGCCCGTAAAATGGAACTAATACTAACTACCCTCTCTCAAGATGACATTATGAGGTTTAGTCAACGTTTAAGGGCACTTTCAGATTTTCAGACATCACAAAATAGTACATAAGTGCAAACAAAAAAATCTATCCTTAAAATAGAAAAGCCTTAAGTCCTCTGTGACGTTCTTAAACAAAACAAAACAAAACAAAAATCACACACTTGGAAAGGCGAGCAGAAATTCCTGAGAGGATATGATTGGCTGCAGTACCTTATGGAGGAGATGACATACACCAGTGCTGCATAAATAAATATTTCCATTTGTGTCCATCTTTTATTAGCACACAGTGTGATTGAAGACCAGTGCATCTCAAATGAGAAAACAGTGCTGGAAATAGTGGGTGTCTCTTAGACTTATTTTACTAATCAGCCAAGATTTGAACAGAAGATTCATAATCAGAGCCCATGCACTGGCCATAGTCAACAATCCTAAAAGCCAATAACACAAGGAGACAAATTAGTTTTTAATATAACTATGAAGTTGGCCCAGGAACTCTCTAGACTAGAGAGTATCTAATTCTCCAAAGTTAATGCCATTAGCTATTATTACTGAAATGGAGAGATCTTCAAAAAGGAATGTGCTGGGTGCATTTTCAGTCTGATGTGAGGGGTTTAGCTGTATGACTCCACTGATGTCAGCAAGATTAGAATTAGGGAAGGTGGATTTTGTGATTGAGACCCCAGATTGGAAATAAGGTGATCAGGTCATATCTCCACACTGACCTGAGGCAAGACATCCAGGACAAAAGTATCTACTAACTCTGTCTGTGTCTCTCTCTCTCTCTCTCTCTCTCTCTCTCTCTCTCTCTCTCTCTCT
>ML685794.1:7880375-7927152 GCA_007922175.1 Pelusios castaneus
TCTCTCTCTCTCTCTCTCTCTCTCTCTCTCTCTCTCTCTCTCTCTCTGTGTGTGTGTGTGTGTGTGTGTGTGTGTGTGTGTGTGTGTGTGGCTGGTGACAATTAGGGTGTGGCTTTCAGAGATGCAGGAACTACAAATGCTTGAACTACATGAAATGGAAGTGTTGTAAGTGCTCAAGTGAAGTTGTTTCAAATTAGGCAGCTAAAGCTCAAGTACCAAAAATTATTGGATACAGCATCATGGCAATCACGAGCATGCAGGACGCCCTTTTACAAAACGGTCTCCTCTGCACAGCATGACCTCTCATGCACCATATGCAGGAAGTCACGTTGCGCGGGAGAAGCTATTTTGCTCTACAAAACAGCACCCTCCATGCAGCATGTCACATGCACCATAAATTAATGAGGTCATGCAGTGCAGAGGACGCTGTTTTGTAAAGCAAAATGGCCGCCTCCTTGCAGCGTGACTTTGCATGTATACTACGTGTGAGGTGACACTGCATGGTGGATACCATTTTTAACCGGCAACTTCCATGCTGTCTGGGGTAGTGGGAAACAATACCTCTGAAAATGGGGTCATGTAGGGAAAATGTTTGGGAACCACTGATCTATGGCTTGGGTTCTCAATTCTAAGTCTAGACAAACACAACTCGTTCTCAGATCTATTCCAGAATTGTTACCACCAAAAGAGGCACCACAGGACTTACTGCAATAATTTATCTCATCATCCTGACGTCAAGGGAGGATGAATTGCAAAGTGGATTAGTGAACAAAGACTGAAAAAAAGAAACCATGAGCAGGTTTCTGGTCACCTCCAAGAGTTGCCGGCAGCTCTATCTAGGATGTTACAACTCACACATTGACAGCCACTAATCCACTGAGACCATGTTATTATCTCAAGTTGGGGAGGGAGCATTATTAAGGCAAGATTATCCCAATCAGAGTCTAACGGTCAGAAGGAGCTGTAAACTGGAGGCAGAGTAGCAAATTGCAATACACATCTTTGCTGTCAGCCAAATGCCTGCTAGAATGAGCTAAACCCTTTGGAGGAAGACAGAAGTCCATCTCAAAATTCTGGACTTTTGATGCCTATGGGCCATATTTATCCTTAATCCACCACGAAAATGATGATTTTTCCAAACCACTGTCTGTGTACACCAGGTTTCACTAAAAAACAGGAAATTAAAGACAAATAAACAAGCTGAAACAACATTAAGTCTGAGACATCATCCCGAAGGAAGGAAATTGTGAGTTAAGTCACTCACAGCACCTGCACCTCTTAGTCCTCCCTGTGCACTGCAGCACAGATGGCCTTTCAAAGCATTCCACAGCACTGGCCATCATTGCATACAGCTGTGCGGACAGCTCCCAATACTTGGTTCAACACGTGTAATGCAGCATTACAATCCATTTATAAAGAATCCCCACAGGATACGTGAAGCCATCCAGCCTCACTGGGCTCTCGGATAAATAACCACACGTTGCAATGCATATGCATGGCAGAAAACACACTAAAAATGGCCTTGCTTTGGGGAATTTATTTCTCATCTCTAGTGTAACTTTATAACAGGGCGGGGCAGGGTCTTGAGGGAGGATTGGTTGGTGGGGCAGGAGTGTTCAGATTGTCACAGTAACAGGGCTAGCTGCCCCCTCCCTGTCTCGGAATCACTCCTACAGGTATCAGGCCTTGTGTCTTTACTTTTCCTAGCAGGGAATTCTGCAGTTTTCCCACTCTTAGGCCAGGCCCTGGGCTACACTACTTCATATACAAACTGTACTTACGCAGCAAGCAACTGCGTGAACTGTGACTGCAGTTCTTCCCTTTGAGTGTCTGTGACCACTGATGTACACTGAATAGACAACCTTTTTAAAACTTCAGTATTTTTGTTTTAGGCGAAGGAATGAAGTAAAGAGAGAGAAAGGATTTTGAAGCAACAATTTGCACATGTATCTATCTTAGCTAAAGCTCTACCATCATGTGATGATGAACTAGGCAGGCCTACTTTCTCCAGACACAGCAGAAGATGCCTGTGTCTCAGGCTGGTTCCCCCAAACAACTACTCCATTCTCTTCAAAGAGAGGCCCTTTTTAAACCTACCAGAGTTCTGCATTCTCAGGCTTTAGCCCTTCTGATCAAAACCAGTTTTGTTGCTTGGCTAGAGAGGAGGTAAAATGATCAAACCTAATACCTCTGGCATTTTCCCTTACCAACTCTCAAGTGTTTGCTCAGGGTTGGCCGCCATTCTTTTCCTTTCTGCCTTCATTTGAAGACAGCCCTCTACTGAGGTAACAACACACTACTGCAGCAAATATCCGAATAACCAGGACAACATATATCAATACAAAAATGATCGCTGAGCAGTTCCAAATCTGTCAACCAACCTATGTGACCAGATCTTCAGCTGGTATAATGTAAAATAGCTTCACTGAGGTCAAGGATTGGACTCCCCCTCCCTTTTTTTTTTCCTCTACTGGAGCCCATGATTATTTGTAAAGTTATAATACTTGATTCTCCCTTGCTTATACCTCTTAGCTCTTGTGTGCTTATTTTACCTCTGTAACTATCTTATTTGTTATCCCAAAGTATCTTACCATTTGTATGAAAGATCTGATAGAGAATGACCCCATCCCAAAAGATACTGTCTATCTTAAACGTCCACTGAAGTTGGTAGGAGAAGTGGACACTCCTTTCCTCCAACGCTCAACTGCTAAAAATCACATTGCACTAGGTAACATGAACCATACAGTTGACTCAATCTACTCTAATTCCAGATGTCACACTGCGACTATCAGGACATTATCTGCTATTACTAAAATACAGAAACATGTGATGGAACAAATTCCGTCCTTGATTATATACACAGAGATCCATGAAATTTGGCCTAATGGATTTTGCATGGGGGATATGCAAAAGCATCACTGAGATCCTGTGAGTTTTTAATGAGATTCAGCATTGATGTATAACCAGCAAACATCAGCCTGTGTGGGACACCCATTTCATGACAGATAAAAGCAACAGAAGCATTCAACAATGCAAAGAGCTGCACCGTATTCCAGGCCAGAAACATAACCCTTTAAACAGACAACCTTTGGGTGGCTGTTCCTACAGGCACAAAAGGAGAAGCTCTTTAACCTTCATACCTTGGAGAAAACTGAGGTGGAGGGAGGGACTTAAATATGACTAAATATGTCCATACATAAGACAAAGCATAACTGGACCAGACACAAGCAATCATCAAGTATTGATAGAAATGCTCTTCACACAGAGAAAGAGGCGAGCAGAGGTTCACACTCTATATTTAAAATCCTGGGATTTCACACAAAAACCTCACAAATACACACCTCTTTCAAAGGAAACACTACAAAAAGAAAGCTTGTTAAGTTACGGCCTTTTAGAGACAGTGTAGGCTTTAACCTAGACCTACCAGTCACTCCAACCAGCGGCAAAGGTTCTTTACCTATGGGATTCAAAAGGTGTGACAATACATTTACATACAAAGCAGTTAAACATCAACTCTTTCTGACCTCTGAGAATGTTCAAGAAACTATTTCTAATCTAACTCTTAACACCAGTAAAAGGGGGGTGGAGACACAACAGCATCAACAGGACTTGGCCTTTGGAAAGTGATCCTTGGTCCATGGAGCCAAGTAAATATTACACAAACCCATTGCTAAAACTGCATCAGTTTGACTGTGGTATATTGTTAAGTTGGTGCCTAGATTCTAAAAGGGTGGGTGTGTATTCAGATGCATTGGACAGAGAGGTGCACAAAACAAATGTCTGTTTTGTTCCCCAATTTATTCATCCCACTTTGGTACCTAAATAAATGAATTCATTTTCACAGGCACTGGGCACGCATACTTCTCATTAAAGTCAAAATGAAAAAATTTGATATTATGTACCTAACAAACAGGTCTAAATTACTATAGACCTGAGTGGTGGTGCAGAATTTTTATTTTCACTATTCCCTTTACTCATTTTGGGAGCATCCGATACTCTTACTCAGGCCTAATATCACCTGATTTCAATGGGTCCATTTACGGAGTATCATAATATTCAGCATGTATGAGTATCAGAATATGGCCTTTTAAGAGGCTTCCAGTACAAGAAGAGGATCCATAGAAACTAGTAATGCCAAGTAAATGTGTGTTTGTCTTCTTACAGGGGATGTTTTATTTAACATTTTTCCATAATTCTTCAAAATTTTTAGCTGCAACACATTTGAGGATAGTGGTACATACTGAAGTCACAGCAGTAATTTTCAGATTTCGTTTCAGATGCTTCTACTGAAGCACTTCATGATGTCATATAGTTCAGCCTGCCAAGACCCAAATGTGAAACACACAAAACAAGAAAATTATTCCTTCAGCATATAGCGATTTTCTATAACCTCAGTTTCCTGAGTCTACATTTCAGGTATGAATAATTTACTGTACTGGAAATGAGAAAGTGATCCCAGAAACACAGAGTCAGGAACTCCTGTTTTCAAATACCAGGTCTGCCACTGATAACCCCAAAGTCCTTGTGCAGACCAATATGCCTCAGTTTCCCCATCTATAAAACGTGATAATACACTCCCATCCTTTGTCTGTCTTGTCTTTTTAAACTGTAAGTTCTTTCAGGCAGGAACTGTATTGTAGCACTTTATAATAGGTTCTTGATCTCAGTTGAGATCTGAAGTGAAATTATAACATACTTAATAATGCAAGTTCCAAGAATAATTTTTATTACATAATAACACAAAATTCCTGTGGGACAAAGAAAAGAATTAGATGTTAAAAAAAAATGATGAGGCATTCCTCATGATAAGAGATAGTGGAGAGCTACTACTTGAATGATAAAAGCCCTCCCATGTGTTACTAAATCAAACAAACAAAAGATTATAGAAACTAAAACTGACAAGTCAACTTTCACTAACCAAACTGAGTGATGTGCAAAAAGAAAACATAGTGAAGAGCAAATTCATTTTACAAAATTATTCCAGTTATTACAATCTGAGGTGTTATTTGTATACAGAAAAGGAATTTGAGGGGTATATCAAAACAGTATCAACAGACAGAAGTGAGCACATAAAACAACAGATTTTGAACTCCAATACTGAACAGTGAAGGATATTTAACAGGGGAAGTTAAAATGACTCTTGCTTCTCTAATAGTAATTCCCATTGTGACATGCTGCACCCCCACATACATCGTTTTGGTGAAATCTGTGTATCATTCATGTTCACCCCTACTTTGCATCAGACCATACACAGTTACACCGTATGTCATGGAATGCTTCTGACACACTGAATATTACTATTATGAACATGTTTCCTGCAATGTCATGTGTATATGCAGATATGAAACTCTGCCAGGTCACGTCCCCAAATGCGTGCCTCACATGGCTTGAACAGACACAGATGAACTACAAAGCTGTGTTTCTACACCGAGTGGAGGCATGCATACAGAAACAATGGACTGACCTAAGCACCTGTGACCCCTTTGCCTCAAGTGGAAGGAATTATGCCCACTGTCAGACAGGGTGAATTCCCTGACCCCAGGGGGTGTCATGGAAACTTGTTAAAAGCTCCAAAGGGGTAACTGTGTTAATCTATTGCAGAAAAACTATAGAGTCCTGTGGCACTTTTAAAGAGTGGCATTCTTTCGTGAGAGAAAGCTCATGTGATAAATAAATCTGTTAGCCTTTAAAAGTGCCGCAGTACTCTGTTGTTAAAAGCTGGCAAGTTCCAGAGCAGTAGCCAAATTAGTCTAGTTCAGTGAAACAAGCAAGGAGTCCTGTGGCACTTGCAAAAACTAACAAATGTATTTATCGCATGAGTCACCCACAAAAATTCATGAGATAAATAAATTTGTTAGTCTTTAAAAGTGTCACAGGACTCCTTGCTTGTTTTGTTAAAAGCTGAGGGACCTTTGTCTCACGGCTCTCCCCTGGAACTTAGCTTCCAAGCAACATCAAGGCCAGGCACGTACTCACAGAGGTGCCTGACTGGATTGCAAGATTCATCATTGCCAGCCTGTGCGGTAAGCTGGGAGACATCACAGTGGCACAGCAAACACAGGGTAAATGCAGCTTATTGCTCTGTATGAAGTTCACACTTCAAGCCATGTGGGGAGGTTATAGAGAAGGGAATTAATTTTTTTTCATTTCTTTGGATTTGTACACACACTGAAAGGCATCTGTGTGTGTTTTAAGCATCCCAACATATCATAACTACTTCAGCCTAACTAAAGCACATGACCTGAAGAGCTCTGTGTAGCTCAGAAGCTTGTCTTTCAACATCAGAAGTTGGTCCAAGAAGAGATAATACCTCCCCCTCCTTGCCTCTCTAACTACAATACTGCAGTTCAATCGGTACAATAAGAGCAATGAAATAAATTAAAACAATGCAGGTGGGCACGCTTCTATCTAAACTTCCAATTTTGCAACAAAACTGTGGTTTCAATCAAAGTTTTTCCTGGCTGTAAAAATGTGAGCTGTAATCCTCTCTTCTGCTTTATGTGCCTTGCCCCGCACTCCCAAAGGCACCATTGCCTATCTTCCCCCGGCAGTTCATTCATGGGATTTATAGCCAATACATACATGTGCTGCTCTCCTGCAAGGTACCAGAGAGGCTAGGCTAGTGAACATCTGCTCCTGGTTTAATGTATTGAGCCACGTGGGGAGGTTATAGGGAAGGGAATTAATTTTGGAGCCCTCCCCTCATAGCATGAATGGGGAGGAGTTATTCCAAGAGCCTGAGCCACGCTGTCAGCTCCTTCCAAGAAACCCCCTTCTCCAGAAGCAGTAGCTCCAGAGAAAGTTCACAGCTTGCCACAAAAGGTTAGGTAAAGCTTTGCTATCATCCTGATCCCAACCAAGGCAGGAGGGAAAGACCTCATTTCCAGAAGAGCAGAGAGGGCTGGCTAGGACATCACAGTGCAGAAAAGGATCAGTTGGATGCCCCTGGCTGGTGCCTTTTGCCTAAAGAGGCTTAATTCCTCTTGCTCAAGTTATCCAGATTCTGAAATGCAGGGACACCTCCCACACTCACCCTTCACATATTCAGCAAAGACAAAGACCCCTTATCTAGACCAGTGGCTTTCAACCTGTGATCAGCAGACCCTGGGGGTCTGAAGACCATGCCTCAGCTTTCAAAAGGGGTCCGCACTCCACTGGAAATATCTCATGGGATCACAAACGGAAAAGGATGAAAACCACTGCTCTGGGTCCCATCGGCGCTGGAGGCAGCAGAGCAGTTGTTACCTCGCTTTATTTATTACAATTGCACTCCTGGTTTATGGACTCCCCTCCCAACCTATCCCCACCTCTGCCCTGCCCCCCATAACCTGCCCCCCAACTTGGCCCTCCCTTCCGCCCCCTTTCGCTGTCTTCTCGGCCTTGCCCCACAGACGCTGCCCAGAAACTTTTCTCTCCCCGGTCCCGGCCGAGCCGCCCAGCGGCCCCCTCGGACTGGAGCGGACGCGGCGCCCGGCTCCCACGAGCCGACAGACACTCGGACGGACGGACGGACGCCCCGCCCCCCTTACCAGATGGCCAGCCGGCTCTTGGGGTAGCGCAGCCGCTCGAGGCAACCGAGGCAGCGGGGCAGCGCGTGGGCAGCGTTCCGGGCCAGCAGGGCGATGAGGACTGTGGGCTCCTGCCGCGGGGACTCCGGGAACCGGGCTGCGCCCTCGGGCTGCTCCGCGGGGGAGTCGGCCCCGCAGCCGCCCCGCGCCCACAAGGCGCTCAGCAGCAGCAGCAGCAGCAGCCGCGGGCGGGCGGGGAGAGCTGGCCGCGCAGCAGCGGCCATGGTGCGGAGGCTGCAGGGGGTGGCGGGGGGCAGAGCCGGTCCTGGCTGGCTGCGCGCACGGCTGTGATGGAGCCGGGACTGGGCTGCGCCAGTCTCGCCTCACCTCCCTCCGGCCGCCACGAGCCAGCCCGGTGTGCGCAGCACGGCCCAGCGCCTTGTTCTGGTCCGCCCCCTCCCCTCCCGCTGGGAAATAACCCCGAGAGCAGTTTTCCTTTCCAACGAGCCCGGGCCGCGGGAAGCGGAGCAAACTCCAGTCCTTTGCTAGCCTGGCCGGACCAGGCAAGGAAAGGGAAAGAGACCCAAGCCCCTAAGCCGGGCAAAGAGCATTTTGCCAGACTGTCGTCCAGGGCCCAATGCCTGGCCGGCCACCCAGCCTTCATGGAGACTTCAGAGAAAGGACTGAGGCATAAGGAGTGTGTGTATCCAGCTTTTATAGTTTTACACTAGAGTAATCCACACAGATCCCTTAACCATTATTGATTATTTTATAGCTGCACCCTGCCCTTTATAAAATAGGGATCCCATGCAGCACGGTTTAAATCCGGCTGGAGATAAGTACCTTGCAGAGTTTGGGCCTGTGGAATGGGTTTAAAAAGGTGGGTTTAACTAAGAAAATACCAACCCAACACTTTGAATATTGAAAAGAAACATTTTGAAAAGAACCCTGCGCTATTAAATCATACTCAGGGATCAATTCCCTATAGGAGGGTGCTCAGGACCTGCTCTGCCTCCACTGGCAGGTCCCCATCCGTCATCCACCTCCAGGCCCTGCAGAGACTCCTTCATGGTACAGAGAGTCTGGCATTGAGCACACTGGTGCATGCCTTCCTCTGCTATCTGCAAGGGCCCTGATACAACCATCAGCTCTTCTACTTTCAGCCAAGGGGTCTCCTGCAAAGACCTCGCTGCCAGTCTTTTACCACCAAAAAACTCAAGACCTGGAAGCTTCTCTAAGCAACCATGTCTACTGCAGCTGCAGGGGGAAAAGGGGACCTCCTTGTGCAGCTCTTGCTACTCCGCCTCCACTTCAGTTCACTGGTGATTGGTCCTGGCTGGTACCAGGATTGGAGACCTGGACTACAACTGGAAGGACTGAGTGGACCCCCTGGCTCTCAGCTGACACATAGGGCTCTCCACCCTTAGAATCCCCCATTATATACTCCAGCAGGTGATGGCAGCCTTACCACTCATCTCTTGTGCTTTCCTCAAGCCGGTTCTGCAGGAGGGTGCTTCCTGCCCACATGTAACCCTTGGCCCTCCAGACCTTACCATTGGGCCCTTCCCCGACAGGCCTCCTCAGACATCCCTAGGTACCACATGAGCCCACTGCATGATATGCAGTCAATCCATCTCCATACCATACCTAGGTAACAGTTATACACACTTGTGCTCTACACCCTTCACTTCCTCACCCTTGTGTCCCACAACAATGCCAAATGGTGACACCTCCTACCACCCAGGGAGAGTGAGAAATCCTGGTGAGGCAGCCTATATTTCACCCCAGTCTCATTGCCTGTCAGGGATAAGAGCTGGACAGCTGGTGGCTCCCTCATGGATCTGTGAGCATAGGCATTTACTTTGTATAGTCTACCACCTCTGCCAACACCTGCCCCTTCTACAGCAAGGGAGGGACCCCTTGCACATCTAAATCAAATGCGCCAGGTTGCAGCCTTTCTCGGCTCCTCCAAAATTATCTCCGTAAATTCTAGCTGCACTCCCCCCCTGCACCTCTTGATCTATGCACACCTCATCTGTGGCCTCAAGACCTCCTCATCAGCCTCCTGGTACTGGCCAAGGTGGTCATCCATCATTCTAAGAGGAGGAAGATACTCTGTGACTGTGGGGGCTTACTTCCCATCCTCCCTTAAGTCACATCTTCAGGCAGAATTCCTCAGGATGGTGTTCACTGAGTCCCTGGACATCTTCAAAGAGCACTGGGTGCTCTCTGGTGATCTCTGCTCAATGTCCAATCTGGATCCCTGCTTTTGAACTTGTATGACTCTCACTCCCGTCCCTCTTTTTTCATTTGTTTTCCCTCATAATCTTCTGATGTCTGGGTCCAGCGGCTCCTCCCCTTAGGCTGGGGTAGGGGGGCTTACATATGGGCAGAATTGTACTCACCCATCCCCAGAACCTGAATAGATACATAAGGTTCTCTTACATCACTACTTACCTCCTGCTATCTCTGGGAGAGAAGGCAGTAACTAATTTACAGCCCACTCTCATACTTCATAGCAATAGGAAAGGAAGTTATTTTGCACTTTTGTACAAAGTGTTTCACAAACAGATGCTTTGGAGTATCAAAATAAATAGGCTAGTATACGGTAACTAAAAGAAACTGCAGGAGGAAATTTATATAAGCAGAATGCAGCTATTGAAGTTGGAATTTAGGTAGGGCACTAAAATATTTACTGCATTTCATTAATTCATCCTTCTCCTTGCCTCCAAAACATTCACATGAATGATCCTAGAAGGACTGTCAATGCTATAGATTACATTTTAACACCATCCACAACACCCACAATAACAATTCAAATTTGGGGTTCATGATCTTAAAAAGAACATAATCCCAGATCCATGACGTTATTTAGGCTCTCAAGCAGAAGTTTGACTATCTTTATGGATCTGAGAGACAAGGCTGGTGAGGTTTTAGATAGATAGATAGATAGATAGATAGATAGATAGATAGAAATAGACAGAGATATTTGGACCAACTTCTGTTAGTGAGAGAAACAAACTTTCGAGTTTACACAGAGCTCTTCAGGTCTGGGAAAGTTAGTAGGTACTCAAAGAGTCACAGCTAAGTAGAAGACTGAACAGATAGTTTCTCATAAGCAGTTAGCACATATTTTAAGTTCCAAAGGGTTAGCCATGTTAGTCTATGGCTGAAAAACAGAGTCCTGTGGCACTTTTAAAGACTAACAGATTTATTTATCGCATGAGCTTTCGTGGGCTACAAAGTGGGATTTTCTCCTATGAAAGTTCATGCGATAAATAAATCTGTTAGTCTTTAAAAGTGCCACAGGACTCTGTTTTTCAACATATTTTTTAAGGGATCACTCAACATGAAGTGACCTTTTAACATCCCTATAGTCTTAGGGCCAGTAATGCACCAGCTCTCTCCCAGGAGGAAGTGGAGAGCAAGGAAGGAAGAGACAACTTCTTTCTTGGGCAGCCGAGCCCCTCCCTCACACAGGCTATGTCTAAACTCAGAAAATTAAGTCGACTTTATTAGTTGACTTTAAGTTGATCTTATTAAGTCGATTTGGAGAGTCTAAACCAGACTAGAAGAGCCGCAGCTTCCCCCGGGGAGCCAGCCACAGCAGAGCTGGCTCTCCCTGAGACAAGGAAAAGCAGCAAGTGGCTTGTCCAGGGGAAGCCGCTCACAGCTTGTTCCAGTCTCAGAAGAGCCAGCCATGCGTGGCTGGCTCTCCCTGGGACAAGCCGCCCGGGGCTCCCCAGCCAGGGCTCCAGCGGGGAAGGAACCCCTCGCTGGGGCTCCGGCGGCAAGAGATTCCCCTGCTGGGGCTCCAGCGGGGGATTCCCTCACCACTGGAGCCCCGGCTGGGGCTACAAGTATTCCCTCACCCCCCAGCCAGGGCGGCGGGGGAATCCCTCACCACCGGAGCCCCAGCGGGGTATTTCCTCCCACTGGAGCCTGACTGGGAAGCCCTTGTCCCTGGACCCTGGCAAAAAAGGAGCTGTGGCTCCTCTTGCTGGGAAGCCACGGGTCCTGGCGAGAAGGAAGCAGGGGCTCCCCCCAGGACAAGGGAGCCGTGCTCCCCAGCAGAAGGGAACCACATGGCTCCCTTCTGCCAGAGAGCCATGTGGAGCTCCCTTGTCCCCCTGCCCTAGGTCGACTTATGGAATAAGTCGATTTAGGGCCTCCACACCGGCTTAAGTCAACTTAAGAAGTCGACTTAAGCCTTAAATTGACCTAAAACTAGGTGTTATTAAGTCGACTTAAACTTTCCTTAAGTTAACTTAAGGAACAGCTTAAGTCGACTTAATAAAAGCCCAGTGTGGACAGCGAGTAAGTTATGTCGACTTAAGCCTCTTAAGTTGACCTAACTTGTAAGTGTAGACACACCCACAGAGCAAAAGGTAAAGGGACAACCTAGCTCTAACCTATTTTAGTTAATTCACTATGGGACGTTTTGGAAAGGTTGAAGATGGCTTTAGCTACACCATGCGCTGGCTTTAACAGAAGCCATATTTAAACAATGTTCACATTCCTTAGTTCTTTGTCTTCTGTTAATGGCAACAAATGGCCTTTTGGAACAGGAGTTACCATTCTGAATCAGAGGTCATGTTTACACTGGTGAGCTTACAGCTGCACAGAAATATGGATGTGGCTACGCTGCTGTAAGATTGCTTGTGAAGCCACTCTACGCTGACAGGAGTGTTCCTGTCAACATAATAAAGCCACCTCTATGAGCAGCAGTAGCTAGATGAGGGGGAGAGGCTCCCCCACTGAAATGGTGCTGTGCACACTGGTTTTCACACCCCTGAGTGACAGGTTTTGCCAGCATAAGTGACAATTTAGACATGGCCCATTGGCCAGACTATCTAGCAAAGTATCCTGCCTCCAGCAGCATCTGATGCTTTCAAGGAAGGCAGCTCTTTTTCAATGCTCCTTTCCCTACCTCATTTCCCATCCACCGACAACTCACATGGCCAGTTGTGTTGTGTTGGTACAGGGGAATAGTTCCTTCAACCTTTGTAGGACATTAGTTTATACCCTGAAGCATGAGGTGTATTTGTCTATGTATAATATAGGCCTGACACAGGAGTAGTGGCCAGAGACTCAATTTATTTGCTACCCCCAATAACATGGGCAAAGGTTACAAACATGGTAAGATACATGGTAAGAAGCAGCAGCTACTGCTACAAACTCATATAATTATTGTTTATTAGTGGACAAAATACAGCTTTTTAAAATCCAGCCAGGGCATTTGACTCAAGACCCAATCTTGCTGTAACAGGACTGTTAGGCACCATAAGGGCTGAGGTACTAGCCTCTATAAGTCAGGTTCAAAAAAGGCAGGGAAAAACAACTATTCCGGTCATGGGAAAGCAACACAGATTTTCCTTTGGCCATGGGTCATAATGAAATAAACAAACGCTGGCATCTTCCTTGAGTCTGTTCCAGGAGTCCATACCAAACACACAGGAACAGCTTGATGATGTGTACTCTCTCTGGTAGTACCACAGTCCTGATTAGTTCAGGTAGGCAGCAAATTCCTTCAGATATCTAGTTCAGGTGTGTTGTTCCTTGGATCAGCTGGAAAGCAGCTTCTTTCCCCTACTACCGGTAAGAACATACCACCCACAAGTCTGGGAAGCCTTTGTGGTCTTCAATTTTTTTCATTACCTAGGAGGCACAGCTGTCCATTCCTCTTTCCAGAAGCCAAACAAGCTGCAGCTGCCAGCTCTTCCCTCCAACTCTGGTAGCTTAGACATTCTTTGAAAACCAGCCATCTCTTTTATGCCTCCGGAAGGCTTTAGCCCCTTTGTCAGTTGCAGAGGCATAAGGTGTATGTGCCCTATCAAAGCTGCACTTCTTAGACAAGCAAAACTCCTGAAAATGGCCAGAATACGAGAAGCAGAATTGCCCCCTCAGTGACTTCTTGCACCCATGTAATCTGCAGACTGATTATGTGCTGAATAAATAAAGATGTCTTTTTAATTAACCATTTATGGACCCGGTTGTTACCATATTATCGTAACAGGATAAGAGAGGTGACTGTTTACTTTCCACTCTGCTTAAGTCCAAATACTTTAGTCAAGCCCCTTATTTTTCTTTTTGTCAGCCTAAATAATTCCCATTCATGCCTTCTCTCTAAGCATTTTTAGTTGCCTGTCTCCGGCCATTTTCTGCCTCTGCCACATCAAAAACTGGGCACAATACTCTAGAAGAGGGCCTTTACTTGTTTCTTTTATGTCACTATCATATGTTCTCTATCATTCCCTTAATGCTCCATGCGTATCTTTGTTTTTAAATGCTACAACATATTGAACACACACCAGCACTGAGTTATGCTTTAATGCCCCTGAACTCAGGATGAATTTGACTTTGTAGTGTAGGCCAGTGTCTGAAATTTTACAAGCCAGGCACCAAACAGGCTTGCAACTTCTGCAAAGGGAAACCTAGCATGCATTGGAGTGCCAGGCCTTGAGTTCATAGCCCTGGCACCTCTAGACTGCTGTATCAACTATGAATCTAAAATAATGCTTGAGCCCTAGCACCTAATTGCTTGACTCTGGTACCTTTCACTACAAAGTAAGCACTGTATAGAAGCCCCATTCACAGTGAGAGTCAGACATTTTGTGTGTGTGTGTGTATATATGAATCTGCACTGATTATACAAACTTTACATAAATTAATGAAATATACATTAGCTTTATTCATCCTCATGCTTCCCGCACTTTGTATCTTCTCTCCAGTCTCTCTTTCCCTGTGTTTTCATTCTATTGTTATTATGCACATTGTCAGGGTTTTGACTTTACTTTTCTCCTTTCATCTCACCAACACTTCTGCCATCCCCCTCCAATTTAACCTCTTCATTTATTTTCCTGAAGTATTTCTTCTCCTGCCTTTCCTCCATGTCGTTTCTTTGTATTGTGTTCCTTTCTGAGTCATTGCTTGCCTCCCTCTCATTCACCTCCCCCTTTACCTTCAATCACTCCGCCTCCTTCCCTCGATCATCCTCCTCTTGCATTCCCCACACGTCCCTTCATCACCCTCCCAGACTACTTTACATGGGCGCACTGAAAATCCGTAAATATCTGTCTGCAGCTGGCAAGAAGCACTTGACATAACTTTTAGAGACCATCCCCGTAATCCCGGCTTCCCCGACTCCCCCCTTCCTGCCTCTCTCCCGTGACGCTCCCTTGCTCCGTTTCCCGGGATTCGGCGCATTTCTCGCTGTGGCGCTGGTTTCATGGCACCTGCCGTGTATTTGTGCGGGGAGAGACACGGGGCGGGCGGCCGCGAGCAGAGGCCGGGCCGGGCCAGCCGCGCGTGGCCAGAGCAAGCACAGCGCGGAGGAGGCGGAACCACAGCGCGCGCTGCCCGCCTGCTTGCCCCGCCCCGCCCCGCCCGGGCTCGGAGCGAAGCCGCATGGAGGCGCCGGGCTGCGCGGCGCGGGGCGGTCCGGAGCGGGGGGCGGCCCGCGACAACTGGATGGCGACTCACCCTAAGGTAGGTGCGGGGCCCGAACTCGGAGCCGGCCGCGGCCTGGTGTGTCTGCGTTTTGCAGCGCGCCCAGAGGCCCAGCCGAGGCAGAGCAGCGCAGCGCTGCGGGCTCCCCTAGCGGCTGGAGGGACAGCCTGAGCCCGCCTGCTCCAGTCCTTCGCCGAGCCGGCTTTGGCGCGGCCACCCCGCGGTGCCCGAGGGAGTCTCTTCTCCGTGACCAGGCCCGCCGTAGCTGGGCACCGCCTGCCTGCTCCAGAGTTGAGTCCCGCGTCTGCCAGTGGCCTGTGGTCGTCCGTGCGGCAGAGTCGTGTTAAAGTAACCCCTGCCGCCTCTCAAATAGCGTCTGCTGCTGCATGCATGTGCTTTGACAGTTCGGGTCTGTAGCCAAGGCAAGCTGTGATGTTCCCATCCTGCATTCTGCACCGGTGTGCTGCTATGGTACCCCAATTCTCCACTCCAGGGCCCCACTTTACTCTGCCTTGCTGCGTGACCCCCCTCTCCTGGATCAGCTCCTGCGTGTAAGAAGACCCTCACCCAGTGGAGAGTATGCTAACTCCTGGGATAGGCCTCCAGCAAACGTCCCACCCCCAATGCAACCCTGAGAACTACCATTTTATAGGGTTTAGTGCACCATACTGCACCCAGCAAGTTCATTTACACCTATCTGTCAGTTTATCAAAGAAATTGATATGCACCAGCTCTGTTGGCTTTTAATCCACTTGCTCATACAGGGCTGGATTATCACAGGGGCTTAAACCCTGGCACCCAGCGAAAGAGGGGGGCCCAGGCTCTAGCTCCTAAAATCTTGCAGTAATCCAGCCCCCGCTCAATGCTGGCAGGACAGGAGCACAGATAGTGCTCCTGCTCTGTTAGTGCTGGGCCTGGGGCCAGAGGTGGGTCTCTGAGCTCCTGTCCCACCCCTGGGCCAGCTGGGTGGGGTGGGGTGGGGTGGGCCAGGCCCTGTTCACTCCATCCAAGGGGGTGGGGCCAGTTGGGCTCTGGCTTGGCCCTCCAGAGTGGGGCGAGGCCAGAACACCCTCTGGCCCCATGCCCGCAACAGAGCCCCTGCAGTGGGGGCAGGCAGGGGATCCTGGGGTGGGGGGCTAGGCAGGGAGACTCCATGATGGGGGGCAGCCTGGGGCCCCTAGACCAGTTAATCTGGCCCTGTCTACAAGTATTGTTTTAGATAAAACAAGTAAAGATTTTAAAGTAATTCCCAGTTAAAGTAATAAAATCAAATGATTATTGAATCAAGGAGTTAATCACAAATAGAAGAAAACTAGCATTCTAAACTAAGATTACTGTTTCAGTCTACTCTCAGTTTACTGCATAGGTTGGCTGTGATTTGCTTTACAGCCAGGCTCTTCCCACCCTATAGGTAGGTACCAGTTCTTGGTGTTGCATAGACATAGAAGATGGATTCCAGGGGGAGAGTAAAGTTCCATAAGTAAAGTCCCATGCACACCAATGGCTTTAGATCAGGAATGTCAAACTCATTTGCTATGGTGGGCCAGATTTGGCTTAAATGTATTTCAAGTGGGCTGTACATACCAGAAATCAAAATACTACAGTACTCTCCTGGCATGATGCCTCTCTGTGACTCGCATACCAATAGAATACAATAATGAAGCATTATAACACAGGAACAGGATTTTGTGTTTGCTAGCTAATTAGATCACATTGTTAGATTTCTAGTTGGATGCAGGTAAACAGACTCATTTAGCACTTATTCTTTGATTCTCTAACAATACAGGCAAACAGGTTAAAGATTCTAATCTGTTTAACATGGCCTTGATAACTATCTACAAGGAATGGCCCTGTTTATTATTGCTTTTAATATGTCCCTACTCTTTTGATTTGTCCTTAAGGGTTGCTTACAGGTCAACCTGCTTGCTGATTTTTCTTTTTTAATGTTCACTGGTTCAGCATTACAAATTTGTGGAGGATAGGTCCATCAAAAGCAAGATGGTCCGGCATGAAACTCTCTGTTATAGGTGTCTCTAAAGCTCTGACTACCAGAAGCTGGGACTGGATGACGGGATGAATCACTCCATAATTGCCCTGATGAAGCAGACAGGTTATTGGGATAGATAGACCAGTTTTTTTATTCAGTATGGCTATTCTTATGATGTACTGCAGCAGAAACCAGATGAAACTCAGAATCTTTCTCCACAAAAACAGCTCTCTTCCAGAAACAGTCACGATTCTTTTAATGCCCTTTTATCTGGTTCAAGTGAAAATGTAACTTTAAAATATTTTAAGAGGTCAGTATTTTTATTGGGGTTTAATCTTTCTGAATCATAGCAGCAGTTCTTTAAACAGGCTGCATATTTTCTCATGTTCTCTTGAAAGATTTTGTATACCTGCACCTATTTGGCTTGTGCTCTTCATTTGATTGCTGTTGCATGTTGTGTTTCAGCTCAAGGAGATGATGTCATTAGATGTGGCTGACAGCACTCAAGTATATGCTGCATTCTTAGTTTACTTGGACCTCTTAGAAGGTAAATTAATGAAAGTATTTTTCTTAAGACAACTGAGCAATCTGAGAAATCAAATAAACTAACATGTTAGTCTGATTTTGAAGACCTACATCCTAGTAGCACCCATTCCATGCTTTCAGTATCCTGGTAATCAGTTACACCAAACAAGCAGACTATGCATGTGTCACACACAGGCCATCAACTGAAATATTAAGATTATTGCAACTTTTGTTTGGGGCTGGTTGTTTCAGATGTTGAAGAAATTGCAATTTTTGACCCTTGAGTTCATTCAGACCTGTTGTCATTAATTATATGAGATCATCATTAATCAATCTAAAGCAAACGATTGTTTTTAGAAAGAATGCTATTGTGTTAGTGCAGTTACAGTAATCTCGAAGACATGTTTTTAGTTTTAATCATTTGCCTGCAAGGATATAGCTGTGCAGTGTTGTTAGTAATCTAGTTATCAAGTACTTCCTCAGCATCTTAATATTTTTTAAAATTTGATATTGGGTTATAATCTTGTACTAAAGTGAACTGTGAAAAGAGCTGCATGGATTTCTTTTCTTTGTACAACAAAAATTTGGGGGCCACATTATCATCTGGTGTAAACCACTACTGGAGTCAGCAGAACTGTGTTGATTTACACCAGCAGAGGACCTGAACCTTAATCCCTTGTGGCTGTTACATTAAAGAATTATTCAGAAGGTGATAGTTTGCTCTCAAATGGGAAACTTTGTGTCTCATGTGGAAAACTTTACATGGGGAGAAGAAATGCAGACCATAGTAACTTGACTCTCTTCCCTAATTTATAGCTTCCTTAATGATGCAACCATAGTGAGACTTGTATGTTTTGCGTTGGTCCATCTCTTTTATTTTCAGGTAGAAACTGGCATGAAGTGATGTGCGTTGGACTAGCGGACCTCCGGCTCGTATGTCTCCATGGGCGTGAGAGAGAAGCTGAGAATTTACAGGTTGTGGTGCCAACACCTGTTCATATGTCATTCACTCATGAGAGGTGAGCAAGTAATCCCAGAGTATTTGGTGCTGAATTACCAGCAAGAAAAAACAGAGGAAAGGGCAGCTGATAACTCATAAAACTTGAGAGAAACATTCTCTGCTAAACAAAGGCAACCAATTCAAACACAAGCTGAGTTATTTCTAGTATTAAGAACATTAGGAGGCTGAGATTATTTTTTCCTTAATTGCACTTGGTGTACAGTGAATTTCATTTATATGCATGCTCTGTGAATGTCTTTTTAGGCACATTCACATTTTTCATGGGCTTTATAGGTTGATAGACTTGTCTGAAGCAAACAACCTTGCCTCCCAATAATAAATGTGTTGTAGGTTATCCCAAGGGTGTGTCTTCAGCAGCAGTATATCTGTGGAGTGAAATGTGTATGGTGGCAGCTAGTCATGTAGTTTTCTAGTTGTAAATTGATAAGATTTTTCAATTACTTTTCAACAAACCAGTCGTTCTGCTGCTGTTGAGGTGGCTTTAAAAAAGAAACATCACAGAACAGTATTGTCAGATGGCATGACTTGCCGCTCTGCTATATAATCACAAAGCTATTGAAAGAAAAGCTGGAAGACAACGTGTTTACTATTGTTCTGTTTCTTGTGAAGGTTTTGACCATTCTGTGTGGGGAGGAATTTCTGCCTCTCATGGTTGGAGTTGGACCCAAAATTGGTTTGGGTAGTTTGATATCAAATTAGGATATTGGCTTTTCTTACTGTATTTGCTTCTACATGCTGTCTCTTTGCTCACATGTTGGTGGGTTTTCACTTGACGTGGAAACTTTTGCCTCCCTGTGGTGGGCCGGTGCCAGCAATTCTGTCTCCTAACATGTATTTTACTGCTGGGAGACACTGCACAACATTTGTACTCCACTGGACTTTTCATTCATGGCCTCTCTGAATTTGTTTGTACTGTGGTGGCACTGTTTGCTCTGTTTCTGGCATCTGCGTGGATGGAATCTTTTACTGGAAGGATGGTCTAATGTTGGAGTGAATGCATTACATTGATTAAAAGTACAGTTTGTGACCAGCTTTTCCTATAGAGTAAATAGAGAGAGTATGTTGTCACTAAAATGTGGTCTGGCTGAATACAGACCTTCACTTGCGCATGACTCCATTAAAGCTGTGCATATGCCTGTCCCTAATGCTGGCAGGAGGATGGTGTGGACACTGCTGAACATAGTGTAGATACATGATTCTACATGAATCTCCAGTATACAGCAACTGGTGTCTCATTGGTCACCATTAAAACAGCCAAACAGCTTGACCTGTGTGCTGTAAACAGCCACAGGGAGAGTCCAGGAAGCACATCTTTAGGGACGGCATTTCACAGGCACATTCTACCAATGAGAAGGCCTATCCCCTCCTGCTGATGCTGAGCAGTGAGAATCCAGAGGATCCATCTCTCTGGGTACTTGGGGCAAAACGTAATGCTGTGTGTAAAGGCTCTAAATGAACCAGAAGTATCCCAAAGGTTACTCTTTGAAAATGACTCTTCCTTAAGCTAATAGAGTGAACGATAGAGCAGGTTGGAAATGCAGCAGGTTGCAATAAGGCTGAGCCTGTGTTCTGACTTAGCAGTTTAATGAGCTAATCTTGTCTTGTGTTAGTGAGGAAACCAAGGTTTAAATGGATGAATAAAATGCATTGGCACCCTTGCTAACTCAGCCTGGAAATCAGAAGCTAAATACAAAAGAAGGTAGCAAATGGATGATACTCACTAACTTAATCAATAAGCAGGTAGGGGTTGCTGGTGTGGTGACCTCCCTCTCAAAACAACTTCAAAAGGGACTCCAATGGCGAAAGCAGCTCTGTATCCCCTCTCTGCCTGGAGAGCTTCTTTGGCTGACTCACTCATGGAGGAGTGAGTCTTCAACGGGGCCATGATGAAGGTGCAGTGGGAGTCACTAGCAAAAAGAAATAACATGAATGATAAAATTGGAATTTTTTTAAGCTAAAATTCTGAGCAGCATCTTAAATCCCATTCTGGCCTTTTGATACTGAATTTTAGAGAACGTCAATGTTTTCTTATCATATCATGTTTATTGTGTAAATTGAAATAGTTTCATAGAATAAAGCAGTTCTCCTTACAAACTAAGGCCACTATTCTGCAAGACACTGTGCAAGTAGACATCCTGTGCCGACATGAGACCACAACAACTTACCACACCCCCTGCAGTCAGTGGTAAAACTACTGACTTGCGTGTAAGTGTGACCTGATCAGAATGACTGACTGAATTTCAAAAGCTGATCTTACTACACAAGCCGAGAAACTGTGGCACTCTGTCTGGGGAGGATGTGCCTAATATGTGAGTGCTTAAAATGCATCTTATTGAGGCTTCTGTGAGTAAACACGTATAGAACAAGATTCTGCTTCTTTCTGTCTTGTTTTGCCACCCCGATCACAAATATCTTGCTGGGATGCAGAGAGCCTGTTTCTTTAGCCCTGCTGAATTGAACAGTGATGTGCACTTGTTTACGTTTCTGAGGGGAACCTGTGGATCTTAGTCTATGTGGTTCGTTGGCTCTGCCATGGTCCCTTTTTATCACAGACAAACAGCTATGTCCACCACTGTACTAAATCTGAGTGTCCACTTGTCAGAGTGTTCCAGAATGAAGGCCCCAGCCCAGTAAAGCGTTTAAGCACAGGGTAGATCCTAGCATGCATATACGTGTTTACAAGACTGGTGCCTGAATCTTGTGTGTCTTGTTAAAAGCTTTGATTTTTTTTTTCCAGACTTCATAGAATTAAAGGGGCACTGTCACCTTAGTAACATTCTCTAAACAAACACATCTCTAACAGAACAAGCCTTTGATTATTAAAAGTGATTTGTCACTTTTCTTTGTTAACCTTTTGATTTTTCACTGTCCAAGATTATATGCAGTGAAGGCAGTTTCACTCTCCACTGTTTGGGCTTCAAGCAGAGGAGGATTTATTTGTTTACAACTAAATTGTTTCCACAAATATTTTTTTTTAAATTATTTGTTGGTCTTATGTCAACAGATGATTTGCACAGACTTTGGGGGCCAGAGGTGTGTTGATATCCCTTTGAAGTATTTATTCAATTTGTAATCAAATGACAGGTTTTTCCCTTTAATGAGCTATTGCAATTTTTGCTTAGAAACAATACTGTCATTTTCTTGATTCACATTTACCTTGTAAGTGAAATTAAATATTCTCTTTAACTGTAGTCATCAGTTACTTGCAGTTTGCTCACGTGTAAGATTATTCTTAAAAAGGCATATTGTAACTTAAATACTTCAAATGTTAAACTTATTAAAACTAACTTGATTAGCATCCAGATAGAAACACTTATTTTTTAATAAGTCAGTAATTACTCCTTATACCACTTAATTCCCTTGTGTTCATATGTTCAAGGTTGCTATAGTCAAAAACCGTTTGCAGAAGTCTATTTCTTGGACGGGGAGAGAGGGAAGTCTCAGAGGTCAATTAGACTTAAATGAACAATGTAAAAACCTGACTTGTAGACTCCACTGTGGGATCCTCCACAAAAATAAGGCCAAGTACTTTTTATCATGTGCAGTATTGACTGTGAATGTTTTTATTTTATGTGATTTTACCTTTCCTCTTTTGTCTCATTCTGCCCAAATTTGAAAGCCAAAGCTGGACCAAGAGCTTAGTGCCTGGGACTGAAAGGACTGACTTTTCATACACACCTTGGCTGAAGGTCTTTCTTCTTTCTGAGTTCAAGGCAGTCATCTGGGAGCAGATGTTTGGTGCTATGCTTGCTCGCTGGGATGGCTTCTTGGAAGCTCTGCTACACTGACTGCTGTATTGTAGTGAACTTTTCCCTTGTAGTGAACTTTTCCCTTGGTTGACATGAGAAAGGGGACTTCTGTTTCCTGTCCCATTTAGGTGAAGTGCTGATTTCTGTGTACAGAGACTAACATGCGTTAACTCTCCAGTCCTGACTTGCCTCTTCACGTGCTTTGAGGGGAGGAAGCTCTATGGTTTGGTCAAGCTGTAAAGGAGAGGTTCAAAACCTTCAGCTTCCATGGCATAGAAAAGTTATGGCTCATTTCAGCTAATTGAGCCCTTACCACTTCCATTTATTATAAACTGCTCACAGAGCTGAGCCTTTTCTCTTTGCTTTTCAGATGTTTTTTTGCAGAGAATTTAATAGAAATAAACTTTATCTTCCCCTTCCCCTTTGTCTTGTTGCACTGGCTGCCGATGCCCAGATTCCTGGAAGGCTGTCCTGCTCTTCTGAGGATTTCCCTGAGCATGGTTTGAGCAACTCACCAGTTCTTCAGTGGCCTGGAGGCTACTGCTTTGATATCACCTCTTCTTTCTCTGTCCCTCCCTTTCCAAAAAGAGAGCATGCTCATTCCATTGTGTTCTTCAAAAGGGAACCCACTGAAAAGGACACTGACAACTTGAGATCTAGATAGCATTGAAGTGAGTTTAAAAATAGTCTCAGGCATTACATCTGCCCCTTCTATTCAGAATCATGCCCATCACTGTAATATCTAAGTGTGTCCCAGAAGTACATGAAGTGGCGTGACTAGTATCCGTCACGTGATGCCATGGGCTTCCCCCCCCCCCCCCTGCTGGTATTCGTGATTTTACTGTCATGTTTTCTTAGTGTGTGAAAGACAACAGGAGAAACTGTGCAAAGTGCTGTCACATATACCAGCTGAGGAAATACTTGTCTAACCTCAGCGATGATGCTTTTCTCTCTTACTTGTAATATGTAAAATATTTTTAGACAAATGTGAACTTGAAAAAAAAAATCAATGGTGCCTCTTTAGTTTGTTTAGTTACTGGTTTAGTGATCAAAGGACTGGGCTACAGTATGAGTGGTTGTTTTGGATACACTGTTGAGCATGGTATTGGCCTTTTTGCTATAATTCTTGAATGGGAGTTGAGCTCTGGATAATAACCCTACAACTGCCTCAGTTGACTGTTTTATAAAATGGAGAAAATACCTATTTCACAGGCATTGGGCCTAGTTCAGAGGCCTTTAAGCTCAAGCTTTGGGACCAATCATCCTTGCAGGGTCATAGAGCTGCATGTCTACTCAGCAATTACATAGCTCCTTAGCTCAATTCAGCTGGCATCGGCCAGCCATGTATGTTGAACTGCAGTGTAGACCCCTATCCTAAGATCCTCAGCTGGGGTAAGTGGTTTAGGAATGCAAACTGTTAGATGTAGCGTATTTGTATAGCAATGCCATTTTCATTATGAAATCCAATTAATCTTTTTCAAAGTGGATGGGGGTTTTGTGTGCAAATTCAGGGCCTGATTTGTGACATGCTGACTTCAATAGGCGCTTTGTTTGCTGTGAGCATGCAGAGTGATAGGCATGAATGAGTCCGTTACCCTAAGAATTTGCTCCTTAAAATCTAAGAGGAAGGGAAGCACCTCTTTACAGGAAATATTAATGTTTGGGGGGATTATCTGTACTGCTTTGTAGGACTGTGTGCATGAAGAGTGAATTTTCAGCACATCTCGACTCTTGCAGGCCTTCAGTTCCCCCTGGTTCTTTTCTGTCCCCAGGTTTTCCCATCACAGTGCCTTTCCAGTGAAGATTGAGATTGGTTGCTTGTGAAACCCCACACCTTAGCAACCTCTGTTTAACAGTCAATGACTTTTCTTTATTTAAAAAAAAAAAAACCCAAAAAACCTTGCAGGATATTTTAGCTCAGCAGACTTCTCACTGTACTCCCAGCAGCACAAAGGCTTGATTGTTCTATAAGCTCTCTAGGGGCTCTAGCTGCCTCTCGTTTTTACGAGGCAGTCACTGGCGTGAATCCCTTGAAGGTGGCATGTGTAGGGTATCTGTCACTGAACCTCTGAATGAACAGGGCTATTCCGGAGCCTCAGGCACCAAGTTAATTACATATTGTATTGCACAATATCATTTTGGCCTGACAGGGTGAAACACAGTAATGATTTTGGTATTGCATTTGTGCTTCATTTACAAGACTGCATTCACTAATCTAATAAGTGGCGTTTGTTAGTTAGGACAATGCATACTGCAGAGCAAAACGGAAGTCAGGTTATGTGATTCGGACTTCAAAAACGATCACAGGATATCATTATCGTGAGTTAAGTTTCTTGGTGTATGAGCCTGATGTTGTAGCTTTTAATGATGACATGCCAACAAAGACTACAACAGGCACTGGATAAACAGCAAAACTAATAAACAGCAAAAATTAAAAATCAAACTCCTTCTAGTTTCAGGTTAACCATAGCTCCATTGGCTTTAAACTTATAAGCTATATCTGAGTATAATCCACTGCAGTTGTTTCTTAAACAACTGTTTGGATCAGTTGTTTCTTAAAGTGAAAAACTAGTTTGGCAAAGGGTGCTTATAAAGATCCTTTGGAGAGAGGTTGACTGGCTCACAACTTCTGTCATACCATTATGTTAACTTCCGTGAGTTGGAATTTTTGTTCTTCTGCAACATCTGTTATCGTGCAAATAGTTTGTGTCCTAGAACTAAGGCCTAGTCTACACTGCAGGCCTAAATCAGCAGGAGATACGCAATCTGAGTGCCACAGAATGCGTATCTCCCGTCAACTTAGTTACTTTGACTTACCTCTGGGTCTTCATTTGGCTGCGTCGACTGGCAATGCTCTCCTGTTGACGCAGTGTTATTCCTCTTGAAGGGGTGGAGTTACTGCGTCGACAGGAGAGAGCTTCCGGGATCAATTGAGCATGTCTATACTGGCCGCTCAATCGATCCTGTTGCGTTGATCCATGGGGACTAATGCAGTATTTTCAGTGAAGACATGGCCAACATGACCTTTATATTTGGGAGGAGGGTTTAGGCTGAAACAGCCAGGCTACCTGAAGGCTTCTGAAGCCCAGTGCACAGTGTCTTGTCTTATCCTCAAAGATACAAGAGTTATCAGTGAGAAATAATAATTGTAACTAATGACCAACTGTACACAGTGCATGCCATCAGCATTGTACCATTGATTCTGATGTATACTCAGGTCACCAGTAAAGATATAATATTCAAAAGGGATAACAATGCTGCAGTCTTTCTAAGAAAGAGCATGGGTGAGGATGGGGAAAAATCAGTTATACAGTGGAAATAAAGATAGCCTCCTGGTACTGGTTCATCTTAAAATATTAGAGTAGTTCCCATTCTGGTCCCTGATGGTCCTAGGTGGTGAATCTTGAGATACTTGAATAAGCAAGCAATGCAGGCAGGATTCATTGTTAAGGAATTAAAACATTAGTTCTGAAGTTTGGGGCCCCATCTCAGGAAGAGCTGAGTATCTTCTATTTCCTTTGATCTCACTGGGAACAACTTTTGAGGCTGCTCAGTCCTTCACAAAACTGGTCTTTGCTGCTGCTGCTAAGAATGTTGAGAAATGAAGACTGTAAAAATTGTTCTGATGGGGTAAATCAGAAGGCTAACACTCCAGAATCAAATTCTCCATTCTTCAAGGTATTCTCTGATCTCTCTCGAGGACGCAGTAGTGTTAAACAGCTCTTGAACACCTGTCAGTAATCCTTGTGGAAGAACAGTTTCTGGATATGAACAGAAAATTAAGCTGGAAAGAGCAAAGAGTAATCCCACTAGAGAAGGATAGGGGAAATATGACAACTGAAAATAAGAAAAGCAGTTCCCGCCATGAAGTTCCTGGGTGATGTTCTGTGACCTGTATTGTACAAAAGGTTTGAATACATGATCAAAATGGACTCTTCTAACATTAAAATTTGTGAATCTCCTTTGTCATGCTGGGAGTCAGGAACGACCTGGTGTGTGGTTTTTCAAATGAAGTTGGAGACACATTGGAAGACCTACAGGGGAAGCCTGCACCGCCATAGGCTAGCTGCTATGCTATGGATAAGTGAGCTTCTTTATCCTCAATGTTGCTAATCTATTTTTCCTAGAAGAAAAAGCCACCGTTTATATACAAGTGATTTCAGATAGAGATGTTTATGGGAGCAGAAACCCTTCACAGCAATGAAACTTTAACAGGAGGTGGTGGTTTGCTTTTTTCTTATGGTCTAAGCCAGTGGTTCCCAAGGACCCCCTTGGGTGGGTGCCAAAGATTACACGAGGGTCCATGAGGCTTCAGTAACATTTGAGGTCATTTAGCCCCCTGAGCTCCATGCTGAGTGCAGTAGCCTCGAGCTCCACACTAGCCAGAGCAGAACAACCCACCGCTCCGCCAGCTCCAAACCAATCAGACACGGCATCCCTGAGTTCCATGTCAGCTGCACACTGGCGGGGTGCTTGGCTGGAGAGAAGCAATCCCATGCTGGTGAAGGCCTGCAGCAGCCCCAGCCTATCCGCCAGAACCCACCTCTATTACCCTCAGTTCACGAGGACCAGGAATCATAGAATAATAGGGTTGGAAGGGACCTCCCGAGGTCATCTAGTCCAACCCCCTGCTAAAAAGCAGGACCACTCCCACTAAACCACCCCAGCCAGGGTTTTGTCTAACCGAGCCTTAAAAATCTCCAAAGATGGAGATTCTACCACCTCCCTAGATAGCCCATTCCAATGCTTCACCAGGAAGAGGCAGGGCCATATGAGGCGTGCAGTGGTGGCTATATCAGGGAAAGCCTAGCTTCTTACTCAGATGAGAGTAATTTACTTGTGCTGAGATTTGTGGATTCTAAAACGAGTTTATATTTTTTTAAAAAAGGAAACCCTTGATTCAATTAGTGGACAAGAAAGATTTGCTCCTAAAATGAACTGAGATGGATGCATTTATTTCTGTGTGTTGTCCTAAAATTAAAAAAAAAAAAAAAGTAAGCAGAAAGCAGTTGACGGTAAATGTTAGTTAACTCTTAGCTTTCATTCTCTGGTTCTGTCACAGACTCATTCAGTTTCTGTGCCTCAGTTCACCCATGTGTAAGATGGAAATAATGCGTCCTTTCACCCTTCATCCATCTCGTCTATTTAGATTGGAAACTTTTCAGTTCAGGGGCTGTCTCATTTGTGCAGTGTCTGGCACCGTTTGGCCCCAGCCTTGAATTGGGGCCCCTTGGGGCTACAGTAATATAAATGATTAATAAGGTAGCAGCCAGCTGGTTTATGCTGTGCTGTATATGTGAGGACACTACCTGTTAATATAGTGATTAATCCGGTTCCAGTAGGGGTCTGTGCAATTGGAGAATTTTAAAGTCAAAATGAAAGCGAACTATCCCTCAGACATTTAAATGCATTTCTTAAACTCCAGAAATATAAAAGATTAACAGGGCTGACTGGCAGAATTGGATCATAGGACTTGGTCCTTTACTCTGAGCTAATGCTAATCATGGTGTTGAACCTGTGTGCACAGAAGGCAGATAGACTTTACCACATACAAAGACCTTATAATGGATCATTGCTCTGGCAACATTAAAGATAAGTTAAATAAAATACTATAGGTTCTGTAAGTTTTATAAGCAGAAAAGCCTAAACATAGCTGGTAAAAGAGAGAAAACTGGGTTGAAGATGTAAGGCTTTGCTCCCACTATTTCTCTTTCTTGCCGGCATTTAGCTTTCTGCCTTTTGCTGCAGGGGGGAAATGTGTTCTCTAGGCAGGATGGCGGTATACACTAGCCAGTAAGCACTATGGCCATTGCAGTGCATCTGTGGGAATGTCTTTTTAAAGTAGAGAATCCTTTTGACAGCAGAAGTGTTCACGATTTAGTGGCTGGGATGTCCTCAACCCTATAGCCCATGGGAAATTGGGGGTGGTGCAGTTTTAGCTTTGTGCTATGTCGAAATGATCATAAATAGATTTCTAACTGGCTATTTTTCTTTCAGGCTCAGAGAGATCATGAAGAAAGCATGTGTCCCACAAGATGAAAAGGATTCCCCACTGTCAGTCATCCTGGCTATAACTGAGACAGATTCCACAGTAGTCTATTATAAACTCACAGATGGTTTTGTAATGCCAGACCTTCCTGATAATACGGAAGATATGGACAATAAACAGTGGAGAAAGAAAAGAAAGAAGCTTTTGAAATAACTGAAACAAAGATGAACTGTTCCTTGGCCCCTTATTTTCAATTCTAAATAAATTCAGGGGTGTGCGTATGTAAATGAGAAGGTATAATGGCTTAATTGCTACCTTCACTTGCTCCAGAGAATTCAGGCTTCTGCAGCAAAATAAAATGGTGTGTAACGTGTTTCAGGGACCTGACTCTTACACAACACAGATTACGCCTGCTTCCTCATCTCTTCTCTCTCTTTTTGCGAAGCAACGTTTTTCAAAGTTTGTCTCTTATTTACTCACATTTGTGGTAAAGACTGAATAGAGCAAGACCTATGGTATAAATTTTTAAAGGTAAACATTTAAATAAAATAAGCTGTTCTTTAGTGGGGTGTGGTTGGAGTGAAGGTCTTCAAATATACATATCTGCAGATGTGAAAAAGGCAGTGGTTTGTCCTAATCATAGCACCAGGACCACTTGAAATATAAATTTCACCTACTACTTTACTTTTGATCACTTTTCTGCTAGATTGAGAGTAAAACAGAGCATGTTTTGTCCAGGAATATCTTCTTTGGATTTAAATATATTGTAACTGGACAAGTGATCACTATAATGCAGTGGTCCCCAAACTTTTTAACCCATGCCCACCCTTACTTCTGTCCATACCTGCCGCTATGTATCCCACAGCTGGAGCAGGGCCACAGCCAGGGACCGTGGCAGGGCATCAGGGCTTCCCAACAACATTTATGCCCCACATTTTGAAGATCTCTGCTATGATGACTCTGATAACTCCCAAGGCTACCAGGAAAAAGAGAGGCAGGGTCTAGTGATTTACACCCAAGCCAAGGTTCAGCAACTCTTGCAATCAAACCCTGTCTCTGATAGGTGGCTAGTCATTCAGGTCAAATCTACATAAGCAAATGTCCATGGCAGTCGTTTATGGTCTAATAAGCTAGTCTTCCAGCTATGTTATAACACTCTATTATCCATGAGAATGAAAACTGGAGGGGTAGCAGATTAAAGAGCAAGAGTTCAGTAACATGGTTTTAACTGGGGTTGGTCTACTTACAAAGTCAAGAACAAACCATTTTATGAGACATGCGGGGACTTCTTGTGATACAATATGATCTATTAACACAGTAAACTTTTTTGTGGGAATGGCTCCTTATTCTTCTTGCCTCAATTACCCCATTTTAAAGATGAGTTTTATTACATAATCTTTAAAGTCATTTGAAGCTCAAGACAATACCTAGGAGGTAGAAATTAGACACTTTTCTATACCACAAACTATGCAGATGCTGGTGTGCCACGTCATGCACCAGCCAGCCACTCTCAGCACAGTCTGATCCTTTTCTCCTTGTGGTAGGGACCATGTCCACCTATGTCCACCTATGTGTTTAAACAGCATGTAATACAAATGGGCCTCCAACCTACATGTAATCCACATTATTTGTATCTTCAGTGTAGGATATAGGCCATGGAGAACAAAATTAAAATTGGTGGTGGTACTTACTTATGGGAATTTTCCATGTTTTCATACAGTAGTTTTCTTTAAGTTAAGGTTAAACTTGGAATTTGGGGGTTACTAATGCAAGTGAAGAACACAAAAATTCCCTGGGGGTTCAGGACCACACATGGAAAATTTCAAGCAAAAATCCTCATTTTGCTAGGTTTAGGAATGGGAGAGGGTCCAATTTCAGGCTCAGAATGAAATGCTAGTCGAAACCTTAGTCCCTGCATAATATGACAGACTGCAAATCTATGGTGAATTTAGAGTTTAAAGATTTTTAATTTTGCTTGGTCAAACAGGCTAGGGCAGCTGCAGCATCTAGTGAGAAAAGCATGAGATCATAAGGGGTGTGGCTACACTTACAAGTTAGGTTGACTTAAGGAGGCTTAAGTTGACCTAACTTACTCCCTGTCCACACTGGGCTTTTATTAAGTCAGCTTAAGCAGTTCCTTAAGATGATTTAAGGAAAATGTAAAGTCTACTTAATAACACCTAGTTTTAGGTAGACTTAAGCCAGTGTGGATGGGGATTAGTGCCTAAATTGACCTTATTAAGTCGACAAAGCATTAAGCATGTCTACACGAGAAAAAGTTAAGTCGACTTTAAGTTGATTTAAGGTCGACTTAACAAAGTCGACTTAACTTTTCTAGTGTAGACATAGCCAAGAACAGCAGAATTCTAGCCCTGCTTTCATTGAGGACTTGCTGTGGGACCCAGGGCAATGCAGATGGATCCCAATTTAGCAATGCACTTGCAGGAGCTACAGTGAAATCAGTGCGACTGAGGTGCGCTTCACCTCGTGCTCTGCTGTGTAGGGAGAAACTTAAGTACATGGTTAGTTTCTTTACTGAATCAGAGCCTTAAACTCTAACTCCAGTCTCTCACCTCTAAGATAGAGATAATAATACGTGTCTGTCTATCCAAGATGATATGTTCTACAGTATTAGAGCACCTCACAACCTTTAATGTAATCCTTGAGTATACCTTGCTAATAAAGCCAAATACTTATTTCATTCTGTCCCGGGTGATAGCCATTGCTCATGTGCATTACTACTTCACAGCTTTTTAGGGCCAGATCCTCATGTGGCGGAAATCAATGTAGTTCATTAGTGTCACTGAAGGTACATCAACTGAGGATCTAACCCAGCTTCCCCACAGCACATGAATACCTACTTCAGGCACGCTAAGTTTTGCTCCTTTGCTGTTAACCATTGCCTGTTTTAAACAGAATGAGGAGGATGGAGGTACCACCCATGGGCAAGTGCCCTGATCTGTTTGTTTGGATAACATCTATACAGTGGGTGGGGTGGGGTGGTGGATGATGATAGTATGTGTCTTTATGTATGTTTGCCACACACTCAAACAAAAGGGTTGCTTTTTATAAAGTCTCTCCTGATGATCTCTCCCTACAGAAGAGATCCTGTGTTTAGTCATGTGGAAATTAAAAAAGAATTTCTATCATGCTCCACTCATGAGGAAAAAGCTCTCTTTTTTTTTTGGTCTGAAGCCATAATGCATTAAAAAGGTAGCTCTCTATTGATTCCTGATATGCTGCATCTGGCCACGACACCCATACTTTATGAACTCTGCTGTTAGTCCAGAAAGTAAATCTCACACTTCATTTGGCTACATACCACCAGTTAAATTGTCCTGGTATAAGCAGTTAAATACTTAAACCCCAGTGTAGGGATTTGCTGTGGGGGGGAGGGGGGGAGAGACACATGGACGGACTTAGTTTTATGTATAAAAGTTTGCAACATACCGTACACAACGCTGAATTTATACTTGTGCTACATGCTACAAATGCCATAGCTATTTCACTTGCATTTGCCCTGCTCTCAGGAAAGCCCTTACATTTCGTGGTTTGCTGCGGAATTGATAAGTTAGTTTGGTTTTCTTCCCTTTAGCTAAAAATTAAAATGAAGCATAACTCAAAGCTTTCCGTATGTAGAAAAGTACCCATGCTTCAGAATTTGACTTTCAGCAATAAACCGCGTTTCTTCAGTTTCTGTCATTAGTATCTCCAACCCCAAATAAATCAAAACCAGAAGATCTTACATGTATACCACATCTGTTAAAGCATGACTATATAGGCCTTTATCCAGACCCTGTATAATATGGCTTGCTTTTTACATTTCTAAGTTAACTTATTTTTGAACCATCACTGGGCTTTCCATGCTGGCTGTTGGGGTAAAAGGCAAAAAAATGACCGTTTAAAAAAAAATTAAGGCTGAGATCCTTAGTTGGTTTAGCTCCACTGAAAGTCTCTGCATTGATATCATATGCAGACCAGATACTGTACAAACAATGAGAAGTCTGATCTTCAAACATAGATTGACAGCTGCTGAGGATCTGGCCATTATTATTTTAAGGTCCCAAACACTATTTATTAACATATTTATTCATTGCTTTATTTTAAGTGTTTGAGAAATCTCGCTTGCACAAGAAACTCTGAAACTTGAGCTGTTGTCTTGGTTAGTGTCTTTTCAAGTTAGCCTTTAATGGTTGTCAAAATAGCTTTTTCAGTCTACATCTTGCTTTCTTAAAGAGCAGTTTTATATACTAAGTACAATTTAACTGGCTACTTTTAACCAATTGAGTAGATGCTCTGGAACAAAAGTACACTTTCACTAGATTATTATATCAATTCATTCCTCTCCTCAAAGGGATATGTGCTTCCAGGCTTAGTCACAACTGTGGGATGTTGTTACAGTAGTGGGGAGAACAATTTTCTTCACAGATGTGTCACTTGAATTGGATGTCCATTATTGTAAGTATCAGTTCTGGTTTGTGGAATGTCAGATTCTTTCAAGAACTGATTTCACCTACCAGATTGAGTACTTTACATGACCATGTAATGCAGCTGTCTTATTTACAGTAATATTTGTTTTCTTCCATTCAGACAAACTGGTTTTAAATGCATGAAGAGGGGCTGCGCTTGCTCCATGTGGTTCAGAAATAGGCAGCTTGCTATTTGCTCCAGGTCATAACTGCCCAAAGAGCTCTTCTAACTGCTGACCAAGCAAAAATGTTAGTATGTGGCTTTGGAATCTCTGCTCACCCCTCAAAGTCACCTAAGTGTAAGGCTGTGGACAGTGTGTGTACATATCATATGCATAAAGTCAAAACTGGGAGATAAAGACTTAACAGACACCAGCTTGAAATAAAATATTTTTAAAATGGACTTAAGTCATGTCAAATTCCACAGCTCCCCTAGAGATCCCCTTGCAAGTGTTTGATATTACAATTTTATTTTCCAATTTAAAAAGGTTTTTTCCCCACCTATTGCTGTGTGGAAAAAACCTCACAAACAAAAGAGCTGCTTCATCTCTCACTGCAAATTTGTGAGAGAGGCTGGAAGAGAACCTAGCTCCTGACCCGCAAGCCTATAACTAGGCCATGCTTTGTGTGTGTGCATGGCATAACGAAAGCAAATGACTCAATTAGTATAACGACAGACATGCTGGATAGTTTGACTTACTGGCTGTTTGTTTCAGGGAAGAGTTATAGAGTCCATTGATGTATAGACAGCAAACTGTAGACCAGGGAGGGTGTTTTACAGCTGCAGCTTCTTCCCCATCACTGCATCCAGTATAAACCCCATCTTACATCTTTCCCTGTTACCTGCTCCTTCCCCCTGCTTTGACCAGTCTCTGATAGAACATAGGAGATGTACACACCACCTTGTACCGTCACACGACCCTCCTATGAGGCAGAGACCAGTGGCAGCTGGCTCTGCAGCTCATCAACCCTGCTTGCTATAAAGGAGGTGAGTTAACAAGTGGCCCCAGTTGATTCAGCCAGGAAGTGATTAGGAAGAAGGGAAGGGGAGTGTAAAGGAAATCCCTCAGTAGAGAGGAAAAAACAGGGAACAGAATAGTCATAAGTGGGAGACTATTTTAAGTACAGTGCATTTTTTAGAGGTATGAGTGGGAGATGTACTGAGAGGTGTGGGGCCTCAGATTTGATGAGGGCCCCTGGCAAGAAAAGGGAGTGAGGTAGTGATGGTTGAAGGAAAGAAGAGGAGGAATAAGGATAGATAGAGAGTTAGAGGAAGGAAAAGGTTAAAGTTCTGCAGAGGGAAAACAGAGTAAGCAGCATAGCGTTGGTATGTTTTTATTGTTAGGAGCCAAGGCATCACACAGTTCCTGTTGACGTTTTGCTAGGGGAGACATGGTTTGAAATCCTGACCCCTGATACCAATGGGGCCAGGATTCCCCCTATGATTCTGTGGAACGAGGTTCAGGAGTCTGAGGACTGGCCCAGGCTGTTGTGAAGGGGAGCCTACTGTTCAGTGTATAGGGAAGGAAAGATCCTGTGGTGTGTGTTTTCATCTAATCAAAGCTAGAGTCACTAAGAGCAGTGCATTTCCATGAGCATCCATAGGAGATGCCCTCAGGCACTGGGGTGGCCTGCCTGCTTGGATGAGTGGTGTGTGCTTAGAGGTAACTCCGGCTGCTGCCCATCACCCACAGAAGGTGCCTAGGTGATGAAACAGAACAGAAATTCAGGAGTAGGGGGAGTAAATAGGGGCCCCCTTGTGATATTGTAACTGATTCCTTCACCACAGTGGCCAGTTATCCAACTACAGAACCCCAGACAATATGCCAGCAATGCATTTACCTTCATTTTCCAAAATGCACATAACTGCACCTGGTAGTTCAAAGCTGCCCAGCCCCATGACCTCTTTCCCCCTTGTCTCCTCTTGTTTCTGAGGATCTCTCCACTTAGGATGGGCTGGGCCAGAGCCTGGGCAATGCAGGTGTCAAATGATAATTTCAACAATGCTGACTGACAGCCTCTGTGTTTCTCAGCTGAATGGATGAATTGCATAACTCCCGGTTATCTCCATACTATTTAGTGTGAACTCTACTATTAATTTTTGCAATTTATTGCCCTGTTGATTTGTCACTTAATTAATCATCCATCAGCCTCTCATATAGCCATGATGTTCACCTCACTAACCCTCCAGTGCTTCACCCCATCTGTCCCACATCTTTATTTCATAGTCTCCTTGCTTCAGCAAGCTTGCCAGCTGTTCTTGCCTCCCCATTATCTGCCCTCCCATCCCGTCTCTCTGGGATAATTTCCATTAACACTGTTCCCTATCTACATTTCCCCACACCTCTCCTCACCAACCTTCATATTGCTTTGAGCCTCCTGCTTTTCCACTCCCCTCTCCTTCTGCTGCTCTCTCTGGAATGCCCAGTCCATGGCTAAAAAGAACAAGACCACCCATGATATTTTAATTCCCTGCTCCCTGCAACTCTGGGCCCTCTTTGAAACTGGTATTGCCCTAGTCTGTTATTTCCCATTGAAATCAAGTGACGAATGGGTGCCTAAGTCCCAGAGGCCACACTGAAAACACCACCCTCAATACAGCTTCCACTGGGCTTAGGCTAGAAGCAAAAAAAACCAAGAGTAGAAAGCGGGTCTCTGTTACCTTTAGAGGATTGCTTATCCCTCTTGGAGATTGTTCCACATGCTATGCATGGTGGGTTTTGCTTGGGTTCAGTACTAGACAGTCTTCAACAAGCCAAACCAAACATACCAGCTGAGATTTTCAGAGGTACAAAAACTCACTGTATCAAACTGCACAGTTCCGACTCCTTATTAACACTGGAGGGCGCTTTCAGCTAACAGAGAACAAGAGCTGACTTGTCAGGATTTTGGTGGGTTGTAAAAATATTTTTCAATCTATTTCATTTTTTGGAATCTCCAATACAGACACAAAAATGAAAGAGGCAGTAGAAATACCGTAAAATGCTTGCATCCCTTCTTTCTCTGCTGTTGGAATGTAGCTGAGAAATGACTGCCCCTGTTCATATGAAATAGAGTCAAGGTTACTAGCCTCAACAATGGAATGGGTTTGGTTTATTCTACAGATGGCTTTTATGTTTATAGTCTTGTGCCTTCTAAAATCCTAAATTGGAAAGCTATAGATTACAACGGTACATCTTCCTCTGCCAGGAGGCTGAGCAGGCTCAGGTCGTGGTCTACACAGCAGAGTGACGGGGTTGGGGTCAGACACTGCTTGTCTGAATCCTGATGACATAGTGACGCACGAGGTGAAAGTCTACAGCCTGTGTAGAAAGACAGACTAGGTGAGCATAAAAGATCCCATAACTTTGAAAGCTGCATCTTTATTAAAATAAAGTTTGCTTCTGAGAGGTGAAAGATTGACAGCCCAGCTAAAAACCTGTGTTCACCAGAAAAGGTAATGCAACAGCAGGAGCAGAGCCAGCATCTGGACTCGACTTGCCAATGTGCCTCAAACCTAGGGTTACCAGCCATCAGGCAAATGGAAGACATGTCCTCTGTCCGGCAGTTAATGTGCCCCCCTAAGAATATTTCTGTTGTTCAACTTGTTCTCCATTTTTTTCATGCTGCCATACATTCATTGATCATTACCCATTTTCCATGACATAATATGGTAATGACAGTTATATTAATACTACATTTTCTCCATGTCCTCCTTTTCCTACTTCCCTGCCCTCCTTTCCATGCTTTGGTATCTGGTAACCCTACTCAAACCTGACTGAGAACACCTTTGAGAGTGGGGGAGGGTAGTTCAGAGCCTGCAATCTTGTCCACATGGAGACTTAATGCCTGGCAAGCCAGCTCCACATGCTGACAGTGTGTGGCCAGCTAGTGCACTATACATGCACATGCTTGCTATGCTCTATATCTCCATGTGGACAAGCTCTATCTATCTCCCTTCAGTTCTTGGCTTCTCTGATGAATGAGGGTCTCTTGTCCTCTAAGAGCTGGACTGATATTACTATTTCACCAATGCTATGACAGAGACAGGGGTGGTGACTGCCAACCACTCCTTAATTTTGAATAATGCAATCAGGAAGGATGTGGATATAGAATCTCAAGAACTACAGCCTCATGGAAGCTTCTAACAGCAGAACGTGCCTAACTTGGGGTGATTAGCACAGTGTCTGGGATACTGAGCACAGGAGGCTTTCCCACATTTTAGAACATATAAAATAAATCTCAATAAATGTTGAGCCCTCCCAAGTAGATTTTTCCATTGCAGCATCTCTGCCACTGCCAGGGATACAAGGTAGGCAGCAAGGGGGGCCTTGTCAGACTTTACAGCTGAACTCCTCAAAAGATCCTTTATTCAGCCAACGCATTTTACCTCTTCTATCCCGTGGGCTCCTCTAAACAAATAGCCACTACAGTGAATTCCTTTCTTTCTAATAGCTGTTCCCTTCCCTTAAAATCTTCCAAAAGAGTTACTTCTGTGCTCCAAGTAAGAGGATGTACTATAAGGAGCCACAGTCCAGACTTGTGTAAGCAAGCACAATTCTATTCACATGAATGGCCATGTCCTTGCTTACAGAGGACTTCTCACTGTTTGTCAAGTTTATATTATAGAATCATAGAATCTTAGGGTTGGAAGGGACCTCATGAGGTCATCTAGTCCAACCCCCTGCTAAAAGCAGGACCACTCCCACTAAATCATCCCAGCCAGGGTTTTGTCTAACCAGACCTTAAATATCTCCAAAGACAGAGATTCCACCACCTTCCTAGGCAACCCATTCCAATACTTCACCACCCTCCTAGTGAGAAAGTTTTTCCTAATATCCAACCTCAACCTCCCCAGCTGTAACTTAAAGCCATTGCTCCTTGTTCTATCCTCTGTTACTACCAAGAACAGCCTAGCTACCTCCTCTTTGGAGAACCCCTTCAAGTAGTTGAAGGTTGCTATCAAATCCCTCCTCAGTCTTGTCTTCTGCAGACTAAATAAGCCTAGTTCCTTCAGTCTCTCCTCGTAAGTCATGTGCCCCAGCCCCCTAATCATTTTCATTGCCCTCCACTGGACTCTTTCTAATTTGTCCACATCCTTTCTGTAGCGGGGAGCCCAAAACTGGACACAGTATTCCAGATGCGGCCTCACCAGTGCCAAATAGAGGGGAATTATCACATCCCTCGATCTGCTGGCAACACTCCTTCTGATGCACCCCAATATGCCATTGGCCTTTTTGGCAACAAGAGCACACCATTGGCTCAGATCCAGCTTCCCGTCCACAATAACCCCCAGGTCCTTTTCCACATTGCTGCTACTTAGCTGATCAGTCCCCAGCCTGTAGCAGTGCATGGGATTTTTCCGTCCTAAGTGCAGGACTTTGCGCTTGTCCTTGTTGAACCTCATGAGATTTTTTTTGTCCCAGTGTTCCAATTTGTTTAAGTCTCCCTGAATTCTGTCCCTGCCCTCCAGCATGTCTACCATCCCCCCCATCTTGGTGTCATCTGCAAACTTACTAAGCATGCAATTTATCCCATCATCGAGATCATTAATGAAGATGTTGAACAGAACCGGCCCCAGGACCAACCCCTGGGGCACTCCACTCATTACTGGTTGCCAACTAGACATTGAGCCATTGATTCCTGCCCTATCATAGCAAGGTATGGATGGTTTCTATACATCTTTCTTAAGACTTACCAGAATACAAAAATCTTAGAAGCAATGTGTTATAGGAGGAGTTGCCTATAAAATGAAGACAATTATAATGGGTCACACCAGTTGCTGCCAGATTAGCAGCTGCTGCTGGTTGCCTGGGGATTAGCTACCACTCATGCTCAGCAGCCAGCCAGGAACTCCTCTGGATCCTACTATCCCTGCCACCAGTAGCTCTAGACCAAGCTCTTGCCTTTCCTCTTTCAGCTCCAGGTAGTAACTGCTTTGCAGCACTGCGCTGGAGCTCCTTTTATTTGTGCCTGCTGGATCCTGATTGGCTCTTCCTCTCAGCCCCTCTCCTATTGGCCTCTTCCTAGGTTGCTTTTAACCCCTTCAGTACCAGTGTGGTGCAGACACCCCATCACAATAATGTATCTGGTTTGGCATAGTGTTTCTGGCTGTAATAAGAGTGCTAGACACATAGGCATTTAACTGAAAGCTCTCATTTACACTAAATATCCCTGAAAAAAAAATTAACCTAGCCCTAGGAAGAGGCTTTAAAAGAAATGCATACCTCAATGACTCCCCTTATACAGTCAGCGAATAACATTTTCTTCCCAAAGAAACATTTATGTCTTCTTCTGGGACATCACCTACTGAAAATGTTGGGGTCAAATTCTTGGAGACGGCAGAGTAGTCTCCAAGAGGAGATGCATGAAGAGGGAACAAAACTAGTGATGTTTACACTAAACTCCACTCCCAGACTTCACCCACATTTCCTGAATAAATGGATGTTGCCCTCATCAGCCATAAGACAGTTAATGCTGAAGCCAACTGTCACCAACACATTGAGATAATAAAAGGTATTTCGTGCCTCAGACCCATTGGTTAAGCCTGACCCATCCTTGCTGTGACTCCATTGCCAGCAGTAGACTCAGGCCAGAGAAGACTATAGCCCACTGTATCTGGACATCTACCCAAGGACAGTGTTCGTTTGGTCCATACTCAGAAGTTCTTCTGCATATTCATCAGGGCTAGAAATAGAAATTTTTAAAATAGTGATTGCAGATTCTTTAGAAACTATCAGGACAACCAGAAAGGTGATAAGTCCCCTAGGAAAGCTTACTACTCACCCAAAAAGAAGAACATTGCATTAACTGTATGCAACATGTGAGCCATTCATACAGAAGCACCGAGAGAAAACATTAAGGTTGGGGCTGGAACGTAAGCATCCAAACAACAATGCTATTTTGTTCTAAGTATCTTACTACTAGCCAGGCATTTCTAGACATGTTCCCTTGAAAGCAGACAGTACATGCCAGTTTCCTTGTGATCAGTTGACACAGCGGCCAGAAGACTATTGCATTTGATACAGTTCCACATAGGGAATTGTTAAATTAGAAAAGATGGGGATTAATATGAAAATAGAAAGGTGGATAAGGAACTGGTTAAAGGGAGACTACAGCAGGTCATTCTGAAAGGTGAATTGTCAAGCTGGAGGGACGTTACTAGTGGAGTTCCTCAGGGATCGGTCTTGGGACCAGTCTTATTTAAACCTTTTTATTACTGCCCTTGTCACAAAAAGTAGGAATATGCTAATAAAGTTTGCGGATGACACCAAGTTGGGAGGTATTGCCAATACAGAGAAGTATCAGGATATCATACAGGAAGATCTGGATGACCTTGTCAACTGGAGTATTAGGAATAGAATGAAATTTAATAATGGAAAGTGCAAGGTCATGCATTTAGGGACTAATAAGAATTTTTCCTATATGTTGGGGACTCATCAGTTGGAAGTGACAAAAGAGGAAAAGGACGTTAGCATACTGGTTGATCACAGGATGACTATGAGCCACCAATGTGATGTGGCTGTGAAAAAAGCTAATGAGGTCCTAGGAAGCGTCAGAAGAGGTATATCAAGTAGAGATAGGGAGGTGTTAGTGCCATTATACAAAGGCGCTGGTGAGACCTCATCTGGAATATTGTGTGCAGTTCTGGTCCCCCATGATTAAGAAAGATGAATTCAAACTGGAACAAGAGAAGGGCTACAAGGATGATCCGTGGAATGGAGAACCTGCCTTATGAGAGGAGACCCTAAGGGTATGTCTACACTGGCGGCTTAGGTCGACTTAAGGAAGCTTAAGTCAACCTAAACTACTCCGCGTCCACACTGGGCTTTTATTAAGTCAACTTAAGCATTTCCTTAAGTCGACTTAATAACACCTACTTTTATTAAGTCAACTTAAGCCGTGTGGATGTCCTAGGTTGACCTAATGCCCTAGGTCGACATAGGGCTAGGGAGAACTGGCTTGGGGTGAAGGGGCTGCCTTGTCCCCGGGGGAAACCGCGGTTCCCTTGTCCCGGGGGGAGCTCTGGCTCTCTTCTGCCAGGGAGTCACGGCTCCCCTTGTCCCCGCGAGCCCTGGCGCCCCTTGTCCCCTTAAGCGTCTAGTGTAGATGGTCTAAGTCAACTTTACAAGGTCAACTTAAAGTCGACCTAAATATCTCATGTAGATGCTCTAAGTCGACTTAAGATCAACTTAAAAAGTCATAGAATCATAGAATAATAGGGTTGGAAGGGACCTCACGAGGTCATCTAGTCCAATCCCCTGCTAAAAAGCAGGACCACTCCCCCTAAATTATCCCAGCCAGGGTTTTGTCTAACCGAGCCTTAAAAATCTCCAAAGATGAAGATTCTACCACCTCCCTAGATAGCCCATTCCAATGCTTCACCACCCTCCTAGTGAGAAAGTTTTTCCTAATATCCAACCTTGACCTCCCCAGCTGTAATTTGAAACCATTGCTCCTTGTTCTGTCCTCTGTTACCCTCAAGAACAACCTAGCTCCCTCCTCTTTGGAGCAACCCTTCAAGTAGTTGAAGGTTGCTATCAAATCTCCCCTCAGTCTTCTCTTCTGTAGACTAAATAAGCCTAGTTCCTTCAGTCTCTCCTCATAAGTCATGTGCCCCAGCCCCCTAATCATTTTTGTTGCCCTCCGCTGGACTCTTTCTAATTTGTCCACATCCTTTCTGTAGTGGGGAGCCCAAAACTGGACACAGTACTCCAGATGCAGCCTGACCAGTGTCGAATAGAGGGGAATTATCACATCCCTCGATCTGCTGGCAATACTCCTACTGATGCAGCCTAATATGCCATTGGCCTTTTTGGCAACAAGGGCACACTGTTGGCTCATATTCATCTTCCCGTCCACCATAACCCCCAGGTCCTTTTCTACAGCGCTGCTACTTAGCTGATCGGTCCCCAGCCTGTAGCAGTGCATGGGATTTTTCCGTCCTAAGTGCAGGACTTTGCACTTGTCTTTGTTGAACCTCATGAGGTTTCTTTCGGCCCAGTGTTCCAATTTGTCCAAGTTTCTCTGGATCCTGTCCCTGCCCTCCAGAGTATCTACCATTCCCCCCAACTTGGTGTCATCCGCAAACTTACTAAGCACACAGTCTATTCCATCATCAAGATCATTCATGAAGATGTTGAATAGAATTAAATTAAAGTCGACTTAATTTAACAACTGTAGACATTGCCTAAGAGCTTGGCTTGTTTAGCCTAACCAAAAGAAGGTTGAGAGGAGATATGATTGCTCTCTATAAATACATCAGAGGGATAAATACCAGGGAGGGAGACGAATTATTTGAGTACAGCACCAATGTGGACACCAGAACAAATGGTTATAAACTGTCCATCAAGAAACTTGGGCTTGAAATTAGATGCAGGTTTCTAACCATTAGAAGAGTAAAGTTCTGGAATAGCCTTCCAAAGGGAGTTGTGGGGGCAAAAACTATAACTGCTTTCAAAACCAAGCTTGATAAATTTATGGAGGGGATGGTATGATCAGATAGCCTATTTTGGAAATTGACTGATATTTGGCTACGTGTGGTGGATATACAAGTGGCCTAAGAGGGGAGACTACATGGGGTGGTTCTGAGTTATTACAGAGAATTGTTTCTTGGATAACTGACTGTTGAGACTTGCCCACGTGCTCAGAGTTTAACTGATTGCCATATTTGGGGTGGGGAAGGAATTTTCCCCTAGGGCACATTGGCTTGGGCTCTGAGGGTTTTTCACCTTCCTCTGTAGCACAGGGCATGGCTGACCTACTGGTGAATTCTCTGTATCTTAAAGTCCTTAAATCATGATTTAAGGAGGTAAATAACTCAGTCAGAGGTTGGTGGCCTATTGCTGGAGTGGGTGGGTGAGGTTTTGAGGCCTACATCCTATGAGCGGAGACTCAAGAAGCTTGGCTTGTTTAGCCTAACCAAAAGAAGGTTGATAGGAGATAGGATTGCTCTCTATAAATACATCAGAGGGATAAATACCAGGGAGGGAGACGAATTATTTGAGTACAGCACCAATGTGGACACCAGAACAAATGGTTATAAACTGTCCATCAATAAATTTGGGCTTGAAATTAGACGCAGGTTTCTAACCATCAGATGAGTAAAGTTCTGGAATAGCCTTCCAAGGAGAGCTGGGGGAGGGGGCGGGAGAACCTAGCTAGCTACAAAACCGAGCTTGATGAATTTATGGAAGGGCTGGTGTGATGGGACAGCCTAGGTTGTCAATTGATCAATTTTTGACTACTGGTGATGGATATGCCAGTGACCTGAGAAGGGATGTTAGACGGGGTGGGTTCTGAGTTATTATTGAGAATTCTTTCTTGGTTATCAGGCTGGTGAGTTTTGCCCACATGCTCAGGGTTTAACTGATCACCATATCTGGGGTCGGGAAAGAAATTTCCCCAAGGGCAGATTGGCAAGGGCTCTGGGGTTTTTTTTTTGCCTTCCTCTGTAGCATGGGGAATGGCTCACTTTTTGGTGGATTCTGTGTACTTTAAAGTCTTTAAATCATGATTTGAGGACCTTAAATAACTCAGTCATAGGTTAGATGTTATTACAGGAGTGGGTGGGTGAGGTTTTTGTGGCCTGCATTGTGCAGGAGGTCAGACTAGATGATCATATTGGTTCCTTCTGACCTTAGAGTCTATAAGTCTATTGCTACAGTGTCATTAAAAATAACAGAGACTTGGGATATAGTTTTGGTGACCATGGTTTGTGTATATTAGAAGCGCTAACAAAGACAGAGGCCACATTGTGTGTGCTGCTGTACAGACATGTATCAAGACAGTTTTTGCCTTAAGGAGCTTTGAATCTAAACAGATATCATATAATACAGGCATAGAAGGGTCTAATTGTCCTCTTACACCTCACTTTCCTCCATCAATGCATCTCAGTTCTCACTGGCAATATTAATGCTTTTGCAATCCTAGCTTTTCCTTCATAAAAACACCCAGTTGTGTCAAACTATGTGGAGAATGTATCTACCAAGGATCAGGATGGCCACCAGCAAGCTTACTTGCATCTTGATTAAAGCTGTACAAAATTCATGGGGAAATTCAACTCCAGAGAAAACTGAGCTGGTTTCAGCTTTTCATAAACCTGGAGATTTGGCCAGGTTTATAGAGGTTCCTAAAAACCACAAACACACACCTTTTAGCAAGTTTGTTTTGAAGGAACCTAAGCTAGGGTTTAAACAGAGCTGCACCCATTTATGGTTTGGGGTGGAAAATGTGTGACCAGTGGCATAGAATAGTGTTTTTATTGAGTTTGATTAAGCTCTGATCTCAAACTGAGCAATATGCAAAATCAAAGCCATACAATGTGAAATGGAAGAAAATGTTTCAAATTCATGCTACTCAAAGCTTGCTCTGCACAGCTCTACATATATTACTCCAGCACAGAGAATGAATGAAGATGCTAAAGGACCAGTGACCATTCTAAGCCATGACAGCTTGTAGGACAGAAACTGGTCATCTACAATATAGGAAAGCTAAGTAATCCAACTTCTCAAAGGTATGTGGAAGGAGTGTTTGTTTTGGTTTGGGTTTTTTAAACACTAACCTTGACAGTTGATAGATATTGGAATTAGGGTCATTTCATTCCGATACCATTTTGCCATCTTCCTCTCTTCCTGCCTTTCCCTTGCCCACACAACTTGTGGGGTAAGTGTGAGGATTCCTCAAATCCCCCTGTCCACACATGCAGGTCCTCTCTTCTGACCATACAAATGAGAAAACACCTGCAAAAATGTTCTATGCATAGGCAGGGGTTTTTTTTTCCTTGTCAAATCAAAACCAAATTTCACTGGAACATATAAAATCATTTGGTGAGGGTTATTTCCATGATAAATGTCATGTTTGTATTCCTAGTCATTTCAGCATTGAATTTTTAATCCACCACATTATTTTTTTTAAAGTAGAAAAGGGAAAAGTAATTCCACTCCTTCCCTCCCCCATCTTGTTCTCAAAAAGTACCAAACTGTATTTGCTTTAGTTCTCCAGGAAAATTCACCCTCCAGGCCAAGTCTGACTTCATCTTCTGGGTTGAAGTTTTCCAGTTGCTCCCACTCCCCCTATTAAAATCCTTGTAATGAGAGGAGACAGAGAAGGCATAAACTCTTCCAAAGAGGCATCCACCAGCAACTACAGACAGAACATTTTCCCAAGGCATTTACTAGCAGGGTCAAAGCCATCCCTCTCTGGATTCCATGAAAGAAATCAAGATGTAAAGATGCCATGCGTGCTGGATGTATAAGAATGGAGCATGACAGTGGGTTGCTATTCAGCCAACACTTAACTCCGAGTTCTGCAAAAAGATCTCTACGACTAGGTAGAAGTAATGTGTATATGCCATAGCTTGCACACGCGCGCATGCACACACGCATCTTTTGTTTGGCGGCAAAGATGAATTAAACAAGTTCCCAAATATAGGCTCTTTATATAAGGTATTTATGTTGACATGAGGGGGTTGGTTTTGCTGGGAAATGAACTGCTGACATATGTGAACAATCAGGCATGTGTTTGATGCTATGAACTCGTGCCTGCCATTTGGAGTTCTACATGAATGACGAGGGGGGTTGTTGTGGATGAGCTAAATCTGAAGGCCCAGATATTAGACTGGGAACCTTCAAGTTATGAAATTTTACATTTCTGGGTAGCTTGCTCTAAAAATGTCATCACTGGTAATGTATCAATAAGACAGAAAATTATGGATCGAGAAAGAGAGAGAGATTGACACTGCATGCTGGGAGTGAAGCTGCTTGAAATTTTGACCAAAGAATGTTGTCTATCACAAATATAGTTGTCAAAATATTTTTGCAAAAAATCATTTGATTTCAACGATATTTCTGATTGACAAAAAGATTGAAAACAAATCAAAACTATTTAACAGTTAATTTTGGTTTTCTTTTAGGGCATCCCCTAAAAACAGTTCCCCCATTATAAAAAGGGGGAGTAAAAAAATGGGAGAAACTGGGTGTGGGGTGCACAAGGAAATGAATACCTCCACCACACATTTTTGTATTCTATTTTCCAGTGGCGGATAGCAGAGACCACCTTGAAGTAGAAAACCCAGCGTGAAAAGTTGAGTTAGGAATGACTGGCTGAATTTTAAACTAAACAAATTTTCAATTTTTTTTGTGGGGAAAATTTTCAGTGTTTTGAGTTGATCTGTATGGAGAACTTAAATTTGCTTACTGAACATTTGTGCTAGTGAAAACACAACAGCATGAATGTTCACAGAATGTGATCTTTTTGGCAAAGTGAATTTATTAAAAATTTTAACAAACATGATCTTGGGTAAGAACCTATATAGATCATCATCTGTGGAATTCAAAGACATCACAAAAGTGTGCACATAAAGAAATACAGATACCAATATAGATAGATCCAAAGGGATCTTTAAAGCATCTGACAAAGTGGGATTTTCTCCCACAAAAGCTCATGCGATAAATAAATGTTAGTCTTTAAAAGTGCCACAAGACTCTGTGTGTTTCAATATAGTTAGGTATCTTTCTCTGTTCTTGCCAGCCTGCAGAGACTTGTCTGTTTATTATTTAGTTAGTTTTCTGTTCTTGTTGTGATAATTGTGGGAGGGCTCAGATGAAGAAGAATGATTGCATGTTGCTCTGCAGTGCCCATCTTTTCTGGGAGAAGAATTTCAGCTTCCTAGTCATGCCTGAGGAAAAGCTCCACCTTCTGCATCTGGATTTCACTACTGAGTTCCATCATTCTAGGAGATTGGATTAGTTGTGGCTGGAAAGGACGGACAGTTTTTTGATCTAATCATCAGGTTTGAAATACTTAGATTCCCTGTTCCCACAAGTTCAAATTCAAGCAGCCTTCACCACTCTCTGGCTATGTCTACACATGGTAATTTAAGTCGACTTTAACTAAGTCGACTTAGTGTGTCAACACTTAAAAATAAAGTCAACTTAAAGAGGAACATAAAAAGTCGACCTAGAGCATCCACACTGGACGCCTAGGTCGACTTCTAGGGGGTTAGGGGGACCTAGGGGAGGTTCACGGGGCAGGGGGGCATCCCTTGCCCAATGCCAGGGGGCTCAGCCTTTGCCCCATTGTACCTAGGTACAATGGGGCA
>ML685794.1:7927552-7999741 GCA_007922175.1 Pelusios castaneus
GGAAACTGTAGTGTAGACGCAGGGTAAATTAAGTCGACTTAAGCAAGGTTAAGTCGACTTAATTTACCAGTGTAGACGCAGCCTCTGGTAGGTAAATTGGGTTTCCAGTAGTTCACTGTTTGTGGGATTGACACATGAGACTTTAAAAAACTGAGGTCCTAAAGTGGACTCTGAAGACATCAAGGATCACAACTTCAGACGTGCTCATGTTCATGGAGGAACTACTGCTCTCCTTGGGAGCTGCTGGGTACTGAGTACTTTTGAAATGATGGTTTTAAATATCAGAGATTTTTGTAATAAAAAGGGTTTGGCCCAGTGTCCTTGGCCAACATTGCCTTCCTTTTCCACTGGGGACAAATTGGTTGCTGTTCTCCATCCTGAAGGAGGTTGCATTTCACTGGCACTCTCAGGCAAGAGAGCCAGATCTCAAACACCACTCAGCAGACACACTCTGCCTTTAGCAAGACTCCAGTGCCCAACACTGATTAGGCCCACAGTCTTTTTGAAATGTTTTGGGATGAGAAAAAGAATCTCTATCCATGTACTCCCTCCCTCTCACCAATAAAATAGTTCTAAATACTCCTGTCACTTGACTGCATTTGCAGAGGCAATATGGAAGATTTGTCCATTGATTGCTTGTAAATAGGAGGAGTCAGGTTATAAAGAGTAACATTTTTCCTCTAAAGAGGGACTTTTAAAGAAATTTCTCATTGTTATGGAATATTATTCCAAACCAATAGCACAGAAAAGGGGGAGAGATATCTAAACATTCTATTTGTCGGCTAAAGTTATTTCAGCAGTAGCACAGATGATCCTGACATGTAGCAGTTCATATATTACCAAAACAGCTCAGTGATTAATACTCGAAAATGCTAACAAAAGGATTTGCCTATTTCCATTAACACGCTTGAGACTATTAATCTGTGGTATTGCCAATGTTAGACAAAGTCAGTTCCCTGATCACAGGTGGCCAGTTTCCCTCAAATTAGCAGCATCTGTATGAAAGAATGAAAGAAAATGGGACTAATTTAAATTGAGAGTTACTTTACTGGCAGAAAATTAAGCAAGAGAAACATCGTCTGATGCTTATCAGGCTGCCTGAATTCCCACACATCCAGTGCACATCCACCCTTATCTGCAGCAGTTCCTGCTGTCCTATGCCTAGTGCCTACACAGTTCCATCACTCAACCTGAGTGTGTGGTGGGACCAAAAATAAATCCTCTGATCATAGTGGACTTCAATTTGAGTGATGTATGATGGAGATCTCATCCTGCCAGTACTAAAACATTATTGGAATTTCTAAATATTATAGATGACAATTTCTTAACTGCAAAGTTAAATTGCAGCCAACAAGGGGGAATTTTACATTAGACCTTGTCCTAACATAAAAAGAGGAACTGATCGCAGAGCTAAAAAGTTAAAGGTAGCTCAGATGTTCTATAAACATTTCAGTTCTGGATTTGGGAAAAACAGATGATGCAGTCTCATCTTATGGCGAGAATACTCTTTCCATTCCAGTTGGATCTCTGGAAGCTGTTAACAGAAGCTACTAAAGGTAGACATTTTAAAATCAGCAGGTCCAGATAATTTGCATGCAAACATTTTAAAAGAGCAAGTGAGGTGCTCTCTGGATCATTTGTGTTGATTTTCAGTAAGTCCTGGAGCACTGGGGAGGTTCCACAAGCTTGGAAGAAAGCTAATGTGCCAACTGTTAAAAGAGGATAAACAGGATGATCTGGATGAATTTATAAGACTATCAGCCTGACATGGATCCTGGGTGAGATAATGAAGCACTGGTTACAGGACTCAATTAATAAAGATTTAAGGAGGGGAACATTATTAATGCAAATCAAAATGGGTTTATGGAAAATAGGTTCAGTTAATCTAACTTGATTTTTTAAAAGAGATTACAAGTTTAGTTGAAAAAAGTAATGGTGTTGGAGAAATCAACTTCTGTGAGGTATTTTACAGGGTGCTGCATGCCATTAAAAAAACCTAGAATATAAAATTAACATGGCACACATTAACAGGATTAAAAAGTGGCTATTAGTCAAGTCTAAAAATGTAACTGCAAATGGGGAATAGTCATTGAGTGGATGTATTTCCGGTGGGATGGCACAGTGATTAGTTCTTGTCCTTATGCTATTTAACCTGAAAGGAAACAAAATTACTGATGAAGTTTGCAGATGACACAACAATTGGGAGAGTGGTAAATAATGAAAAAGTATAGGTCAATAAATCAGAACAATCTAGTGTGCTTGGTAAACTGGGTGCAAGCAACAGTACGCATGTTGATGTGGCTAAATGTCAATATATGCATCTGGGAACAAACACCACAGACTATACTTATAGAATGGGGAACTCTATCCTAGGAAGCAGTGACTCGGAATATATTTGGGTGTCGTGATGGATAATCAGCTAAACATGAGCTTCTAGTGTGATGCTGTGGCCAAAAGAGCTACTGAGATGCATGAACTGGGGAATCTCAAGTAGGAGTAAGGAGGTTATTTTACTTCAATAATTGGTACTGATATGATTGCTGCTGAAATACTGCATACAGTTCTGCTGCCCACCATTCAAGAAGGATATTGTTGATAAATTGGTGAGAGTTCAGAGAAAAGCCACAAGAATGATTAAAGGCTTAATGATAGACTCAAGGAGCTTAATCTAAAAAGGTTAAGGGATAACTTTATTATAGTCTCTGCGTACCTAGATGGGGAACAAGTATTAATAACAGGCTCTTCATTCTATCTGAGAAAGGTATAACATGATCCAATGGTCGGAAGTTAGACAAATTCAGAGTGGAAATAAGGTGTTCATTTTTAATTATGAGTAATTAGCTATTGGAACAATTTACCAAGAGTCGTGGTGGATTCTTGATCACTGACTTTTTAAAATCAAGATCAAATAGTTTTTCTAAAAGATCTGCTCTAGGAATTATTTTCTGGAAGTTCTCTGGCCTGTGTTCTTCAGGAGGTGAGACTCACTAGATGATCACAATGGTCCTTTCTGGCCTTGGAATCTATGAATAAATCTCAAAATCTGAGTGCTTCCAATGTATAACCAATTCACAATAATGAGATCCCTAGTGAACTTGGGCTGTCTCTGGCTCTTCTCATATTTCAGAATATCAAAATTCTGCTTGGGATAGTGATATTTGTGTGTGTTCTTTTATTCCCACAGATTAAATCCTGCATTCCTCTCTCAGGCAAAACTCCTGTTGATTCCTCTAACTGCTAGCACATTTGAATCATGAATCATTCTCTTCTCTTGCAGAGAGACATTGTGCAGAATTCCTTGGAGTAACATAATTTGATCACTCTAGGTTCTCCACCCTGCTTCCTAGATTACCGGTAGTTTGCTTAGTTTTAATCCTCTTGCTGCAAGCTCTCCACCTCTACAGTAACTCTTACATTTTACTTGCCTCTTCACATACACTTGATCTTTCATTGTGAGCGTGCTAGTATTTGGCATCTGCCTAGGCCTTGAATATTAAGCCTACCCCCAACCCCCAGTCAAACCCCCCTTTTTTTTTGTAAACCATAGATTAATGTTCCCAACCCATCTCACCCTGGGCCCCAGCATAGTGCTGCAAATAGCCCTGAGAATACCATCTCTGTACTGCATTATGAAAAAAAAATTGACTTCTAATGTGCATTAAGTATATGGCCATTTAAACAAGCAAGCATTTCCCATTGAGACTAGACTGCATAGGACTGCTTGGTCAGAGAGTCTTGCACCCATGGAGGTGTTCATGAGGAACATGAACTACTACAAAGGCAATCTCATGCAAATTGCGAGATCCATCCCCTGTAAATCCTGAGATCTGCAGAAGAGAGAACACACAAAGGTCCCTCTGTACTACTTTGCCATAGAAACGTGATACTGCACAGTGGATTGCAAGCTGCTGCTTGTTTTTTAAAACCAAGCAAGATAAACATTGTTGCTTTGAGAGAGATTTAGCTCTGCCTTCCTTCCCAATGGTATATATGAATTATGCATTAATTTTCCTTATGGTCATCAGACATTCACATCCCCAGTCCCTACAGCCATGCTAGGAGAGAGGCAGCTGGGATTCAGCAGCAGTTAATGTATCAGGTGCAATGGTGCAGTGAACAGCTTGTCCCTGGCTCCAACCACAAAGATCGTGTAACCCTGGCCCTACAGAAGTCTCTCAGAGCTCATTTGTGGGGAGGGTTTCCAAGCAATGAGGGAAGCAGACAAAGGGTTGGTATAGAAAAGCAGGGTGGAAGGAGGTATACCTTCATAAAGGACGTAGTGAATGATGTGACCCTATGAAAAAGGACAAGTTTATCTCTTACTTTAAGCAGCAGGAGAGTCATATTAGTAAAAGTGTAGGGAACAAAAAGAAGGGAGAAGGAAATACACTGATAAGTTAAAGAACTGCATACTGAGGAATTAGATACATGGAGCTACAAAACCCTAAATCAAGCATAAAATAATAGAAATGTAGGGCTGAAAGGAACCTCGAGAAGTCATCAAGTCCCACCCCCTCCATTGAGATAGAACCAAGTAAATCTAGACTAAACCTGATAGGTGTTTGTTCATCCTGTTCCTAAACATCCAATGATGGGGATTCTACAACCTCCCTTGGAAGCCTATTCCAGAACTTAACTGTTTCTATAGTTAGAATGGTTTTCCTGTATCTTCTAACCTAACCCTCCCTTGCTTCTTGTTCTACATTAACAGGACACAGAGAACAATTGATCATCCTCTTTGTAACAGCCCTTAGCATATCTGAAGACTGTTAACAGGTTCCCTTCCTCAATCTTCTTTTCTCAAGACTAAATGTGTCAAGGCGTTTTACACCTTTTCCTCATAGGTCAATTTTTCTAAACCTTTTATCAATTTTGTTGCTCTTCTCTGGACTCTCTCCATTTGTCCTCATCTTTCCTAACATACGGCACCCAGAATTGGATGCTGTATTCTAGCTGAGGCCTGACCAGTGCCTAGTAGAATGTGGGACAATTGTCTCCCATGTCTTACGTACAATGCTCCTGTTAATACACCCAAAAATATTAGTCTTTTTTTTTTGCAAGTGCATCACATTATTGACTCATTCAATTTGTGATCCATTGTGAGCCACTAGGCATCAATGCAGCATACGGAGGAAACAGGCATATCCAGGATGAACAAAAATAGTAGTATTATCTTGACTACAATCCCCTAATTTTCTTATGAGAATTTCACATGATACTATGTCAAAAGGCTTACTAAAGTCAAAATATACAAAGACAAATCAGTATTTTAAAATATTAGTGGGATATTCCAAAAAAGGATTATCTGTGTAAAATAGATAACATGGCAGAAAGTGGAGTATGTAAGGAAGGAGGATATTTATAGGTAGCTATTTTATACTTGTTTTTACAAGTGAGGGGTTGGGGGAATTGTGTTTTACCCAGAAACTCTGGGTGAACTCCTGGCCCCATTGAAGGCAGTGGGAGTTTTGCCCATGACTTCACTATGGCCAGAATTTCACCCCCGATTCTTGGGAAATGATACTTGACTCTGCTAAAGTATCTTCTACCCCAAAACCCAAGCAGCTCCTCAATAGAATCCCGTGAGCTAGGCAAGCATTTTGTCCCATTACGTCTCTACAAATGGGTAGCTGAAGCACAAAGAAATATAAGTGATTTGCTCAAGGATATGCAGAGCATCAGTGACAGATTTTATCAGAATCGAGAACTGCTGATTTTCAGTCTTGTGGTTTAACTGCTAGACAGCATCCCTTGCCCTCTAAATGAATAAGGACTAGGGAGAGGAAAACTGGTTCAGATCAAATAAGACTCAGCTCCAGAACCTAACCAAAGGCTAGAAATTTCCAGAGGGGTAGCTGTGTTAGTCTGTGTACAGCAAAAAACAACGAGAGTCCTGTGGCACCTTATAGACTAACAGATTTTCTTCGGCATAAGATTTCATGGGCTATATCCCACTTCGTCAGATGCATCTGACATTATACCCCACGTAAGCTTATGCCGAAGAAAATCTGTTAGTCTATAAGGTGCCACAGGACTCTCGTTTTAACCAAAGGCTCTATCTTAATCGCACTTTGGAGGTTCAAGAACCTCTGAGAAATATTAATTTACCTTTTCTAGTGGGCTCCACACTGTCTGGGACAGACCCTAAGCATGGAAATACCATGAAGAAGGCTGTTCTTGAACTATTTTCAGTTAGACTGGAAGCAGGAATTACCTGAAATATTGCAATGAAGCCCATTTTTACAAGACAGCCAGCTCTGTTTTTATTCAGAATAGATCAGTATTCTCCAGATAATCTTTGTAAATTATTCCTTTAACACCCTAAATCTACTAACAGGCACTTCTCAGCAAGGCTAAAAAACACAAACAGTTTCGAGGCCAAGCCATTGAGAGGATAAACCAGAAATCAGACACTTTTCAATTATGGTGGTTTGAAAATTTATTAGACGTTCACTTTGGAAGAAAGACTTCTTTCATTTTTTTTAACCAAACTTCTGAATTTAGCCTGAATGAAATGTAGCATGTGAGATATCAGGAAGATTTCTTTTGGGAAGAGGGTTAAAACTGGTTTTTAATGGGAAGATAGCTTCAACTTTAACTATGCAATAGTTACCACTGCTCCACAATGAATGACGCACCTGGACCAGATGCAGAGATCAGAGACTACCCTAACCTCCAGAGTTCAGCTCTGATTCCATTTTTTGTCTACATTTCAAGGATGCTAGACTCAGGGTTTTGATACAAGCTCATCTCTCTGAGACAAAACCTACTGAACCCATCTGTTAAAGATAAGGAGTTATACCTTTTAAGAACAAGGAGCCTAAAATGTCAATAAAAAATTCTAAACATATAAACTTGATTATGTGCAGGAGACTGATAATTAAGTTAACGAAACATTTTTCAACTGGACAGAGATTTGCACTAAAATAATTATTCTTGGGACTGGTTCTGCAGGCATGTAACTGAGATCATGATACTGATTCAGAGACTTTGCATATTTATAAATTATACTGGGAAAAGGAGGAATGACAAGAGCTCCCGAAAACCTTAGATAACTTCAGCACTGACATTAATAATAAGTGACACACATAATCCAGTGCAGGCGCAATCAGAATGTAGGCCTAAATATGAGAACTAGAGAGGCTATTTTTAAATGGAAAGACATAGCAACATACTGATTAGGGGAAAAGTGGAGAAATTATTTAAAAATAAACAAATAAATAAAAAGCAATCCCTCAAGGTTTCATTACCATCTGGAGACACTGGAAAAAGGAAAACAGCTTGCTACTGTAGGCAGCATCAAAGCAAGTTGCATTGTTTTTAGAGATGAGTTTAAATATCAAAAAAAATCAGATCCAAATTAAGCTCTCCATAGTTCACATGTGTCTGGATTCAGGTTTTGGGTCAATTTATTTATAATATATACTGAAAAGTAACATCTGCCCTTTGTAAAATTCAGATTTGGTTTCAGTTCTGTTTCTGTAAATCCTAGATTTGGGACTGTTCAGATCAGGGGTTTGGTTTGGGCTCGTTCCAAAATTGTTATTGTAGATGGTACTTCCCCTCCCTTTAGAGCATCTTACATACCTTGGAGACTCACAGGGCAGAGAAACAGAATATTACACTGGATGGGTTTGACAGAAGGAAAGATTAAAGGAACTAGGGCTTGCCTCAGAGGGGACATAAAAAGCTTTAATGATGTAATGTTAGCTGAATTCTTGAAATGGTATGGATAACAGAACCTAGCAAAATTTTTAAGCCTGCAAAGAAAACAGGCATGATGTTAACTCTCTCTGAGTCAGACTGAAAATAATGCAACTAGAAAGGCACTTAAAATAGCATCCAGCACTACACGCAGAATCTGGTGCAAGTTTGGATGGCTTTTAGAATATAAAAGAGGGCAAGGAAGCAGCCAATACATCACCCCCTGCGCTCCCTTTTCAAAGACTTAAAACGAAATGGAGATATTGTACACTGATACAGGTGGGAGTTGGGATTTATAGTAGAAATTGAACAGCTCAGCTACGTGAGCCATGTCTCCTCATTCACAGGAGTAGAAAGATTTCTGTTTAGATAAAGATGGGAGGGATCTTGAGTCTACTGGCTAATTCAAGTGGGAGATCTGGGTGCCTGGAAGCTGAAGATCTGAGGTTCCATCCCTGCTGACGATCCGCTGAAAAGGTGCCTTGTGATTTAATAGTATTCCAAAAGCTGCTATTTCTCGATGCCAGCTGTCATACAATAATCTTCCCTCTATAAAAGTGCCAGTCTACTCATGTTTTTTAAATGGATACCAAAAAATACAAGTACTTTCAAGTATGTTACGTGGGGACTCTACTCAAGTGAAAGCAACACAAAAGAACAAAATGCCACATTATGAGCAGACTCAGGTTGTTGCTCTGAAGATGGCTTAGGGGAAAAACACACACACAAGAAAAGGCTTTAGGGACATGGTGAATTCAATCTGAAGATGGAGTCAATGGCTTTCATTGTAATTTTTGGAAAAGTATTCTTCTCATCTCAAAGCAGTAGGAATGTACCTATATTCGCCTTGGATAAGTCTCTCTGGCTACGTCTACACTTGTTAATTTAAGTCGACTTAGCATGTCCCCACTCAAAAATTAAGTCGACTTAGAGGGGACCCTGCCAAATCGACCTAGAGTGTCCACAATGGATGCCTAGGTCGACATGTAGGGGCTAGGTGGACCTGAGACAGGTCCACGGTGGGGGGGGCACCCCTTGCCAAGTGCCAGGGGGCTCAGCATTTGCCCCATTGTACCTTGGTACAATGGGGCAAAGGGGGACAGGGACCCTGGAAGGGCATAGGAGCAGGGTGGGCAGGGCTCTGCCCTGCCCTGTGGGGGGGCACGCCAGGCTGTGGCTGTGCCAGCCACCCTGGCAGGGAGGGCAGTGGGGAAGCCCTAAAGCCCCCTACATCAAATTAAAGTCGACTTAGGGCTACTCCACATCCACACTGGCTAAGTGGACTTTCTAAAGTCGACTTAGCCAGAAAAGTCGACTTAAAACGAGGTTTAACAAAGTCAACTTTAATTTTCCTTAAGTCGACTTAAGCAGCTGCTTAAGTTGACTTAAGGAAAATGTAGTGTGGATGCAGATTAAAATAAGTCAATTTAAGCAAGCTTAAATCGACTTAATTTCTAAGTGTAGACGCACCCTCTGGGCCTCAGTTTTGTCTTCTTAATTGGGAGAAATACTCCTCATCTCTCTGGGATCCTAATATGCTTAGTTGAGGTTGCTTTTCCACAGCACTTTGGACAAGTAAAGTGATGCTTAATTGCCAAGTCTGAAAAGTCTCAAATTGGATGGCCAAAATTAGTGAACGCTTTTGGCCTTAAATTCTGTTCCTCACTTCCTCAGCAGTAAAATGGAGATATTACCATCTTACCACCCAGTGCCACTGTGAATAGATGAGTTAAATGTTTATGAAGCACTTGGATAGTCTGGTGAGAGCACCATAGGTACACCCAAGAATAAATTAATAATTTTGTATTTGGTGTAGGATTCGTATAGTGTGCAGTAAATAATGCATTGGGCGACATATGGAATGAGGAGTGTAACAAGAAATATTTAACAGTTATCCATTCACTGAATGAGGCCTAGGTCCTGAGGAAAAATAGTATATGATCATGTAATTAAAGGCTGTACAATAGTTCATATGCACAAGGGGGCTGAATTAAAGTTACATGGGCAACCTTACTTTTGGCATTTCCTAATTTTTGAGCATTTGACTTTGATATCTTGGCCTTATTTTAATGTAGTTGATTTTGCATGTAATATCCTAATTAAAAAACAAACAAAACCAAATTCCACCACATATAACCACGTTGAGTATGAACTTGGATCATCAGCCGGCATAGAGCCTTAGAGTCACAGCACAGATCTCCAGCATTAAAACTAGAGGAGACCCTAGCAGCAGTAGTAGGCTGTTATCCTATGTGTGGACTAGAGGAGGAGGGGATGAGACACGTACTTAACCAATAGCTGTGAAACCCACCACTTCTTAGACTCTTCTGCTCCTATGTTGATTGTTCTTGTCTGCTTTTATCCAGCCATTTCTCCTCCACATATAACCTTCAGCTCCTAGCTCCTCAACCCCTCGCTTTGCCCTTCATTTCACACCCCCTATATTCTCCGTGACTGCTTTCTCCTCCTGATTGCCTGGGCACCAACAGTGAGAGAGCACACTAAGAATACAGGGGAGGATCTCCCCGCTCTCAGTTCCTGTGCGCACACCACAGTGGCATCTAGCAGGCCGGAAGAGCCCGTGCATGAGAAGTACTACCTGGTCCAGCAAGTTGAGGCATACTTAGTGCAAGTGAAATCTTTTGATAATTTAGCTACCAAATTCTTCACTGGGCAGGTGTGAATTGAGATTTTTGAGAGGTTTATAAAATGGTCAAATTGGTGTGGATTTTTCAAACGTGGGTAAAAGCAAATGTTAATACCAGCATGATCTCCCTGTCATAATTCAGGTCCCTACTCCAAAACATAGAGGGACTTCAGAGTTTCCAAACGCAGCTGTTTTACGAATTTAACATGGACAAAATAACTTATTTCCCCCCTACTCCTGTTCACAGATATGTTGGAGCATTTTTAACTGAAAAGCTTGCCAGAAAAGTTCAGCCTGAGGCAGACACCTGGCATGGAAAATTCCAGTCCAATCAGTTAATATCTGGCAAAGCTATATGCAATGGAAACCAGGGTCGATAATGGGAAGTGTTGGGCAGTCATAACTACAAGCAGCAATACCAACTCTGCCTACACTGAAATGGTTTTAACTTGTATCTGTCCCCTTGTCTCTTTTAAGCAGAAGTTGTTACATTCTGATGTTACTGAATTCCTGCTCATAGGACGTTCTTACCCTTAGAATGTTAAGATAGGAAATTCTTTATTCCTCCATAGAGCACTCTCCCATTTCAGTACAACGGTGATTTTCAAAAGTCTTCCAACATTACAGAAGAGTTTGCCAATATCTAACATGCTGCTGAAACAAATGATTATTTAACATCATCTTTCTTAATGACTTTATCCCAGAATAAAATAATCAAGAGCCTGATGCAACTACTTGGTAGGCGTCCAAATTGTAAAATTAGATTTCCTATTTGGGTAAAGCTAGATGGAGAGTTCTGTTCTTCTCCTAACATTAAACCCTGGGGTCAAATGAATCTTATCTTTGTGAGATGAACGTTGGTTATTTGAATTGCTTTGCCCCTCCCATTTTGGTGAAGATATCAATAGGCTACTTTGGGTAAAGCTGCAAACCATTGCCCTCCCTCTCTTCATGCTGGGCTACCATTTTTCCCTTTACAGTGTCGTCTCTCCCTTTCCTGTCTAACCTCACGACCACCGATGTCAATGGCAATAGGATTGGCCCTTAGCAGTTGGTTAAAGCAGCTCAAAATTTTCCAGGTTAAATTTTTTTAAATGAATAAAATTGATTGTTTTAAAAAGAAATGTTATGAAATACTCTCTCTTTCAACCTTCAGTTTGTTTACCAAAAAGCAAGTTTTTAGAAAAACATTTAATAATGTTTTTAATAATATTTGATTACAAAATTTGAGATAGAGGGATTGGAAGAAGATTTGAAAAAAGGAGTTAAATGAAAAACTGATATTTAGATATTTTGGAAGGGAGGGGGGAGGGGAAGACAATTAGCATTTTCCAAGTAATGGCATCTCCTGTTTCTAAATCCAGCTTTCCCTCAGTTCCCTGTTCTCTTTCACATCCATTTAGCAATGCTTTGCCCGGCCTGAGGAACTGATCCTCTGCTTTTGCAGCATTTATGTTCTCGTTCCTTGGAACATGAATTGCTGTGCTTTGGTGGACAATCTGTTGTTACTATTGAATTAAGCTTGCTCGGCAGAGATATTTTAAAACTTCTATTTTTGTAAATGGCAATACATGCTAATGAAGCTGATCCACCTCCGGTTTTCAACAGTATTATTGTACTAGCACATGGATAAACAGCCCAATGCTGCCTTAATCTGGAAGTGATGGCGACAATTCCTAACTTCAATCCCACTTAAAAGATAAGTCTACAAGGAGCTATCCTTGCACTGAGGAGGAGCCCAGCTCCAGCACGGTCTGAGCGCCATAGTGAAACTTGCCTCAATTTCAAAGGACCCTGGATCAAGCCCAATATTACACTTAAACGCAAGATGTACTCAAAGGCCACAAAATGCTACTGAAAGATTTTCTCACGGGGTCAGTTGCTGTCAGTGGTATATGACTCCTGTGTCGTTTGGATATTGCAGCTACTCAGCAGAATTGATCCAATCATTCTATTGCCACCCACTGGGTGAATCCACACTTGTAAATTAAGTCAACTTAAGCTTGCTGGTCAGGCTGCATCTGGAATACTGTGTCCAGTTTTGGGATCTCCACTACAGAAAGGATGTGGACAAATTAGAAAGAGTCCAGCGGAGGGCAACAAAAATGATTAGGGGGCTGGGGCACATGACTTACGAGAAGAGACCGAAGGAACTAGGCTTATTTAATCTACAGAAGAGAAGATTGAGGGGGGTTTGATAGCAACCTTCAACTACTTGAAGGGGTGCTCCAAAGAGGAGGGAGCTAGGCTGTTCTCGAGGGTAACAGAGGACAGAACAAGGAGCAATGAGTACGATTTCAAGTGAGAAAATGGCCAATTAAGGCAGAATCATACTATAAATGAGTCAGGAGTGACCACTATCAAATAAAAGGTATAAACCGCATATTAATCTAACATCTCTACCTAAACTGACCTCATAGTACAAGATTATGCGCAAGGTGTTCGGCAGTTCAGTGTTTTACAGCCATTCTCTGCCTATTACAAGGCAGGGCCCAGATCTTGCTTGAAGTTGGTTGCAAGATGGAGTCTCTCTGGCAAAAGCCTGCAGCTTCTCCCCCAAACCATCTGTGTCTTTGTTCTTTAAACTCCTCACAGTCCCTCCCCCTCTGTGCTGCTGTGTGATTCTCCCTCTTTCTACTTGAGCTAGGGAGGGCATCTGCATTCCCTTTGTCATGTAAGTCTCCAGCCTCTGTGCTAGAGATAGTCCTGGGAGTCTGATCCATGTAACATGCTTCAATTCACATCTGTACATACACGTTGCTATAGGAAAGAGCACCATGGTAAATTATGTAGAATACCTTATGAACATTCACAAAGAAACCTGGTTTGGCATATTCAGCATCAAATCACACGACTACATTGCAAAACTAAACAGAAAAATTACATAGATTATGCCCTAGGGGTGCATCCCGTGACAAGCCAACTGCATCCACATGGGGGAGTTCCAGTGCAGCACTTTGATAGGCACTTCACACGCCCATAGTCCAAACTGCCAGGCAGTGGAGATAAGACATCACGGGTGATCTTTCAGGCCTTTCGATTTGGTCATTTATACGAGCTCCTTGTCAGTGCAGGAATGTTCTCCACAGTGCATATTGTATAGCGTTTTATCCATTCTAATTTTAAGTGTGACTAACAGGGGAGGCGCCCCTCTTTTGCTTTGCTTAGCTTCATCCCACAATTCCTAGTTATACCTTGGTGTTTATCCTTCAGATGCGTGTACAATGACCATATCCCTCTTCCCTATTAAACCACTCAACTGTTGTTCCAGATTGGCAAGGACAGCAATCTGGCCCTGCTTTATCCTCTTGCATGCCTGCACATTGCCACAGTGCAGTGTTGCCAGACTGACACAATCAAAGGGGTTTGCTCCAGTCATGACATTTTAGCAGGTTTTGATTCACACACACCCATACTCTCCTTCACTGGATGGAGAAGATCTGCTTTGTTTTTATTGGACTATCAATAGTATTCACCATGATGCCCTCAGGAAATCCTTCCTTTTCACCTCCACTGCCTGGTGGTGTGGCTGACAGTTACATTATTGTATGATGGCATTACCCTAGTTATGAGAATGTTTAGCTTGTGTATAGCTCTTTCCTATTCAAAGCACGTTTATGTACTAATTAAGAGGAGAGGAAGGGTGCTCTCCTGAGACTCAGGAATACTGGTTTCAAGTCCCAGCTCCACCCCAGACTTCCAATCTGACCTTGGGCAAGCCACTCTGCCTCAGTTCGCCATCTCTAAAATGGGGATAATAGCAATTCTCTGCCTCATGGGGATGTTGTGAGGAAAAATACATTAGAGATTGTTGGGTACTCAGATGAGATAGTAACATGGCTATATAAATACTTGAGACAGAGCAATGGGGATAATAGAACCTAATAGACCTGTTAGACCAAAACATCTTTTTTCACCTTGCATTTGAAAAAGGGAAGAGTTAAGAGACTGTAAAGGTGAGGAGTAGCTGGAGTTTTAGGATTTTAACTTATCTTACTCTCTATAATGAGTTAAGCACAAGGACACAGTTTCGGATGTATTTTTAAGTTACAGATCAGTGGTTCCCAACCTGTGACCCAGGAGCCAAAAGTGGCCGGCAGCAGGCTGCAGGGACTTCCAGAGGGGCTCACGGCTCCACTCTTGCTGGCTGCAGAATGGAGCTGCTGCCTAAGGACCCCTACAGAGTGCATTTCCGCAGTGCTAAAAGACCAGTGTAGGGTGCTTGCTGCAAACAAGGGGATGGGAGATCAGTGCTCCCCTCCTCCTGGCTGTAGCAGGGAGTACGGCAAAGTGCTCCACCTACGTCCTTAGGCACTGGGGTGCCAGCTGGAGCCAGGATGTGAGCACTGATTTTCCATACCCCAGGCTGCAGAAGGAGCAACTGCCTAGAGACCCAGGTGGAGCACACAGGACTACAAGATGCATGTGGTTTCCCTACTGCAGCTGGGGAGACAGGAGGTCAATGAAGAGGCAGCCTCTTTGCTGGACACCTTCTATGTGGCTGCAGTGAGTGGGTGAGCTTGCTCGTAGAGCCTGTAAAAATGATATCTGTGGCCCTCGAGCCAGAAAAGGTTGGAATCACTGTTGTAGATAGATGCCTTCCTATAAATCTAAACATCTGTCAGAGAAGGTGGTATTCTCTTTTGGACACTTGCTAATGGTTTGTCCAGATCTATCTTAAATACATCAAGAACTGGAGCTTCCACCACTGCTTTTGAATCAGTCAGTTGCCAGAGGTGTCTATCCTAGACTCTTCACCCAGTGTCCAGACATTACTACCAACCATCCAGCAAAAGTCTACTTTGAAGGCCTTCAACTTATTTTGTGAAGCCTGATCAACAGTTGAACCGTAAAGATTTTGCCTTGTGTTTGATAACTTGTCACCAACTGAAATAAGTAAGATGTGCTTCCTCAGAAATGGCGGCTTGGGCATGCTCAATAACTTGACTAGAGGAGTAGTTTTCCATCTGATGATGGCTGTAGCTTCAGATATCACAGCAGTGAGCAAATAAGAAGCATGAAAACAGAGAGGGAACAGCTTCCTGAAAAATCAGACTAGACACTGCTGGAGAGAAGAGTTGCTCTTCGGATGGCAACGGATAGAGATTCTCAGAGATGGGGGCTGATTATATCCCATATTCATCAAAAACATCCATCAGTATTAAGACTGCTGCAAATTAAAAATGTTCTAGCACTGGCGTCACTAGATCAAGGCACAATTCAGAAACCTTAATCAAAGTGCAACAGCGAGGCATCTGTCTACCCTCTGGGCATGTTCCTGTTACTTACCAAAGCCAATTTTGCCTTTCGCACAACATCGTTCTCCCAGGACAGTAACTATGACAATAGAATTGTATGTAGTGTGAAGGAAAGAGCCTTTTTATAAGCATGTAGTTTTTAGGCTAATACAGCCCTGAAATACAGATCAGCACAATACACTTGACTATCCTTTGAGGTTGTAACGTACCTCAATACTCAATTAAAAAAAATACAGTATCCTTCATGCAAAGCCTTTCAAATGTTTTACAGTGAGGTGTAAATTGAGAACACTTATAGGACTAAATATAGAATTCTTAGTCAGACTGCTATGGTAAGTGAAGCACAAAGAGGAACTGGAATAAAAGATTGACATTTAAAATCCTAATATAGAAATAAACCTCAACAGGCTTAATATTAGCATGTACCTCAGATGTGTTCAGCCTAGTGGGCTCAGGTCCCCAGCAGCAAAGTATCAGCTTCCTAACCCAAGTCTTTGTGTGGCTTATTGTTGTAGGAGTACGGCTCAGTGTGAGTTTTGAGATATGCGAAATAGCCCCTAGTGGAACAAGGAAAAGATACCAGAACCAAAGCCACAATCCTGAAATATATTCAGACTATGACGGAAGAGATGTTCACTTATTCCTTTCTTCCCTCCTCCATCCATCTTCTGATGACCCCGGCCTAGTCCCCAGAAGCCCATCTGCCCTTCCTGCAGGGGATTATGCCCTCGCTAGCACCCATTTCATACAATATTTGTAACATTGAGTGGCTCCCACTTTAAGGCCCAGTCAGCTCCCATTCAAGTCAACAGCCAAACTTCCAGCCACCTTCTGCGTCTGCACAATTGATATTTTGTTTGTTTGTTTGTTAGCTCTTAACCTGTCATTTTTGACAGCCCCTTTTAAATACAATTATAAAGTCATTGCCTTATTCTCCAGCCTCTCCCTCTTCCCCTTCTTGTCCTGGCCCAGAGTGCAGTTTTGTTCTCCTACCCCCATTCCCTGTACCCTCACAGAGCTATTTAGCATAAAAAGGCTGTTGAGGTCTCAGCAATGCACCCACCAATCAGAATGCCTACTGCTATGCCCTGAGACTGCAGAGAGAAATAGATGGGATTTACTGGGACAGACCTGCTGGAGCTCCCCATGCTGGAGGCGGTCGAGACTGCTCAACTGGGACCCAACCATTAGATCCATCCTGCATGGTTCTAAACCCACCAAGCCTGGTTCTGGCTTCTCAGGCTCACTGCCAGGGAGCAGATTCCCATCCCATCTAGTACCCTCTCAGAAGTGGAAGCCTGTGATCCAGCTGCCCTGGTCCCAGGATCAGTGCTGACCCCCTCTTGCAGCTAAATTTCCCCAATAGCTTAATCACAGCTCATCTCCCAGCTCTATCTTCCTGCAAACTTCCGGTTTGCAATGTAACTATTCAGGAACACATGACCATTACACCACCAAAGAACTCAGAAGATTTGCAGAGTAACTTCTTAAAATACACACAACTTTATTCCAAGAGAAAGCATGACTCACAGATCCACACAAAAAATAAGAAAACCTATATGGAAAACCTTTTCTCCACTACCCTCACTACTCCAAGGCTATGTCTACACTTGCAAGTTAGGTCGACTTAAGCCTCCTTAAGTCGACCTAACTTAGTCCCCGGCCACAACAGGCTTTCATTAAGTCGACTTAATGAAAGCTTAGGTCGACTTAATAAGAACCGCTGGTTAGGTCGACCTGACGCTTAAGTTGATTCCTTAGGTTGACCTAAGTGCAGTGTGAACGCTTAAGTCCACTTTATTAGATCGACCTAAGGGCAGTTAGGTTGACTTAAAGTGGACTAAGTCCCCATTCAGGGAAACCATTCTGTTAAGTCGACTTAATAAGGTCGACTTTAGGTCGACTTAACAAAGTCGACCTAACTTTTTATAGTGTAGACATAGCCCAAGAGTCCACTTGGTTTCAGCCAGTACTTTTCAAGATTCCAAGACCCTCCTCTCCTCCTGCCCAGCCTACAGATTGTCTCCCTGACCCTCCCTTCACTTGTTGTGGCCAGGAAATCAGCAGGTTCCCGCTAGCTCAGAAAATAGCCCCTTTGTGGTCCCCAAACCTTTCAGAGTCTGTTTCTAAAAGCTGATTCTAAAACCTTGTCTCTTTAGCCCTTCTTTTTTTCTGAGCAATTCCCACTGCTCCAATCAATCCCTTCACCTGCAAAAAAACCATGAGGAGAAGAGCCTTTTCCTGAAGCTTGTCCTGTCTGTCCTGCCAATACAATGCAGAAGCTAAACAAAGTGATTCTATGTTAACAACTCTAATTTAGACCTACTTCTGTTGGAGAGAGAGAGAAGTTTTTCAGCTTACACAGAAGAGCTTTGTGTAAGTGAAAAAGCTTCTCTTTCACCAACAGAAATAAATCGAATACAAAATATTACCTCACCCACCTTCTCTCTTTAATATCTGGCACTGACAGCCACTACACTGCATACAATTTCTTTAATAGATCTATTGTTGCTTCCAGAGAGAGGGTGTGAGATACACGACATGGTCCCTATCACCAATACACATTGAGAGTTATACAGAGTTAATAAAATCCTAAACTGTAAACAGATGGTTTTCCCAAATTAGGACAACCGGTGCCCACAGCCATGCTCAGATAATGCAGTCTCATCATGAGTCAGTCTGGCTTGCGTGAGACAAGAATGAGACTGCACTGGTCCGCATGGATGGGAAAAGCAGCAGTCAGGACTATGCAAAGAGAAGAACTCAATCAGAGGTGGGAGAGGAGTCACATTTTGGGGTGCACATACAAATCAGCCCCACAAATGGGATTAGATGCTGCTGCAAGGCTGGCTCTCATCCCACCTCCAAATGTTACTGTGTAATGTAATCAAGTTCCAAAGGGGTAGCCATGTTAGTCTACTGCAGAAAAGCTAACAGAGTCCTGTGGCACTTTTAAAGACTAACAGATTTATTTATTGCATGAGCTTTCGTGGGAGAAAATCCCACTTTGTCAGACACTTTGATGAAGTGGGATTTTCTCCCACGAAAGCTCATGCGATAAATAAATGTTAGTCTTTAAAAGTGCCATAGGACTCTGTTTGTTTTTGTGTAACGTAAGTGGGCTAAGATATTTCCCTGGAAGAACAGCGAATTTATGGAATAATTTGCCAAGGAAAAGGTAATTGAAGCAAATAGCACAAGTGATGGAATTTAAAAGACAGCTAGACATTTTGAGAGAGATTCTGACTTGAATCAACAAACTGGAGAGCTAGCGTTCAATCAGTGTCAAGGCAAGTGGCCTTGTTCCATCTGAATACCCGAGTCTTCAGATTCTTACTGTGGCAGTCTTGGTAGATGTTTTGCAGTTCTCAGACAACTGAAGGAGGTTTGTTCTATTTAGATGCTGAAGCTTCGGATTGTCGTATTACTAGAATTTGGGTCAAAAGTTAGTTTTGTAAAAAATCCTTTTGAAAAATCTAATGTGGTTTTCTTTTTTAAATATCCATTCTCCATTAACCAAATCACAGTCCTATGGTGAGGAGGTCCATAAAAAGCAATCAGTAGTGAGACTCTGCTGAGCTAGAGCATGGCAATCTGAAAAACTGAGTTCCAAAGGGCTAGCCCTGTTAGTCTATTGCAGAAAAACAAACCGAGTACTGTGGCACTTTTAAAGACTAACAGATTTTTTATCGCATGAGCCTCCGTGGGAGAAAATCCCACTTCAAAGCATCTGACGAAGTGGAATTTTCTCCCATGAAGGCTCATGCAATAAATAAATCTATTAGTCTTTAAAAGTGTCCCAGGACTCTGTGTGAAAAACTGAGATTGATGATAAATAATATCATGCAGCCAGAGAAGAGTCACATTGACTGAGTAGGGATGGAAGGGTTGCCTAGAAATGGACTAAGGTGTACACAAATACAATATTGAATTATGAATTACTAGTGTCCAAGCCAAAGATCAATGGGTATAGAACACCACAAGTTTTAAAAGTTATGTTATTACAGCTAAAATAAAGAGAATGCTATTTAAGAACATAGTCTGTGCATGGACTGGAGAATTCTATTAAAGAACATAATCTGATCAGGTTAAAGTATTTTGAATTTAGTTGTGATTATTGGGGAAACACATTCTTAAAACATACTTCTTCACCTTAGCTACAGCTCCAACAGGTCATTTGTTTCTCTCCATCCCTATACTGGCCCTTGCCATTCTCTTTACAGCACTGTTCAGAAAGGGAGATTACAGCTGGCTCCATGCCACTGATTCCCTGTTCTATAGCCTAGGCCAAAATTGAATGAGATAGTAGAACTTGCCAGACCTGCTAAGAGCAATATTCCACCCAGCAGCCAGTCTCTGACAGTATTCAGCACCTGCTGCTTTAAAGAAAGGTTCAAGAAATAGTTAGCAATCCTTACAGGAAGTTTCTTTATTATTCTTATCAGTTAGTAAGACACAAGATGCCCACTAAACTCTTGGGCTCAATCATATCTCACAGCAGTGAGTTCCATAGCTTCCTTTTATCAGGTTGAAGTGTGTTTATCTTATGTCACTTGTCCCCTGTTGCAAGTTGTGTTTCTAAAATGCTTTTCACTAACTGACTCCAGATTAATAGTACTCCAGGTCTAAATCAGATTGGTTTAAAATTAAGACCGATTTTATTGGCAAGTTGTAAGAGAGAGAAAGTCTAAGTGAAACACAATCTCATCTAGACACACACACACATTGAAAACCATCACTAAGGTTATATCTACACTTGAAAAGTTAGGTCGACTTTATGAAGTCGACTTAAAGTGGACCTTATTAAGTCGACTTAACTTTTCAAGTGTAGGCATGGCCCCTTTTTGGCCTTATTAAGTCGACTTAAGGGTTTAAGTCAACTTAAAAAGGTCCAACTAGGCACTACTCCGCGTCTCTTAATAAAGTCGACTTAAGTGCTAGTTTGAATTAAAACAAGGTGTTATTAAGTCGAACTAACTTTTCCTTAATTCAATTTAAGGAGCAGCTTAAGTCGAATTAAGGAAAGCCCAATGCAGACACGGAGTAAATTAAGTCGACTTAAACCTCCTTAAATCGACTTAATTTCTAAGTGTAGATGCACCCTAATGTAGCCTGTGCTTATATTTCATTGTGGCATTTATGCAGTCTTGCCTAATTATCAAGAAAATTTAGTAGCCCTACCACAAAAAAATCAACTCACCCCCTTTCAACCGTGCTTGAGGAGAATGCTAAAAGTGATTTTATTAGCATGTCAAAACAAACAAACAAACAAAACCCTTGCCATGGGCTAGTGATTCTGAAAGGCTGAAACACCCAAGAACTTTACTTGGTAGAAAGTCCTTTATGTGGCCTCCTGCTTAACTGTGTTTCTTTCAGCCCACCCAAATCATTGTAAATCATATGGTCTCAAGGATCTTTGAGAGTCTTATGTCTGACATATAGTAGTTTACCTTAAAACAAATAGATCTAATAATTGCTTACTCCTTTTTTAATCCTTTCACTCATATGAATAAGTTGTTCATGCTTTAGCACTTTCCTTTCTGATAATCTTATTGGTGTTAAATCCAGAATAATTTCTGATCGCACTACTTTGCCAACAGATTGTTAAAAAAGAGACCTATACCATATCAAAAAACCGGAATCTTTCTTTTGGTTATTCCAAGACTGATTTGGCACATCTAATTCACCACAGATCAGTGTTCTACTCCTTTTTGCAGACTCCACTTATCTGCATGTATATTCCTTCATTCTGCCCTAAAGGAGAGGTTTCCTATTACCTCTCTATTTAAATTATTTTTGTTTTGATCCAGTTCTCTCTGGAGTAGACTTTGCATCTGGGGTTTTTGTTTGTTTTTCCAGATTTTATTCTCTCTCATACACACTACCCCACTATAAAAATATTTTCTCTACAGAAATATTAGTCTTTAGTACATCAACATCCTCCTAGTCATTTTCCAGATTAAGTAAAACCTTAGGACAGCTCTGCTCCTAATGAAATCAATGGATGTTTTGCCACTTCAACGGAACAGAGTTAAGCCAACACTGAGCATTTTTGATAACCTCACTCTAAGGATTTTTCAATATGTTCCTAGTTTTGCTGGTTTGTTTCGCAAGCACCCTGAAGGCATGTTTTGTGCATTTCATGTGTACAGTGATTTAGTGAGTGTATATGGGACTTAAAGGGCCCATTTTCACCGAGTGAAAAGTTGAATTATCTTCAGAGGATAATTACAGCAACTGAATGCAAGGCTCTGCCAAAGATACACAAGCAACTGCTCCTTGGTGAAATCCACATTTATGTTGTTAGAGTGGTCATGAATTAGTATCGCTGATAGATCTTCTGGGGAACATGCTTTCATTTTGATTATGATAAACTCGCCAGAGGGCATTCATCCAAGAACAAGACCATATGTAAATATAGCATGAAAGTTTATTCATCACTCGGTAAGGTTCATGTTTGGGTGGCTAAATCAGTAGTATGCAACCTGTAGACTTATGACTATCCAATGAGCCCAGTATCAAGTGACTGATTTGTTTTTAAGCAAGATGGCTTCCAGTGATAAGACTCAGGAATGTTAATTGAATTGAAAACTTATTCATATTCAAGTTTGTTCCTGTGGAGGAAAAGGGATTACTTGGGACCTCTGTTCTTCAGAGACTGTTGAGTTGAGACAGACAATTCAAGGGCACTGCATTTTTACACAAAATTATCAGAAAGGCCGTTACTACCATTGGGTCCACTCAAGTGGATCCTTGTGCCTACACAAGGGCCCGTCCATGTAGATCCAGTCGGAGGATTGGGAGCTAAATGCTAATTTTTGCTTGCTGTGTACTTAACTCAGCAGGATCAAATGCCATCAACAGGACTGCTTATGTGAGTAAGGCATGTAGGATTTGGCTCCAGTTCACAGCGTAATTAAGAGCCTGACCCTGCAAACATTTATTTTGTGGCTTACTGCTCACTACACTGAAGGTAGCTCCAATAACCTTATGGTCATTATGAGTAAGATCACACACACAGGCATCTGCAGGATCGGGCACCATGTATGCATCTCATGGTGTCTGATAGAACAGTAGTCAAACTGCTCGAACACCCAAAAATCCACTTGGCACGGGAGTGTCCGCTTTTGGTAGCAAAGGAAGCTCTTCAATCAGATTTTAATTAGACAAATGAGGACATAGATGAACTTAATGATATATCAGTGTCCCTGTCATAATTCAGCCAATGCCACAATATGTCCCCAGTATTATATAGTGTCTCCAAATTTTAACGCAAAGATAGACACACTAAAAATCTCAAAAATAACTTATAAATAACTGAAGTTTCGCTATTTCCATCATTCCACAGGGGGCACTTCTCTGCTCAGAATTATTAACAGTCTCACAATGATTTTCCCAGGAATACTCCTTTCTAGTGTTATCTAAAAAGTGTCGCTGGAATCTAGGTCCAAAATACTTAAGACACGCTCCTCCCATGCAGGTTTGAGGATATGACCCCTAGTTCTTTCCTGGCATTTTACGATCCCTAACTAAATACCTGGTAAAAATATTTTCTGTGATGATGATTCGCCCATATCCAAACACAATTGATATTGTCTTCTCTTCATGTACAATCCTATCATCCAAAGTCTAAAATAGCTGGGCACTTAGTAAAGGTGAGCATTGACCACAGATCAAACAAACACATACTGGAGATCTTGGGGATATGTTAATGGTGTCTTGTTTTGCAGTTTTCACTAAAAAAGCTTTTTTTCCATTCAGGCTCCTCTACATGGTGTGTTAGTCTGGACTAGAGAGGTGTAAATTCTAGTGTGCATGCTGCAAACTAACCAGCCCATAGAAACCCCAAGTTCCCTAGGCTATGTCTACACTGGCAAGTTAGTTCAAATTAAGCCTCCTTAATTTGAACTAACTAAAGCCATGGCTACACTAGGCTTTAGTTAGTTCGAATTAAGGGCTTCCTTAATTCAAACTAATAAGTTTGAATAGGGTATTCTAACTAAGGGTTAATTCAAACTAACTAGTTCAAATTAACCAATGTTAATTTGAACTGATTTCTTAGTTCGAACTAACTGGCCATTGAAATGAATGGGGATCGCCAATTCGAACTAACTTCTAGTTTGAATTAAGCTAATTCAAACTAACTAAAATTAGTTTGAATTAGTTAGTTCGAACTAACTAATTCGAACTAATTTTAGCAAGTGTAGACATAGCTAGAGTGCATTAAGGTAGCCCCATATTAACAAGTGGATATAGATGAACTACATAGACAATCCCTTTCTCTCTGTCGCAGAGTATGCGCACTCATCTCCGGAGATGAGTAGGGTGTCCCCATAGGCACAGTCTACACAAAACTGTTTCTGACTTCCCAGTCATATGGTTCAAGGATCGTTGCTATCCTTGGATCAGGGCTATGATGCCCAGTGGCCAGAACCTGTTGCCATCATCCAAAAAGGGAGAAGAGATTATTTGGAATGGGGGGGGATGTGGGCCCACCTGTCTCCACCGCATCCCAGGTAAGGGCCCTGTTCATGGTGAGGGTGGTTCCCATATTGGAAACCAAGGATCCAACCGCAATGCACTGGCCTATCTCAGGCAGGAGATATTCATCCAGTTCCACTGGGCCATTCCCCATCATGCCCCGACAGTGTCATCTGTCTTGTTGGAGCCTTCATGTTCCCTGGCACCCGTAGCTCCCTGGAGGCCTGATTCTGAGCAGTTGGCTGGGGCCAGCAGGTCTCTGTTCCAGTCTCTGAGGCCTTTGGTTCCCTTTGCCATGGTATATAAAGACTGCCTGCTTGGGGCCCCCAGCCTCCACCAAGCATTCTTCCTCCTCGGTGGTCAGCCTGGAATGAGCTAGGCTGCTCCTTTTTATAGTGGGGCAGCAGTTGGCGCCTGCCCAACACAGCCTGGGAGTGGAGTTTCTGCCACCCATAGTGTGTGTTTAACTCTTTCTTTTTTTTAGTGAAGGGTATGAACATGCTGTCTCAATCTCTCAAATCCATAAGTTTAACAACCTTTTATCAAACTTCCAATGGGCTCTACACCCACTGAAGTCAACAGAACAAACAAACAATGATTTGCATCATTTGAGGATCTGGCACAAATTTGAGTTAGGCCTGTCTGTGGTGAAGTGCGACACGTCCTCCCCTTACATTCCCTTTGGAACAGGTGGGACTCTGCGGGAAAAAGCCCAAAACAAGCAAACCCAAACACTAACATTGTGGTGCATTCCCATCTTCAGTGCCAAAGACTGGATATTTATATATGCCTATTTGTCACCCATAAATCAGTTCTACTATTCAGAGCCTGTTTCCTCACAAAACTGTCTTCTATTATTTAGCTTGTTGCTTTATTCCCCCCTCACCAACACGAGACTATTTTAAGCAGCTGGTTCTCCACACAGTCCATACATTGCTCTAAAGTAGCAATGTGTATTTTGAGGTGTCCTAGCTCCTGTACCTTGGAGACTAGTCTGAGAGTCACATCTGATATTTTTCTTCTTTGTACTGGATGTTTTCTCTAGTTTCTGCTGAGGAGTCTCTCTGGCAGTAGTTCCTATACCTCTGACGTAGATGGCTGGACAGCTTGTTGACTTTCACTATTTTGGACGCATATTTCCCTGTCTCTCCCACTTGGGAGAGGTCACAGTGAGATTGTACATGGCCCCTTACAGTAGCATTTGGCTTTTAGTTAAGTTAGGCCCACATCCAAGAACCCTTATTCTTGCAAAGACCTATACTCATGGGAGCTTTCTTTCTGAATTTTACCTGTGGGAGAGTTAAAGATTGTAGGATTTAGCTACAGTTTACCACTTTGGAAGTCCACTTAGCATATCTTATGCATTCAGCATCAAAACCTCATCTCTGTTTATTGGAAACACAGCAAAAGGAATGTCATACTTCTAGAGTATCTGGCATGTGAAAGATAGGTCTGAACCTATAATACTTTGTGCTTACTTAAACAGACTTTACATGCATTATTGATTAACAATCAACATCCTAATGTAATAAGGACTATCGATATTTTCACAAGTGGGAGAACTGAGGCATAGAGCGATTAAGTTAATTTACTTACAGTCTTACAGTGATCAGCTATGATCAGAGCCCAGCAGTCCTGACAACTCAGTGTAACCTTATTCCAAATGTTATCTACCTTTAAAACCTAGGTAAGGCCAGTTGTAATGCATTAAACCTTTTTCTAAAGAGATGGGAGCATAGGGAAGAATGTGTGTACTGTAGACTCTAGATTCTTCAAGTGATTGGAATGCAAATGGCTCTGAAAGGGATATTTTAGTCAACAGATAGAACATGATTGTGTTCAGTTTGCTGCCCTAGCATGCTAATCCCTTCTGTCATTCCTCAGGCCTAATGTTAAGGCCTGACAAGAAAACTGTCAGAAAACAAGACATCAGTTCACTACTGTCAAGCAATTGACTTTACAACCTCTACATGTCCCTATTAATCATCATTAGTATTATGCATTTTTTCAATAAAATCTTTTGATCCAGGGAATGAATGGCATGAATTCACATCATCTAAACATCAGCATTTCATTAAGACAAATAACTTCCACTTAGTCCAGCACCTTCAACAGGTGGCTTTAGAACCAGAAGCTGATCTTCATGAAGTTCACATCTAAAACATGATCTGAGATCAGATAAAGCAAGCAAACAAGTAGTCGCTCCCTAAACCTGCCTTATGTACACACAAGCACACATACACATGGACAGCACAAGGAATGGTGATCAAATAGGTCGAATCACTGGGATTTCTCTCCTTCACTGCCCCAATAACCTCTCCTGACTTCTCAGAGGGTTGGAGATAGAAGCAGCACTCTACATAGTCTCCCAGCAACCAGGAGAGGAGTAAACGGGAAATTCTGTGGCATCAAATGTAGTCACAAGGACCCACCAAACAATTGCAGGATGATATCTTGGTATTTCATTACTAAGATTATTCCATCACACTTCCTCTCTCCATCCTCGGGTGCTTCTAAGCTGCCTGAGCTAGTCAGATAAGGGCCCTAGCTGTGTTGAAACAGATGAATAACAAATCACAGCTTCAAAGAGAAACTGCAGAACTCGAACTTATATGCAAATTTGACTCAGTTGTCTTGGGGTTAAACAGGGACTATGGATTTTTCTCTCATTACAACAAGTGATTTGATCTCACCCTCCTCTATGTGCTGTTCCCCAGTGTTTGAATCCTAACATCTATTTTGATTTGCTGTTACAGCCTGACCTGATCCTATGTCATACACTCCCCTGCATTTAATTTCCTCCCATTCTGTAACTTTCCCATCTTCAAAGTGTCTGACGAAGTGGGATTTTCTCCCACGAAAGCTCATGCGATAAATAAATCTGTTAGTCTTTAAAAGTGCCACTGGACTCTGTTGTCAGTCATGTTAATATTCAAAGGAAACTCCCAGAGAGATCAGTGGCAGTTTTGCTGATGTTAAAAAAGAGGGGACATTAGCTTAAAGTGGTTTTCCTTCTCTGCAAGGCCACAGATCTCTATTGTAATTTGATAAAAGCAAAGGAAAATAAACATGCAGCCCACTAAATGAAATTTATAATTGACTACAATAAAAACATTATTGATGTTCTCTTTCGAGGAGACACCACCAAGTAGGAAGAAAATTAAACAATGGTGCCCTAGATTCAGGCCTGAGAGACAGAGGACTGAGGTTCACCGTGGCAGAAAGTGTGCATGGAAAAAGATTGCAAGATATAGATGCCTTCATATTTTATATGTTGACGTACACACTTTCATGTAAATCTAAATAAATACTTTGCAACACTGATTCTTCAGAAACAACCTTGCTTGGTGGACAGCAATAGTCTTGATTGGGGACACAAGAAATTAGTAAAGAAGACTTCCTTTGTGGAGAGCCCACTGTTGATCTGCCACTTCAAGACAGGTCATAATGAAACAGTTAATAAAAATTCTTTACAATCGTTGGAGAACAAAGACATGTCTGTCTGCTGTTGACTGACAGGCCACCATTGCCATAAAGAAGCACAGGATACATGCAGCCAAATAAAAAGTTACATGGTGGATTTGCTCAGTCATGTTATATGCTGTAAATGAAATACATAATGGTACAGGACATTTTTTTAACATGAGTTTTGGTATAAATGTTTTTAGTCATGAATGACAAAGCCATAGGTAAAAGCAAGTTATCCCTAAAAAGTGCTGAAGAAAAGCTTTGTAGCACATCTCACCATCAGGATTCTGTGTATGCCATATTTGCGGTGGAGAAACTATCTTAGATGTATTATTACAGGAGTTTCACATTTTTTACTGATACTATCTAGTTGATCATTTCCTGTAAAGCCAGGCTCACCATGAACTATGGGCTGAATATTCCAGAGGGCTCAGCACCCACAATTTGGGCCAGATTATTGAAATAGTTTAGCTGCTGTTTAGAAACCTAAATCAAGTAGACAGCTTTTAAACAGGAGCCGAGGTCTCTTGAAAAACCTGGCTTCACAAGTTCAACTGGGAATCCAAGTGGGGGCAGCAGCAGAATTTTTATATTTTCCACAATGTTGTGGTTTTAAGATCTAATAGTTAGTGATTAAGAACCATATTGCTTTTGGCCCCCATGTCATATCCCCAGGTCCCTATGGGATAAAGCACCAGTTTGTTGATGGTTGAGAGATAATTAGACCTTAAATTTGCTACTTGCTGAGCTCATTCAGGACTGAGTATGGCCAATCCTGGGCCTTCGGCCAGTATGGTTTGGGAGGAAATTCCTTGTTTAAAGGAAAGAAATATTTTTGTAGTTTAAAAGCCATTTGAGACTCCTAGGAGACTTGGAAAGTCAGAAGATGCATTAGTGGGCAGATTGCATGGTGGGGAGAGTCAAAGGTGTATGGTAAATGCTATCTATAACATGAACTAATATCAATGCCGCACCATGGCATAGAGACTGATTACACTCCATTTATTATGGAACTATTTTCAGCTCAAAACAAAAGAGTGAGATCATGACTGAAACCTAGAAATACTTATATGGCTACTGAAAGTCAATTACTGACAACTTTTAAAGAGCAAGATAAGAGAACATTTATAAATAAGAACACCTTCTACCACTACTGCTTTGTCTGACGTAGCATTAATCAAATCACATTTCTCATTCCCATGTCTTCTCACCAGAGCTGGCTGAATATTGAAAAACCATGTTTATAACTTCTATTTGAAATCCAACATCAGTTCAGCCACGTTCAAGCTTACTATTTATTATAATTCATTTATAAATACTTGTTCAAAAAGCTTCCCACAAATTGGTACAAATACCATAACTGCGTGTGAATAAGAGCAGTTGTGTGCAGAAAATTTGCTCATCTGTTTGAAAAAAGTTTGAATTTTCTAGATAGGGAGAAGAAACAATACTAGTTGACTTCAATGACTAATAACTTCATTCATAAAGAAGAAAAGTTCAAACACCACAAGGATACAAAATTCTTTTCCCAAGATACTCAGTGCAAAGCTGGGGAAAAATATACATTAAATAAAAAAGTAGCTGTGTGAAATATAGACTCATAGGGTGCATAGGTCAGCTGCTTAAGTCGACTTAAGGAAAATGTAAGTTGACTTTGTAAAACCTCATTTTAAGTCAACTTTCTGCTTAAGTCGACTTAAGAAAGTCAACTTAAGCCAGTGTAGATGTGGACTCTAAGTCGACTTAGGGGCTTCCAGGGCTTCCCCACTGCCCTCCCTGCCAGGGTGGCTGGCACAGCCACAGCCTGGTGTGCCCCCCCCCCCACAGGGCAGGGCAGAGTCCTGCCCACCCTGCCCCTATGCCCTGCCAGGGTCCCTGTCCCCTTTTGCCCCATTGTACCAAGGTACAATGGGGCAAAGGCTGAGCCCCCTGGCACTTGCAAGGGGTGCCCCCCCCTGCCACCGTGGACCTGTCCCAGGTCCACCTAGCCCCTACAAGTCGACCTAGGCATCCAGTGTGGACGCTCCAGGTCAATTTTGTCAGGTCCCCTCAAAGGCGACTTAAAATTTAAGTGTCGACATGCTAAGTCAACTTAAATTAACAAGTGTAGACATAGCCATAGACTTTAAGGTCAGAAGGGATCAGTATGATCATCTAGCCTGACCTCCTGCAAAATGCAGGCCTCAAGACCTCACCCACCCATTCCAGCAATAGGCCACTAACCTCTGACTGAGTTATTTACCTCCTTAAATCATGATTTAAGAACTTTAAGATACAGAGAATTCACCAGTAGGTGAGCCATGCCCTGTGCTACACAGGAAGGCAAAAAAACCCCAGAGATCAGGCCAATCAGCCCTGGGGGAAAATTCCTTCCTGACCCCAAATATGGTGATCAGTTAAACCCTGAGCAAGTCTCAACAGCCAGTTACCCAAGAAACAATTCTCTGTAATAACTCAGAACCCACCCCATGTTCTCTCCCCTCTTAGGCCACTTGTATATCCACCACACGTAGCCAAATATCAGTCAGTTTCCAAAATAGGGTAATTATACCATCCCCTCCATAAATTTATCAAGCTCAGTTTTGAAAGCAGTTATGGTTTTTGCCCCCACAACTCCCCTTGGAAGGCTATTCCAGAACTTTACTCCTCTAATGGTTAGAAACCTGCCTCTAATTTCAAGCCCAAATTTCTTGGACAGTTCATAACCATTTGTTCTGGTGTCCACATTGGTGCTGTACTCAAATAATTCCTCTCCCTTCCTGATATTAATCCCTCTGATGTATTTATAGAGAGCAATCATATCCCCCCTCAGCCTTCTTTTGGTTAAGCTAACCAAGCCAAGCTTCTTGAGTCTCCACTCATAGAGCAGGTTTTCCACTCCACAGACCATCCTTGCAGCCCTTCTCCGCACTTGTTCCAATTTGAATTCATCCTTTTTAAACATGGGGGACCAGAACTGCATGCACTATTCCAGATGGGGTCTCACCAGTGCCTTGTATAGCAGCACTAACACCTCGTGGTCTCTACTTGAAATCCCTCTCCTGATACATCCTAGAACCGCATCAGCTTTTTTCACGGCCACATCACATTGGCGGCTCACAGTTATCCTATGATCAACCAGTACTCCCAGATCCTTCTCCTCCTCAGTCCGTTCCAACTGATGCGTCCCGAACTTATAGGAAGAATGCTTGTTATTTGTCCCTAAATGCATGACCTTGCACTTTCCATTATTAAATTTCATCCTATTCCTGATACTCCAGTTTACAAGGTCATCCAGATCTTTCTGTACGGTATCCCAATCCTTCTCTGTATTGGCAATACTTCCCAACTTGGTGTCATCCGCAAACTTTATTAGCACATTCCCACTTTTAGTGCCAACGTCAGTAACAAAAAGGTTGAACAAGATCAGTCCCAAGACAGATCCCTGAGGGACTCCACTGGTAACCTCCCTCCAGCTTGACAGTTCACCCTTCAGTATGACCTGCTGTAGCCTCTCTTTTAACCAGTTCCTTATCCACTTTACTATATTCATATTAATCCCCATCTTCTGTAACTTAACTAATAACTCCCTATGTGGAACTGTATTAAATGCCTTGCTGAAATCTAAGTAAATTAGGTTCACCGCATTCCCTTTATCTAAAAAATCTGTTATCCTTTCAAAAAACGAGATCAAGTTGGTCTGGTACGATCTCCCTTTTGTAAAGCCATGTTGTGTTTTATCACAGTTACCGTTATCTTCTATAGCCTTAAGTACTTTCTCCTTCACAAACAGAGGATAGGCTATATTCGTTAGAGGGAACACTGAGTTACATTCTGAGCTGGCATAAGCTGTCACAGCTCAATTGAAGTGAACAAAGCTATGACAATTCTTTATGCAAGTTAAGGGTCTGGCCCACTATGACCAATACGAATTGGTGATGAACCTATCAAGAGTCATTGGTGACCGATTCAGACACTTTCCAAAGGGGTAGCTGTGTTAGTTTAGTTCAGCAAAACAAACAAGGAATTTCATGGCACTTTTAAAGACTAACACATTTATTTATCCTATGAATTTTCATGGGAGAATTCCCACTTTGTCAGACGTTTAAAGCATCTGATGAAGTGGGAATTCTGTCTGATGAAGTGGGAATTTTCCCACGAAAGCTCATGTGATAAATAGATGTGGTAGTCTTTAAAAGTTCTACAAGACTCCTTGCTTGATTCAGACACTGTATCATACTCAGTTTTGTAAGTGACAAGAAAGTGATGCAATATTTTTACACACCTATTACAAAATAGCTTATTTATCCAAAGATCCATTTCTGGGTTTAGTAGATTGAGATATTCTTGATCTTTCAATAAATGTAGTGTATGTGGAATTAGTGATTCCGTAATGTAATCCAGTCGAACATACAACTGAGATTTCTAATCCAACTAATGTCCATTTACTATAAAAGTTGACTTGCAAATTATATCAGATGTGTGGGACGTGGGGGAAGTCTTGGTTTTGCTACTCCTGTTCCAAGATATGTTTGAAGTAGCAGTATTTCTAAATAGTTACAGTGCAGAGCCAACTGAATTCTGGAAGTGTGGTATAAAAACACATTATAATTTTAAATGGCTGTTCAAGATTGACTACAGTTGTCCTACTTTATTCCCTGTCTGCAAACATACCCCCAGATGGATTTCCTTTAAGGAATGACTGTTTTCAAAGAAATAATTAGTTACATTCAGATAAGAATATTCCTGCATAAACGTATTGGCTGTCTAAACTGCATCACAGTTTGGATTATAGGGGTCTGAAGAGCAGATGTGCACCAAAGTGCTGCCCTATAACTCCCCTGTATGGACACTGCAGGCACAAACTGAAAGGTTCCTAGGGTGCATTAGTGTAGTCCCGTTTGAAGAGAATTACATTAAACATGAATTAGTTCGCATGCACAGCATCTGCACGAGGGAGTTACAGCACAGCACTTCGGTGCATACTGCCATGCGCATCTGCACAGTCTGAATTGCAGGGCAGTGTAGATATAACCTTATTTGTTGTTCTCCTAATGACTCCCCTGTCGAAAAAGAGACGTAAATGTCCTTGGCTAGATCTGGCCCTGAGACTGTTTTGCCCAGCAATGTACGCAGACTTAGTAATTGGCTTTGCAAAGACGTAGATCTGGGTAACCTTGCAAAATCATCAGCAGCAGAGAGTTCCTGAAGCTGTTCAGACTGGCAAAAAACAAAAAAAAACAAAACAAAAAACCCACGCAAAAGTAAAAACAGAACTAAAAAATGATTTTGCAAGCATAGGGGTGTGCCTATAAAAGCAGAGCCCCGAGAACAGCAAAGGCGGAGTCGACAGGAGTAGCGCCCTGACGAGCCGTCGGACTGATCACCCAGAGGCAGCTCCCTGGTCCTAGAATCTTTGGACCGAAAGAAGGCCACCCTAGAATCGTTTGGGTTGGTAACCGTGCACGAAAACCGGAACCAGCCTGCACTGCTGACTGATGATAACCCGCGGATAAAGTATCAAAACGAATGAGAAACCTGTAACCAGAATGCTATTGCAGCTGCTTTTGCTTGTTGTTGGGTAAATATGTCTGCAAATGATACTAACTGTAGCCAAGAGTTACTAACGAGGCTATCTGTGGGAATAGGAGGAGGAATAGTTATAACCTTGCTTTTGCTTGTAGGATTTGGAATGCTGTTTGTATATCTGCTGCGTTGTGTTAGGCAATTAAGAGATAGTGATCTGTTTTAAATATTTAGCTAATAAAAGTTACATAAATAGTGTACACCAAAATCAGTGGTCTCAGGCGTTCTCCTTGAGTCCCCGCACACCGCTCTTGCATCACAAAAGAACAGCATGCTGTCAGTAGTGGGATGCATAAAGTGCCCACTTGGGGACTGTGTTGAGACTCCGGTGAACATCCTTAACCAGTGGTTTTACCACACGAGGAATGAAGACACCGAAAAGATAGACTGCTCGGTCTTGACCACCCGTAAGCGGGAGAACAGTGACGAGCATGTCTACAGGCTAAATTATTTTATTTTTTTTAAAAGTACAGCTTTAAGGGCAGAGTTCAATTATAAAGAATTATGGTAAGGAAGGCAGCAAGATCAGACCCGCAGTAGCCATGTAGTAAAAAAGTTTTTAAAAAATGCTGTGAAAAAAGCCCAGAGGGGCATTGTGGTAGAAAACAAAGAGAGGAGTAAACAGAGACTCGGGAGGCAGTATAGGGAATTTAAATCCCTAACCAGTGCTTTAAATAGTAATATCTAAGCTAATAAAGGTGTCCTCCTAAAAAATAAGCAAATAATTTAAAAAAAAGTAAAAAATAAAAACTACCAAGTTTAAAAGGACAGCTAAAAGTTGTAAAAAATTTTATAGACTTTGCAGCCATTCTGAAGGAAAAATGGGCCCTTTTCCCAAATGATTGGTCTACAAATATAAAAATAATTGAAATTGATTGCCTTAGGCAAAGTAATGATGTGAATTAAGTTATTTGAATTAGAACAGTTTAGCCAAATTTACTAAACCCCCATGTTCTCTTTCACTAGAACTTAACTGCCTGCAATGTATAGTAAAGAATGTAATCTGTATAAATGTGTAAAAACAATTGCAGCAGTGTAAAAGATGTTAAAAAAGAATTTGTATGTATATAAATATATTGTGTAAATATTTAAAATATTCAGAGTTTAAACCAATACTTTTGGTTTGTAAAGTTTTTTGTTTTGTTTATTTAAGTAGTGTTCCTAAAAACTGAACTGAATTTTCCATTTGAAGTTGTAAAACTGACAAACATTCTTGTCAAACATAAGTAAACTAGTGTTGTTTAGCTCTGTGGGATTGATCTCTTAAAAATTCAGGGGGCAGACCAACCTTTTTCTCTGAGTACTTTGGAAGTATTTTAAAGTCTCTCTGAGGCCATGTAGAATAAGAGCTTGAGAAATAAACATCAGGACCCTGTTTCTGAAATATTCGCTATATCTTGGAGACAGAGTCCAAATTTTAAAATGGAAATTTAAAATGTACTAAGCAACCTAGTGTGTCGCTTAACAGAATTTACCTGACTCACTGGCATGGGAAGAATTGGCCAGACTGGGAGCTGTTAGCCTGGAAAACACCTAGTAAAACAGTGGATCAGGTTACCAGAAACTCTGGTTTCAAACCTCCAAGGAAGCTTTATCCTCTGAGTGTCAGGCTCAGGTTAACCCTTAACCATCCAAACCCCAGGAATGTAATTAAACTAAAATCCTCTAATGCCAAAAATGAAAAATGTACCCTGTGCCTAATATTTTGTAAAATTTTTAAAACTTGGCAAGTATAGAACAGTTACTTCTTATAGAAACTCGTACGGTTAGTATACTGTTATGAAAGTTAAACTATGAAAAAATGTGGATTTACTATTATTTTAGTCCTGCAAGGGCTCAAAACAGAGCCAAGAAAGGTTAGCTTTTTTTCAAATCACCGTGCTTTAAAAATAATAAAAGCATACCAAAAAAGGCAAGATGAATACCATACTTTACATTTTAAATAAGTACAGTAGCTATTGTAAAACAAGGCAGCTAAACAAAATGCCAGGTAAAGATTTTTTTTTTTTAAACAAAACCAAAAAACTATAATCAAGCAACAACCAATAGTGTCTATTAAGGCAACTTCCCAGAAATAGTAGTACAAAAAGTCTAAACACACACACACACACACACACACACAAAAAGAAGTCAGTCATAAAAAATAAAATAACCTTTAAAAGACAGAAGCCCCTTACAAGTTTACTTTATTAAGAAAAAATATTTTAAGCAATGATCTGCCACCCCCCAGAGGGTAAGAATGTTTTTTTGTTTTTCAGAATTTCAGGAAGAGCTGGTACCAGCTAAAAGAAATTCCGAAACATCATATTTACTGTCACCATGAAAATTATGTTTTGCTCTGTGTTGTATGTCTTCTTGTTAGCATTGTTGTGTATTACGTTAAAAAATACTGTATTGGGCAAAAAAAATAAGCCCTTTAACTGTGTTCACAAAAACAACATCAAGTACATATAAACAAGGCAAGGTGGCAGCACCTTGCCAATGAATTAAGCAACTGAAGTGTAATCCAAAATAACAACACGATATAGCTGGAAATGTGGTAAAATAATATAACCAAAAACCTAAACAAAATTAAAATGTATGATGTTGCACTTAACAAAAACTTTTAAAACCACAGGTAAAAGCACAACTTCAACAAAACCTAAAAAGAATAAAAAAACCCTCCCATTATTAAAATTCAAAGACCCACATATAACACAGCTGTTTGTAAAAAACTAGCAATTATTACAAATATTTGCAAAAACCCCAAAGTGGTGCACAACAATCAAACCCACATCATATTATGTCACTGTAACACCAGTCGGTGGGATGTAATAGGGCTAAATAGTTCCAATCAAAACCGTTGTTACATCATCCCCAAAATGGTGGGCTGGTACAATGTAAGTTGTGTAAATATTACGTGCAAAAATATCCCGGGTCCCAAGTGTACTAAAAGCGCCACCAGGCAAATAGGCGAATTAAGTTGCCAGAACAAACAAAAAAAAATCAGGAGGGGGGGTTAGAATAATATAGCATATTTCTATGTTTGAGTCTCTTTCAGCTGACAACACCATAACGGCCACAGAAAACAACCTGGACCCTGAGCTCTTGCCAAACCTGCACCTACTAAACTTCCAACAAATTACATTCAAGAAAAAACACCGCAAATGGTTATTGCTCCTGGAAAAAAAAGCGCGTACTGGAATATCAAATCACAAAGCAGACTGGTCTCACCTGTTGATGAAGCACCACCCACAGTAGCAGACATTCTTGGGGCACTTAATGATGCCATTCAAAAGACTGTATCCGGAGCAATATCATAGACTGAGATATTGTAGAATTGGTTGTCTTAAATAGTCGCCGGAAAGTGCTTTTGGATAATTGCAATAGTGTTTGTGTGTTATGTTATTGTTAAATGCTTATGGTTAACTAGAATGATGTGTAAAAAATAGCAAGTTAAATATATACGCATAAGGCAGCAAGAGCTAAATAAATTAGAACAAAATAATAAAGTATGAGAAAAATTAAAAGCTGCCCAAATCTAGACAAGGCCGCAGGGGGATGTGGAAAAAGAGACGTACATGTCCTTGACTAGATCTGGCCCTGAGACTGTTTTGCCCAGCAATGTACGCAGACTTAATAATTGGCTATGCAAAGACGTAGATCCGGGTAACCTTTCGAAATCAGCAGCAGCAGAGAGTCCCTGAAGCTGGTTCAGACAGCGCCCCGAGAACAGTAAGGGCGGAGTCGACAGGAGTAGCGCCCTGACAAGCCATCAGACTGATCACCCAGAGGCAGCTCCCCGGTCCTAGAATCTTTGGACCGAAAGAAGGCCACCCTAGAATCGTTTGGGTTGGTAACTGTGCATGAAAACCGGAACCAGTCTGCACTGCTGACTGATAACCCGCGGATAAAGTATCAAAACGAATGAGAAACCTGTAACCAGAATGCTATTGCAGCTGCTTTTGCTTGTTGTTGGGTAAATATGTCTGCAAATGATACTAACTGTAGCCAAGAGTTACTAACGGGGCTATCTGTGGGAATAGGAGGAGGAATAGTTATAACCTTGCTTTTGCTTGTAGGATTTGGAATGCTCTTTGTATATCTGCTGCGTTGTGTTAGGCAATTAAGAGATAGTGATCTGTTTTAAATATTTAGCTAATAAAAGTTACATAAATAGTGTACACCAAAACCAGTGGTCTCAGGCGTTCTCCTTGAGTCCCCGCACACCGCTCTTGTATCACAAAAGAACAGCATCCCCCAGTCAGGAAGGAGAAACAATATCATGTCACTTAGGTGATATCACACACATGGAAAAATAAATAGCAAAAAGTGAAAGCTAACAGTTTGCAGATAATCTGAAAATTATTCATCCAAACTATTTGCCAAGTACGTAAAGAATAATTTAGACTTAAGGAGAAAGGCCATAACATTAACTTTTTTGTTACATGTAGTTTGGTTATATAGTTGTGATCTTTGCTGCAAGAAATTTCTCTCTTTGCATCATGTCACTGAGACAATAGATCTATGTTAAAGTCCCAGGCAAGTTTATGGAAATAAATCCAGTCAAACTACCTTGAGGTCTTTCTTGAGAAGATTAAAAGTTTGGTTGATAAAGGTAACAGAGTTGATGTAATTTAAACTTTGTATAGGCATTTGACTTGATAATGCATGACATTTTTATTAAAAACTTAGAATGATATAAAATTAACATGGCACACATTAAATGGACTAACAGCTGGCTAACTGATAGCTCTTACAATGGAACTATATATGAGGAATCATCATCAAATGAATGTGTTTCTAGGTCCCATAGATATTGGTTCTTAGTCCTATGCTATTAAACATTGTTATTAATGACATGGAAGAAAACAAAAATGTCACTGATCAAGTTTACAGATGACACAAAAATCAGGGGAGTGATGAATAATGAAGAAAACTGATAATTTATAGCACTCTGGATCACTTGGAAAGCTGGGTGCAGGCAACTAATGTGCGTTTTAGTACAACTAAATGTATATATCTAGGAACAAGAATGTAGGCCATACTTACAGAACAGGAGACTCTCTCCTAGGAAGCAGTGACTCTGAAAAAGACTCTGAAAATGGATAACCAGATGAACATGAGCTCCCAATGTGATGCTCTGGCCAAAGGGATGAATGCCATCCTTGGATGCATAAATAGAGGCATTTTGAATAGAAGTGGAAAGGTTATTTTATCTCTCTGTTTGGCACTGGCATGACCATTTCTGGAATACTATGCCCAGGTCTGGTGTCCACAATTCACGAAGGATGTTGATAAGCTGGGGAGGGTTCAGAGAAGAGCCACAAGAATGATTACAGGATTAGAAAATGTATTGATAGACTCAGTGAGTTCAATCTATTTATCTTAAAGAGAATATTAAGGAGTCACTTGATTACAGTGTTCAATTACCTACCTGGGGAACAAATATTTAATAACAGGCTCTTCAATCTACCACAGAGAGAGAGAACATGATCTAATGGTTGGAAATTAAAGCTAGGCAAATTCAGAGAAAAAAGTTATGAACTTTAACAGTGAGAGTGATGGACTCTCCATCACTGGCAATTTTAAAAATCAAAATTGGATGCTTTTCTAGAAGATCTGCTCCAGGAATAATTTTGGAAAAGTTCTATGGCCTGTTCATACAGGAGGTCAGACTAGACAATCACAGTGATACCTTCAGACCTTGGAATCTATGAAAAATCCATGCATTGCTTCTCCCCCGCCACAAGACCTGTGATCTAGAAATTAGTACAAGAGAAAATAGAAAGACTTCTCTTCAGACAAATTAAGTGTGAATGAGCATACAAGCACTTTATTTCCTTCCTTTGCACAAGAGGCAGCTACAGTTGTAATTCTAGTGATCACAGCACACAAGAAAAAAGGTATTAAGTGATAAAAGCTGAGCTAAGTATCACAGACACTCCCCTGCTGCATTTACCAGCAGTGCATGGCTGACACGGTATGGCATACACACTACATAGTAATGGTGATGCCTCCTGTGCATTGGCCAGAATGTCCATTTTGTGTGTGTGCTCAGAAAGGTTCCTTTCAAGGTTTTGCATGAAAATTTTTACAGAGATTTTTCCTTGATTATTTTGGGTTTTCCCTTCCTTTTGGGAGAGAAAAGGAGGAAAATCCCCAAAAGCTAAAGTGACAAAATTGTTTTAAATAATTTTCTTGGGGGGGGGGAACCAAACACTAAAACAAAATGAAAGTGCTTTTGTTCTAAATTTGCATGATGTCATCCCATGTCCCAACCCCCCCCCCCCCCCAGATATTAGACTGAACAACCATTGATTGGTGTAATTGTGTGGCAATTCTTGCAAGACTTTTACTGCAGGCAGCCTTAATTAGGAACAACAGACTGGACTCCTACGGCTACCCCTTTGGAATTTAATTAGAACAGTCACTACTAATGTAGCCTCTAATAATGCTGGGATGAGCAGGGCAAATGGAACATTTATTGCATATTATATTACAGATGAATTAAATCTAATCCAGTCATATCAGAAAGCTAACAAGTGATGAATACCATCTGAATGCTGGGCACACACACACAGGAGAGAGATTAGGGACCTGCCAAAAGTGAAAGAGAGACACTAAGACCAAAGAATCCTTCTCCCCAGGTCATTCAGTTGCTAATCCTATAATTCTTGGAGCACAGTAGTCCCCATCATCCTGCACTCAGATTTACAAAGGCCAATGTGGTTGCACATTTCCCCAACCCTAGCCTTCAACCAGTCTGCCCCATCCTACCCCTCTATACCCTGCCATGTTGGGCTGCTCTAGGAGTTTCAAGGGACACAGACTCTTATTGACTCCCCGCTTCATTGCAGCAGCAGAGCCAGGGTGCTTCAACTTTGACTGGAAACCTCCCTGCCTGTGGAGGTGGAGAAACAGCATTATCCAGTATTGGAATGCCCATTTTAAAAGACCATTTAAACCTGCACAGGATTATGACTAGAAAAATGTTACGCATGTGACCTCTGTGCACAGGCCTTGAGAGTCATGAAGCCCAAGTCCAATACAGACTTCATCTGTGTTCTTCAGTTCTGCCATCTACAAATTGGGATAATGATACTTCAGATCAGAGCTATCTTTGGACATTGACTCAATTGGACTGGGATTGTCAAACAAGCGTGTGGGAAATTAGATGCCTAAATCACCTAGCTCTCATTGGCTTTGTTGAAAATCTCAGCATCAGGGCTGACGAGGCCTGAAATTATCTGGCTTAAGATTCTATACAAGTGCTACTACCAGAGTTACTTACTATTTACCCATATGTAGTATTATTTGGAGACTTAATGGCCAGAGGAGGCCATCAGATCTCCTGTGTACCACAGGCTGTTACATTTTGCCCTGTTACCCCAGGTATTGAATCCAATAACTTGTTTCTCTAAAGCGTATCTTCCAGAAAGACAGCCACATTAAGAGCCTTCCCTTTTGGATGTTTGTATAATGCCCTCCGACTGCTCCATCTAGTCTCTAACAAAGATATTCCCTTCCCCACCATCTGTGCAGGCCATTGCCTTGACATCCCTTCCCCACCCCTACCTCACCCAGGGCTTTGTAGAATATTGGGCCACATTCAAGTCCTTCAACTTCATGCCAGTTGTGCAGCCAACAGTTCATCTTCTGTATTTTCTTTCTTCTCTGCTCCTGGGACCAGTAGGATCTCTGAGAGGATCACTTGGACTTCCCTCTTCTTCTTTTCCCTTCCAAAATTCCTGAAGACTTCTATAATCTGTGCAGTTCCGCATGATGCAGAGTTATTGGTTCCTGTGGGGATCAGCACCAGAGGATACCTGCCAGATGACATCAAAATGCTGTCCAATCTCGTGGTTATATCTCCTGTTTTCACAGGGAGACAGCACAGTTGTACTCACATCCCTTGCCGAATGCTCTGTCTGCTCTTCTTATCATTGAGTCAATCATGATAGTTCGCCTTCTTAGGAAGAAGAACCTCTATTAGTAGCTGCTTGCTTCATACTTAATGACCATCTTTGTGATATGTCTTCTGTTCCTCCTTGATAACTGAGTCACTGAGTATCTGATAATGATAAAAATTTGATACTTCTAGCAAGGTTGAATGCCTCCTGGCTCTTTCCCCTCTTGGTCTGAAATCACCAGTCCAGTCCAGCTCTTTGTTTTTCACTCTCTCTAGTATCCTTCGCTGTAATACATACTGGTGTAATATGGTGATCTGCACTGCTGGGATCTACCTGACTATTTAATTTATGCATTTTTCCACAAACATGAACAGATAGTAGTAAATGATTTATTTAAAACTACAATAAAGGGGAACAGAGTACCACAGTAGCTGTGTACACAGTTAATTCTAATTATAAGTGCTTTGGTTTTTTGTTTTTTTTTAAAAAGGTGCCGGTACTCATATCTTGATAGTAAATTTCAAAAATACCTCTCCCACCTCTCTTCTACCTGTACCACCCCTCTTCTTTCAGCGGTGCGCTCCTTTTCCCTGGTGACCCTGCCCCTCCAGCTGGGCAATAGGGGCATCAAAATAGGTACTGGTACTCCATACCCCTGCGTACCATCACAAAAAAATCACTGCTAATTGTACATCCGAAAGAAATCATGAGATTCTATTGTATTAACTGAACGTGTCAATCTGCATTTAAAGAAGACACTTCTATAACTACACTTGCAATAGCCATCCCCTTCCAGGAGATGTTGCTATGCTTTCAGGTAAAGGCTTGGAGGAGGAAAAAAGAGTCAGGGCTTTATTTAATAGTGGCAAAAAATTGAAAAAGGTCTTAAATTCTCCTCAGCTATGTAATATTAGGAAAGTCCATTAGCAAATTCAATGCATTGACCAGCCATCTGAGCAACCCTTCTAGTTGATATGGTCAGCCGTACGATACAGAAATGGGATAGGGTTAGTTCTGAAGTGCTGTGGGTTCACAAAACTGGATTCTAGAGCAAGGACATAGCAGCAAGTTCCTTTCAGAGCAGCATTATCTGGAGCTGAGCAGTTCTAGTGTTTGTTTAGTCATTTAAACTTTTTGGCAATGTTTCATGTGTTAAAATAGATACATTTTGGGTGTTACCATGTACAGGGATTGTCCTCTCTTCCTTCAGCCCTTAACTAAAGTAAGTAATCTTTTTAAATCAGTGTAAATAACTAAGTATTTCAGGATCTGGCCTTTAGGTTGTAAAAACTGTGGTGCATAAATGTCTAATAATAATAATAAAAACCCAACTCACCTAAAAGGTTTCCTTCCTAGTCCTGTAAACAGTTTAGAAGAGGTGATGAAGTAAAACAAACAAGGAGTCTTACAAAACTGAGTATGATACAGTGCCTGAATCAAACCAGGACTCGTATGGCACTTTTAAAGACTAACAAGTTTATTTCTCACATGAGCTTCTGTGGGCATAAGCCCACTTTGTCAGATGCATAAAATGGGAAAAAAAATTAGCATGTTACGTGTAAATATATTAGATACAGAGAAGGTGGGTCACAATGTTAATTCAAACATCCAGAGGGATAGACTGCTAGCCAATCTCTGCAAAGTGAACAGGCTATTTTCATTCAGTCTTTTAGGGTAGCCAGAGCTGTAAACAGGAGCTGTGACGATACATTGAGAGGAAATCATATTTTGTAATGACTTAGCCATTCACGAGTCCTACTCAAGCCCAGTCTGAGAGGATCTAGTTTGCATATGAATTTCAATTCTGCAGTTTCATATTCAATCTGGTTTTAAAGAGTTTTTGCTGAAGCACAGAAACTAGCATGTTTTTAACAGAACGTCCAGGAAGATAGAAATGTTCCCCTACTGGGTTTGGAATGTTACCATTCTTGATGTCTGATTTGTGTCCATTTATTCTTTTGTGCGGAGACAGTGACAGTTTGGACAATGTATACAGTAGAGGGGCACTGCTGGCACATGATGGCATATATCACATTGATAGACGAGCAGGTGAATGAGCCCTGGATGGCGCGGCTAACCTGGATAGGTCCCATGATGGTGTCACTTGAGTGCCGAGTTGGCAACGGAGTCTGCCGCAGGGCTAAGTACCTGTCTTAGTATTCCTGCTGTATGATGTATAGTTGCTAGTGAGTGTTTGTTTAAGGCTGGAGAGCTGTCTGTAAGTGAAAAGTGGCCTACCTCCCAAGATTTGAGAGAGCAAGGGATCATCTTGAAGAATAGGCTGTAGATCCTTGATGATGTGCTCAAGAGGTTTGACTTGGGGCCTGTAGGTGATGTCCAGTGGCGTTCTGTTATTTTCCTTGTTGGGCTTATCCTATAGTAGTAGACTTCTGGGTACTTACCTGGCTCTCTCAATCTGTTTTTTAACTTCCCTGGGTGGGTTTTGTAGTTTTATGAATGCTTGATAGAGATCCTGAAGGTGTTTGTCTTGGTCTGCAGGATTGGAGCACATGCAATTGTATTTTAGGGCCTGACTGTAGACAATGGATCGTGTGATGTGTCCCAGATGAAAGCTAGAGGGATGTAGGTAGGTATAATGGTCAGTAGGTTTCCAGTAGAGGGTGGTGTTTATATGGCCATCACTTATTTGTACTGTAATGTCCAGAAAGTGTCATATGCACACAGGAGATCCAAAGTGGGATTATGACCACGAAAGCTCATGTGAGAAATACATTTGTTAGTCTAAAAGTGCCACAGGACTCCTTGTTTGTTTTGCTGAAATAGACTAACATGGCTACCCCTCTGGAACATTATCTAAGTGTTACAGATTGGGAGGCTGTGGGGTTAGGGACCTTGCTGAAGGTCAAAAAGCAAATCAGGAATACAACCTAGATCTCCATGTATCTCTTGAACCCCCACTACCATACCATGTTGCCTCTTCATACAGTGCCATGCAAAAGCCAGCAATGCTACTATAGACCATAAAAACCAATTCTTAGACTGCCTAGCTTCAGCTGAAGTTAAGGATGGGACATGCTATTAGATTAATTAGTGTGCTTGTGCAAGCAGAGGCTGGAGGGCAATTTTTTTTAAAGCTTTTATAAAAAGAACTCCCACCCCGACCCTCCCTGTTGTCTCACATTCTTTTATAATGTAAGTTAAGGGGAAGGATTTATAATGATGTGGAATTGTGGGAGAACAGAGATAAGGATACAGGAGGAAACATAACATTACGATAGAAAAATAAAAACTAAGTTAGGTTTCTCCTCAAGATAAAAAATTAACTGCACTGGGGTTTGTGGCTGTGCCTGAGAGCTGACAGTTTGTCAGTGGCATGTAGGCTAGGGCAGTAGTGTTTGTTTTTCATCTTGTATGCCAGAGAAAATAAACGCTGCACAATTACTGCTTGCTAAAGCAATTCTGGCTTCATTGAACACATCCATTAGTACAAAGAATTTAATCTCGAGTTAAGGTCAACAGAAGAGGTTAACTAAGATAGTTATGGGCTCTTCTGGTTGAATTGCTTGTTCACGTTTTGCTTTTTTGTATGACAGCAATACCAAGATGCCCCAGTTAGGATCAGGACCCCATCGTGGTCAGCACTGGACAAAACACACTGTCTCTGCCCCAAAGAACTTCCAATCTAGAGACAAAAACCCCCTGATGTTACAAGTCAGAGAATTTAGAGGGGAAAGAATGAGGATAATTTTGTCCCTTTATCAACATTACTCACAGTGCTTTTTAATGACGGTACACGAGTATGAAGTACCAGCACCGTTTTTGCTGGCCCCGCTGCCCAGGGGCTGACTGCTGGCCCGGGCCGCTGTTCCTGACCTAGCTCTGGGCTTCAGCTCTGGTGGCATGAGCTGTCCAGACTGTGGCTCTGCAGCTGGGCAGGGGCTGACAGCTACTCCAGTCCCACCACTGGGATGTGCTGCAGCTGAAGAAGTCACAAAGGCCCGTTAAAGTCACTGAATTTGTGACCCTCATGGCAGAATCAGATCCTTCTAAGTATTTCTATTTACGAGTATAACTGAGTCCTAGGTCCCTAACCCCTTTTAAAACAAAAAACACTAAACCATTTGCCAGATAGCTTATTTGCCTCCTGTGCTATTACAGTAAGTGTAGGAATGTCACTTCTTCAGAGCTATATTACCAGCCAATGTACTGTCTATGTGCTGTATCAGCCTCTATTCAGAGAGAAACTTAAACATGTATTTAACTTTAGGCGTGCTGTGACATTACCCAGGATACAATCTGTAGTGTTGCACAGCTGTGTGCCCTCAATTCTCCAACCTGGGGTGTCTTTTACATTGCTTTTCTATAAGAGCAACCACTTCTGGTCTGCCCACACACAGTCTTTAGCATGTGAATTATTCCCAGCTGAGTTATATAGCAGAGCAACAGCAGCAAATTTCCAGTTGCAGACTTGTCCGAAGAAATCCTGCCCAGCTCTCTCCTTCTGGACAACACAAGCTCATAGGAAGTCTGTCATTTTATTAATAGAAAAGGATATGCACGAACTTGGTTATCTCAAATAAAGTTTCTCAAACACTTCAAGTATACTGGTTTAGATAAGACAATAAAACAAGTTTATTAACTGTAAACAGATAGATTTTTAAGGGTGCATCTATACTTACAAATTAAGTCGATTTAAGCTTGCTTAAATCGACAATTTAATCTGCATCTACACTACATTTTCCTTAAGTCGACTTAAGCAGCAGCTTAAGGAAAATTGAAGTCAACTTTAAAGTCAGCTTTACAGGCTAAATCGACCTTATTAAGTTGACTTTAAAGTAGATTAGCCCTAAATTGACTAAGTTGACTTGAAGGGCTCCAGGGCTCCCCTACTGTCCTCCCTGCCAGGGTGGCTGGCACAGGCAGAGGCTGGCGTGCCCCCCCCCCCACAGGGCAGGACAGAGCCCTGCCCATCCTGCTCCTATGCTCTGCCAGTGTCCATCCTGCTCAGCCCCCACTGTACCCAGCAAATGCTGAGCCCCCTGGCACTTGACAAGGGGTGACCCCCTGCCACCGTGGACCAGTCCCAGGTCCACTTAGCCCCTATAAGTCGACTTAGGCATCCAGTGTGGACGCTCTAAGTCAATTTGGCAGGGTCCCCTTTAAGTCAACTTAATTTTTGAGTGTAGACATGCTAAGTCGACAGCAAAGTCGACTTAAATTAACAAGTGTATACATAGCCTAAGTGATAACATGTAATGAGGCATAAAGGTCAGAACTGGTTACAAAGAGAAAAAGGTTAAAGGCAAACTAATACTTAACTGAACCAGCTAAGTGAGCTTAAAGCAAACGGATCTCTCTCACCATATGTATGAATGTTTCAGCCAGAATCCCTCCCCAGCCCAATGATGATTCCCTTGTCCTTCAAGTGTTGTCAATGCCTGAGTAGAGATGAAGGGTAACAGATAATCTGGGGAGTTTGCTCCCTTTTCTTATAGGAATTCTCTTCTTTGAGAATCATCTCCAGCTGGAAATGGGAATAGAACTTCCAGGTTTTTCTTTGTCAACTTTGTAAATTTCTTGCTTAGACCCTTCTTCCTGCCAAAGAATGGCTGCTTAACCAGGTGACAGTCCATTTGATTTTGTTGACACCTAGCTGAGGCGTTGGTTTGCCCTTTCTCTGAGGAACTGGTTTCTGCCTGCTTGTCCAAATTTGGAGCATGTCTCAGCAATGTTATAGGGTAGAATTTTATAATTTTATATATACAATGGTCCCACACATTTTACCAGGACAATTAAAAGAAAAAAAAAATCAGAAAAATGACAGAGTCTTGGGGCACTTTTAAAGACCAAGATTTATTTATCACATGAGCTCTCGTGGGAGAAAATCCCACTTCGTCAGATGCTAAATCAGCACATTGTGAGTTTTCAAATGATACCTTACAAGGCATACTTTATACAAAATGTATCATAGTCTTGGGAAAAGATGTACAGAGAGATACAGATTGTCACCCATGCCCTGAAGGATTTCCCTGTTTCACCAAGTATTTTAAGAATGTGGTGAAAGGGTTTTGCTGAATAAAGGCCTAAACATTAAATCTTGCTAGGGTCAAGGCACACGATTGGGAGATGGGAACTCTAGTTCTATTTGGGCTCTGCCACAGAGTTACAATACGACTTTGAGCAATTTATTTATCTTATCTGTGCTAAAGCTTCCCCATCTAAAGAGTGGATGTAATACCTGCCTACCATCCATGGGGTAGAGTGTCTTAGCTAGTTAATGATTTGCACAGAACTTTGAGATTCCTAGCCAAGAGGCACTATATAAATGCAAAATAGTGTTACTACCATCTTCTGATCCCATCACTAAGTGTCAAGTGTCTCCAACTTTGTGCCTGAAGTCAATCATGGACACAATTAACGTCTAGCTCCCTAATTTTTGAGTACAAGTACTTTTGAGTACAATTGCCATTGTTTCTGCCCAGCACAACATGCTGCCCCTGCAAACAACGACAGGTGCAGAGCTGAAGCCTAGCTTTAAAATCTCGGTGCAAAAAGAGGATTAGTGAGTTTTTCTACAGTACCGTGGCTCCTGTTGCCACAGGGTCTGAACCCTCAATTAAAAGGGGCTGAATTTTGCTACGTTCTCTGCTGGTGTCACTACTCTTATTGGGGAACTGTCCAGCAAGAGCACATGGAGATAGTGACAAATGGCAGCTTGAGATAACCAGGGAGACTGCTGAACTAGCTTTTCTATTGCCACCTCCATTCAATGAGCTAATGAAAAGCTAATTGCTGCCTGGAGGGGAAACCACTACAGAATTCACAGTAGATGTTAAATGTGAATGTGTTACAGGTGGTCTGTATTCCATCCAGATTTGGATCCTGATTCAGGGAAAAAAAAAATAGACTTAAGTGCTTTCCTGAAGTGAGACATGGGCTCCAGAAAGATAGATGATATTTTACCTAAAGTTTGAAGAATGGAATTGTAGAGCTGACCTCTGCACAAGGTTTAGTATCTGGTCTTTAACAGAATGTTTTCCATCAGTGTAAAACCTTTTAGACAAAGAGAAAAAATGATATCTTCTTAGTGCAACATTAGCAGCCAAAATAAAAACAAACAAACAAATCAGTTTCACTACCTGAAAAAGTGTTTATTACAGGATTGGCTACCAGCATGGCCTTTGGTGAGAGATTTAAGGTACAATTGATCTGAAGTAATCAGTCCTTTTGGCTGGAGTAACCTAGATATTGTTGTGATTTTTGGGACAGAGGACATCTATCACAAAGGCAGGTTTGCCTGGGTAGCAAAATGGACTGGAATACCCAATGGGACTGTCTATGATTCCATTTTAAGGCTGTTGTAATGCATGAGGAGCTCATGCTTGATGAAATTTACAGAACACAAAACCAGAGAATATGCTGTTCTCAAATCCTTGCCCACTTGCTCTTGTTTTCAATCCTTGACAATTGTTTTGCAAGCTTAGCCTTGGACCCTGCCCTGCTGACATTACCATTAATTGTCCTATTGGCTTCAGGTTTGGATTCATGGCGACCATGTACAGTGATACACATCTGCAGGACAACGATGGATGTTTAGGATTTTTTTTTGTTTATACCCTTATTCACTCAAAATAGGAATGAGTATTTTAGCACCCTCTTTCCCTGCCTCCCAGTTCTCAACCCCCATCTATCTTTTACATGCTGACCCATTGCCTTTCCTCCTCACTCCCTCATGACAGGTATCCCCGCCTCTCCTCTTCAGGAACAAAGTTAAGTGTCAACAAGAGTCCAGTCTGGATGAGTTTCAATGTCACTGATCTGCTGAGCAGCTTCCTCAGTTGTATGACTGAACGTATCAGGCTTCTGGATCCATCAATGCTTGCTCTATATGGTTGTTTTGAGGTGGGAAGACAAAGACTGCCTGGGGCAGCAGGAAAGTGAGTGAGTAAGAAGAGAATGGCCTACGGGAATTTGTGCCTCAGAGCATCTCCCCCGTAGCTTGCTGGGATGGATATTTCATTAACATTCCACTCCAGATTACAGGCTCTATATGCGTTTTACTCCATGAGTCGTCACTTGGACCTATGCAGAGTGCTACGAAGCCTGAATGGGAGTATTGGAGTGAAAAACCTGATTTGGAAGTACTTTGCACAGTATCTAGCAATGGGAAACTAAACTCTGTCTCTAACTCTTATACATTGCTCAGGATTTCTACCCTGTCATTTTCTTACTATCACCATACAATTTCACAGTGCAGATGAAGATCTGATTAAGAATCATTCTACTTAACATCTACTCAGAAAGTGAATTGCTACGTATGGTGAAAGAGGGTTCCTGTCCTAATCTACTTAAGCAGCCATTCAGACTAGGAAAAGGAAGAATATTATGCCTCTGTTTTCTGACTTTGGCTGTTCAATAAAAAACTAGAATCAGTTTTTATTTTCACTACTTAAATATGCTATCATAACAGCCTTTGAGGCTAGGACAAAAGGCAATGGGTTTAAATTTCCACAATGGTGGTTTAGATTGGACATTTAAAAAAAAACTTCCTAACTGTCAGGAGAGGTAAGCACTGAAATAAGTTGTCTTGGGAGGTTGTGGAATCTCCATCACTAGAGATTTTTAAGAGCAGATTGGACAGACACTGGTCATGGATAGTCTAGAGTTGGCCCTGCCTCCAGTGCTGGGGACTGGATGAGAATACCTCTTAAGGAGCCTTCCAGTCCTACACTTTTGTGATCTTGTCACTGAGTAGAAGAGCAACAACATTGGCTTTAGGCTTATACAGTATGCAAAGTGGGGTTATATAATAGGTGACAGTCTCTGCATAGAGGACTTTCAACGGACCTTTCAACCCTGTGATCCTCAGATGTACTATTCTTTTATTGTGACTGACTATTTGTGGATCTTTTATTTTGAACATTGTCTCTTGTCAGTCACCGAGTCTAGCCACTGGAAGACAAAAATCAGAAAAGAGGGATAGTGATGAGAGAATGATTTGTGCCTCTCCTGTTTGAAAGAGGGGTTTCTACAGGTGGAGGCTAGAAATCAGCTCATGTTAATGTGCTAATTCACACTGACCGTCTGCACTGAGGCTATGTCTACACTAGAAAAGTTAACAAAAGTCGACTAACTTTTCTAGTGTAGACATAGCCCCTTTTCGACCTTAAGTCGACTTAATAAGGTCGATTTAGGTGCTAATCCCCATCCATACTGTCTTAAATTGACCTAATAAGGTCGATTTAAGCGTTAAGTCAACCTAAATCGAGGTGTTATTATGTCGACTTAACTTTTCCTTAAGTCAACTTAAAGAAAGCCCAGTGTGGACGCGGATTAGTTTAGATCAATTTAATCCTCCTTAAGTCTACCTAACTTGTAAGTGTAGACACACCCTAAGTAACTGACTGAGGGAGAGAACAACTGATTCAGCACCTCTCAATCAGGTTAATTAAACAGATAGAAGAGTTTAATTGATTATTGGCATCACCTCTTACTAAAAATAAGATTGTGCATGTTCTGTTCATAACTCCATCTTTTAAAATAATTTGCAATGCATCTTCAGTTTTGAAGAACCTTTTTATATTCACGTAGCAGGAAATAAAAAGCCATCTCACAAATCAGTTTCAAATCTATAATATTAATGTGTCCCCTTTCAGTCATTTACTCACAACATAGATTTTTTGTACCAGAATTTTTCAACTTTTGCATGAAAAAGGATTGAGAGATTGATTGAAGAATGAAGCAGAAAGAAGTTACCCTTCTGACCAATCCATACTCTCCCCCTAAGACTGCTGTTATAGTACATAGCAGATATTGTATCTTAGTAGGCCTGGATCAAAGATTGTATATCAGAAACACATATACTTTCCAGCACCCCACAATATTGAAAACTGCTGGAAAACCTCACGGATTCCAAGCTCCAAAGGGGTAGCCCTGTTAGTCTAGTCCAGCAAAACAAGGAGTCTGGTGGCACTTTTAAAGACTAACAAATTTATTTATTGCATGAGCTTTCGTGGGAGAAAATCCCACTTAGTCAGATGCTTGAAGGTGGGGCCTCTGACAAAGTGGGATTTTCTTCCACAAAAGCTCATGTGATAAATAAATGTTAGACTTTAAAAGTGCCAACAGACTTCTTGTTTGTTTTTCATGGCTTCCACGCTCCCATAGTTGCTGCATTGTTTTGAATGGCAATACATTACTAATGAGTTGCTGATCAGTAGCTGCAGATAGATGACCAGGGAACACAATAGAGGCCTTCAAACTGTCCTTTTCTGTTTTGGCCTGATAAAGCCTTAATACTAGCCACCATCCTTGTCTCTGGAGACTCTTGAGAAGTTTGAGATGCCCAAATAAAGTGGCCCCTATTCATCAATAACTGCAAGATGGCATGGTTGGCAGAATCTGGCAGTTAATATGATACCTATCCCTTTAAGTATTATAAATGGAATTAAGCAGGGTGTGTTATTATCCAATCACTAGTTTGAGCTTGTTTGTCAAATATAGAAGCAGCAATTTGTAGCCTGAGGGTGGGAAAGTTGATTAGACTTTGCTCAGGCAAACTCTTTAATGAGAGCATCCAGCACCTTTGTTAACACATGGAAGTGGATGACACTAGAGTACTCTTTACAGATGAATATGCACTTATAGCCCACTCAGAGCAAGACCTGATAACATCTTGCTTTGTAACTACCTCTGTAAACTTTCACATGAGTCAGCTTTTCAAAAACAGATTTACCAACCAGCCCCAAACAAGACCTACCAGGATTAGGTGTACAGTATTAAATGCAGACACATTTATGTGCTATGAAATTGGCCTCATGAACCATGTTCTCAGAGGAGGAAGAGAAGTCACGTGTCCAGTATGCAACATGTCTACTCAGCCAAATGCAATGGTCAAAGCAACATTACATTCACCTTCATATGAAGGTCCAACTGTACTGTGAAGTAGAGCTTTCCACCTTGTGTGGAACAGACATGGAGTACATGTCAACGTTGCTTCAAGATACTAGAAAAGATTCATGTGAGAGGTCTGTCAGTCAGTCATGAATATAAAATGGCAAGATTAAACAAACAATGCTGCCTTTGAGTATACTTTAGCAGGCAGGTAATGCTGGTGGAAAAGCCAGTTAGCTGGAGAGGACATCTCCTGCAAATGGAGGCGTAGAGATTTCCATTCATCAGCCTCTCAAACAGTTGTCTCTCTATGCCATTTTTCCTGCCACTGCCCTTCCCCCTTTCCAAGCCCTCCTCACCTAATGCATGAACTTCTGAATTAAATCACCAAGACCCTTACTCTGCCCACATTTAAGTTCCTCATACAAATCCACTACTGTGTTCCCTACAGGGAATCCTGTCAATCCTGTCATTTTATATAATAGAGTTCTCCTTCCCCTAACTTCTGCTGATTAATCTTTCTCATAGATCATGAGCTCTTCAAAGCAGGCACCATCCCTTCTTGAATATATTGAGAGTGCTTAGTACATTTGAGCGTCACTATAAATTAAAATATACCAATGCATTTGCTCCACAGTGAAGCTGCTGGTGGGAAATTCACATGGTCAGAAAAGGAAAGATTGATATTTATCTTAAAGGAGAATGACACTTATGTAATATCCTGCTAGGCACTCTGATCCCCAAGGGTGCTATATCCATTTATTGTTTCCTCTTCAAGACCAAGAGGCCCTGAGTTCAAGTGTGGTGCCTCTGCCTAATGGCCAGATGCATAAACTATAATATCCAAGAAGGTTTACAACAGGATATCAAGGATCAACATACAAGAATAATTACATTTTATTCCCAGAAAGCAAAGAGGTGAATGACAAGAAGGGGAATGGATCGGGCAAAGGAATCAAGGATATCAAATAAGCGAAGACCCAGTCAGTCCCACGGCCACAGACAGTAGAAGCCCACAAACTAAGTCAGTATAATGAGAGCCTCCCACACCTCCAGAGTTATCTCATGTAGGTCTTATGTGGGTGACGGAATTGGAGCTCAACATGAAGGTTTGATGTCCCTTGCTGGAAGCTGACAGCTCTCCCTTTTGGCAGGAGTGAGTTCTTGGTGGCCTTAAGACCTGGCCATTCACTGGCTCCTTGTGCAGAGAGGCCTACAAGCAGTTCTCAACTGGAGTCTCTTATCCTCTGTGGCAAAGAGTAGCTCAGGAGCCATATCCTCTCTGGCTGCTCTAAATTGACCATCTGTCCTGCCTGATTATTATTAAAGTCCATAATTTGAATATGTTGTAACTTCTTTGACCCAGTTGAGGCTTATTTTCAAAAGTGTGTGTGTGTGTAACGGGGGTATCATGAGTTACTTTTATGCAAAGGACCCACCTCTTTACAATTCAATATTCCAGATTTGTTATACCCCTTCTCCCCATAACACTACTCCCAACATACCCCCCATTACATGCTGCCAGCAAGCACTTTCAGGGATGTGTCTGAATTTACAAGCTCCTTTAAGGATCCTCAAAAATGTAGTGATGAGATTTTACTATATTGAAGACATACATTTTGACACCGTGACTAACTAAGTTTTGCAGGAGACATCCTAACTTTGTTAATGGATAGTCAAGGAGCTTGTATTTATGAGATGCTTTCATTTTCCAACCTAACCCCTGGCTTCATTATTCAAATGGCAATGTCACAAGCATGGTTTCAAGATCATCCCAAACAAGTACAGATAGAACACATACCCACACCCTGAAGCCTTGACAAATTTTAAGTGATACGGACTGCTGCAGTTACCCGCAGATGTTACTCTGGTAATAACAGAAAAAAATTCCACTGAAAGAAGTACCATCAAAATCCTCTTTCACCCTTCTCTCTGGGTCAGGGAGAAAGGAGGGGTATTCCCAGGCTCTGAAGGTTAGTAAGTTTGGGCTGTTGTTAACTAAGTAAAGGGGAATAGGGACATATATGAGTTCCAAAAGCAAGGGCCCAAAGTGAGAACTTGCCAGCAGCTATTCTACTCTTTAATACCCATGGTGTTCTAGCTCAGATACCTCTGTTGTCTGCAACTCTGGTAGTAGGTCATATGGAAAAGAGGCAGACTTTGTGGTAGACCCTAGAGCAAAGGACACAATCTGTTGGAGAAGTTTAAGAATGCCTTAGAGTTTTTTTTAAGAAGGCTTTATTGTAGCTGTTTCTCTCTCTCAATATCAAGTGCTTTAGTGAAGATATGTGGTGGGAGCCATTTCGTTGCATTGCTAAGGAGGCGGGGGAAGCTGACAGCTTTCACAAATTGTGTGTTTTATTTTGAGTGTGAGGCAAAAAAGGTTCTTCTCTGAAAGTCTGAGCTTTCATTTTAAATGTTCCAACTTCGCAGTGCTTTAATAAGAAGCTTATCTTTGAAATAAAATACTGCCCAGAAGACAGAACACAAGATTTCTTGTGTTCTCTTAGTAGTCACACAATGTGTCTGAAAACAACTCCCCATTTTAACCCACATCATATAATTAGGATATGTTTTGAACAAAGTATGCCTTGTTTTAAAAAACTTGAATGAATATTAAAAATTAAAATTATATTAAATTTTTTTAAAAACTAGTGAATATTAATATCCGGTTGGATTGTATGTGGTATCATAGAATGTGAAGATATAAAATATTGTTGTATATGCCACTAGAAGGTGTTGCAAAATGGGAAACTTTGACAAACAACCTTTCAGGTACAACAATTAGGTGGCCACCTGTGCTAATAGCCTAATAAGGAAAGATTCCACTATCAGGAGGTGCATCTACACTTATAAGTTAGGTTGACTTAAGGAGGTTTAAGTTGACCTAAACAAAGCCGCATCCATACTGGGCTTTCCTTAAGTCAACTTAAGCATTTCCTTAAGTCGACTTAAGGAAAGGTTAAGTCGATTTAACACCTCATTTTAGGTCAATTTAACGCTTAAATCGACCTTATTAGGTTGACTTAATCCAGTGTGGACAGGGATTAGCGCCTAAATTGACCTTGTTAAGTCAACTTAAAGCATTAAGTCGACTTAATAAGGTCAACAAGGGGCTATGTCTACACTAGAAAAGTTAGTCAACTTAAAGTCGACTTAACTTTTCTAGTGTAGACATAGCCAGAGATTGCTCACAGGAAGGCTTTGCTGTAGAATTCAAGTTTGCAGTGGGGTGGCTTGACCAATGGGAAGCAACCATGTCACATGCATGGACTGTTTTAGCAAGTTGAAACAGGCTATAAAAGAAGGAGTGCGACATCACAGGGCTCCACTCCCATTCAATTGAACAACTGAAGGGTCCACTGGAAGACAAAAGATCTTTGAAAAGTGGAAGGGGGGGTCCCACACTTCCAGGCTGGGAAGGGTTCCCAGCCTGTGCCTAAGAAACTGCTTATCAGCTAGCAAGAATGAGATATTGTTAATTCAAGAGCTTATTAGTATGTAAAAACTGAACTGCAACCTTATGTTTATTTCATTTAGTAACTTTTTACATCTCTTTATATTTGTTGTTTGTAATCATTTAAAACCTCTTTTTCCGTAATTAATAAACATGTTTAATGTTCTATCTTAACTGGTATGTCTTTGTGTGAAGAGTGTTAGACAAACTGCTCAGTAATGAAAGCTGATGCTTGCCTTTTCCATTTTGAAAGAACAGCAGACTGGATAATAATCTCCATTGGTCAGACTATTTGACCAGGGTAGACATGTGGTCCGGGGCTGAGGTTGGAGCCAACTGGAGTTTCTCTGTGAGAGGATGGAAAGCATTAATTGAATTAAGAAGGGTGTGGTCTATGCCTGTGGAGTGTTGTGTAACTGCAAAACCTGCCTGGGGTGTGGGCCTGTGAGAGGGAGCCCAAGGTCTCCGTGGGATCTCAAAAGATATCAATGCCAGCTATCAGGCATTACCCCCAAGGTTCTGCATGCCATCACACTTCATTTAATAAAAACTTATTAAGGAAATCTGACAGAGGAAGAGGCAGTTTTTTCAGACTAAAAAAGGCTTATGGGAAAGCACTGTTCATCCGCTTCTGTTGCTTTGACAGTGGATGATAAAGTGAATCATTGACCTGAACGGAAACATCTTATTTAAGGTTGAAACCACTGAAATGAATGTCTCAAGAAATAAGTGACTAGAGCAACAGTGACAACAGAACTTAATCAGCTTCCCCATCATACTTCATGCCCAGCTTTAGAAGTGAGGAGATATCTTTAATAAGAACACTGGCCTTTGGCTGGGGGCTTTTGTGATGCAGTTTGACATTTAACCTTTTGGAATGGGGGCTTGTGTCATTTTATCATGGGTAAGAGAAATTTTACATGAACCAATCTATGATGTTTGGCATTTGGATTGCTTTTTCTTGTAATAGTTACACTGCAGCAACTTGTGTGGTATTAAGCCATTTGCAATGGGCTATTGCTGTTCTCTGAACGTTTGATTGGAAAGATATAATTGAGATCAGCAGAGATGGTATATTGGATGGTCAGATCAGGGCAGCAGGGAGTTGGTGCTGTTTCCACAGGTGGTAAAACAAATATAGAACTGCATAAAATCTATATGCTGCTGGCAGAGACCATAGTGTTAGATCTCCTCCCACTACTTTAAAAGTTACATTAAAAGGATTGAAAATAGAGAACCTCATTGGGCGCCCCAAGCATTTGTTCTGGAAGCAGAGGAACGGTTAGGTTACTCAGCCCAGCTCATCACTTATTTGCTCTGCTCAGTTGAAAGTTCTTATGCCATGTGACCAAACCTGCTTCAATGGTCTAACAAGATGGGCACGCCAAGTTGATCCTAACTAATGTGTCCTGCTAGCTACATTATACACACTGATGTACCTTGTACAGAGACAACCAAATATTATGAACTAGGCATGTCTATGACCTATTGGAAAGGCAGTTACTAGAAGACTTGGATTCTGTTCCCAACACTGTTATTGACCTGTTCTGTGACCTTGGTGTGACCCGAGTCCCTCTATCCCAACTGGCAGAGGGACCCCTCCCCCCTATTGTAACTCATCAGGCTTGACACTCAATCTCCCACCACACTGGTGTGATAATATTCATCCCAAAGGTGTCAAATAAGTATCATATGTAAACAGATAACATGCTAGTCCTGAAAATCATTGTAAAATGTATCTATGCACTGTATACAAAAAAGTTAAGTGTGTGTTGGAAATACATTATTAAAATGTGAATGGGAAGCAGAGCCATAGATAAAGCAACTTTTTTTTAACCTATCTGACAGGCTTGGTCATGGGCAAAGAACAACAGAAGTACGTTTACAGAAAAGGTAAACAAAACCATCAAGCTAGACAAGCAGGGCAGAAGACTAAACAGTCACAGTGAGACACAGAATCTGCATCCTCAGGAAGTCTTCCTAGCTTGTGAAACAAATAGTCAATTTTGAATAATCAGATGTCAAAGAAACATTTTAATGGTTCATCACTGAGGGAGCAATACTGTACAGCATCCTTTGTGCCTAGTGACACACTGGCACAACAGCTGCCAACTCATGCCAGAATACTACTCAGATTTATTTGTGTATTAGCATAGATTAAAGTGATCGTTAAATAATACAAGAGCATATTTGGTATTTAATCTTCATGAAAACTAATGCGTGTATTATTTCTATTTGTCTATATCTCGGTATAATGTAGTAGCAAACATTTACAGCGTATACTCCTCTTTAATTAAATAACCATCAAATGAGAAAGAAGTCTTGTGGAACGTGAATGAAGAAATTCAACAGAAGAGTGCAAATTTCAAAGCAAATGGTAGAGGTCAAAGACTCAAAATGCATTCCTTAGTCGTCAAGAGGAAAAGCCCGGAGGGTAGTGACCTGGTCAGCTTGTTTTCTGGGAGACGAAGCTACAAGTATGGATTCAGGGAAATATCCTTCATGTCTGGACTGTATGGATTCTAATAGTGCAGAATAACTGAAAGACTGAGATCCCAAGAATTATTCTAGGTAGCCCTCAGGAGACTTTTAGGAAACTGCCAGATTAGTACATATCTGCTAGCATTTGTAATTATAGACCGTTACTCACCTGTATTTGTATTTTACCTGCTTTAGCTCAGTTACTTGCCTTAGCAAATAAACCTTTAGTTAGTTTACTATAGCATTGGCTACCAGCAGTGTCTTTGGTGTAAGATCTAGGGTACCAATTGATCAGGGGTAAGTGACTGGTCTCTGGTGGGACTAGAAGCAACCTGAATGTGGTGCTATTTTTGGTATAAGTGACTTTTTAATCAAAAACTCCAGTTCAGCTGGGTGGCCAGATAGACTAGAGTGTCCAAGTTTCAGTTAAATTCTTGAATGACCAACGCTCATCCAAAACTTGTGTACGTGTGTGATGGAGTGTCTCCCTCACACCAGCCCTCAAGGTGTTAAAAGCAGCTGTAGGGAGGCTGTGTATGAGGGATTAACAGCCAATCAAAGGCCAGCAGGCCCACATAAAAAGAGTTGTAGGGCAGAGTAGAGCAATCACATCCAGGAGCTCAAAGAGGGAAGGTTGTGTCTCTTACAGGCTCAGAGGCCTATGGCACTTGAGACAGTGTTATTGCTGGGTGTGGGTGGTAGAAGGCCCTGAGAATGGGCAGAAGGAAGTAGCCTAGGGAGACAGAACCAGGGAGAGAAATTCGAGGCAGAGCATGAGGCTGCAATCCACAGAGCCCCTGGAGTAGTGGGGGGCTGGGTCACTCCCCCATCCTGCTAATCACCACTAGGAAGTGACAGGATAAGTAAATGCAGGCACTGCTGAGCAAGTGCTGGGATAACAGACTGCAGTTGCCTCTGAAAACGTGGCCTGACTACTGAGAAGTCAAAACATCCCCCAGAGAGGAGGGAACACAGATTGGGACTTAGCCAGAGGGCTGAATCACAAAGACGACACTGCGGATCCTAACAGCTGTGAGAAGGGCTACAAGCCAACTGCAGTAAGAGAGCAATGATGCACAGATCGGGAACATGAGCATCAGCTTGAAGCTAATCCCCTGATGATCAGGAGGAGCCATCAATCTGGCAGTTAGTGTGGTGAACGCATCATGACGTGGGACAAGTTTTATTACTAAGCAACAGTTCGTTAAACTGCAACTCAATGTTTAGAGATCTGGGACAAGAGGGGGAGAGAATCTGTCTCAGGGCTTTTAGTACTAGGAAAACTCCTAGCTGGGGTCACAAAATTCCCATTCAGCAAAACAAACTTTTTGTGGAAGTGTTTAAACTTTGAGAACATCTACCAAACCCAGGCAGGGTTTGGATCTGCTTACTTGCCAGCTTGCCTGGTGGGCTGCTGGAAAGCCCATGCTTCCAGGGCCTGTAGCAGTCCCATCACATATAGAGGCCCTGGCGCTAGAGCCCTCAGGCTTCCTGTCACAGAGCCAGGACCTGGGAGGGAGTCCCATTTCTAGTCAAGGCTCCCAGGTTTCCCACTCTATGGCAGCACAAGGAGTTCTCCACTCTAACCTCCTGGAGCTGCATAAACTAGCTGCCTCATTTGGGAGAAAGAAAGGGAAAAACCAAGAATATTTCAAATGCTCTGAAATGAAGTTTTTGGAAATTTGTCACTTTTGTGCTGAACTGGACTGAAATCTTTTAATGTCTCCGAATTTCCCATAGAATGGAAGTTCTGAGTTTTAACCTGCTTTACTTAGGGACTTGTCTACACAAGGAAACGTACCAGTATAATTACACTAGGATAAGTTTTTCAGTGTTGACAGGCTCCTACACATCTGCACTACAGTAAACCTTTCCCAGAATACTGTCAAGTATATTGAGGTTTCAAACACAACCAGAACCTATTCAATTATACTTTTGGCAATTTCTCCCCTAGTGGCTCATTTCATATTGGAAACGCCATCTAGATAGCAATTTTCCTACAGCTAATTGACATTTATATATATTGTCTTTCAGCCAAATGAGCCTGGAGTGCTCAAGCTTTAGAAATCACACACTGCACATGCATGAATCATATCCTCTACCTCTGCAGTGGGGAGTAGCAGCCAGCAGCTGATTTGCAGTATCCAGCAACCCCATACAACTGTTCAGGGCAGAAAGTGAAGAATACTGTATCCATGTGAAGACACAGAGGGAATTTAAAAGGTCAATTTAATGTTAATTACTCTGCTGAAATTTGGCTAGGAGATCATAAGTACTATATGTCCAACTCTTTGTAGTCCAGGACTTGATTTAATGAAAGCTTGATTTGGACCAATACAGAGTGGTATGGCATACCAACACCACTCTCAAGCTGCATTAATGCTTTCCAGAAAGCCTTTGTTAAAAAGAAACTGAACTCTCTAGCTGTGCTGGTTCTAAAGAAACACTCGGTTTACCTTTTTTCACTGTTCCACAGCTATCTGTCCGAGTCCGCAGAGACCCTGAAGCAGAGGAGAGGTATGAACTAGACCATTTAATGCTTATTTCAAATGGGCATTCAATGCCGATTCTGCTTGAGTTGTTAACATTGTTGAGCGTTCACTGCTCAAAGCATGTAATAAAGATGAGCAAGTGTCATGTTAGGAAGATCCACACACTCTATTCCAACTGACAACCTACTTGAATGTCACTAATGCATGGCATCTCCAAGACCTTCTATTTCTATTCCCCTCCCATCACATCAAAAAAGGCAAACTTGTGTAGCCAGCAGGCCATCTGACCTCCACCAAGGGGAAGCTAAATGTATTCATCTAAACCCGAGTGTATTCAAATTTCAGTAAAGGGGAGCCAGGAGGAGGCCCAACAGCACATACAGAATATTGGTGCCTCAAGCGGACAGACTATTTTGTGAGCATTCCTCCTTCTTCCACCCCCCAACCCATAAACACCCACCATTCAAATCCTTGGTTTTATGTCCCATCTGAGACACAGCATGGGAGGCGTCCTCTTATACCATGAGTTGACTCAGCAACAATTAAGGACAATCTATTAAATTGATAACATTGCTTTCAATAGCATCTAGTTTTTCCATGGAAGTCCTGCCTACACCCCGAACCTGTTCCTTCTTAGTTTGTAATCTTACAGGATCATAGGCATAGATGAGATGTCTTTGTGTAAGTCACTTAGTTGACTTCATGATTCCTGAAATTGCCAGGAATAGCATAGCTGCTGTGCTGTTGAATTTATTAGATACTGCACATCCTATCTCAGGAGTTTCAACGCAAGGTTAGCGAGCAACAGCAGTTACCAAATAAGTGCAGAAAATCAGCAGTTAGTTTGCTCTCTCTAGCCTCTCACGCCCAGCTACCTCATCATACAAGAGCTGAAAAGCCAAATGTCAGTGGGGTTTAATTCTAGTTGGAGTTTGAATGGAGCTTCTGAATACTGACAAAGTGGTTGCTGTTCTGTACAGTTAGACGCTTGTTGGAACATACATGATTAATGCACAGTGGACAGATATTTAAATGCCTTAATATAACCTCAGTAGTTGGAGTCAGCTAGCTGTACTTCCTGTCAAAGAGCTTGGTCTAGTAGGAGAGCCCAGGAACTGATACTCAGTTCAGATTGATAAACAGTAACGGTTGCCAATGGAAGAGATTAGCTGCTAAGGGAAAAACGGCTGCTGAGCCAAGTGGTATAAAATATTTTCAGTGAAACCTGAAACCAAACAAGATTCACCTGGTTTTGAGTTTCGTTGCTGATGTGAAGCTGAGTTCAGGTTTGTTTAAAGGTTTCATAGCTTTATACAGACCCAGCTTCAAGAGATTGTTTTGATGTGAAACAACGTGGATCTCAGTCTCAGTACAGAATCAGGTAAAACTACTCAGGTTTCATGAGGCCGGTAGATATGACCCCATGTGGATCTAAACCAACAGTGAGATTCAGCAGAACACGATCTCATTCCCAGAGATCCAGTATGCTGGGCTGCACACAGCTTTGCTATTATGTAATGAATGCTGCAAGTTAGCCATTTGTCCCTTTAAGATTGTGTTACGTGACATTTATAATTTTAAAAGGTTTCTTAGCAGAAGTTTTTCCAGGACAAAGTGGACAACCCTCAATCAAGTATCACTTCCTTTTAGGTTATGTTGACTATGTTTGAAATTTTCACTTCTCATGCTTTGACAGCTGCTTTGCCCTCTGTCATTGGTACAAAATGTCCCATGCAGACAGAGCAACTGAATTAGACCATTCAGAATTTGCATCATTTGATACTGTAGATGGGTTGGCAGTATGTGACTCACCTGATGGGCACTTCCTGGTGATGGTACTGGGGAAACTGGCTCCAGTGGCCGCCCAGTCCAGTGGTCAGTGCGCCATGTCTCTCACTGCTTTCTCTTTACAATCCTAAGCAGAACCTCAACCCTCCAGCTGAGTCTGTTCAGTTCCCCCTTTCCAGGGTACAGTCCAGTTCTGGCCCATCCGCTTGTATCAGCAGCAGCCACTGTCCATTTGCCACTCAACCATAGCCTCTCCACCTACGAGCAGCCTGAAGAAGATGGATGGAACCTAGGCTCACCCACTTTTCAGAGCCCTGGCCCAGGGATCCTGCATTCTCTACATGAGCACCACCTTGACCCCCTTTGTCCTTGTTCAGCTTGCACCTTAGCAGGTCCCCTGGGCCATAGCTGCCTCCCCAGCTATCTGTTGCCTCTAGCTCCAGGCTGCGCTCCCACCAAACCCTGGCAATGCACTGAGCTATCCAGGATCTTAGGTCCTTCCCCAGTCACCCTCTCTCCTCTGCAATCAGAGGCAAACTGCACAGAAAGCAGGCACTGCACTACTGCAGCCTTGCTTTTATCCCAGCTCCTGGGCCCTGATTGGCCCTACAGACACTTCTTCCCATTGGCTCTTCCTATTTTCCTGGGCTTTTAACCCCTTCTAGCCCAGAGCAGGGCAACTACCCTACTGCAGACACACTGCTGTATTTTTTTCCCCTCTTTTCCCACAGACTTACTTCATCCAAAGTAAGCCAGGAGCACTACTCGTTTTTTAAAAGTGGATGTACATGCATCATTTCTCAAATAGTTAATACTCCCAAGAAATTTCCAGATAATTTGGGGGAAAACAGAGTCCTGTGGCACTTTTAAAGACTAACATTTATCGCATGAGCTTTCGTGGGAAAAAAATCCCACTTCAGATGCTTTGAAGATGGGAAATTTATAAAATGAGAGGAAATTAAACACAAGGAAGTGTAGAACATAGGATCAGGTCAGGCTGTCAAAGCGAATCAAAATAGGTGTTAGGATTCAAACACTTGGGAACAACAGAGGAAGGCGAGTTCAAATCAACTGTTGTAATGAGAAAAAAAAATCTGTAGTCCCTGTTTAACCCCAAGGCAACTGAGTCAAATTTGCATACAAGTTTGAGTTCTGCAGTTTCTCTTTGAAGGTGTGATTTGTTAGCCATCTGTTTCAGCACAGCTATTAGCAAGTCATCAATGGAGTGAGCAGGGACATTGAAGTGTTCCCCTATTAGCCTTTGAGTGTTGCAATTTCTGATGTCAGACTTGTGTCTATTTATTCTGTTGTGCAGAGACTGTCCTGTTTGTCCAATACATAAGGCAAGGGGGCATTTCTATTTTGATTTGCTGTTACAGACTGACCTGATCCTGTGTCATACATTTCCCTGCATTTTAATTTCCATTCTGTACATTTCCCATCTTCAAAGCATCTGACAAAGTGGGATTTTCTCCCACGAAAGCTCATGCGATAAATAAATCTGTTAGTGTTTAAAAGTGTCACGGAACTCTGTTTCTCTGCAATAAACTAACCGACTAGCCCATTGGATCCAGATCATTTGGACTCTTGCTTTTGTAGAGCTGGCTTGGCAACAGTCCAGACCTAAGATTAGAATAGCCACTTTGTATCTTCCCCAGGAAAGAAAAGGAGCCATGCCCTTTAATGCAGATTCATTAGAAGTGAGGCAGAACCCTCATGAGAGCCTGGTTTGGGTGGAGTCAGAACTCAGGCTATGTACAGACGATCAGATTAAAGCGCAACATGGCAATCGCGCTATAAAAAACACATGACCTTTATTGTGGGATAGCGCATACACACGTCGCTCCTTGCAACGCAACAGAATTCTTTGCAATATCGCAGTGTAGCGCAATGAATTCTGGGCACCTATCCCACAGTTCAATTTTCCCCTCAATCGGCGCTTGGAATCATGTGATGAAGAAAAGGAACGCAAAGCGCCATGGGTAAACTCTCAGTTTCCCATGGTGCACTGTGTTCCCCTTGCGTCTTCCTCGTTGCCAATAGCAACTCGCGCCTATGTTCAACAGTGCAGTGACGCACTACTTGCGAGCAATCACAACAGCGACAGCATGGATCCTGCTCTGATCTCCACTGTCGCCTTCAGCATTCTAAATACGTCCCGGCTGGTTGCTCAGTACGCAATGAGCTCCGAGACAGATGAGGCTGGTGAGGAGCAGGGGCTGATGGATGCCATGCAGAGCAACAGCACCGCATTGCTCAGCTCCTTCACTGATCGTCTACACACGGTGCAACGCCGTTTCTGGTCGCGAGAGACGAGCACCGAATGGTGGGATCGCATTGTTATGCAGCTGTGGGATGACGAGCAGTGGGTACAGAACTTTCGAATGCGGAAAGCAACCTTTCTGGAACTGTGTTCAGAGATGGCTCCTGCCCTGTGACGTAAAGACACCAACATGAGATCAGACCTAACCGTGGAGAAGCGTGTTGCAATTGCTGTCTGGAAGATGGTGACTACTAACTGCTACCGGTTGGTTGCAAACCAGTTTGGAGTCGGAAGGTCCATCGTCGGATTAGCCCTCTCACAAGTCTGCCAAGCTATCAATTGCGTTCTGCTACGGAGGACGGTGACGTTGGGCAATATTCGTGAGATTGTGGACGGCTTTGCTGCCATGGGATTCCCTAACTGCGGGGGAGCCATAGATGGCACACACATCCCTATTTTGGCTCCAGATCATCTCGTGACCGAGTACAACAACAGGAAAGGCTACTTCTCCATGGTGCTGCAAGCACTTGTGGATCACAAGGGGCATTTTACGGACATCAATGCCGGGTGGCCGGGAAAGGTTCATGATGTCCGCATTTTCAGGAACACTGGTCTGTACTGGAAGCATACCCACTGATGCCATGGCTCATGAAGCCGTACACCGGTAACCTAGATCGCAGCAAGGAGCAGTTCAATTACAGAGTGAGCCGCTGCAGAATGACTGTGGAGTGTGCCTTCGGCCGTTTAAAAGGGCGCTGGTGCTGTTTGTATGGGAGGCTGGACTTGGCGGAGGACAAGATCCCTGCTGTGATTGCATCGTGCTGTGTCCTTCATAACATTTGTGAAAGTAGGGGAGAAAAGTTTTCCCCAGGGTGGGCTATGGAGGCACAGGGCCTCGAGGAAGCATATGAACAGCCAGCCACTAGGAGTATTAGGGGGGCCCAAGTAGAAGCTGTTTGCATAAGGGAGGCACTCAGGGACCATTTCAATGATGCCCTCCTCTAGTTAACTTCCAGGACGCATCAGGTGCACCTTATAAGATTTTCAGTGTGTATAAATAAAGCCACTCTTCAAATTATTTGTCACTGTTTTTATTAAAACCTAAAAGGGGGGGTTACAGGTGGGTGTAGCTGCGGGTCTCGAAAAGTAGCTCTGGGGGGGACTGGATGTTGCAGTGTACCAGGGGGACGGGTGGCCTTCAAAGAAATTCTGGTGTGGGAGGCAGACATGGCTGAACTGTATGGAGTGGAGCCTGTACATTAATCGCTTGGGTCTGCAAAGCAATCATGCTCTTGAGCAGTTCTGTTTGCTCCTTCATCACGCTTATCAGTTCATCCCTGTGTTTCTGCCTCCTCTGTTGGGATTCCTCTCTCCAGGCTCGACTCTCCCTCGCGGATTCCTGTGCTGTTTTCAGCAGGTCCTGAAACATATCCTTCCTGTTTCTTCGAGCACGCCGCCGAACGTTTCTCATGCGGTCAGCTGGGGTAGACACCGGCCTTGTGAAGGTCGAATCTACAAATAAATAAATAATAATAATAAAACTGTTGTTAACACAGAGCCTAGATAACCAATGTAACCTTCCAGAAGCACATTCCACTGGAAGGTGCAGGGCAGTCAATATCCTATGCTTCGCTGAAGCGGACAGGGTACGTCCTAATAGAAAGCTTACTGGGGGCTAACATTCTGCACAGGGCACACAGATGGAACCCGATATCTCTCTCCTCAGAGTGCCCCTGCCAGCTAGAATACATATCCTACATGCCATCGGTTGCAAGCCAGGACTGTATGCTGCTGCACTGTGTGCTGCCATGGTTCCCAGGGCTGTGCTTTGCAGCTGGCGAGGCAGAGTATCCGTCTTTGGGAGCGTAGACACAAACTCTCTCCCATCTAACCTGAGTAGTAGGCTCTGGTGGTACATCGAGGAAACCTTTACTGACCTAAATACAGATGATTTTTGGACAATCACTGCTTGTGTTGATGCACTTCTAATGAATGCAGAGTAAAGAGCGTGCACAGCGGGGACTGAGACAGCAAGCACCCCCACCCCGGACAAAGATATTTTAGCAGGAGCCATAGCTGCATGAAAGAGAAACTTACCGGAACCCTTCTCTGCCGCCTCAGGGGATACGCTGCAATTCATGTCTTGGGTGGAGGTCTCAGCAGGGGTGCAGAAGAGCTCCTGGCTACACGCTGTTGCGCTTTCCTCCAGGTCATCCTCCATCTCCTCCTCCTCCTCATCGATCACGTCCACATCCTGCTCAGTCTGGCATTCACTGGATGAGGGGGGGCCCAATGTGTCCACAGGACTCTTTGCAGTGGTTGTGGGGTCCCCACTGAGGATGGCTTCTATCTCCTTATAGTACCTGCATGTAGCAGGCGCTGATCCAGAACGGCGGTTTGCCTCCTTCGCTCCGTGATAGGTTATTCTCAGCTCCTTCACCTTTGATCTGCACTGCACAGTGTCCCTATCATAACCTCTCTCTGACATGGCCCGAGAAATGATGCCAAATGTATCATAATTTCGCCTGCTGCCACGTAGCTGTGCCTGCACAGCGGACTCTCCCCAGATGCTGATCAGATCCAGCACCTCTGCCGTGCTCCAAAGGGGTGCGCATCTTCCATGACAGGCCACCATTGCTACTGATGATCGGAGCTGCATTCCACTCCACGAGGAAGAGAACAGGAAGTGAAACAGACGAGAAATTCGAAAATCCCGGGAATACGAGCAGGCGGGGACTGTTTCGTCACAGCCACAGAGCAGGTGGGGGGAAGACCAGAGAGGACGACTTTGGAATGCTGGGACAGTTCCGGAGGCCAATCATTGTGCGGTAAGCGTACACACGAGTGGAAAGGCGCACCAGCTGTTCCACGTTAACTGCTACCACCCTTGTCGAGGTGGTTTTTGTATTGCGCTACAACAAGGCAGTTGATGCGCAATAGCCCTATTGCACGTGTGTATGCTGTTGGTATCGCACGGTAATGATTGTTAATGCACGATAGTGATCGTGTGTACAAGGCCTCAGTTTGGCTCCTTCTTAAAAACAGCAGGATGCAGGGCACAGCCTGTTTCATTGTTTACCATTTGGTGAATTTTGTCTGGTCTCAGGGGTTTCTCTCAGAGTAATTACTCACTCAGCTTGGCACCAGGAGACCATGTTTTCTTTTTAAAACTGGAACACCGTTTATCATATCAAGGCAGAATATAAATCTGAATTAATTTCTTCACCTTTAGATGTTGGCATTAAACTGTGGGAGTGTCTCCAAAGTGCATAATTTAATATGATTTGGTGATTTCTTAGCAGCCCAGCTCCTAGAATTGTGCCATTGCTTGAGTATCTCACCTTTCCTTAAGAAATAACATTTCCAACCCTCATGGCTGAGAGAAAAATTTGGAAATGAGAACCATGCAAGTTCAGAGGCAAATGGCAAAGAAAGAAGCCAGTGTTTTTTTTAAATCACATATCTGATTACGCCGTGAGTCATGATTTCTGGAAACTTGGGAGAGCGAGTGGGGACTGGCAAACTGAGTAACTAAGAGTCCTGTGGCACTTTTAAAGACTAAGAGATTTATTTATCGCATGAGCTTTCGTGGGAGAAAATTTGAGTAACTGTGGTTTCTCAAGGTTTAAGGACTTGCATATATCTGAGCAAAAGTTTGAAATGAGTGTTATTTTCACAGTCCCTCACACCCAGAGCTATGCTACACTGAAGTAATTTCATTCATACTCAAACAGAACCTTATATGTAAATTTATAAAGGTATCCTGAACAATACAGCTGATGGTTTCCCCACCAGTTCCATATACAGACAAGAGACAGAGGCATATATCATGCCCATCTAGACTTCAACACATAGGATCACAACCTGGTCAGACACAATGTTAAACGAAGTTTTGAGAGCAGAATTTATCCTTCTGTTCCAACATGGACAAGCACCAAGGGCCAGATTACAAATGTAATGCTTCATTTAAGTCAAAGGATTTCTTGGCTCAAAGTCTCTTAATGCGTCTTTAGGAAAGACTAGCTTTACAGGCTTCCGTCTCTCCCCACCCACCATCTTAAGTACCCCAGATTTCACAGAGTGGACAAGGGAGGTAGAAAAACAAAAACATCCCCTTCTTCATGGCCTGCCCTCACCCCTCACAGAGGGATCCTCTCTACAGTTTCCCCATTCCTGGAAGAACGAACATCTACAATGGTATGTCTATTGGGAGGTGAAACTGAAGGGTCTGAGACTACATGTACCACACATTCAGGACTTCGTTTATCTGGTGACCATAATTTTAGGAAGGCAACATAATGCATACACCAAGATTAATCCATTACCCTAGACAGTGTTAACTGGGGTCACACTCTTCAGTAACCATCTGAACCATGCAGCACATTACACAATGGCCTATATATGAAAGGAAAACCACTGGTTTTAGGAGACATGGGAGCTGGAATTTGCTGATACCAACTACTAGATATTGACTGATTGACAAGATAAGGATTCGAGATAAGGCTTAACTTAATTCAGTAAAGTTTGATTAGGGTCAATACTTTTGGAATTAAACAGTTATGTATGTGTTAAGGCTTTGTATGTGCCTTGTCCAGTAGAGAGGAGAAAGCTAATGCAACACCATTATCAACACCTGAAGCCACCCACCTGGAGATAACCATATACTAGTTCAAGCTGGATTCTCCAAGGACCAGCAAACAAAGGAAGGGCTCTTGGATAAATAGACTGATTTTAAACTGGCTCACAGCCTTCTTAGTGATCCAGCAAACAGACAAGATCATTAGTCCATGGAGGGCCCCCATCCTTACAGAAGGATTGAAAAGGCTGAGTGTACCGGGTGCTTGTCAGCCGAAATGGTGATGAACCTGTAATTGCAAAAAATTCCTCTTGGGTATGAGTTAAGAGTGCTCCTGTCAGAATCCACATTAGGGTGAATTAGTTCTGCTAAGATTAGCATGCACATAGATTTTTATTGTTTTTGCTATGTTTTCCCTGTAAAAATTTTTAAGAACAAAGTAGGCTTGCCTAGGCAGTGCTATGGGGTACCTTGTATCTGTGGCAATTACATGTTAACTATCTCTGAAGTGAAAGCATGCAGATTGTGGAAAAAAATATACATGTCCTTGACTAGATCTAGCACTGAGACTGTTTTGCCCAGCAACCGTATGCAGACTTGGTAATCGGCTATGCAAAGACGTAGATCCGGGTAACCTTGCAAAATCAGCAACAGCAGAGAGTCCCTGAAGCTGGTTCAGACTGGCAAAACCACCCAAAAAGTAAAAAATGATTTTGCAAGCACAGGGGTGTGCCTATAAAAGCAGTGCCCCGAGAACAGCAAAGGCGGAGTCGACAGGAGTAGCAAGCCGTCGGACTGATCACCCAGAGGCAGCTCCCCGGTCCTAGAATCTTTGGACCGAAAGAAGGCCACCCTAGAATCGTTTGGGTTGGTAACTGTGCATGAAAACTGGAACCAGTCTGCACTGCTGACTGATAACCCACAGATAAAGTATCAAACCAAATAAGAAATCTGTAACCAGAATGCTATTGCAGCTGCTTCTGCTCATTGTTGGGTAAATATGTCTGCAAATGACACTAACTGTAGCTAGAAGTTATTAACAGGGCTATTTGTGGGAATAGGAGGAGGAATAGTTATAACTTTGCTTTTGCTTGTAGGATTTGGAATGCTCTTTGTATGTTTGCTGCATTGTTTTAAGCAATTAAAAGATAGTGATTTGTTTTAAAGTATTTACTCAATAAAAGTTACATAAATAGTGTACACTAAAATCAGTGGTCTCAGGCATTCTCCTTGAGTCCCTGCACACCACTCTTACATCACAAAAGAACAGCACAGATGACCTTAGATATCCTTTCTGTGCTGGGAAATGCACCGGTAGGGAACTCTGCAACCTTGAAGTACCTCAGTCAGAAGGAAAAAGAGATGCAGGCCTTCATCTAGGCAAGATGCATGCCAGAGGAGCTGAAAGACTCAGAGTAGGTGGCCTTCCTAGACTATGGAAAGGAAACAGTGCAGATGCCCTGAACTGTTAAACTGGGTATTGAGAGAAATGGAGGAACTATGAATGCACATCTCCCTCTCTGCCTCATCTCTGCTGAGCTGGAGCTAAGGAAACTTGGGTTGTTTACCATCTTCTTTTCCCCACACTACTGAGCTCTCAGGAGCATAGCTCACTGTACTCACAGGGTTGTGGGCTGCTTTATGATCCAAGACACTTGGTTATAATTAGCTCACCTCCTCCATATCATATGCGGGGGTAGTCTTTTACAGACACAAACAAGTTGCCAGATTCATAATTATGAATTCAAAGAACAATTTAGCCTTGCAGTTAATCAGGTTTTCATCACGTCATTCATTTAATGAAATATTTGAGGAGAGGGGTATTCACAGCTGGATAAATATGCTGTAGTTTATTGTATTGTCTTTCAACTGAATAGTTTAAAACTTTCCTGCAGCACGTTCTGATGTCCCTCCAAGTACTGAATTAATACATCTGTTCTAGAGAGGGAAACAGAGGCCTGAGAAATTGTGCCTTGGTCCTAGTCACTCGCAAGGCAGCAAAGGGAATTCAGGATTCACAGCTCCCCCCACCCAACTCCCAAGCCACCATGCACAGTCATGTAACTCAAGTAATTTGACCCAAAACCAACTCAAGGCCAAACTCCTGACTCCTTTTCTGTGGTCCTTTTCTGGCTGCAGCGGATGCTAATCTGATCCATAGGTGACAGGCCCTCAGTGAGCTGCTTCATAGTCATCCACGCCCTGCCTCAGCTTCTAACATCTCACAAGCCCACTTGGGTTCTAGGTGGGCAGCATCTTTTGTTCAGGAACCCAATGCCAGTAGTTCTATCTTGCAGGGCAGGAAACCCCCAGCAGGTCAGGTGGAATTTTAGGATGCCAGGCATCTGTGGCTGTTGAGGTGAAGGGCATGACATGACAGGTTTGCCTCTACCATTACCTCTGAATGAGGGCTGAGGACCCCTCAACTAAATGGGAGCCCGGAGCCATGGAGGAAACTGTGGAGCCTTCGATCCAAATCCAGGATATTGACCCAGAACGCTTTCAGCAAGCAAGCTCCCCCTGCCACAATATTTCTTTACCCTCATACAGCACAGGATCTGAGCACTAAGAACACACTAGTGCCTTTATCAGCACAACATTCCCATGAAGTAGCCCCATTTTACAAGTGGGGGGAACTGAGGCAGAAAGACTAAAGTGATTCGCCCAAGGCCACACAGTCTATGGCAAATCTGGGAGTGGAACCTAGAGGTCTTTAGCCCCAGGTCAGTTCCCTAACCACAATATTCTTCCTCCCGGGTTGCAAAGACTTCTTCTCCGCACACAGTCGGGTCTGTGCAAGACAGAGAACCTTGCAGCCTTCTTCAGCCAACAGATAGGATTTGCAGGTTCTGCTTGAGCATGCTCTTTAGATTCACAAGTGAATATACCAGGCCTGTAGCAGTCCAGGACTCCCTATGAGGCAACTGCAGACAAGAACACCAGGATAGATAGTGAAAGAGTGACAGGCACCACCAGAGGTCCTGACCCTGAAGATGCTGTGAAGTTTGTGCTCCATGCTACAGTATTCTAAAAAGAGAAACACCTCCACAAAACTCCCCTCAGTATTTAGATATATGCCACATCATTGGGGTAAGTACATAGACAGGGAAAACACAGGGTGTCAAACTCGTTTGCTAGGATAGGCCAGATTTGATTTAAATGTACTTCAAGTGTACTAGGGTCTATACTCTCACATGAGGCTGTGCTCCGAGATACCACACACACACACACACACACACACACACACACACACACACACACAC
>ML685794.1:7999751-8051401 GCA_007922175.1 Pelusios castaneus
CACACACACACACACACACACACACACACACACACACACACACACACGTATGATCTTGCAGAGCACAATTTCACATGCCCACTGCTCCATGATGTCACAGGACCTGTACAGTTTTGCAGCATTGTGGAGTGCTGGGTATGTGAGAGTGCACTCAGATACCAGAAGACTACACTCTGTTAGGGAGAAAGTGCAGTCCCATGGAGTGCAGTTGCAGGGCCAGACAAAATTGGTTCATGGGCCAGTTCTATTTCTTGTCAGTACATTTTGGTTATTCTTAAAATTAAAAGCAATCTATAAGGTTAGGGGAAACTTTTTTTATTCACTTATATGTGGCATGGCTAAATACAGATTTATAGAACCTAGCATGCAGATTGATCCCTGTCATATTGAATGATAAATTATGTATCAAAATCATTAAATGGGCTACAAGCAATAAAAAATAAGGTATTAAAATTTAACAAATGGGGAGGGGTAGGCATCAAAGGCACTCTTTACCTTGAGTGTCATTTGGTCTAGGACCAACCCTGACACCACCCATCCAAATAAGCTATCTTGCCCAGGATTTTTCCTTCCCCACTGTTTCAGCTCTAAGGCACCATTAGTTGCCATTCAGGTTCCTTTCAAGGCCCTTTCAGGAGAAGATGCTGCTCCCCTCCCTATGCTAGGGTGATCAGATATCCTGATTTTATAGGGGCAGGTCCTAATAATTGGGGCTTTTTCCTATGTAGGTGTTTATTACCCCTCACTCCATCCCAATTCTTCACACTTGCTATCCGGTCATCCTAGCCCACTTCCTCCACCCCCACCTGAGTAGCTACCTATCTTGCCACTTTCTATGTCTAATATGCCTACCCTTTCCCAGAATGCACTGTTACCACATCCACAGCTCCCACCAGTCCTGGAAAATACAACTCCTAGAATCCACTTGTCATCTGAAAGGGAAAACAGGCTGTGCTAGGTATGTAGCCTCTCCTCTTAAAAGGAAGAGACTGTCTAGTCACAATATGGAATTGCATTAATGTGGGACAAATACTGCTCCCACCAGCATAAATTCAGAGCAGCTTCATCTGATTCAGGATTCTACCAATATAAACAAAAGCAATTTTTGGCCCTGGGAATATAATCAATTCAGAGGAGTTGGCAAGACAAACAGGCTTGTACTCATATGTGTTAAGGAGAAAAATGATCAAGTTCTTGTATAGTCACAGAAGTTAAAGCTTTTGGATATTATGTTGTACTGTACTTCAGAAACCATGGCTTCTGGGTCCTGAACTTGGCCCAAGTTGGGGAAACTAACCAGTGGACCAAATTCGATGATGAATCCTGATCCTGCGCCACCTGAAGCATGACTGTTACAGACAAGCCAACCTGCAGAGCTACCCACAACACTCATCTAGAATTACCTAGAGGGGTAATGAGTAGTAATTTGGTGATATAATTGACTTTTTGGTTATATGAATTAGTGGTAATTGCACACTAAAAGAAAAACTGCAAATGTAATTGTGATCTGTGCTTCAATTACAGTGGCCATTTTAAGATTTAGAAATGAAGACTAAGGTAGATTCAGGAAAGAACAGAAACAGTAAGCATGCATATTGTAAAAGCAACTACACAGAATATATTATACCAGAAGATGCTCTGGAATAGTGTATTGCAAGATAACAAAACTTGCTCCATCAATGTTATACACATTACAGGAGAAAAAAGACAAGTCAATATCTTTCAGACTAGTATCTTTCTATTTCTATGTTGTCACCCAGTCTGGAGTGATTAACTCATTCTTCCCCCAGATTACTGCATGGGCAAAGTCTCATATTGAACACATTCCAGCAGACAAATCAAATATCTGTTCTGTACACACAGTACTCTATTGCTCCAGGTTATAGAGTTCCTGTCACCACCAGATTTCACTTAACCTACACTGCTTTCTCAGTCTTCGCTCATTACAGTAGCACTTAGACATCCCTAACAGGGATCACAGCATCAATGTGCTAGCTTTGTACACCACAGTGAAAAGATGGACTTCACTCAAAAAGCTTGCAACCAGAGTTTTCTTCCTGGATCATGTTTCTCGGTGCAACAATTAAACAGCCAAAAGCAGCATCCAAATGAACTCTTATTCTGTAAGTTAAATGACTTGAAATTTGCATAAACATATTTTAATGACTTCCTGACACTTAAAAGCCACACACCAAGCTTCAGAACAAGGACTTACCTGGTCTCACTTTGGATCTATCTTTTGTCTTAGTGTCTCCTCACATAGGCTAGTGCTCTCAATCCTCCAGCTGAGATGATTTAGCCCTCTAACCAAATCACAGAAGTTCACCCTTTCTAGATTGTTAAATAAAAAGAAGAAGAGTTTTTCACTCCAGTTTTCAGCTGGGTACAACCCTTGCTTACTAAAAAGCTTGCTTCTCTTCCACAACACTCTCCCCTGCAAACCCAACCCCACCTTTTTATATGGGTTCGGAGCCCTAAACAACTACTTTCCATGTAGTTAAATTCCAAAGGGGTAGCCATGTTAGTCTATTGCAGAGAAACAAACAGAGTCCTGTAGCACTTTTAAAGACTAACAGATTTATATAGAAGTGCCACAGGAGTCTGTTTGTTTCTAAACAACTACCTTACCCACACCTCCAAAGCCTCTGACATCTTTTTTTTCCCCCCCAGGGCCTCTTCCTACACTCCTAAGCCTCCCATTCTTATAGAACACTGACTTTTTCCAGAGCTGTTCTCCATACAATCCCAATTCATTCAAACTCTCCAGAAGTTGCTCTTGACTAGGCTCTACCCAGGCTGTTCTTGTATCCTCCACAGCAGGCCTAGATTAGTCACATGATCCACCTGCTTCCTTAAATAGTTCATTTCCTCCAACTGAGGAGGTGAAGGAAGTGTGGCATAGATATAGCTGAGCCCCAACCCTCTCAAAAAACAAGCTCACCTAGTGACAAAACAAACCTGTTATAGAGATCATGTTTTTTGGGTCAGATCCCTTTAGCTATTTATGCTACAAACCTCCATTGATTTCAATAGAAATTAGGAGCTTAAATATTTTTGAGGAACTAGGCCTTTACCCTAAATATTAAGGCCCAGATTCTCAACATGGGCAAATCAGCATAGTGCCATTGAAGTAATTTACACCAGCTGAGAATCTGGCAATTAATAGCCAAAGTAAAAAGGTCAATGACAAAACTTCCATTGATTTCAGTGTGGACAGAATTTCATCCTTGGTGTTTAAGGAATGTCTATTTAAATCTAAAGAAAAAAATCTATTTGGGAACATTCATGCTTTGTTCTGAAGACTAACTATTTTTAATCAACTTCTAATAAAATTTTTAAATTAAAAAAATCTGCCATTGCTCTTAAAACACTGACACTGCACTCATTAACCATATTTACAGCCACATAATATAACTGCAGGCTAATGGATGGGCTGATCCACAATTACTAAGCTAGTACTGCTAAATTTCATATTCTGGGCATTAAACTTTAGTAGATTTTTATGAGAGTCGAAGGTCACCTTACTAGCTATATTTATCACTTCAAAATTAACAGAAAGGAAAAAATAAGGCCTTTTGCCTTCAAACTAGAACATAAGGTCAGAATCATGACTAGTGTTGGCAAGGAGAGGAGGAATCCAGCGATATGAGCAGCAACTCAGAGCACAAATAATCACCATTAGAACACTGGCTGCAGTCACGCTCTGTATGCTGTGCTGTATGGGGTAGCAAACAATATTCTTCTCATGTCCTGAGCTGTCTCCCAGTCGTAGAAACAGTTTCTAAAATAAATCATAATAATTCAGTAATAATGTACTCAATCTTGCTTGTCACTTCCCAACATGTGAAAGTTAAAAAAACATCAGGCGAAAAATACTATTTGTTTCCAGAGTCCTTGGGGAACAGAGACGTGAAACTTGGAAGTGACTCAGGCTCTTCTAGAAGACAACATTTGTCACACTTCCCAATATATAACTGGTCTAAGAAGCTAGTATCTGTAGCAAATATGTGAACTATAATTTCTGCCATTACCCCACTGGGAGATCCATTCTGATCTCTGTTCACAGCTTAATGCCTTTTATTACCAATGATGGGAGATGTGTGCATATTGAAGGGAATAGAGACATGCTATCTCGGTATTCTGTCTCTAATATACTCTTGTTTTGGTACTGACTTTACCTTGTCAATGCTCATAATCGTTCCAGCCTGTGGACAAATTCTTGCAAGGTTTTGAAGATAAATCTTTCCTATAATCTTTTCCACCCCTTGTCTAATTTTCCCAGACTTCCACTATCCCATACATTCCTCCTTTAAGGAGAAATGTTTGATGCAGAGTTGAGATTTTAGAAACTCCCTGTCCTTAATTCAGATATAACCTAACCAGCTGGGCCGTGATGATGATGGAAATGTGACAGTTCATATACATCAGATACTAATATTGTATATGATAGGGAAAATAATGCAGTGTAAGTAAGAGACAACTGAAGACTTTAAGTGAAGGGAATGTTCATTTGGGCCCAGCCTTTTTCTTTAAGTTGTGTGGGTGAGATACGCATAGGTGTTCTGCCTGCCGCTGGCCTCCTCTTGACTATAGGAACAATCCTGTGTTCAAACTTTCATTCATCAATTCATTCAATGACAGCTGCTCTCACACAACTAAGAACTGAATCTTGGCTGGAATGCACATTGGTCATGATTATTCTTCAAAAAGTGCATATAGGCCTTATCAAAAGATGCAAGTGACATGGTTGTGTTTCCTCATTCTTTTAGCATTTCCCCAAATATTCTTCATTACTCAATGAGACAGAGGTCAGAGGCCTACTCTTTACGTTGCCAGACAGGGGTATTAACCCCAGACAAAATCTCCTACTTCCCACATACCAACAACAACAGCTAGAAAGGGCTAGGGTGACACGGCAGTGTTCCATACTTAGGCCTAAATATGCAAAGGTATTTAGGCCCTATCATTGAGGATTTGAGCGTAGTACCTTAATCAAGACCTAACTGTTTAAGCTAGGGAACGCTATAAAATAGCTGGCTAGGACATATTGAGAGTATCATTGAGTTAGCTCAGGTTTACTGGAGCTCAGGTTTAGTGTTATAGTGAGATAAGAAGACTGGTTTTAGCTTACCCAAGAGGGTTGGTTTGGGGTGGATTTTTTTGGCTTTTTGATTGTGTTTATTTTAAATATTTTTATCTAGAGCTCCCTGAACCACACTTGTAAATGGAAGTTTGGTACCAGGATCTGTTAGACTTAAAAAACCACAGTGATGAGGCTAGCTCATGTATATTTAACATATAGCATCTTTCATCCAAAGATTTCAAAAAGGATGACAAACTACACAGAAGCCAGCATTAAGGCACATGTCTAATAGGTATCCTTCTCCCTGAAACTCCCACTTTAAAGTATGCCCAAAGATTCCAATACAACTTTGGCTGACAGAGGCATTCTAGGAATCAGATTTTGCTGACCTCTTGAGTAGTTTAAACTGATTCTCCATCATGGTATTACTACTGCCAGCACTGAAAGGTACACATTTCTGATGTAGAAAGCAGCAGATTTTAAACAGCATGCAGAGTTCAGATCAACAAACGTAATATATAGTCTAAAACCATTGGGGCAGGGGCAGAGTCAATTTTTTAACCAAAATCATCAATGAGACATTAGCCAAGGCTAATGCTGCAAAGTAAAATTATTCTGTTTTACCTTCTTGGTTAATTGTCTAGTGCGTCTATAGCGATCTCTACACTTAAAACACGATAGTGGCACACCTGCAGCTCCACTGCAGTAGCGCTTCAGTGTAGACAATTACTACAGCATCTGGAGAGGTTTTCTTGTTGCTGTACATAATCCATATCTCCAGAAGGCAGTAGCTAAGTCAACAGAAGAATTCTTCCATTGACCTACTGCTGTCAACACAGGGATTAGATTGGCTCAACTAAGTCTCTCAGGAGTGTGGATTTTTTTTTGCTGGTGTAACTTTTCAGTGTAGGCCAGTCTTAAGAATCTTGAATGTTGCAACAAATGACAGTTAAATATCTCAATAATTAATTTTCCTTTTAGTGTCTGAATGCCCTGTTAAATACATTATACTGGCTAAAGAGAAGAGGAACGCAATTGATATTCCCAGTATACATGTGAGATCCCTTCAGCTATGTGAATCAATAAATATTACGCTGTACAAGACCTAGAGAATATCTCCAGATGATCCCAAAGAGTCAAATGAATCAGGAAGCTCTACATCAATCTTTCGAAGATTTTGTTCTTCAACACAGACACATACCAAAACATAGCTATATTAGTATTCTTCAGTGGTCAGTCTTAGGATATCCTGGAGAATTTTCTCTGGTAATCATGCCGAAAATGCTGCGATTTGTGGTATGTTTAAAACTATTTATGTAGCCTAATGAAAGAGGCTTAATGTTTCATCTAAAGCATGTTTATTTGTAAGGCAAGTGACTTTTTTTAAAGAAGGATTTGAACATGCATCTTGATTTGTTTCTTTACTACAATGAGAACAGCTTTCACAGTTGAAAAATTTGGAAGAAGTTTTCTAAGCTAGAAATGGCAGTGGCAGGTAAGTACCTAACTCCCAGGAGCATGGTAACCTTGAAAATCTCTCTCTACTTGATCTATTTCACTAAACTTTCAGATAGAATCACGCTAACAGAGTCTTCCTTCTGATGTGGTTTCCCACCTCCTTAGGAGCTGGTCCATCCAATGTTTTGGAGTTTACTGCAACTTCTTGTATGTTGCAAGTAGCATCAATATGATGAAAGTGTGGATGTTCACTATTCCAACAAGGGCAGTGTCAGTGGGTGTTCCTTCATTAAACTCATTTGACTTGCTCCTCTTATTATCTTGGATAATTAAGATTTCCATGGTCCTGTAATATATAAAAGAACAGAATACTTACCTGAAAACACAAGTGTGGCTTTGGGAGCTGTGGTTCCGATGCAGCAGTCCCTCCTCCACATGTGATCAATGACTGCAGAAAGCTGCAGGAATACCCACAAGCTGCAGATCCATTCAAGTTGCACAGCCAGTCAGATAGGCTAAGGGGAGCAATAAGTGGTCACAATCACTGAAGGGATACAGAACTTCTATTGAGATAACCTTGGCCTCACACAGATCTCCTTGGATCCACCATGTTTGGGTGCCATCTTTAGATATAAATAACTTCCAGCAGTGTGCATATTATATACATTTTGTGTTCTCTTTGGGCCATTATTTGCACATTCACATATGTAGTTAAATTATCTGTCTCCTACTCTCTCTATGAAGATAGATAGATATACACATTACATTACATTTTGATGTATCCAGTATTCTAAGTACCAGGGTTCTATCAAAAGTTAAGAACACAGTTGGAATGAAAGGGAAATCTGGCAGCTTTCATACACCTTCAGCCACAAATCTAGTCAAGTCAACCCAACAAAATTTTCTTTTTCTAATAAACAGCAATGATCATAGCCCAACCTCTCCCACTCCTTGCCCCAAAGCCACAGAGTTGGGTTTTTATTGCTCCCATTGGGGCCAATGGGAGCGTTATCTTTGAGTGTAGTGAGAGCAGAGTTAAGCTGGTGCTGAGTGTATTTGAAAACACCACACTAAGCAAAAAGGAAGGCCTTGCCGTATCCCTGGAATTTGGTTTGCACAGATGACAATCTCTCACTGAGAATGCGATACCAGCAGATGCTTCCCTTTTAAGCCAGAAAGGTCAACCTTGAACTCCTCCACTAATAAATAGCAACTGCTGCTCAGTGCTTTGCTCTAATTACTACATGTAGTTGGGATTAGTTTTCAATTTTGGTTCAATAAAAGGGATCTTATCATCTACAGAATAACAAACATCAAATATAATCTTTGATCAACCTGAATTGCATATCCATGTTGACTCCCATTATATGCTGCTGATTGCTGAAGTCTTATTCTCACAGACATGTATCTTAGCTTTGTCCAGGGCCTATGAAATATGAAGACATAATTTTCTTTTTCCTTGGGAAAATGCTTGTCAAGCTGGAAAGATCTAACACTAACTGTAACAACTCAAGAATTCTGAGCTTAGTGGGAAAACCCAACAAATATAATAGACATCCATGTGTCTCACTGAGGTGTACTTAGCTGTAAATAGAAATGGAGGGTATGCAGACCCCAAAAAAACTGGGTAAAGAAACATGCCCCTTCCCAAAGTACCAGCCAGTTAAAGTAGATCTGAGATAATCACATGCCACTGTTCTCCAGTGCTTGTTGTGAGTCTGTCCAAGATTGATGTTCTATACTGTGTTGTACTATTTGCTTCAGGAACTTTTCCTGATAGAATTTTTTTATAATGTGTCATGTCCCTGTGGGGATATGGATTATGGGTAGAGCTGTGCAAATAGTGGATTTTTCAACTTGCTCTCAATGCTGAAAAAAGAAAATTAAAAAATGCCTCAGGTTGACACAAAACTGAAAAGTTTTAGAAAAAACATGTCATTTGAATTTCAAGCATTTCTAGAGTTTAAAAAAGAAAATTAAAGGGAATTTCAAAATCCAAAACTAATTTCAAAGAAAACATCAAAATGTGTAATTTCAAAATGTCCAAATAAAACATTTTGATTTTTTGGAAAATATTGGGCAGGAGTATCATTCTAACTTAAAACAAAAATTGGCAAAAGAACCCTAATTCACAAAATGCTTTGGTTGACCTGAATCTGCATTTTTTGCCAAAAAGAAGTTTCACCCAGCTCTAATTGTGTGATACCTTGACACAAGTAAAACAATACCTTTGTAATTCAGGGTATTGATTCTAAAACCTTTATAAGCTTGGCTCTCCTCAATAGCTGAGCAGAGTTCTAGCTGCAAAGGAACTGGTATAGTTTTGCTCTTTGAAGGTCGGGGTAGAGCTAATGGGGATGTTGCTGTGCGGAGCAAACAGTCATTAGAATAGGGTGCATCTGGCAAAGTAAGTTCATCCCAAGAGCTTTACAGCAGAGGTTGTGGAGTTAATCTGAGGCTGCTCAGTGGGGAGCTAGGAGGACCAGAACCCTCTGCTGGGGTTGGTGTACCAAGAGGATTTGATCCTGTGCAATACTTTAAAAATTAAGCTGAATGACAGGGAGAAGTAGACTGACTCATAGATACAGAGGATCCCAAAAGCTGTGGAAAAGGGGAAGTTATTTCTGTGCTCCTCTTGATATAAATGGGGGGATTATGAAACTCCACCACCTTGTACCCTCCTCCCCCGCAGCAATTTGAACATTGTTTACTACTTCTCTGAACTCCTAGGCTATGTCTACATTGGCAGTTTAAGTTGACTTAAGGAGGCTTAAGTTGACTTAAACAAAGCCGCATCCACACTATGCTTTCATTAAGTTGACTTAAGGAATTCCTTAAGTCGACTTAATGAAAGCTTAAGTCGACTTAATAAGAACTGCCTGTTAGGTCGACTTAAGCCTGCCTGGATTAACCTAACCCTCCTTTAGGTTGACCTAAGCCCAGTGTGGACGTTTAATTCCATTTTGTTAAGTTTACCTAAAGGCAGTTAGGTTGACTTAACAAAGTGGACTTAGTCCACATCCATGGACAGCACTTTCTTAAGTCGACTTAATAAGGTAGATTTTAAGTCGACTTAAAGTCGACCTTATTAAGTCAACTTAACAAAGTCGATCTAACTTTTCCTAGTGTAGACATAGCCCTAGATAGTAAAAAAATCAAATTTAACCTCCTTCCACTGCATGCAGTTCTTCTAACACCCATGCTCAGTTCAAAACTCCCATGAAATCATGCCATTTTTCTATATTCCTTTTCCTATTATTGTTGCTTACCAAGGTATTGTGCAAACTGAAATGTTCTGTTTGTAATCAGCCTCTTCTGCCTAAGCCCTTTCATAGGAAATGTAACAATTTTTGACAATTTGTCACCAAAGAGAAAGCACTGATGTCCTGAAAACTAGTGAATTGAGAGGGAAAAGGAAGTGGATTGTGAAGCAGTTTTGCAAACACATTTCTAGCTGACCAGCATTGATAGACATGAAAACATACAAAAAAGTACATGCTGGTGTGATGAGATTTTAGGCAAATATTTTGTCAAAGGTCTTGACAGAGAGTATCTGAAGCTGATGAATCCAAAAGTCTAGGCATGTCAGAGCAGCTATAATAGGTTCAGTGGATAATATACTACCCTACCCTACCAAGAATTTAGTCTGAGGCTAGTCTAAATTGAAATGAGTTTTGTGGTCTCACCCTAGTCTGGATTCTAGCTGACACCTCTGAATAATTCAGTAGAATGTCTCTCTCCTGTCAGTAACTGCTCAGGATAGCTCCCAGAGAAACTACCTGTTCTAGCATGTTCACCACATCTCCCCTTTTACTCTATCAGACGGTGATTGTGCAGGCCACATGTGAATTCATCACAGCTCTGGGAGATCATTAGAGAATTTTTCATTCTATCTCCCGCTCTATACAACCGAACTTCTCAGTTTTCCATGTTACTCAGGCTCTTTCAGATGGGAAAGGGCTTGGGTGGGAAGAATAGCCACTTCTACGCATTCACATTTTTAAACGTTAAACCACACTGTTTAATTGAATATTTGCTTTTAGGGAATGAATTGCTGCAGTTATTAAAAAAAAAATGTCTACATATGCAGAGAAATGCAGATAGTCAAGCACAGAACAGAGAAGAATTTTCTTCTACTCAGATCCTGTTTTTTACAGAACTTCATTCTAAGTAAAGGGTTGCTATACCTGCACACTGTAATACAGTGAAATTTGTGGCTTTCATTTTACTTCACTTTGAAGACAGACTACAGCCAAATTTTTTGTGCTATTTCCATTGTTGTCCTCGCTTCAGACAGCAAAATGTCAAAATCTCACAGAAGTTTTAAGGATATATTTGAAGGCCTTTAGAAAATTGATCCCCAAGGCTCATGGACATGTTTTTAAATGCTGTTTTGTTTATGCTCTTATAAGCTATTGTTGAGCCTTCACTACCTGTGGAATCAGACATCATCGAAAAAATGGGGGAAGATCCTTGATCACATCTGTTGATGGGTGTAAACAGGCAAATGACAGGAGATATTAGTACAAACAACAAGAAGAAGCTATGGGTTAGATTGTGCCTATTATTCCCCTCTCTGATAGGCAGTGCTGGTATCATTGCTAAGGTTGACTTGACACTTCCCATAAGGCGGTTTCAGTTGCTTATAACCTCCACACTTCAACTGCTAGGGCTGAAATTTTCCATGCCAGGTAACTTGTCTCAGGCTGAAATTTTTTTTTTAAACAGTTCAGCTGTTTCTGAGAATGAGTCAAGGGAAAAACATGTTCTTTTACCCTTGTTAAAATATTCTCTTGACCTTTTATTTGAGACACACCAGCACCCTCATGCTTTGCAGCAAGAACACGAAATTTGGCAGGTGAGTGGCCTATAACAGGGGGTTTTTTGTGATTTGCGCTGTTCCTATGAAAAACTGCCCAAATTTTACTGTTATAAGCCTCTGAAAAATTGCAATTTGCAAATGCTCTGTAGAGACTTCTTAGATTTTTAGTAGCTAAATTCCTAGACTATTCCAACCACAATGATTGTGCTCAGTCTGGGGTTGTGCAGGACTTTCTCTGCAATTGGAGCTCTGGGCTGCTGTGAGCTGGGAAGGGGCCAAACACGAAAACTGAGACAAAGGAGTCTGTCTCTCCTGTGCCCTCAGCACTCCTCTGTGCCCATCCCATTTCACCCCACCCCATCCCTTGGGCCCAGGCAGCATGAAGGAGGAAGCTACCTCATTTAATGCAGAGGGGACAAGATTCAGAGCTGGGAGATGTGAAGTGAGTAGAATAAGGTGACAGAAAAAGATTGGGACTTGTAGCGCATGAGAGGGAAACTGACTGGGAGTTGAGGTGAGGGGAAAACTGGAAGCCAGGAGTTTTCACAGGGAAGCTTAAATTTAAAAGAGGAGACTGGGATTGGCAAGGCAAGGACACTGGATGGGAAGTAGTGAGCCAGGAGACAGGAGGTAGGGGGAAGGAAAACAGATCTGAGAAAAAAATCAAGATTCAGGGAGGGAACTGGGAATGTATATACAAGAAAAAACTTTGTGGGGTGAGACTAAGACTTGTGGGGCAAAGAGATTGGGACTGGAATAAGAAGCTGAGGTTGGTACAGGGAGGCAGAGATAGGACTGGGACAGAGGGCTCAAGGTTGGGGAGAATGGGTAGAACATGTTTCCATCGGGAGCTGGGAATGAAACCCAGAGTTGCTGAGTTTCACCATTACTGTCCTCTCCACAAGTTTCTAGGAAACCCACTGGCAAAGTCTCCCTCTACTGCTGGTCAATACAGAAGATGGCAGTCTATCTACTACTGTTCTCAGTTATGCCATTAGCTCACGTGGCAGAGGTCTGTGTGTGGAGCTAAAGGTTCCACTTCTGCTGATGACCTACCAAGATTAATTTTTTTTTCCATTTACTTTTTCAAAAACCAAGGAAATTTCACACACAAAAAAATACATTAAAAGGTTGCCTGTGCAACCTTAATTTGGCCCTCTTATAGTCTTTAATTATATGATCACAAATTATTTTTTCCACAGGTCCCCTTGCCTCATACAGTATGGAGAGAGGACATATTCTGAGGATGATTCAGAGCTGTGTGGTGAAGGATGCTGTTGTCTGTTGCACCCCTGCTTTATTTGCTGAAGAAGTTGGAAGGTGAATAGTCAACAAGGCAGGGATTACAGAAAAAGAAAGGATGGTTTCATGCTTAAGGCAACTGAATGCTTCCCCGGAGAACTAGATTCTATTCCTATCTCTGCTACACAGTTCCCATGGGATGTTAGGCAAGTCTCTTAAAACAAATTTATTACAGGTGATCACTGATCAGTTCCTCATTTTCTGGGTGCCTGATTTGAGGCCTGGAGTCTGATTTGCAGAAGTGCTAAGTGCCCACACCTGCTGCTACTGAAGTCAATGAGAGCTGTGCTTTGAACATACACCGTGCTATGCACTCTGAAAAAAAATCAGGTTCTAGATGTCTCCGATTCAGTCCTTTTGACATTAACTGTGTGCCTCGGTTTCCTATCTGCATTTCCTAACTTTTCAGTGTTTGACTTTGCCTGGAGTTAATAGGAGAGGTGGATTGAGTTACCGAATGACTAGATTTGGTGATTCCTCTTTATTTCCAGGTCAATTTGTGCAAGATCAGTGTTATGAACATACAGCATGAAATTTTCCTCTTAAGATTTCCTGCTATTGCTGTTAATCCTTTGTGTGCAGTGAGATAAATAGCCTTACAGCTCATTTTTATGATCCATGGACAATGAATTGCAAGTGATGGCATGAAGGAGGAGAGCTTGGTTTTTAGACCAATGCAGGCAGATCTTCAAACTGACAGTTGGCAAGTACTAAAAAGAAGAGCAAATCTTTTTAAGGGTGAGTTTTGTAATATTCCTTCCTTTAATTTTAAACTTTTTAAATGTGTCCCTTTTAGGAGGGGTTCAGAAAATACCAGATTTTAATCTCTGTTTTAACTGATTCACATCTGATCACAAGCTGTATGATTGTTATCTTGATAAAAAAATGTGCATACGCTGTTTTTCTGACAACCTTGCACAGAGCACCTTAATTCCTCTTTCCAAGAATCAAAGTGAAAATGGTTCTGTTGACTCCCCTCTGAGACCACAGAATTGGTCAGCTACTCAAAGAACCAGACCCATTCTTCTACGATCCATGTAACCAATCTCAATCTTCACAGTTTGCAACCTGAAATCATACCACGTAAGGCTGCCTAGGAGGCCACATTCAGGGTCATGCTCTCAGCTTTGCAATAAATATTTTTTGGACAGCTCTAGCTAATGCCAATGGTGGCTGAAAATGTTAAGCTAGAGGAGAAATTAGAACTGTGGTGGCTTCTAATATTAAATGCAATTCCCCCAGAGTTGTAGGACACATAACATGCTGTGCTCCATCCTTGCATACAGCTCCAATTGCTTATGACTGAGAGCATGCCATGGCCCTGAGCATTAGTTGTATTGATATCACCACTACAAGGGTTCAGAGTGCGAGACAGTGTGTCAAATTCACTGACATGCTGCCAATATTTTGAAGTGTGGTTTGACTATGAAAAGGCAACTTCTTACTCAATAGACACACTTCCTATATTTGTATTCATGGTTATATCTACTGATCTGAGTAACAAAATGGAGGCCTTTACTGCTCTTTACTCCTCTCAGCCCCAGAGAGGCAGAACAGCTAAGAGGGAGTGAACTGGATTCCATTCCATCTGGAACATCCTTTACAGAAACTGAAGCCAATGGTTTTGAACAGGTTTCAGAAGGACTAATTTTGCAAGCAGAACCTTTATTATGGTGATGATACCCAAAAAGAAAAGAACCAACTTACTTGGATGTTCAGAGTGCAAGCTAGCAACTTGCAGGGCTAGCAAGTAGGAAAAAATCTCTTCTTAGTTGTAAACAGACAGGGCTGGATTAACCAGCCTGGGAGCCCCAGGCTCCCCCCACCACTGGGCCCCCTCTGTTGCCCCCCCCCCCACTGCACAGGCCCTGTTGCTGGGGGGGGGCTGGGGCTGGTGGGCCCTGCTCTGGCCAGTCTGCCTGGGTGTGGGGGGACTGCCTGGTGCGTGGTGTGGGGACCTCCGATGCAGCCTCCCAGGACCATGGGCCCCGGAAGACTGCGCCAGAGCAGCAGAGGCCGTGCTGTGAGCCAGCTGGCCCCTGGGCAGAAGGAACTGGAGCTGGCCAGCCGGCTTAGTGGTGGGGTGGAGCACAGAGCCTGGCCTCTGGCTCCAGGGCCCTGCCCCCACCCCAGCACCGGCAAGGTAAGAGTGCTCTCCACGCTTCAGCCCTGCCAGCGCTGAGCCAGGCAGGCGCCAGATTATTGCAGGGGTTTTAGGGGCTGGAGCCTGGGGCCCCCTTTTTGGCCAAGGCCTGGTGCTTAAGCCCCTAAAGCCCCTGCGATAATCTGGCCCTGTAAACAGAGAACGTTTGATACTGAAAACAGTGGCAAAACCATGAAGTTTAATGCTAACTTTTCAAGGTAGAACATTTTAATAAGGGGCTCCCACATGCCCCTCCCCCAACACAAACAAGTCTAAATTACTTTCTGATAAAGGTTTTGCCCCAGGAATGGATGTCTTTGCAGAAAGAAGGGATGAGGAACTGAAGGTCTTTATTTGTCTTCCTGTTTAAACATAAACACTTTTTCCTACTCAAGGACTGAGGCAACTACACTTGACAAACAAACTCATAGGCTATGTCTACACTACAAAAAGTTAGGTCGACTTTGTTAAGTCGACCTAAAGTCATCCTTATTAGGTGGACTTAGCAAAGTGGTTTCCCTGAACGGGAACTTAATAAGTCAACCTAACTGCCCTTAGGTCGACCTAATAAAGGGGATTTAAGTGTCCACACTGTGCTTAGGTCGACCTAAGGAGTCGACTTAAGGGTTAGGTCGACCTAACCGGCAGTTCTTATTAAGTCGACCTAAGCTTTCATTAAGTCAACTTAAGGAATTTCTTAAGTTGACTTAATGAAAGCCTGGTGTGAACATGGACTAAGTTAAGTCGACTTAAGCCTCCTTAAGTCAACCTAACTTGCAAGTGTACACACAGCCACAGTAAGCTGCCTTTTGACTGAAATAGTCAAAATTTGTTTCTGAAAACAGTAACTGCACCAAATGGCAAGAATTTGGGTGGGGGGAAGCTAGTCTCCTGAGCTTCCTATAAATTAATTATCCATCCTGCCAACTATTTTAAAGGCCAAATTGCTCTGTAAGATGTATTTTTATAAGCCTCAGGGAAAAGTCATCTTGGCCAAGGAGGATTGAACCAGAGATGGGTTGAACATTATTAGAGGCAAGGAAATCATGCCTTCCACCATTCATTCTGGTGACAGAATATTAACCAGTATCTCCCTGCTCCAGCACATCACTAACCAAATACAGGATGAGGCTAATTTGCTGTCATTTATAATCCCATAACATGTACATTGGAGCCACTTATGCTGAAATTTTCAAAGGCACCTCACGCAATTATGTACCCAAAATCCAGTGAACTGCAATGGGATTTGACTTGTGAAGCCGAACCATGCTCTTTCTTATGAAAGAGATTCATGAACAACTGGTGCCACTCCTAACTGAAACCAATGACACAGAGAAAGAATCTTTTCATCCTCTTTCAAACATGCAGTAGTATGACCAAAAATGAAGAAGCACACCCTGGCTATGTCAAGCCTAGTCAACTACTGCCCAGTATCAAACCTCCCACTCCTGTGCAAACTCATGGAGAAGCTAGCAGAAGGCCAAATACAAACTCAGATTAAAGCTAATATTCTACATCCAGCTCAATCTCGATTCAGACCAAGGTACAGAACTGAAACCACATTAGTGGTAGTAACTGGATGATCTCCTCTTGTCCATGAGTAGAAAACAGACGTTATTCTTATCCTGCTGGACCACTCTGCAGCATTTGACCATGAAATTCTGCTGTCTTGCCTGAGAGAGGTGCAAGGGTCCAGGATAATGAGCTAAAACAGTATAATACGTCCTGGCACCATCCTTCTAACAAGTAGCAATGGGAAACTACACCTCCTTCACTAGACCCCTCATTTGTGAGGTCCACAAAGATCAAAGGTTTCTCTGGTCCTTTTCAACATCTGCATCCAACCTAGCTGAACAGGTAAGAGGACATGGACTCAGGTGCCAGAAAAATGCAGATGCTAGACAGCTCTACCTATCCTCCCACACATACAACCACACCACTACCATCTAAATCAAGGGTTCTCATCCTGGGTCATGAAACAACTAGGAGGATTCCCAGCCATGAGTGACACAGCAAAGCTCCTTCATGGATCCCTAGGCCCAATTCTCCGGCTGGCCTTCTGTGCCAAGGAGACTTTTAAATCTCCTGCCCTGGGCCACATGGTCCCAGAACAGGAGATTTAAAAATGCCCTGCCCCAACACAGCCCTTAACACACAGATGAGAAGAGCAGCCTGCCTGTGTTAACACAAGCAGACTGCCAGTGTTGCAGCCAACAGCTGCCTGCCACTGTAGCTCTCCAGCACCAGGAGGAAGGGGATAGGATTTTAGATCATGACACATTCACCACTGTGCCACAACACACTTTTGTGTCACGACACAGCGGTTGAGAACTGCTGATCCAGATGGTCCAGTGCATGGATGAGATCAGTTCATGGATAAACAGATGGCTGAAGCTGAACCTGAGGAAGACAGAGGTGATGCTGGAGGATACAGGAAATATTTGGGGGGGTTGGGGGGGAGGGAGTTACAGCCATAGTCCAGTCTCCTTTGCTTGAAGGTTCATATCCACAATTGGTCAATTCCATCCATTGTTTAGGAGTACTCTTGGATTCCTCACTGATGCTCAGCTCTCATGCCACAACAGCTGCAAGTAATGCTTTATACAATTTCTGGCAGGCTAGAAGCCTCCGCTCCATCCCATCCTAAGAGAGGAAGACCTGGCCCCAGTTATTCATGATGATTCCATCACCCCCTGGCTGAATTACAGCAATGCAATATACCTGGGCATGAAGCCTATCACACTTAGAAAAACTCCTACAAGTACAGAAGACTGCAGTGTGTCTCCTCAGCAACACAGGCTATTGTGAGCATATCACACTTGTCCTCCTCTCTACACTGGCTCTCTATAGAATTTCTAATCATTCAAGTGTCAATCCTTATCTTCAAAGCACTCCAGGGCCTGGACCCCGACAACTAAAGAACCAGCTGAAGCTGCAGGATAAAGACTGTGGTCAACAACTATGCTCCTCCAGCATAAAAGAACTCTCAAGTATAAAAGTAAAACTTGTCTGTGTGGGAGACAAAACATTCTCTGGGGGCTTGGCAGTCAAAAACTACAGAATGACCTGCCAGAGGAACTAGGGACCTCACAAGTTTCAAATCCAAGTGGAAGATGCATTTCTTTGATCTTGCCTTCTCCAGTAAAAACATATAGCAACAGTAATGTAATAAATATAGTGATATAAATAAATAAATAAATAAAACCCATGCCACCAAAACAAAATATAGGACTCCTCTATACACTCTGGGAAGAGGATTGGAACTTACAAAACCCAACAAATGAGCAGTCACCTGGTTTAATTCACAACTGGCACTCAGTTATTACAGTGATAAGTCTTGTCTAAGAACCTATGTAGAACAGAATAGAAAACCTGACTCTCCTGGTGTCCTGTCTATTGGACAATGCTGAATACCACGGAGTAGAGGAGTGGTTCTGATAAACAGGCACCCCTCTGGGCAGAGCTCTTCAAAACTAGAAGATTTTGTGTATTATCAGTAGCATTATACTCAGCACTATACAGGCACGTAACGAAAAGATGGTCCCCACCCTAAAGAGCTTACTGTCTAAGAGCTAGATACAGGAAATAGATGGAAGGAGTCTAAGGTAACAGTAAGACCATTTTGATTACTAAACAAGCAGTGTACACAGCGCACTAGCTCCCTAGCCATTGTCTAATGCTTTGTAAGCATTGCAGTGGAGGGAAAGAGAGACTTGTATATTTTTTCATCTAAACTTTGAAGTTTTGGAAATTGTCCAACCAAATATATCAGAACCAAACCTTCAAACCCTTTGAGGTTTAACCATCCCTATCTCTTTTACCAGAAGAACAAAAGAATCCTGCTATGAATAGAGATGGGCTGGTACCAAAACTCTGTGTCCAAATACCTCCCAGACATGTAGGACATTTAAAGCTGCATGTCACCTTTCAAGCTCAAACCAATCTTTAGTTGAAAATAATTAATGGAACATATGTTAGAGCTACTTGCAAGTGTCCAGCCTTTTTGCTTTGCCCTCAAACACTGAGCTGCATTTTCTGAGTCTTTAATCTACATCCAACTGCCAAGATGGCACCTTTCTGTCTTAATTGTTAATTATACTTTAAGAGATGTAGATTTCTTTTAGTGATTTCCTCTCCCTTGCAATTACTGCAGATAGTAGTGATTAGAATATTGAGTAATCAGAGTGCAGTTTTTCTTTAACAGAAGGAAATTCTCTATAGATTATTAGAAGATAAGGCCACAAGTATGGTAATTGGATGCCAGGGCCTCTTTTTGGAAACTTGATTTCATGATTGTGGCCAAGGTTTGGTTTACACTAGGTAGGGGGATTGCAGTGCTATTGTATAACCAGAACAGGTGAGGCTGAGCAGCTGTCTTAGGCCATCATGGCTATTACCACTGATAGTTGCAGATTGCAGTCTAACAGTATAATACTCATCCAAGTTGAAATACATGCACTTTCCATTCTCTTTCCAGAATGACACTGCTGTTACAGTGCAAAATCTTCTTGTCTCATCTATTTTGTGGTTTAATATTGCATAAGTTTATTTGGTTATTACCAATACAGAGGATTTTCAGGCTCTAAAGTACAGCAGCTCTAAGCAGTCATTTTCATTTATCAGCTATGGTACTCTGGAAAGATAAATAGGCACTTTTAATTTTCTTCTTAGAATAGTATACAAGCAACGGATATTAGAACCAGAAAGATTTCCAAAACAGAGCATTAGGGTAGCTTCAAACTTTCCGTTGGCACGGTTTCATCAGCAGAGGTCAGCAAAAGTTCAAGATTTCCTATTGTGTAATGTTATGTGCTTAATGTTTCTTATGTCTGAAGTGGCCTTGTCATGTGAAATCACAACTTAATTTTCACTTGGCCCTTCGTTCACATCAGAGCTGTCACTCCCACAGAAGTCAGTTTGACTTTGGCTATGTCTACACTTGCAAGTTAGTTTGAATCAAGGAAGCTTAATTCAAACTAACAAATTTGATTGCTTAGTTCGAATTAATGGTTAATTCGATTCGTTAATTCGAACTAAGTCAAACGTGGCCATATTAGTTCAAACTAACTGCTTAGTTCGAACTAATCGGCAGATCGACCTTCCTGCAACTGACTAATTGGAACGAAGCAAGTGCCCTGCATGGACATGGCTAGTTCGAACTAGCATTCTAGTGGGGCCATGCTAGTTCGAATTAATTAATTTGAACTAACTAAAATTAGTTCGTATTAACTAATTCGAACTAGCTTTTGTAAGTGTAGACATAGCCTTTATGCTGAAGAGAACTTGAACAAATCCTAAGGAGATACAAGTTTATGAAATGCAGTAACCAATGAGCTAAATTTCAGAGCAAAGTAACTTCCAAAATGGACAGACTAAGTTTAGGAATCTCAGGAGTTCTATAAAACCAAAGACCCTTCTGAATGTACTTAGTAGAGATCCTATAACTTGACTCTTTTTGCTAGTCATCTTTTTGCACGTTTCATGGCCAGATTCCAATTTGTCTAATTACATCCTGCCTATATTATTTTTTAACCAGGCCTGTTCCCTGTTAGTCCTGTAATGTGGCGTAGGTGGATGGTGTTAATTGTTGTCACATTCCAACCCCTGTGAATGAAGTGATTCATATACTGTAGATACACATAATCTGTGATGCACTTGGGGATCCTTCTACATGAAGAGTACTATATAAATATAACTTCTTATCATTAACATGGCTCATTTGTTCGTTACATGCGCTATCCCTCCAAATAAATTGACATCTACTGTATTTATATAGTGTGGTTACATTTTCTGAATTTGGTTGGGGATTCTAATTTGAGTAGCTGTACCTCTAGTTATCAGACTTCAGGCTATAAGTGGTACAACAACTCAGATTTGGGCTTGCAGTTAATAATGTATATCAAACCAGTACACTGGTGTCTTTTCTTATCATAAGGCTCCTTTAAGCGAGAGTATGTTGGAAGAGCTTACTGAAAGTTCTTCACAAGTGACATTAACAGCTAATTAATTTTTGAGTGAGTCTATCTGAGTCTTCAAAGGATATTAATACAATCATATATCCCAACTCCCACTGAAAGTCCATTGGTTTCAGATTTGCTAACTCTCTTAGGGCTAGTCTGCACTTAAAACTTTTAGCGGCATCACTGTTAGAGTTTTTGTGCAGCTGTGTTATGTCCACAGGCGAGAGTTCTCCAGCTGACACAATAAAACAACCTAAACAAGTGGTGGTAGTTATGTCGGTGGGAGAGCTTCACAGGCACTTATGCTGGCAAAACTTAAATTGCTCAGGGTTTCTTTTCGCACCCTTGAGTGACAAATTTTGCCTGAATAAGTCCTAGTGTAGACAAGACATTAGAATATTTCTCTCTCTCTAAAACACTCACACACACAATTTAAAAAAAAAATAAGGAAAGGGTTATTTGTATTCAAAGCTATACAGCAGTCACAGTATGGCACTAATGGTCAAGTTGTAGTGCAGAGTGTGGTGGTATCTTTCCAGAGAACCTGTATTAGACCTCTTAACTATTTACCGACTATGTAACTCATGTGACCAGATCCTCTTAGCTTGTGAGATCGGTGGATGAGGTGACAATCAAAAAGAGACAAGTTATCCAGATGTAGCCTAATCATGCACGCACATGGACTTCTGGAACAATTTACCCAGCCCCATAAATGTTGCTACCCACCCTTTCCTCTTTAGAATTTCTCCCAACACAGATAACAAGTTTGCTCCCTGCTCCAAAAAGAGTTGCATCCCTCCTTACTCCACTCAAGAGTTCAGCTATCCCATCTGCCTCCAAAGATCTGGAAAGATTATATATTAATAATCATTTTAATTTATTGGTGCACTTAACCAAAGGCCTCTTGGTATTTTAATGAAGTTGTCAGTTTGAGAACTCTGCCTCAAATTTGTAAAGGGACCAATATCCATCATGAAATTATTTCTGGTGCCTACCTTTTTATTGTGAAACAATGTAAGGAAGGGGGCTGCTACTCGGATTTTTAGCTTGCTGCTCTCTTTAGTCATTCCCCTTTTCAGTTGGGAGCACTAGCACGGACCTTATTGCTGACAATTGACACAGCAGCAACATTTTTCTGATGCCTCACCAAATGTACTGTACTTTCATTTCATTCTGAGATGCAGTGATACTGCCATATACTTCAAATGTCAGTGGAGAGACAGGCTGTCCCCAGAAGGAGATCCATTTGGCTTGACAAAAGGTGAATAACTTGACATGATGATAAGAATTAACAATACTGAATGTGTCTCAGTGAGACTTTTGGTATGTTCTTGATTGTCAGATTTATTCTCCTAGCAGTTTCTTGCTACAGTATTATAAATGTCCCATGTCATTCAGTCTTCTTAGATGCTCCTTAATAATATAAAATTAACAATTTAGTTGTATGCAACTCTTATATAGGGGATTCCCCAGATTTAACTATTCTCATAGTTGAGATGCATGTCTATCTAATGTAACTAAAGAAGTGTTTACACCTGGCATTTGAGGGCCACAAATGGATATGGTATATTTCTCTACTACTCATACTAAATTTTTGGGTAATGTTGTTTAATACTGTTAAAGGGTGCATCTACACTTGAAAATTAAGTCGATTTAAGCTTGCTTAAGTCGACTTAATTACCCCACGTCTACACTACAGTTTCCTTAAGTCGACTTAAGCAGCTGCTTAAGTCGACTTAAGGAAATTCAAAGTCGACTTTATAACACCTGGTATATAGTTGACTTTGAGGTTAAGTTGACTATTTAAGTTGACTTAAGCCAGTGTAGACGTGGGGTAGCCTTTTAGGGCATGTGTCCCTTCTCGCCGGGACCATTCAGGTCCCAGCAAGAAGGGACCGCGGGGCTTGTTTCCTTCTCCCCAGGACCCACGTTCCAGCTGCTCAGCAGCTCGAGCGCTGACCCTGGGGAGAAGGAAGCCCCACGCTCCCTCCTAGCCGGGACCCTGCGGTCCCGACGAGGAGGGAGAGCTGGAGACCCACGCTCCAGCTGCCAGCTTCTGAGCAGCAGGCAGCTGGAGCAGGGATCCTGGCAAGAAGGGAACTCGGGGCTCTCTTCTCGCTGGGACCTGAGCGGTCCCGGGGAGAAGGAAGCCCCGTGGTCCCTCCTAGCCGGGACCCTGCTGTCCCGACAAAGAGGGAGTGCAGGAGACCCACGGTCCCTCCTGGCCGCGACCGCTTGGTCTGGCTAGGAGGGAGCCCGGGGCTCCCTTGGCCAGGACCACTTGGTCCCGGCTAGCCGACGCCACGCTCCAGCTGTTTAGGGGGCCTCCCTAAGCAGCTGGAGCGCGGCAATGGCCGGCGCCTCGCTCCAGCTGTTTCCCTAAACACCATGTCCCGGCGAGAAGGAAGCCCCACGGTCCCTTCTTGCTGGGACCTGAGTGCTCCCGGCGAGAAGGGAGCCCCAAGGTCCCTTCTTGCTCAGCAGCTGGCAGCTGGAGCGCGGGACTCTGGCTCTTCCTCCTGGCCCGGACCACTCGGGTCTGGGGAAGTTCTCAAGCAGAAGGGAGCCGAGTGGTCCAGGGCAGAAGGGAGCTCCTCGCTCCCTTCTGCCCCGGACCGCTCAGGGGCTTGCTGCCCCAGGGAGAGCCAGCCCCATGTGGGGCTGGCTCTCCCTGGACTGAACAAGTCAACTTAGAGAGTCCAGTGTAGACTCTCTAAGTCAACTTAGTAAGGCCCCCTTTAAGTCGACTTAGGAGTCCAGTGTAGACTCTCTAAGTTGACTTAATAAGGTCAACTTAAAGTCAACTTATTAAAGTCGACTTTTTTAAGTCAACCTTAATTCCCCAGTGTAGACATAGCCAAAGAGCTGCTACATTTTATCCTAGAGGTAGTTGCATTCAGTGCATGTATAAGTTTGAAAATAAAAAGTTCAAATGAAATTTTTATACAAATAGAGCCAGTTAAAATGCCAATTTTTCTGCAGGATTTAAAAAAACCCCAAAACATTTAAAACATTTCCCATAAGAGTTAATTGGGTTTTCAAAAACCAAAAACATATATGTGTAATTTGGGAGGTGGGGGTAATAATAATTCAGTTTTTGGAATCCAAAGCTCAGAATTTTTTTTTACTGAAAATATCAGGTTTGCTTTCTGATTTCTCAGTGGAGAAAAAATATAATCAGAAAATTCCAACCACTCAACGAAAAAAGTTGATCCACTGTAATAAATATAAAGCAGTATTATTAGTACTGCATATTTATTTAAAGACTCTCAGGCTGTCGATGTTTTTAATACTGTGCATTTTTAAGGTACTGAATACTTATTGTTATGCAATTGAAAACATCCTATTTTCTATGAATTAGCTCTGTACTGTACTGTGGTAACTGAATATTTATAAAACATTCTTTTAAATAGGAGTAAAATGGAAAGTTTATATAAAGAAAGCAATGAAACAGACGCAAACCATACCCAGATCCCACAAGATGTGTTTATAGAGCTGTTCATAGCGGCAATTAGTGTTTTCAGTTTTGTGCCTCACTGATATTATGCTTTCATTCTTTCTGGTACTGACCTTAAGGCCTCTCTACACATAGTTTTTCTTCTGGTCTAATTATGTTGGTTAGGGAATGATTCACCCGTAGAATGGACACCGTTTAACTAATATAAATGTGCTTACCCTAGTATGTCTTCTTCCCCTTCCAGTATAGGCATAAACTATGCCAGGAGAAGCACTTTTACAGCAGCACAAATGCAGCCACACAAGGGGTTTGTATTATACTAGTATAATGAAAGTGGTACAATTTGCGTGCAGAGAAGGCCTAAAATGACACTGCTTTGACCTCACCACACTTCCTGCCCAACTCTAATTTAATTGTATGCTTTTGGCTGTGTCTATTTTTACATGACTTCCTATAAGAGTACCTCTCTGTTGATCTTTTTCATTTCCTGTAAGCACAGAAACACCTGTTGTCATGCAAGAGCTGGTGTTAGCACTGCAGAGGTCAGCGTAGGAACCAATACTGCCTCATGTATGCACCTGCGTAATTCCTCTAGTGCTAACACCATGTACACACAACAGCTTTATCGTGTAGTAAGGCTCCTTACCGCGTGATAAAACTCTGAGTGCACACATGAACATTTTGCCTGTTGTGCGGCAACAGCCCTCTTGCCGCGCAACAGGTAAACCACCTGGTCTAAAGGGTGGTTAGGTTTACTGTGGAACAGCTGTTCCGCGGTAGAGCCCGTGTGTACAGTCCTTGCAATTTGACAGCCTCCGGAAATGTCCCAGAGTGCCAATCGAGGCCACTCTGGGACAAGGAGCTGTCAAATATGTCAATTTCATTGCTCTAACTGAGCAGTGAAATTGACAAGCAGCATAGCAGCAGGGCTCTAGCTACCGAGAGCCCTGATGGCTGGAGCCCCGTTACCACAAGCTGTTGGGCTTCTCGGCTCTCTGCCAGGAAACCGAGCGGCTTGAGGGACTCCCCGTGGCAGTGGGGCTCTAGCCGCCAGGAGCCCTGACAGCTGGAGCCCTGCTGCCACAGGTGGCTTGAGTCCCACTGCCTACTGTCATTTCATCCAAACTTTTGACAATTCTTCTTCCTGGTGGACTTATAACATACTTTTAAATATAAAAGTTAGATGCTGACTGAGAACCTTAATCTCTACTTTAAGGCCACTTTAATTGTTATTTCTAGGATCTCTAGTGTGTTTATCCCTTTTTCTCAACACCTTCCCGCACGTTACTTCCTTCCTTCCTTTGGGGAAAAAAAAGGGGGTTGAACTACTTGATGCATTTCCTCCCGTGCAGCTAAGATTCCATTCACAAATAATGTATTACATTAAAAAACTCCTGTGAAAAAAGCATTTTTCCTCCACCTACTTTCATCGCTCCGTGCTAATGAAATTGTCACGGCATTTAATTAGGAAGAAAGCTATGATTGAAATATATGTACTTCAGTTTGCTTTAAAACAAGCATCACTGGCATGTACAAAATTCCTCTAGCCAGCTAACAACAGAAGTTCTCACTTTTGCATGGAGTAAGATTATACAAGTCTAAAAAGCAATCTGAATCAGAGATGGCTAAGAACTGAGTAAAACACAGGAAATTGGCATGTTTGCTTTAAGATTAGTTTTGTTTAAGTCTCATGAAGAAAATACACTTTTTTAAAAAAGGCCTTCTTCAACTTTTAGCTGTTTTTAGAATTCACACCTCTATGAAGATTTGGAAGCCTCCACTTTCCATTTAGCTCCCCTCTACCTTTTCAGTTTGATTTCTGATGAAGATCAGAGTGCTGAAATACCATGAGAGAGAGAGAGAGAAAGAGAGTGAGAAATTAGGTGTTATTTAAGGCTTGTACATTCTTTGTATTTAAGATTCAAAACACACACTTAAATTTTCTCAGCCAAATGCTTAATTTTATTAACACAGAATGATTGGCCAGAGAGTGAAAGAAGTCACACCACAGACTTGTTAGCTGCCAGGAAATGTTGCTCAGAAGCAGCTCTCAGCCCATATCTATCCCCTGACTAATTAGTTATATTATTGCTTGGCACCTGCCCAGTACCTTTCATCCAAGGGTCTCAAAGCACTTCACAAATATCAGTTTAACGTAACAAGGTAAATGAGAATTATTTCCCCTCATAGATTGGAAAACTGAGGTACAGAAAGGTTACCAAACTGACTTTTCAGAGGCATAGTACAGAGAACCCACACTTCCCATTGAAGTAAATGGGAGCTGCAGGTACTCAACCTCTCTAAACATCAGGTCATATATGACTTCCCAATGTTATCAATGAAATCTGTTACATTGCCAGCAATCTGCTAATTCCAATTTCCCTGTCTTCCTCAAAGGACCATTCTTCCTTATCTAATGAAATATAGGCTGTAACATTAATTGCAAAATATATTTTAGAATCTTCTTTGTCTCCTCCCTCTTCTCAACACTCACCTCTTCAGAACCATCTGCGTTACTTTAGGATTGTGCCATATTTTTATACAGCTGACGTAAAATCTCTGTGTCCACTTTGCCATGATTGGTGTATCTTTTTCCAAACACAGGGCACCTGTCTCAGCCCTGATCTACACTGCTGCGCAATTTTGGCTGACAATTGAAGAGAGATACACAAAGTACTTAAAATACCTTGCATATCTCCCTCTGATTGCCTACTTTCTACTTACCATGGTGTCTTCAGTAGGCTGAGTCAGAGGGAAATGCCTTCCCTCTGACTCAGTGCTGTGCTCCTGGCCGGGCTGGTCTTACTCGATCAACTTCCTGATCAGGTCAATCGACCAGGGAGATCAATCTGATGGTGGCGAATTCACCGCCATTAGTGAAGACAAGCCTCCAATCTATACAATGCCTTGTGAACAAAAAGAACTAGCTTCCATTCTGCGTGCTATAGACACTGAGGGTACGTCTACACTGGCAACTTAGGTCGACTTAAGGACGCTTAAGTCGACCTACACAAAGCCATGTCCACACTGCGCTTTTATTAAGTCGACTTAAGAGCTTCCTTAAGGCGAATTAATAACAGCTTAAGTTGACTTAATAACACCACCTCTGAAGGTTGATTTAAAGCCAGTGTGGATGGGGAATAGGGCTAAGTCGATTTTGCCGGCTCCCTGCCTGGCAGAGGAGCCCCAGCCACAGGGGAACTCCTGGGACCCCGGGGCTTCAGCCATGGGGAATCCCCACAGCTCTGGGGCTCCAGCTGCACGGGATTGCCAGCTCCCTGCCTGGCAGAGGAGCCCCAGCCGTGGGGGAACCTCTGAGGCCCCTAGGCTCCAGCGGCAGGGTTTCCCCGCAGCTGGGGCTCCTCTGCCGCACGGGGAGCTGGCAACCCTGTGCGGCTGGAGCCCCAGGGCCATGGGGGGTCTCCCCACGGCTGGGGTTCGGGGGAGCTGGCAACCCACCTCCCCAGCTGCAGCTCTCCCTTCTCCCCAGCCCATCTGCCCCATCCACGACTCTCCCCAGCCCAATCTTCACTGTCTGCAGCTCCTCTGTCAACCTAGCACCTGCTAGTGTGGACACAGGCAGTCGACTGGAGTGTTAAGTGTAGACGCTCTAAGTCAACATAACTTTACAAGTGTAGACATAGCTTGAGAGCCTACCTCAGAGCAATTAGTGTTGATGTGATGTCTGTGCAGGAAAATGGGAATGACACCTAATCTATAGATAGGAAAATACAAGCATTTTGCCATGCATTTGTTGACATTTATTTTTAATAGGTTGCTTTTTGTAAATTTGTTTCACTATGTTGTGTAAACTTTCCAGTACAATAAGTGTACTTGGAACTATTTTGTTGTTGTTTGAAGGAATGCAGGTACTCAACTGTATTAAAATATTTCAGTTTGGTGTTGGACTTGTTTGCAATTAGCTCCATATATAGTTTAGGGAGGAACTGCAAATTTACAGTGACACTTACACAGTAACGTCAATTCAGACAATTTTTTTTAGCATTCTGCTGAAGTGAAGAAATTTAAATCTGTAATTTTCAGGAGAGATCCTTTCTTTAGGTCTGAAATGTTTATGTCTGCCAGCCCACCTTTCCTTTGCAAGTAAGAAATTCTGTCTTTGCCAAGCATCAGTTTCTGCCACATCAATCATGTTTCAAAGGGAGATGTTCAGTTATCTCAGCTCTGTGGCTAGTTTACTTGCCAACTTCAAAGGCATGATGCTCTCTATACACCACACTGTTTTGGAGGATGGCTTTCATTTGAAATATCTCCATTCTTTAGACCCACATTTTACTGGGCTGGTTAAGTAAAGGTTATTTACTCCACAATTTACTCTCATATTACTTCACCTCCTTATAACTGCCAGATGAAAAATTTGTGGCAAGGGAGGGGGAAACTGAAGCAAATACAAAAACAGTTACTTTTCTTCATAAAAACTGCAAATCTATCAAAGATATGCATCTCAAAAAGGAAAGCTGCTTCACATCAAATAGAAAAACTACTTTATTTAATTAGATAGCTAATTTTCAGCTAAGCTTTGGGTAAGGGTTACCAAGGGATACTAAAAACACACAAGTCAATAACTGACAGCCCTCAAGCTATTGGACTTACCAGGAAAAGAAGAGATGCAAAATCCTTCAGCAATTCAAGTGTCCGGTCACCTAGCTTGTCCTGGTTGAGAGGAAAAGGGTGTGGGGAGGAGGCATATAATAACACAGAGCATAACTTTAGCACAGGGTGTATCCAAAAAGTCTGGGAGGGCACATGAACCCACATGCCCTCCCTCCCATTGCCTCTGCCCCCAATTTTTTGTTCCTGAAGTTTTGTGCCCTTGGTGGCTGCCATGCTTACGACCCTGTGCTAAGGAAGCAAACAAGAATGTACACAGTGCATAGCAGAGAATGGCAGGAAAGATCAGTCTGAATAATTGTTAGAGTCAGGACTCTGAGCCTGCATTTAAAGTCTACCAATGCCCTTTTATACCACTGTGGCAATCCAGAGGAGCCCTGAAAAGGTTCCCTGCACATAGAACTTCCCTGGCCATTAACATTTATGACATGTTCAAATACCACTAAGAGGAAGGCCTTAGAAAATAATATACTGTGCAGTAGAAAGAACAGCAATAATACATTTTATAAAAAATAGTAAAATCTGTCTAGTGGTGTGTATTTTTGCACATCCTGTTCCTAAAATATGGTTAATTGGGCAGGGAAATGTAATCATACCATGGTGACAAAAATCACACAGTATTTGAGATAAGCTACAGTACTTCTTAGTATGAAGAGGATAATGAAAATGTCATCTGATTTTCCAAATGGCATTTGGACTGTGTCAGTATTAACCAAATTGCTAGTCTCACAATACAAACAACTCTTAGTTTGAAATGCAAAGGAACAAGAGTTAAGTCTGATTCTAAAGAGATTTTGGGAAATAATGAGAGAGTTTGGGAGATAATGGAAAATGTCCATAATTCTTAAGTACTGCTTACAGTCTATATTGCATACTTATTTCAACTTCAAACATTGTGTATCATGCAGAGAGGATTTAAGTTTCTCGAAACCATAAGTAGAAAAATGTTGGGTGCAATATGCCACACTTGCTGGATAATTGCAGGTGATAACATATAGACTGTATGGTTTGGTTCCAAGCCAGAAAATAACCCAACACAACTCTTAAACTAGATGTAGGATTGAAAGAATCTCTCACCAGAGTTCAACAAAAGTGTGTGGGAGCACTGTAGGTTTCTCAGACTAGATGTGTGTGGGAATGGCTCAGGAATATAGAAAATCGATCTTACAGTGATGCAGGAGAATGAACTAAAAGACACATGGCCTCCCTTCCAGCTCCAAAGGTCCTTTAAACATAAAAATTGAAGAGATATAAAAGTAGGTAAGATGCATGGATCTAAGCCTATACATACATCATAGTCCTTTTCTGAAGATGAAGAAACGTTTACCCACCATAAGCTCTGGAAGACTGTTCTCTTCCAACTGCAGATCTACTTCTAAGACAGTCTACTAGAGGATTGGGCACCACCTTCACAAAGCTAAGAGACAATGTGGAGACTATCGAGCCCATCTCTGAAGAGATTTTATAATTTACATATTTTCTGCCAAAGTGCATTGTTACAATTTCTTTTTCAATAAGAGCAAGGTTTTGCCTGAATTTTACAGGGTGGCGGGGTGGTGGTGGTGGTGGTGGTGTTAAAAATACTTTGAGGTACACAGACTTTTTGTTTGTTTGTCTTGTGTCTGGTCTACCCTAAAGGGTAAATTCTACTTACAGCTCTGAATTCAGTGGGGTTACATCAGATTTATATCAGTCTGAGATCAGAAATTGCCACTAATGCCACTGCTTACTATTTAGATGCACTCTGAAACAAATAATGTTGAGGATTTATATCTTAGAAGAGCTGTTCAAACATACATAAATTAAGCCTGGCAACTCTCCTATGAGGTAGACAAAGAACATTATCCCCTTTTTATTGGGGATTGGTAAAATGAATCACTAAAATTAAAAATTCCATGCATGAACAAATCAGTGGAAGAACCAGTATCAGAAACCAGGTGTTCCTGGCTTGTAGTAGTAATGCCCATTTCTGCATAACATGGAAACTAATTCTTTAGTAAGTTGTGCACTTTCAGCCCCACCACTTGCAAGCGAGGGCTCTGATCTTGCATGGAGAAACATGGGCAGTTCAGAGTGCAGGATAAAGGAAGAAGTGTATGACATTGAATGGTGAATGTTATTGGGTAAGATTCATCTCTGGTGTATCTCCACCAGAGTCGGTGGAGTTATACTGGGATAAACTTGGCCCATTATATCTACCACTGGAACATCTACCACTGGAAGCCCTTAATTCGAACTAATGAAAGCCTAGTGTGGCCAAGGCTTAAGTTAGTTCGAATTAAGCTTCCTTAATTCGAACTAACTTGCAAGTGTAGACATAGCCTAAGTATCTGATAAGTGCATATGTGAGCCCATCGCTTTTATGCAAGCTCCCATACAGGCTGACATCTGACAGAAAAGTGAACCATCAACTAACCCATTAACAGCTGTTTGTAGTATACCAGGCTTCCTAAGTCAGAAAAAAATTACATTGATATACTACTGGGGGGTAGGTTAATATTTAGTTTTGCTTATAGCTTCTTCAGATTCCCAGAATAGTCTTCACCCCCAGGTGAGAATCATACTTGTTTTTTAAAAACAACCCTGAGGGTGGGTGCCTCCACTTGGTTCACTGCCAGGGATGCTTTTGGGCATCTCATCACATGATCAGGCTCCAGCTGCTAGAGCTGATGCAGAAAGGTCAGCTGCTTTCCTTTCTTTTTCCCTACTACTGTCAGTAAGGTTTTCATCTGCTCACTTCCTGGTGAGTAAAGCCTGCATTCCCTCTTTACATAGCTTGACCGTCTGGCTGGATGTTAATATTACACACTTTATGCAATAAGGTATTCATCATCTACTCCTGTTGTGGTTCACTTGTCTTGAGGAAGCTACTAGCAACAAGGCTGGTTCAGAGGGATGAAGACGGCCATTTAATTACCTGCTTAGACTGTTGCTGAAATGTCTCATTTGTTTTCTAGGTCAGATGTCTTTTCACTCCACTCCGCCTCTGGTGACACACATTCATGTGTGCATAAGCCATTCTTTGCCAGGTGATTAGTCCATTACAGTGTGCATCTACCTACAGTTACAGTTGGATCCCTCCTCCTCACAGATGTCCACCTTTTAACTAGCCTTTCATTGGAAGGCAGATGGCACCTGCACACACCTTACACCTGCACACGGGCTAGGGAGGCACACTGTGCTTCACACCAGCCTGTAGAACTGAGGAACTCCAGAGGAATAGAGGACTCTCAGTACACTCTCCTGAGACACCACCCTCTCAACTCATGCTACTACAAAGCTAGAGGAAGATTGTGCCCCTGGAGCTCAGCACAGTATCACTCCCAAAGTGGGCCAGATTGGAAAGTGCATGGTCTGATCTTTAGTTTTGGTAAAATGTTTGATCATTGGTATCATCCTAAAATTACTCCAGTATTCTAGTGCTGATGATTCAACAATACAAGCTGGGCTGTGTTGGACCATTACTGTGCAATGTTGGCTTATTTATCTTTTGAGAAAATAAGCTATTTTTTGGTATTGTCTTTTGTTAGTTACTGACTTCTCATGATGTTTTTCAACACGGTGTTTAAGGAGAGATAAGCCAAAACTTTGATATCTCACCTGAAGGATTTGAATTTGGGGGCTGAAGGGGGGGTTGAATTTGGATTTGAATCTCCAGCTCCAAACTTATCTCCACTGTTTTGGTTTCAGCACAAAACTACAAGGAGCAAATTTTCTGCTAATAAATGGATATAAGTGAATATCACATGAGCGCCCAATGACACTGCCTAATTCAAACCCTATCCCTGATTTGGTCTCAGACCCAAACCACGATCAAACTTAATCTAGATTTACACTGTGCCACCTCCCTCACTCTCAAATAAACTCTTGGTTTATTTGTATTGTTGTAAATTCTGTCTACAATATGGTTTTCATTCCTCTGTTTGATACAAGTAGTCAGCTGGAACAGCACTTTCTGTCTGAGAACTAGGTACAGTATGTGTGAGTTAATATGGCTATATGAAAAATTGTATGTTTTATATAATTTCTAGTAATAAATTTCACAACAGTGAAAACATCTTTCCACATGATATAGGCAAGACAGTATTTTCACCATGCATTACCATACCAGGCTCTTCACAGAAGGATGTTAGTAGCCTTTCACCCTTTTCTCCCTGGACTAGATTTTTAGGAAGACGACTAGTAGTCCAGTTTCTCCATTTCCTCTTGTTGCTACTCTGGCAGCAGAGATAATTGGTGAAGACCATTGGCAATATCCTCTGTCTTGTTTGGACCCAAGGTCCCATTTCTCTACTAGCTCTTCTTCCCTTCCACTGCAAGACATGGACTTTCTACTTCCCAGAAAGCAAATGATAGGGAAAAGAGGCACACAGAGAGCCAGAAAATTGCCTAAAGTTACACACTAATCTTGAGAACAGAATCTAGCAGCCTTGGTTAATAGCCCCTTTCGAACTACTAAAACCACTTCCTCTGATTTGAATACTGAGCGTGGTTATCTAGAGATGTGCAGAATGGAATAAGTATATCTGTCTGTATCATTTTACTTACCAGACATGGAAATAAAAATACATGAGAACACTACAGTCTGCATACCACTGTGTGTTGAATTCATTGTGCAATACCTATTATTCTTTTTCCTTCCTAAACCAAGGAAATGGAATAAATAAACAAACCCCACAAGCTCCCTATACCTACCACTATTCCAGTCTTATGACTGAGAATTTAACTACATAAAAATCAAGGCCAAGGTATGGCTCCCACATGGGACACGTGGACACATACTGAACAAACTATGTTAATGCATAAAGGTCATCACCCTGTACATTCCACATTTGTAGACTTTTCTGTTAAAGGGTAGGAACGGTAACTTTGAATTTAATGATGTGTGTGTATTAATTATCAGTTGAAATGTTGCAAGGATACATTTTTAAAAAATGATTAATTGTATATGCATATTATGATTCAGAGCTTTACGGTGAAATTCTCTGATCATGACGCAGGGAAAAGTCCCACTGTCTTCATTGGAATCTTTCCTGAATAATGACTAAAAGACTTTGCTCTTTTGCCCTTCTCTATTTCTTACTGTACTAAATCTAGATTGGCCAAGGCAGCGGAGATATCTAACAAAGACTAAATTGGTCAAATTGAAACCGAGGCTTCTTCTATTTTTTACTCAACCAGTTTAACATATGTTGAAATCTGCCTTGACTTGACTGTATATTAAAAAATGGAAAGTAGCCTAGACAAAGCTTGAAAGGAACAAAAACATGCTGCTAGCCAAGTACGGATTGCGAAAAATGCTGCTGTTACTACCTGGAGGTCTAGAGTGACTCATTACTTGTACTGGGCCCAGATCTTGCAGCATAAATGTCAATAGGAGTTTTGTTGTTGACTTCAATGGGAGCAGTATCAAGACCCTAATTTTCATTAATTTAATATTTTTTTCCAAGTACATAACACTTTGGTATGAGGAAATAACTATTAATAGGACTTTCAAACAATCAGTGCAACTCTCTAGTGAAAAATCTTATTCCATAACAATACAGGCACATGGCACACAGCCCCAGTCCCAAGAGAGAATATGTTAGATTAAGAATTTTTATATAATAACTTTGGCGACCCCAAAATGTGATGCCAAATATTGAGGTTCTTGCTTATTCCTTACTTACACTCCTATGAAAGCCAATGGAGTTTTTGCTCTGTCCTTAATTTGCAATAAGGGTCTCAGAATTCGGCCCATTGACACTGATCTTTATTCTTGTTTACACAGCACCCAAAGGCTATGTCTACACTTGTGAATTTAAGTCGACTTAGCATGTCCACACTTACATTTTAAGTCGACTTAGAGGGGACCCTACAAAATCGACCTAGAACATCCACACTGGACGCCTAGGTCGACTTGTAGGGGCTAGGTGGACCTGGGACAGGTCCACGGTGGCAAGGGGGGCACCCCTTGCCAAGTGCCAGGGGGCTCAGCCTTTGCCCCATTGTACCTTGGTACCTTGTACATTATACCTTGTACCTGTGCCAGCCACCCTGGCAGGGAGGGCAGTGGGGAAGCCCTGGAGGCACCTAAGTCGACTTAAAGTCGATTTAGGGCTAATCCACATCTACACTGGCTTAAATCGACTTTCTAAACTCGACTTAAGCAGCAAGTCGACTTAAAAGGAGGTTTTATAAAGTCGACTTAATTTTTCCTTAAGTCGACTTAAGCAACTGCTTAAGTCGACTTAAGGAAAGTGTAGTGTAGACACAGAGTAAATTAAGTCGACAATCAAGCTTAAGTCGACTTAATTTACAAGTGTAGACGCACCCAAAGTGTCATAATTTAACTGAGGATTCTATGGGGACTAATTTGTCCTATTTATCCCAAGTGTTCCAGCACAATGCCAAATACAAAGAGGGACATTTAAAAGTATAACAATCAGAAGAATAAATAAAACTTGATCAGAATTTGGGTAAGTAGAGACTTTCAGAAAACTCCCTGGGATCCCTGTGAATGGCTTTCACCCACCCTCATGAATCTCTAATCATGCATGATTTCTGTTCCTTGATCCCTATTTTATGGTTGGCTTTGCCAACGTTATCTGGGTTGAAACACAAAGAAGAAAATATCCAAAATATAGGATTACTTAGCCCTAATTAAAGATGATTAATCTACAGCTCATTTTAAGCATTTCAGGCTGCTTTCTGTCCTCTGAACATATGGTGTTCTCATTGCAGTAAATGAGAGCCTTTCATGCTTCCAAAGGGACAACTTGACCCTAAGGTCAATATTTCCTGCACTCCAGTTTTCTGACAATTTATAATGCACTTTTCAAATAGCAGATTAGTTAAAATTTCAGTGTTTCATAATCATTATGAATGCAATGAGCAGGCCCAAATTGTACAAACAACCTCCACTAATTTGTAATAATTTAGATCTGCAAAGTTAGACGTTGATGTTAATTCTCCAGTAAGAAGAACCATAAATTCACACATCTGTTCCCTTATTGTTTGTCTAGCAGCAAAGCAGCCCCAAACAGCAGTTGATTTACAGTATAAGAGCCACTTTAGCAAGTGTGCTATGTTGTAAAATTATTGTACATGACATCTTTAGATTTTGCAGTGCATGGAAGATCTATGGGAGAAAAACAAATCTAGAGAGGTTGTTCATTTCAGTTACCTGTGTTCATTATTGTACAGTACCAGCAATCTCATCCAAAGAAGCCTAACTCTGATTTTCCTATAGTCCTTGGGGATGGGTGTGTGTGCGTGTGTGTGTGTGGGGTGTTTAATCACCTAAATTATCAGAATCCTTTCGTAATGTCTAGGATTTTCCAACACAAGATTGTGTTTATGAAGATCTTTGGGTATCAATGCATTTGTCAAAAGGGCCAACAATTGTTATAATTCTTAGAGGAAAATGTTTTTTGGTATCGAAATTTACATTAAACATTTTTAAAGCATCATTAAGATGCTCCCAATTGATTAGATCTTTAAACTGTGCCTGCCTGCAAACTGTGTGGTATTTTTAGTATATCTGAGCTATTAATTAGTGCTTTGGGAAAAATGTAAAATAAATTGTTCTGTTCATAAACGTAATTTGATCCATGACTTCTTTCATTCTTGTTTCTGAAGTACAGGAATAAATGAGAAAGCAAAGAAAATTTTCAATATCCCTCACAACACATATATATCGTGTATATGTATGTATATATAAACTACACATTTGTAGTGGATCTAAAGGTCTGATCTACAAACATTTTTTATTCTGGTATAACTGTTGATTAGGGAATTGATTTCTTTAAAACCAATATAGTTATAATGGTACAAATCCTAGTTTGGATGCATATACTGTTATAAAGGTGCTTTACAGCAGTATAGTTCATTCCTCTCCCCTTATAGGAATAAGCTATACCAGAATAAACACTTTTATACTGGTCATTCACATCAAGGTTTGTAAAAGTATATCTACAGCAATAAAAAAAAAATCACACCCTGAATTAAAATAGTTATACTGGTTAGACCAGGCTTGACAATAATTCATCAAAGCAAGATTCCATAGTTCTTAAGGTCCCAAGTCAAGAAAATACTTAAACTCAATGCAACTTAACACATGCTTAAAGTTTAGTGCATACTTCAGTATTGTGCTGGCTCTGGTCCTAAATCTGCTAAACTCTCACTGACTTTAAAGGGAGTTTTGTTTGATGAGGGCCTCTTGGTCCTGCAACATTGAGAACAATGGCAGATTTCTTCCCATTCACCTCATAAGAGGTAAAACATTATTCTTGCAGCACTTGAAGCCCCTGCAGATTTACATGGGAGAAATTAAGTCTGAGGCCTGGTCTAAACTTGTCACCATTTCGTCGGCAGTCAAAGGGAGGTATGTCAGCTACGTAAAATAACTTGCATATCTCCCTTCGACTTTCTAATGCCCACTTACCTCACTGGCTCCGCTGCGTTGAGTCCAAGGTAAATGCCATCCCTTTGACTCAGTGCTATTCTTCTTACAGCGGTGGAGTTATTGAGTCGAACTCCAGATCAAGTGAGCGGGTCTTCATTGACCACTCAATCGAACCCAAGAGTTTGAACGGTGGGTGGCGAATTTGCCACCATCAGTATAGACTTGGCCATAGTCTACTTCCTACAGTGTAACAGTCAGTAGAAAATTGTTTCTCTGCAGTTCCTGGAGCAGCCATTCCATAGGTCTCTGTTTAATTATTCTGACCCAGATCTATTAGCTAAGATGATAGCATGGTCACAAACCTCTATATGTGGCTTTCCTATATAGGGAGAAAGAGCACCACAGTGAGTGTGTGGGGTTACATTATCACATAACACCATAATAATATTGCATCCACATTTTATCATTTTTCCAATTTCATCTAAAGGACACCAACAGATTCAGTACCTCTACTCAGAAGAGACTAAGAAAAACCACCAAAATAGAGGATTAATTCCCTTCTGCTTTTAGAAAGGACAGTGATGTGCTAATTGTATTAATTCAATCAATCAACATTTAAAAAAAGAATGAGTAGTAAGACCATTGATTTACATGTCAATAATTTGTAGAAAGATTACCTAGCTGCTCCCATAATATCATGGCAAAAAGTTAGAGAAATTCATTCTTAAAAACTAAACAAAGTAAAGTTGATTCTACTCTTATAGTCAGTAATATCTTAAACAAGTATATATGTATATATGTGTGTATATATATATATATATTTATTATTATAAATATTCTATGTATTTATATATTTTAAGTTTTATCCACTCTTCAAGTGCAAAATGCCATTTGAATAGGGCTAGTAATATGCACAAGACGGTTTTGTAAAACAGAACCACTTTGGCTTTAAATATGTCACCACAGTGCTGAGAACATTTGTTCTCTTGGCATAGCTTCCCTGTTTTTATGTCCATCTTTCTGAGACTAAGGATTTGTCTACATGCAAGATGCTGCATCACTGCAGTTGCACCACTACAGCATTTCAGAGAAGTCACTAGCTGTGTTGATGGGAGGGCACTTAGCGCACTCTACACTGGTGGTGAGGTCAGTTTAACTGTGTCATTCCATTACAGTGACCTAATTTCCCAGTATAGACCAAGCCTTATTTCCAGTGCAGAAAAAAAATAATGATGTTGCCAGAAAACAAAATGAAGAAATAACCTTTAATGAGATGCTATTAAGAATTTGAGTCCCAAAATTTTATTCCCCTAAAGAATGTGTAGCTTTGTAGGAAAAACTCTTTGGGGTAAAAGCATGTGCTTGGGTTATTTAAAAATACTAAAGAAGAGAAATAAAGCACAAGCTTGCCACTGGGGTGATCTAAACTAGAAAGTTAGGTTGAACCAGCTATATTGCTCATAGGTGTGAAAAACTCATACCCATGAGAGACATAGATAAGCCAATGTAAGCGCCATAGACACTGCTAGGTTAGTGGAAGACTTCGTCTGTCAACCTAGTTACCATCTCTTGGAGAGGTGGATTTACTACAATGATTGAAGAACCCATGTGTTTTGATGGCCGTAAGGTGGCATTGTGGCTTGTATTTCTTTTCTTAGCTCTGTAACAGCAGTTCACTAAAACAATATAGCTGCATTTTTCAAAGGAACTTCAATCCAGCCTCCAATGGGCTGTGTATGATTATTTGCATATACTAGCATATCTGTGTAAATACCAGAATTTGTATTTTAAGATGGCACATGCTCATATAACTAATGTATTTACATGCAGATTTGAAACATGTCATCCGTTCCACTCAACCCCCTACTTGTCTCGGCATCATGGCATTGGAGGGATCTTTGCCTCTAGTATATATGGTGATTATCTCTTTGTTTCTGCAATGACCTGTTTAACTTAGCCATCTAAGCCAGGTTTTGTCTACCAAACTTCTTTTTAGGGTAATAAATGTCCAAACATCCTAACAAGAGCTCTTTCCCACCCCTTCCAGACTACTATGCTCATTCCTCAGCTTCACACTTGGGTCAATAGTTATTATATTGGGCCTTTTAAACCTCTGTCTTGGGGAGCCCAGCTCTACCCTCTGCTCTGGACTCTAGCCCAGGGACCTTGTGGTAAACAATTAGGGCTGCTTCTGTAGATGTACAGCTGTTTCTGTTGAGAAATTACAGAGGGGTAGCCATGTTAGTCTATTTCAGCAAAACAAAGAAGAAGTCCTGTGGCACTTTTAAAGACTAACAAAGTTATTTATTGCATAAGCTTTCGTGGGCATAATCCCACTTCCTTAGATGCATGAAATAGAACCTGCAGTATGTTAGGTATATATACACATACTCGGTGTGTGTGCACGCGCATGTCGTTTTCTCCACTTTCTGGCATCTGATAAAGTGGGACTTCGCTCATGAAAGCGTATGCAAAAAATAAAATTGTTAGTCTTTAAAAGTGCCACAGGACTCCTTATTTGTTTTAGGGTGAATGAAGTAGTTATAAGCCAAAGTACTGATGTTAATTTCAATTCCATTTTAAAAAGTCAACAGAAAAGGACAAACCAGTTAGTGGGAACATATTTTCAGGATTTTCAGAAGGTGTTATAAAACCTACACAAGTACTTTTACATGATCCTTTTAAATTACTTTAGCATGGAACAAAGAATTAGGAAAGGCGTGTTTTTAGAAACAGCTTTACCACTGTTTAATGACTGGTTATTGAGGCTTTCCATTTTTAATTAAGGATCCATTCTTAATTAAATCATATCCTTCACCATCCTAAATATGATGTGACAATATCAAAATTTCAATATCATATAAGCAGAATATGCTGTGTTGTCAATCTGCGGTATTCAGATGCCTCTGGATTGGAGCCCTTTGGTAAATACAAATATATTATTTTGCCATCTAATTATTATCTGTAAAAGTGATTTATTTGTAAAATTCCGAGAAGAGGAAGCTGCCCAGAAATGTCTCAAACTCTGGACCAAGGTAAATAACTTGTCATCATATATTTAGCAAACAGTAATGCAAATCATAAAATATTTACAGAAAGAAGTGGAGGAAATGCTGTCCTCTAGTCTGGGGGACTAGAAAGTTACCTGACATCTAGAGCCAGGGGGAACAGATAGAGGGGAAGGAAGAGGATTTTTTTGGCTTCCTCTTCTTACAAATAAAGCACTGCCTGTCCCAGTCAAGATGCCTTCTTTTCAGCATGAGCTCCACTGTGCATAAATGTGGAGATGGATTTACTCCTCAAATAGCAGTTCTGTGCCTCCCTTGCCAATCGTGCCTCTCCCTCCCGTCTGGGAGATTCATTCACATGATGCAGACTGTTGGTGGAGAGGAGACAGGCTTGTTTGTAATGCCTGAACTGGGCAGTGGCCAGACTGCGCCTTTGCTGCCTGTTATTCAGGTCAGGCTGTGTGTGTCAGTCAGTCACTCAGTCTGTCTCGTCTCTCCTGCCACAAGCAGTGACTAAGCGGTGAAAGGTCTGTCTCCTCCTCTCCCCCGCCCCTTCTTAGTGTGTAAGTGATTGGGAAACCAATCAGTCTCTTTCCATGCTACCCTGAGTATCTAGCTGAGCAGAATGATAGTCCCTTCCTGTTCTCAGGTGTCTGTTCTTCCCTCCTAACGCAGAGATGGACGTGAGAGGGATCAGGTCATGTCGCTGTTCCAGTGCTTCTCTGGTGGCCCCACAGTATTTGTAGAATTTATTGTCATTTAAAAATCACTAAATCTGTAGCCCTATGGGCTGTAAAAAAACCCAACCAAGTGTGAATCAATGCTATTCAGTCTTGTTGGGCCTGTTTATATTAGGCAAGTGCACCACTGAAGGGACAGTAATTACATTAAATTGCTGGTTGCATTGCTTGTCTGTGCAGCCAACTCAGCCTTTGGAACACCCATATTGGCATGTCCACGCTCAGTGCATTCTAGAGGCCATTATTGTACCAGGGAGCTCAGCAGTGTGGAAGAACCTAGAAGGACTGGTTGTACAGGTGCAGCTATAATGCCTGTGTCTTCCTGTCGACACCGCAGAGGGAAAAAACAATACACTGTTGAAGCTGGATGTGAGCTAATGATCTGTTCTATGGTAGTGCAACTAATCCATGTTTCTAACATATATATAGTTCTGTGTGGTCAGGAGATATTTTAAAGGTGCTACAAATAGTAGGCATTGCAGCCTACATTTGATAGCAATTTTGCTAATTTAGGTGGGCCCATATGTCTATAAGAGTTGTAATGTTTAAAGCAGAGATTTGTGAATTGCCTCCTTCTCAGTAGAACCTTGACTCTGAAACATAATAGAGCCATTTCCCCATCTCAGCTGTTTACAAAGTACCAATCACTTTAGCCAAGAACATGATCAAAGAAGAGCAGATAAGAACTCTGATATCCCTTTTCTAGAGATTCATCATTTGAATTTCACTTGATTATTTCATGTGTTTTGTTTTTATGCAATCTCCATTGCCCCTGCTACTGCTGGCTGGCTTTTGCAAACGAAAAAGGTGGGTTTTGCACTGGGCTGTGAAAATGAACAAACCAGAGTATAATCATCAAAAGAGCATTCCACAGTGTAGACTTCCCACTAGATATGCCTTGCTTTCAGCTCCTGACAGTCTCATGGTGGGCAAATGGAATATATGTATCCCTGATGACCTGAACGGTTGCCTCAGGGAGCAGAGGAAGCAAATGAGCAGGCAGTCACTGATCACCTGGTCTTGGCCCATTATAAGAGCTTTAAAGATTAGGACAAGGGCTGTGAATTGGTCTTGGTATCAGATGGGCACAACACACTCATGTGATGTGCTCCTTAGTGTTTACTTCACTCAGGAATAGAGCTACTGCATGTAGAAATTTCATCACTGTCAGAGTGCTTTGAGATCAATGGATTAAAAACATTAAGACTAATAGTAATTCACTCCTGATCATTTTAGTGGCAACATCTAGCTGACATCCTCTTCCTCCAATTTCAGTATTATCCACTTACAAAGGCTAAGGAGCATTATTTGTCCATTATTGCAATGTTTCTATTTCATGAGCACCCCCAGACACCTCCCAACAGAAGTCAAGGCCTCAGTGCACTGTACATGCCCTCCCTTGAAACGCTTACTGTCCAGGGAGACAGACCAGAGACACAGAGAGATGAAGTGACTTGCCCACGGCCACCAAACAGAGCCAGGAAAAGCTCTTTGGTCTCAGCAGCATTAGAACAATTTTTATAGGGGGCTGCTCAAGGCCACTGAACCTGTATAGGATGAGAACCACAAGCGGGGGAACGGCCGTGCACCCAGCACCCTTAGTTGCAGCATCCCCGGCCCCTGAGTCCAATCCAGACCGCCTGGCCTCTCTGGTGGGGTCAGCTCTTGGCACCAGTACCAGGGCTGGGGTGGCTCAGCTCCCTTTCCAGACCCCAGCCGGAGGAGTGGGGGCCCTGTCGTCCCTCTGAGTGTCAGGCACCGCCTCTGCCCCCGCCGGGCGGCACCTCCCTGGGAACGGGTCCAGCTCACGCCCTGGCAGGCAGCACAGCTCGGGGCACGAGGGATGCTGGGCGGGAAGGGAGGAGCGGGGCGGGGGAAGCAGGCCCTGAGGGGAGAGCCAGTCCCGCTCGCTCCCTACAGCCAGGCCTCGTCCCCCCTCCCTGTCTCTCAGCTCCCCCTCCCCTGCCGGCCTGCCCGGGCGGAGTGCGCCCCTCTCTGTCCCTCCCCTTCCCCGCTCGGTCCCTCCCCCCGCTGCCCGGAAAGGCCGCTCGGCTGCCGCCGCCGGGAGCGCCCCGCGGAGCCGTCTCCCTCCCGGGCTCGGAGCTGCCCGTCTCCCGGCCCGCCGCCGCCCAGGGACTGGGGGAGCCGCCGCAGCCGCGCCAGCAGGAGGAAGCGGAGGCGGACGGCTCGGCGGCCCTGAGGTGAGTGCTGCCCAGTCTCCCGCGGCGCCCGGCGGGGAGGCCTGCAGGGGGAGCCGGGCGGCGCTGCAGCGGCCGGGGGGAAAGGGGCAGAGATGCTGCCTGCGTCCCCCAGCCCCGCGGCGGCCTGGCTGTGGCCTCGCCGCTGCCCTGGGAGCGCTGGAGGGCGGACCCCGCCCAGCTCCCCGCCGGCCGCCGGCTCTCCACGGCGATGCCGGGGCTGGGGCTCCCCCCGGCCTCTTCCCCGCCCCACACGCTGACCTTCCCGTGCCCCGGCTCCGGCCCTGAGATTCCTCCTCGCCCGCCCTCGGTGCATTATTCCCGGCCGGCCCTGCCAGGCGGGCTGCGCATTGTGCGGGGAGCACATTGCATTGCCTCCCGCTGCACTTTGCAAAGTGCCCCGGCTCCGGAGGGAGCATACAGGCTCTGGGGGGCTCCCCCCTCTCGTTCGGCGGCGTGGGGTCCGGGAGGCGCCGGCCGGAGCCCGAAGTGGCCGTTCAGCTGGGAAGTGAGACATTCCTGTTCTGTGGGTTTTCTCAGCGCGCCAGAGTCGGACAATGTAAAGAACTGACTGAACCTTTCTGATCCTCCTCAGGAATGAATGTCCGGGGAGAGGCCCTCCCTCCATAATAATAATAATAATAAAAAACCCCAAACAAACCATTTTTAGTGATTAACAGAAAATGCGTTGCAACATCCAACGGCTGTAACACAGCCAGCGCTTACACCATCACCGACTTAACTGTAGATGTCAGACTGTGCTTACTCTGCTGTGATGTCAGACTCCCAATATACGCGGCCCAGGTGAGTTTAGCGCTGGCTAAGGATTTGGGGACAGTTCTGCTCATATGGACTGTGGGATCAGTGGACAGAAGTAACGCAGCCTTCCCCTCAGCGCCTCCCCATACTGCTGGTTCTGCTAGAGAGGCAGAAAAGGGAGTTCCCTTGGGGCAACAAAATATTAGGGGCAACAGAATAAGCAGTAACTATCTTCATGGGTGACTGCAGGCTGGTAAGTTCCAAAAGGGTAATAGCCCTGTCAGTCTAGTTCAGCAAAACAAACAAGGAGTCTAGTGGCACTTTTAAAGACTAACAAATATATTTATTGCATTAGTGCAAGAGCTCCCATGAACGCTCATGTGATAAATACATTTGTTAGTCTTTAGCAGTGCCACTAGACCTTGTTCATTTTGCAGGCTGCTAGGAGTGGATATTTGCCAGTTTGCCTGGGCAGAGGTAGATTTGGCCACCTTTCCTTTGGAGCCCCAACAATAATTAAAGGGATCACGTATAAAGGTTAGAGGGTAGTTTTTTTTTATGTTTGTCGGGTCCTTAGCTTCTCTGTTGAGGCTGCCAGCAAAGGTGTTAGTTGTGATTATGGCTTTTGTTTGTGCATTTAAAAACTAGATTGAGGCAAGAAGCTGGGTTTGCATAGGCCATTACAGGTGGTAATGACTCTTGCCTTCTGCTGACCTGGATGTGGAGTGGTGAAGAAGTAACAAGAAACACAGGGCACTGAAGCTTTATTATTGTGCTTTCTTATGTTAGAGGACCCCAAATTATGTTTGTTCCTTTTAGTTTTGCTCTTTGTTTTAATTAATACTTCATTATGATATAAAAAAAATTAAAAACCCCAACAAATCCTTTCACTGTTCTGTCCTTGATTGAACAGCATTGAAACAGAGTATATCTTGGGAGGCATTTCATGTGTCTGTTTATTTCTAAAAGGCACAGACATGGATGAACAGAGTCAGAAATGGCAGTCATGTTCAATCTGGGGTGGGAAAGCCGGAGGAATTTTGCATTGGTATAGTTAAAGCTGTAATTTACAGCTGTGACATCAAACATGTAAATGATACATTTTTAGGTGACACGACATGAAAATTATGGCTTTTGTTTTTATATGCGGAATCATATATTTTGAAAATCCTTGTTGTATAGTTCACTTAATAGCCCATGTTATAGTTACAACAAGATACAACAGGATGTGCTTTTATTGTGCAATAATGTTCTGTGGCTGAAAACATTCTGCTTTATCTTGTGCCTTACGACCTACACTGGGTGTGAGGCTATTACACAGCATCTGCACAGCGTGTTATGTTGTGTACAGTACATAGTACCTGGTGCTAAAATTTTGCTTTCCAGAATATCATTATCTGTTGCATACTGTATTTAAAGAGTGGTGTTACTAAAAGTGACACTTTTATATATCCTTCATAGAGAGAGAACAACTTAGTTGTTTAAGACTAATATAGTTTGTTGTGCAATCACACTAACAGAGGTTGAAGTGATTGTTCAACTTTAGGTAAACAAATTCAGTACAATGCAATAGATTAGAATGAATATTAATGCAGTTGAGGTGTGTACTGTTTATTGTTGAAAATACTTTTACAAAAACATGTTTAAAGGAACATTGTAACATACTAAAAACCATATTTTAAACAAACTTCTGTGCCTTTATCGTTGTGTTATTACTAATTATATGTATCTGTAGCACCAACGTGTGAGGCACTATCCACTCTCACAGCTAGAGATAGCGCCACTCTAAAGGGTTTACAATCTAAGGACCCGTCTGTCTAAGCTGCATGTGAATTTGTGTGGAGTCTGATTGACTTGAGTGGGGTTCCATGAGGGCACATACTGATCACAGTGAAGGATCAGGGCTTAAGAAGACAAGCAACAGGAATCAAAGGTGTGTTTTTTATTTAAATTTAATATACATCAGTTGGCAGGCCCTCAGCATTACAAGTTGGCCAGTTTCTCGTAGTTGTCACAGAAGCACTGGGGTTGATGGAGCTATCTGAAGGAGTGATCTTATGGATCAGTTTAGGGAGGAAGGTCCATGCCTGGGAGCTGGATGAAAGATATGAAGATGGTTGTGGGGGAATTGGACAGGCAAGACTGGCATCTTTGGTGGAGCAGAGGTTGGGAATTAAAAGACAAGAACAGGGAAGAACAGAACTGTGATAGGCCTGGAAGGTGGGCAGAGGAGGCTTGAACTTAATGTAAAGCAAAAGGGAGGAGCTATAATTACGATTTTAGTATTAATTATCTTATGTATGGTATAGTAGTTTGGAACAGTGATTGTCTTTTTTCTATCCCTGTGTTTATACAGTGTCTAGCATGGTGGAATCATTATCCATGATTAGGGCTGCTGGATGCTAAGTAATTTCCAATTGAGTTTGGGGGGCCCTGTTGTGTTAGGCGCTGTACAAATTTATAGGAAAACATAGTCCTTGTTCCAAAGATCCTGTAGTCCAAGAATACAAGCACCCTTATCACATGTGATGCTCTCATTTCCTTTTGAGGGAGAATGGAATGATTTTACTGTTGCAATGCAAGTCATACTTCCCATTTTGATTCTCATCTTGATATGGGGCCCACTCTGTTCCCATTAATGTTAATGGGAGTTTGGCCATTGACTTCAGTGGAGGTAGAGTAGAGCCTAATAGTCATGCCTGAATGTCCATTATCAGCATTTTGGACATAAACCCACCAAAGCAACTTTCCACTCAAACAAAGCTGACCTATCATTCTTTCCTGGTTGTGTCTCATCTATGCAGCATGTGTGGTCCTATGTAAATGAATGCCATAATATTCATGCAAGTATATTTTAGCATTACTGGCTCATCCTGTGTGTAGTTAAGATTATGTGGTATATCAGGTGCCCTTTATAAATAGATTGCAATATAGATAAGGACTGTCTGGGTTAGACGATATTGTCCAATGTTGTAGGACCCTCTGACAGGGGACAATGTGTAGTGCAGTGCTGAAGCCCAGTAATATAATTGTAAAATTAAAAGCAAATTTCTTGCTGGTGTGAGTCTGTGTCAACTGTATCATATTAATACAGTAGTATTTTTCTTTGGCTGTCTTAAAAGAATGGGGGTACAGCCTCATCTGGTGCACAAAACTGTCTTCCTAGTTTAAGTGCCTGTCACTGTTGTATCTGAAGGTTAGGAGAATACCTTCCCTAGCTTTGTGCAGATGTAACATGATCAGTAATACAATGCTTAGTTATATAGCTTGGACAGAAAATTATAAGCCTTAGCATTTATGTGAAGAAGTTAATTTAGTCACTTTGATATACTTGTATTACAGTATTTTCTTCACCACACTGACAATCAAATACCAAAGAGACTCAATTATAGGCATTGTACATGGGTTATTTTATGCTGTGAAAAGTTACAAATGCTAAAAATAAAGAAATGAGTTTTCTACAGCATATGCTTTCTGTACATAGATTTCAGTAGGTTTTTTTCCAGAACCATTCAGAGTATACAAGAATTTCTGTATGCTAGAATGCAACTTCAGCAATTTTTGTTTATTGTTTTTGCCAAGGTATGTTTTAGTAAGATATCTGGTGTAAAATCTTGAGTGATGTATGTCTCAGGAGGGTGGGGAATGGAATTGAAAAGTCGCATTAACGAGGTTTGTATTAAGAACCATAGAATGAATCAAATGAGAAGAGCGTTCTTCAATTAAGACCAACAGCATGGTGCCTGTGCCTGAAATTTATTCTTCTGGCTTAGATTTCAACTTGGTGTCCACATCATTTTGAGAAGATGTGTATCTTACCAAGTTTCATTATACATTCCATATTCCTCTGAAAACAGTTCCTCGGAACTGTGGTTTGAAGAATTTCCACTCCAGGGGTTGCCCAGTTGGCACTCCAGGAGTACTGTGTAGGTCTTTGTGGTCACCTGAGTGATAGAGTTTGTTTAAATTAGACTTTGATGTTGGTGGCAACAGCAGTAGTTGTATAGGATGACTTAATACTCTCTTCTGAAAACTTTTTAATGACTGTGTTTTAAATGAAGTACTGCTCATTCCCAGATGGGTACGGCCATTCCTTAAAATTACATTCAAAGTGAGAGGCATTTTCCAGACTTTTAGTGGATCATTGGAGGTAGGGGTGAGAGGTTGGGCAAGCTTTTTCTACTTCGTTATTAAATCATGAAAGCTTGCTTAATGCTGCTAGATGAAATGATACATAAACATGGTTAAAATCTAATAGATTCCAGTAAAACAGGATAATAATCCAAGAGCATCTGTTATTTCATGTGTGTGCCTACTGTAGTTCTCTTCGAGGAAAAGTAATTCTGAAATAAAGATAAAATGCTACAAAACAGTTTCACCTGAATATTGATGCCATGGTGCGGAGGGAGCATGGTCTAGTGGATGGGGCAGTGGAGTAGCGTAAAGCGATGTGGGTTGCAGTCTCATTTTGGCTATGGATCTGCTATGTGACCTTGAGCAAATCATTGTTCTCTTCTGTGCCTCTCGTTTCCCATCCCACCCTTGTCTTGCCTTGTCTAGTTCAATGGTAAACTTTCTGTGGTAGAGATTAGCTCATACTGTGTGTTTTGTACAGTACCTAGCACAGTGGGGGCCATTTTTGGTGGGGGACTCCCAGTGCTACTGTAACACAAACAATACACTTTTAAAAGTTCTCAAAGAACCTAGAAGACATCAAGGCCTCTGTGTAAGCTTGTTGTAAGGGGTCTTAAATTTGGCTGCTGCCTATAATTTTTTCCATCAATTATAAGAAATAATAAAAAGTTCCAGGATTGAGATGTAGACTAGAGCATCACCTTACGAAGTATGTATTTATGGGCAAAATTTTGCAGGATCTGAACACACAGGTGGGCACTTTCCCAAAAGAGCATGTTAGGAGCTAGAGCCACTTCGGTACTAACCAATATTCAAAGTTTGTCAGGGTTTGTTCACTGAAAATCAATGGAGAATGTTGCTTTTGAAGTGAGGGAGAGAGACTTAATTGTGGACTTCCAATCTCAGGTTTCCATCCCGGCCCCTTCCCAAGTCCTTTATAAAAAAAAAAAAGAACAATTTTTGTTTGCTTGGTAGGTGTGCATGTTCAGCAACCAAACTACTGACTTTAGACTTGCTTTCCTAATCGGGTTTTTGGAATGTGCACGATTAAGGACAGTAGGTAGTGAGACTGTTTTAGTAAGGAAGAGAGAGGAAAGAACAGAGCATCCTTCCTGCCTTTCTCATGGCAACAGCAGCTTTTGCACTGACTGCAGTGCTTTAGGTGGTATGTGAGAGTTGACGTGTAGCCAGTAGGGATTTGGGCTTGTCATGGTTCTCTCTTCTATAATGAGACTTCCTTTTAACTACTATGAACAGCTGGAAAAAGTTCTAAATATTAGATGCTGACTACACCTCTGCCTCTAAAAGTAATGGAGAAAAAGTACAGGTGGGTGTAATTTGTAAATGTTCTGAAGGGTTGCTGGACAGCAACCCCATCCTTGATATCCCTGAAAGGAACACGCTAGGCTTCTTCTCCCTTCTGATGATACCCTTAGGACCTGGTGTTCACCTGCCTGTTAGAATAGATACAGGTGCTGGGCAGCACTGACATGCCAGGAAAGTTTGCCATGGGTCAATCTTTTGTTGCAAGTAGATTTGGATGTATCTACTTCACTTGGTGGACATCTTCAGTGCCCTGGAGTCCTCTGAAGTCGGAGTCCTCTGAAGTAGGAATGGACAGTGGGCCCTTAGTCTGTGCATTGTGATGTTGAGCAGAGTCAGGTGGCTCAGGATGGCTCTCTTTCTCCTGCAGTGACCCTGCTCTTGATAGATATACACAGCTCAGTAGCTGAGGTCTGGTGGATACTGGAGTCCTGGCATCCAGAATAGCAGCTAGGACCAGCTTTCTCTTATGTGATTCTTTATTTTTGTGGCAATCTGAAATGGCATATTGGAGCTATTGAGTATTCTGAAAGACAGGAAGTTGAGAAATGAAGCACAGGGCCATCTTTCTCTAGGCAGGAAGCTGTGGCATTCTCATTCCCTCATTTATTACAGAAGAACTTTGGGGTGCATTCTGTAGTGGTTGACTCAGGACTTTGTCTTAGTTTTAGGAGGCTTTTTTTGTATTATTTGCATTATATTTTTCCTTCAGGGATCTAACTGTGCATGTTGTCTGTTTCTTATAATGATATATATAGCCTCTGGGTGTCAGTACCTATAAATCAAAGGTGACTCTATGGTGCTGCTTAGACCAACCTGAAAATCTCCCGATGAACAAGTAGTTAAAAAACATTGGTTTTCTAGTACTCAGAAAACTGATCACTCAGACTGCATGCCTCCTTCTGTCTCAGTTGTGTTGAAAGACATTCATCTTCAAGATGAAAAGCTCTTCCTGTTTCTTGCGTGTCTTCCATCTTTCTCTTGGTGTTTCAAATTTTTCACTGGATAAACCGAGTGACCCTCAGATTGATGTTTGGGGAGTTTTCCGTTCTCATCCTAATTAAAGCTCTTTACTTGGAATGATATTAGTGATAATGTTTCCCCATTCCTCCACCTACTTCCCCCAGGCTACAGATTCCTGCCTCAAATCACCCTGTTTCAGTCTGCAGAAATAACTTCAGAAAGCTCTTAAAAATGAACAGCCAGTCTGTGTGTTCGGCAACAGATTGCTCCAGCAAAGGACCACCGTGCAGCACTGGGTGAAAACGTCAACAATGAAGAGCAAATCAGTCACAACTAACATAAAGAGTCATACTCTATCAGTGTCACAGATCAGATGATTCTGATTTTTTTTTTTGTCAAAATGACAAAAACTTACTTTGGTGTGTATCTTCCCGTTTTCATACACAAGACACTGTTATAAGGGTGTGTGCTTCCTACAGAAGGTAACGTTCCTTAAGTTTAAAAACAGCAAGAATTTTAATGCAGTTATGGTTGAGAATGTATTTTTCTCCTGTGAAGTTAAATTCACTTGGACGCATGTCTGTCAATTTAGGCTGGGGTTTTCAAAGAGACCTTAGGGAATTAAGCACCCAGTCTCCATTGATTTGCAATGGGATTTGAATACCTAACTTTACTAAGTCCTTTTGGAAATCTCAGACTTCATCACTTAAATACAGTGGTACCTTGACTTACGAGTGTCCCAACTAGCGAGTTTTTCGAGATACGAGCCATCTCTCGGCCGATTTTTTGCTTTGAGTTGAGAGCTAAAATTCGGGTTACGAGCCCGAGCTTCAGATAACCCACCGCTAGGTGGCGCAGTGAATGTCGCAACATCTGCCCAGCATTTGACATACGAGTAATTTGAGTTACGAGCTCCGTCATGGAACGAATTAAACTCGTAAGTCAAGGCACCATTGTATATGGAAATTTTCAGTTATGGTTCCAAACCCAGTCTCGATATAGGCTGTGTGCCCCTGCTCATCCTCAGCTGGTGCTCAGATACCCCACGTTAATTTAAATATCTAGATACAACATATGGACTGTGGACTTGTGTGTGTATGTGGAGAGTGGGAAGAAGGTGAGTTGTAAGTGTTAGAGGGTTGGGAGGCTAGGAGCTTGTCACTGGATATGGGGAGTGGGCAAGTCAAGACAGTTTGAGACCAGAGCAGAAAGAGGCTGAGGCCTAATCTACACTCTGTGTGTGTGTGTGTGTGTGTGTGTGTGTGTGTGTGTGTGTGTGTGT
>ML685794.1:8051411-8115873 GCA_007922175.1 Pelusios castaneus
TGTGTGTGTGTGTGTGTGTGTGTGTGTGTGTGTGTGTGTGTGTGTGTGTGTGTGTGTGTGTCTGTCAGTCAGTCAGTCAGTCAGTCAGTCAGTCAACGGGAGATATGCATCTCCCTCCGACTCAATTACTTCTATTCACTGTAGCATCTTCACTGGGCTCCATTGACTTGAAGCGCCCTCCGGTTGATGCAGTTTTACTCCACTTGAAGGGGTAGAATTATTGTGTCAAACTGAGAGTGCTTCCAGGATTGACTGAGCGGGTCTACACTTCCCTTTCTATCAGTCCCGCAGATCGATGCAGTTTTTTCAGTCTAGACAAGGTTTCAGATGTTTGTTGCTGGAGTGATAAGAGGTTGAAGGACAGATGACTGGGGAAGTGGGCTGCACATCTTATTCTGTGGATGTTTTCACAAAGCAGGAAATTGCTATTCTGTCGGTGGTTCAAGTTGAGGCTGACTTCCCAGGATTTACATCTTGCCTAGTCTTATTCTGTAGAATGTGGATAATTATTAATAGTATTTCACTTTGCTTATGTGGAATAGTTCAAGGTATTATGGACTCACTCTCCACAAAAATTGATAAGGTTCATAGTTTTCCAGGAGGTGGCTTATAGTGTTAAATTTTACTATTTGTAAAGGGTCTTGAGTTAAAGGTAACATAAATCATGGTCATGGTGCTTTCTAGTTATTAATTAACATAATATGGTGTTGTGGATCCATTAAGACTAGGGGGTGGGGCAAAGATTACTAGCTTTTGTAGAGGTCAGAAAACATTGCAAGGGCTATGTAACTCGTGTAGTTAAATAGACTCATCTGTTAATCATATAATTCAAAGGACAGTTACACTTAGCATAGTTCAGGAACATACACGCACTCTTGTTCAGCACAAATAAAATACTTCGGCCATGGATGAGAGTTCAGTTATGAATGATCTACACCTGATTGTGGACCTTTGGCGCAGCTCTGGGCTAGGAGTGGAACGTGCACTGTACCACCCAGGAATGGCGTCAGGAGGCACGATGATTCAGACACACTCCTCCAATTTCCTCTTTGCTTCTGGGAGTTAGTAATTTACTGCTGGCTTGTAACAGCCATAAATTACTGTCTATGCTGTGCTGGCTCATCTGCTTTGGCAAGAGTAGCTAAAAGGATAGAACCGAGGCTTTGCCCATTCTGTTCCCCTCCCAGATCACTCCTTACTCACCTCTTCCGTGGAGGGAATAAACAGGGGAGTAGCCTACACTGACGCACTCCTGTGTGCCTTGACTTAAAACCAGGCAGTCCATGTACAGCTATAAGAGAGGATCCTCATTCCTTTGTGCAGGCTGAGGCACGGTAGAGTCCTCAGGTAAAGCACCTGTTGAGTCAGTAGGAGTTTTGCCTTAGGAAGGTCTCCAGGCCCTTAGGCTATGTCTACACTAGACAAGTTTAAGTCGACTTTGTTAAGTTGACTTTAATAAGGTCGACTTTAAATTGACTTAAAGTCGACCTTATTAAAGTTGACTTAACAAAGTGGACTAAGTTGACTTAGCTTTAAGTCGACTTAGTTCACTTTGTTAAGTTGACCTAACCACCCTTAAGTCGACTTAATAAAGTCGACTTAAGGGTTACTCCATATCCACACCGTCCTTGAGTCGACTTAAGGAGTCGACTTAAGGGTTAAGTCGACTTAATGAGTGGTAGTAACAAAGTCGACTTAAGCTTTCATTAAGTCGACTTAAGGAATTTCTTAAGTCGACTTAATGAAAGCCTAGTGTGGACGTGGCTTAATTTAAGTCGACTTAAACCTCCTTAAGTCAACTTAAATTGCCAGTGTAGACATGATAAATTTGTAAGTTGATAATCTAGAGAAATGATTTGTTCAGCTTGGAGGCTAGGGAGAAGGAAATCTGGGCTCCTCCTCCCTTCCCTCCCCCCCATCACAAAAAAGTGTAGGTATATTATAGGGCACAAATGGGAATGAGCATTGATCTTGCGAAAACCCACGTGCTTAATTTTAATCAGGTAAGTGATCCCACTGACTTCAGTGGGACTGTTTATTGCTTAAAATTAAGCATGTGTGTGTTTGCCAAATTGGGACCCTAACAGCTGCAGTTTTCCTTCCATTGAAAATAGCAGAACAGTGATGCTGGTTACTGCTGTGGTGGAGGAGAATCATTCCTCCCTTTGTTGCTGTAGAATTCCCATTAGAATAATGTTAATGGGAGTTACTTGAGCAGGTCATGGTGGAGAATAAAATCCCCCCAGAGCTGTGTTTTGATTGGCCAAGCATGGTGATATATTTGTGCACAAAGGGATATTTGTTCCCATATTTATTCCTTAATCTAAAGATATGAAAATTGAGGGTGTTTTTGGAGGGGAGGAGGTGCCTCCTTCTCCTGGTGCTGTTTTGATTGAAACACTCAACGGGAAGTTTATTGGTGGTAATCAGACTGTATCCCACTTCCTACGAGGAGAGGGAGACACACAATATAGTCACTTATCCCCCCCGCGGCGCCCCCCCCTCCCCCCAAAAAAAGGATTAGCTCCAAGGTAGATCCTCTCCCATGCACAAGAACTTAGGGGAGGATGATGGATTGGAGACTTCAGGTAAATCAGGTTCACCAGGAGGAAGACAAGACTACCAGAGTAGAAGGGAAGGATATTGTGTAACAAGAAAGACTCCACATCTTGGCATTACCAAGCTAGGGATTTCTGGCAGCATAAGGCCAGTTCTGTTTTGCTTTTAGTAGTGCACTGTGAACATATTGAGGACAAAAAAACAACCTTAGGGTAGAACACAAAAGACATGAAAGACTTGGTGTTCTTTTGATGGTTCTACCTGATGAATCACTCTACAGTGTTTATGTTGCAGTTGCGTAATTCTCTTAGAATTGATTGCCAATCTATTAGCTTTTTAGCCTGTGCAGCTCTTTACCCTTTTCCCCACTTGCTCTGTAATCTCTCAGTTCTTCATTTTTCTCTTTCCCTGCAAACACTAGACACCCATGAAGTTGCCTAAAGAAAATTTTGTACTGCTTGAGAAGCCTGAGGATAGTTGGTGAAAGTGGGTGTGAGTTTGATGATTGGTGCCAACAGAGTCAAAGGGTAGAAGTTGCAGTTGGTGTCGATAATGTATCTTAAAGCTGCAAACAGAGGTGGGATGGATGTGGATGATTCTCGCATTCTGTCTGGGGACTTAGAGTCTCAGGCCATGTACACACTACAGACTTGTCCCACAATAAAGTTGTTGTGGAACAAGCAAGCGTTATAACTATAACGCTTTATCTGTCCACACAGCACTCCTTGTAGCGAAAAGGAGCATTCACACGCTCCTTTTAATTTTCGCTATAAGGACCAGTGCATGTGGGCACCTATCCCACCATGCACTGCCGCAGCCAGCCTTTGCGCTGGCAGCGGGGCTGTTCCCCCCAGCTGGCTGCCGCAGGGCTGGCACAGCCTCAGCCGCGGACCGGGGCTCAAGCCACTGGTGCAGCTGAGCCCCAGCTGCAGCAGTGGGGCTCCAGCTGTGGGACCGAGGCTCAAGCCGCCAGCAGCTTGAGCCCCGCTCCTGCAGGACTTTTCCGGGGCTGGAGATCTACTGCCTCCAAGAAGCCGGCGCTCTGTGGCTGGAGCCCCGTTGTCCTGGGGATTCCCCAGAGCAGCGGGGCTCCAGCCACCCAGAGCTCCAGCCCCGGGAACTCCCAGGGCAGCGGGATCCCAGCTGCTGACTTCTGGGTGGCAATGGAGCCCCAGCTGAAGCCGCCAGGGCTTGGGGGCTCCTGCTTGGGAGCTGCCAGCCTGGGCGGCAGGCAGCGGAGCTGAAGCTGCCTGGGTTTGGGTGCTCCCACTGGGAGTTGCCAGCTGGGATGGCCAGTCCCCGGAGTTCCTGGTGGCTCCAACAGCAGCAGAGCTCCTGTGGCAGGAGCTCCGCTGCTTGTCAATTTCACTGCTAGAGCAGTGAAATTGACTAGTATGATAGCTCTGGTGTCCCAGAGTGGCCTCGATTGGGACTCTGGGACATTTCCGGAGGCTGTCAAAAGTGCAAAGAGCGTACACACTCACTCTACCACAGAACAGCTGTTCTGCGGTAAGCCTAACCACACTCGTTTAGGTGGTTTACCTGTTGCACGGCAAGAGGGCTGTTGCCGCGCAACAGGCAAGATTGTAGTGTGTACGCTTACAGGCTTATCATGCGGTAAAGCTCTTTACTGCGTGATAAGGCTGTAGTGTGTACAAGCCCTCAAGAGTCAAAGAAAAAAGCAGTTTAGTTTCTGGAAGAGGCCTGTGAGCGTTAGTGCATCATAAAGATGTGCCACTGATTTTGTACCTCAAAATGAATGCTAAATAAGAGTGGATGGTAAACAGAGGTGGGAATTACCTTCGTCCTTCAGGTAGTATGAAGTGTTGTGGCTCCATCAGTTCATGTGTTAGGTTACTCACAGCAATTTTGACATTCCTGGCTGTTGGCCAATAAATTCAGTAAATTTGACTGGTGAGATGCTCAGCAAAAATGAGTGAGATCAAAGTTGGGGGTGGGCGACGAAAGAAATATAGTAGCCATCTACATTTTCTGTCTCTTCCCCTAACTTACTGTTACTTAATCTCCAGTTATGCTGCATGCAGCTGTCTTTAAGCAGGCCTTCTGTCAATTATTCTGTTTAAGTGACGCTGTGTTAGATTTATACCACAGATATCTTAAAAGGAATAAAATTTTACAAAGTAAAAAAAAATAATAAAAAATAAATACAATTTTACAAACTTGGAGGGCAAGGGAAGAGAAAGTAGAGGAGAAAGAGCAAGCTAAAAAGAAAAGGAAATGAGGTAAGACTCAAACAGCCTAGAAGCATGTGGTACAGAGTGAAATAATTAAAGGAAAACATGATATTTCTGCTATTCATGCTATATTTGGAAATATTTTGGAAAACAATAAGAATACTATAAAATCATTCTAGTATACAAACATTATTCTCGTCAACTGTTTTAAAATAACTTTTACAGAGCTGTGAGTGGGTAGGGTGACTAGTTGGTGAGCATAGAAGAGAAAATCTTTAATGATCTCTAGCTGTACAATTAGTTGAAATTTTTTTAGTGGAAAATTGGAAAAAAGTTCTTTTTAAAATGTAAATTTTTCCAAAAATTATAGACTTTTTATAATTTTTTATTTAAATGGATGTAGAAGATATTTTGTCATCCAAAACCAGTATTTTGGTATGTGAAAGTGTTTGGTTTACCAAAGCTCAGTTTTGAATAAAGAGCTTATTGCAGTTTGATAATGTTTAGATGTTCTTGACAAAAATGCCTTTAAGAACAAAAACAAAAACAGGCCAATTGAGAAACTTTGAGGGGGCTTCCGAATTTTCCAGAGGATGAGTTTTTCATTTTTAGGCCAGCTCTACTTAGTAGTAGTTTTACAGCATCTAGCTTGTAGAAAGAAGTTCTGAAAAGAAAACAATTTTGAATCATTAATTAGCATTAATTAGTGTTCTTTCCAGTTCTGGATACTCATCTGAGCCTAACCTGTATGAATTTATCACAGTGATGATGTCCAGTCTTTCTAAACGCCTTTGTCAGAATGAATAACAGCAGCCTAATTCTGCTGCAGCAGCAAATTTACTTTCATGTAAAATGTGTCTAAATGTGTCCTCCCACCCCGCCCTAACTATTTCACTGAATAATTTCTGTGCATTGTGTGGTTACAGTGCAAGTATAAATACCTAAAATGCGGCCCCAGGGTCTAATGTGTCTGGTGGAGCTTTCTAATAATGTTGCCTTCAGTGATTCTCTCCCTATCACACAGCCTGATGAAGACAAAGCTGATTGATCACAAGTTTTTATTGTTGTTAACCACAAAGAAGCAATTCCCATTAATTTGTCCTGGAAACTATATTATGTGCATGTTAATTTCATTTTGATGTAAACAAAATATGTAAGTATCAGTGCAAATTAGATTCTACCCTCTGTGTTTCCATGTTAGGATGGATACCTTTTGAGCTAGATTCTGGTGCAGCTGATCTTTGTCATTGAGGCTATTAGACCTAGGATTTGACTTCCTCTTATGTTTAAAGGGAATTTGGAAAAACAACCATTTTGATTAAACCTAATTGTTTATTTAAAAGGCACTTGAGGGATTTACCATAGCTTTAAAAGCCTTTTTTTAAAAACAAAACAAAACAAAACAAAAAAAAACCCTGTTCTATTACAATATCTTAGAAGGGGGAAAAAACATTTTTTCTTTACCAAAAATACTACTTCTCAGTCATCTGGACATACTGGTTAGATGGTGTAGGTGTTAAATGCTTTCTGGTCTTGGCACCTGACATCATGGCTTCAGATGTGCTGTCATCCATGCACCTCATTCCTCAGTATGGGCAGGTGCCCACATCATTTGGATTAGGGGAGAGGGCCATTTATGTATTTCCCTGCTGCCCCTGGGACAAGGGGTTCAGAGCAGGGGATAAGCCAGCAGGGTGTCCAGTGAAACAAAACAGTGTGGCCATCAAGCCTTCTTAGAGGCATTTTCCCAACACTACCATGTAGACTAGGACACCTTTGAACAAGGATTGATAGTGCAGCTGCTATGGTCATCCCTTCTCTACCTCAGTAGCCCCAGAGGTCAGCAGCGTGCAAAGGGATTTGAGGAGCAGGTTGCAATGTGATAATACAGAAGGTTAGTGTAGTGGGTTATGAGCTTATTAAATGAGAAGAAGGGAAGTTACTGGGTTAGCTGTTCGTCAGAAATGGACAGTCAAGGGTTAAGCAGTTATGTAAGTGGTGGTATGCGGAGGTGAATGAATGGGTGAGGTCTAAAGAGAAAATGTGTCAGAAAACAAAATTAGAAAATACTGATAATGAAAATGAAAGGATAAGGTGTGTATATCAGGGCAGACAGGTGTGGCCTACGTGGATAACTTGAGACTTTAGTCAAGAGTTAATTTATAGGTGGGGGAGGAAATGCAAAGATTGAAAATAATAAAGTGCTTCCTTCTCCTCTTCTGGGAGCTCTCTGAGTCAGAAACTTGTCTTACCCTATGTCCATAAAGCACTTACCATATTTTTGGTGCTGTATACAGACAAATTTTGCTTCTTATTAGATTAGAACTATCCACTGGCCTTTGCCCTTTTTTCCTTTCTTTCCAAAAGAGAGCATCTAAGTAGCGATCCGCCCTCTGCCCAGGAAGTAATGAGGACAGATTTTATATCCAGTTAATGGGCAAAATGATTAACTCTGAGCCAGGAAGGAGAGAAGGAAAATAGAAAACTCTTGTGTAGCATGGGGATTTTCTACAACCCTATACATTAAGACTCAAAATTAAAAGATTGTAAACATTCCAATAGTGAATTTCAATGTTTTTATTTAACATGTATTCTAATGATTCGTCTATCTCTTTTTCAAGTCTCTGAACCATTAATATTCCATTTACATCATGCTGGAGCTGTCTCTCCTCTGTGTTAGCTTGTCTTCATTCTTTCTTTGTTCCTCAGTGTTTGTTTTCTCTCCTCCCTTCTCTCGGGTATTCTTCCATTAGATGGTCAGATTGTTGTTGTTTTAGCATAGTGCTTGTTTTATGTGCTAGGTACTTTCAAAGGCTCAAGGAAGGTGGTTTCCTGCTCCAAGGAGCTTGTAATCTAAATACAGGCAAATAGACAGAGGCTAGAGGAAATGGAGTAGAACAAGAGGCAAATTGTATACAACACAAATCCAAGTTATCTTAGTACACTAAGGGCATTATGGCAGAAATGGGTCTTTAAGAAACATGGACAAGGTAGGAGCTTTGTGGATGAGCTCAGAAATGTTGAGCTATGTGAAAGAAGTCATAGAGGTGATACAGCAGTGATGAATATGATATAAGAACTTGAGTCCTGGTCCCCTGAACACTATAGATGTTAGTAACATACTGCCATGACTTCAGTGGAGCTATCTGTGAGTATCTTCAAGCATCTGACAGTGACGAAGTGCAGTTTTCTCCCACAGAAGCTCAAGCGTTAAATAAATTTGTTAGTCTTTAAAAGTGCCCCAAGACTCCTTGTTTGGTCTGTGAGTACAGTTAGTGATGTGTGTGTTAGCAGTATTGGGTTCTGTGGCCTGCGACCCACCACTTCTCCATGGCTTGCCTAGCATTACTGTGTGCTCAGCAGACCTGCAAAACAAAAGCCAGTTATCATCTCAGACAGAGACAGACACCTTGAGACCCCATCAAGCATTCTTAAAACTACAGTACCCACCTGTAGAAGTGTAGAAGCAGATTGACAGAGCCAGGCGGGTACCTGGAACTCAACTACTACAGGAGAAACCCAAGGGGAAAAAACCCCAGAATGTCATTGGTCACCACCTACAACCCCCAAATCAGACCTCTTCACCACATCATCAAAGATCAACAGCCTATTCTTCAAGATGATCCCTCACTCTCTCAAATCTTGGGAGACAGACCCCTCCTTGCTTACAGACAGACCCCTAACCTTAAACGGATACACACCAGCAACTACAGATCAAACAACAAAAACATTAAAGCAGGAACATATCCCTGCAACAGATCATGCTGTGTTTGAATCCTAACATCTATTTTGATTTGCTGTTACAGCCTGACCTGATCCTACACTTCCCTGCATTTAATTTCCTCCCATTCTGTAAATTTCCCATCTTCAAAGCATCTGACAAAGTGGGATTTTCTCCCACAAAAGCTCAAGCAATAAATAAATCTGTTAGAGTCCTGTGGCACTTCTAAAGACTGTTTGTTTTTCTGCAATAGACTAACACGGCTAACTCTTTGGAACTATCTTCTTTGGTGAGTTTGATCTTGCAGCATATCTTGGCACATTTGACTGGAGCAGCATCTGAGATACTGGCAGGGCACCAAAGAACAGGGGCTGTCTTGCAAGCCAGGCAGACAGGGAACAGTGCCTGCTGTAATAAGGTTAGACTGCTGTCAAATCACTTAGGAATTTTTTAAAAGGGGTATATGTATGTGTCTCTGTGAAATACACATACAGAAGTAGACAATGCAAGAGGAAAAAACAACATTTTGGATCTGTAGTCTTTGAGAATATAATTTTAAAATTATTGTTAAATCTAAGGTTCAACAGAATGCAAGAAATCAGTTTTTTCATGAGATATCTGTATGGTACACCATGCTGAACATTGAACTAAGAATGTTTTGCCTGTCTATCTATTTTACTTATGGGTTATTATAATTTTCTGTTTGGTGAGACTTGTTAGCCCCTGGCCTTCCCATTGCTTTCCTTGGATCCTTCCCCTCTCCCCCATCTTCCTCTGTATTATTAATTATATTACATTAGTGCATGGAAACCCCAAGAGGGATAACAACCCCATTGTGTTAGGCACTCTATCAATGCTCGTCAGAGACAGTTTGCTATAAAAAGACAACACACACAAAGAGTGGGTTGAGGGAGAGATGCACAGAGATTGTGATGACCAGGGTCTCAAAGCAGATCAATGGCAGAGCTGGTAATAGGCTGATTTGCAACCTCACTAGGTCCATGGTGTTCTATGTTGTCTGATTTAAGACTAAATCCTAATTGCCATTCTCATGCAACTAGGCCCATTGTTAAAATAGTAATACTCACATGAGCAAAGTCCTTACTCCCTAATTCTGCAAGTTGTGTGTGGTTGGGTATCCATTAAAGTCAGTGGAGCTTCCTGTGGACACAGGATCTGCCTTCATGGAACAAACGAAAGGATTAGAATTTCATACTGCAAACTCCTTGAGATGGGGACTTTTCTTCATTTTTTTTGTCTGTCCATCACCATGTGGGCCTAATGGAGTAATTAATAATATTGACAAAGGAAAATAAGAAGGGCACTTGTGGGGGGGGAGCTCTGCCAGTCTGGGTAAAATTCCTTCTCAACCCCAAATGTGGCAGTCAGTTAGATCCTGACCATGTGGGTGAGATCCAACAGCCAGACACCTTGGAAGAAATTCTCTGTAATAACTCAAAGCCCTCCCCTAGTGTCCCATCTCTGGCAGTAGGAGATATTTGCTAATTGCATTTGCGGATGTGCCTTATGCCATTGTAAGCAATCTCATCATACCATTCCTCCATAAATTTATCAAGTTGAATCTTAAAACAAATTTTAAATTATTTGCCCCCACTACTTCCATTGGAAAACTGTTCCAGAATTTTACTCTTCTGAGGGTTAGTAAACTTTGTCTAATTTCAAGCCTAAGTTTATTGATGGTCAGTTTATAACCATTTGGTCTTGTGCCAATATTGGCTCTTAATTTAAATAACTCCTCTCCCTTCCTGGTATTTATCTATATGATGTATTTATAGAGAGCAGTTGTCTCTCTCCTCATTCTAAACAAGCCAAGTTCCTTAAACTCTCCTCATAGGGTAGATTCTCCATTTCTCTGATTATCCTAGTAACTGTTCTCTGCATTTGTTCCAATTTAAATTTATCTTTCTTAAACATGGGAGACCATAATTGCGCCCAGTATCCTACATGAGATCTCCCCAGTGCCTTGAATAACAACACTTCTCTATCTCTACTGGAAATACCTCACCTGATACATCCTAAGATATATTAGCCTTTTCCTCTATCGCATCACATTGGCATTTCATGGTCATTCTGTGAGTGACCAATGCACCCAGTCTTGCTCCTTCACTCTCGCTTCTACTGTTACGTCTCCAGCATATGGAAAAAATTCTTGTTAGTCCCTAAGTGTGGGACCTTGTACTATTAGATTTCATCCCATTTCTATTACTTTGTTTTTAAGGTCATCCAAATCTTCTTGTATGATAGTTTGGTTCTCCTTTGTCTGGGTAGTACCTTCCAACTTTGTGTCATCTGCACATTTTATTAGCACACTGCCACTTTCATTAGTGACTTTAGCACAAAAAGCATTAAGATTGGTCCCAGTAACATGGTTGGAGATCTACAGGAGAAAGTGTGAAATATTATTACTTCCTTTGTTTGTTTTATATATAAAATATATAAAACAAACACAGGAAATAATACTTCACATTTTCTCCTGAAAGGTAAACCTGTGCAGAACTCTAGAGTGTGTGTGTGTGTATCTGTGTGTGTGTGTGTGTTTATATATATGTTTATCTATCTTTTTAAACCTCTTAGGGTATTTTTCAGCATGCCAATCTCATGAATCCAAAGAGTGTGTTTGTATTCTTGCAGTCTCAAAAGAACAGGCAAACGTTAGTCCTCAACATGTTGACTATATCCCTTTTAAAATGTATCCTGGACTGCTTGTCTGCTCCTTGGATGTTAGTATTCAACTAACATGGCACATGAATGCTTGCTAGAATGAAAAGTCATGGCCATATTTATACATTTAATGCTTTGGGTTTTTTCTGTGGATTTCTTTATTTTTAGACTGTTTTAACCCTGAGGAAAAGTTACTGAATTGTCAAATAAATAAGTGTTGACTAAAATAAAGCATAGAATAAGATTATATGTTATTTTCTAAATAGTGCAAATAACGTTTTAGACTTCCTGCCTTTCCATCCTTTCCTCACAAAATGCAGACAGTTCCCCCCATCCCCCAAATTTAATTTTCATACCAAAAGTATGCTTTATTCTTCCCTCCTTTTCTTATACAGTATAAATTGCAAACTTTTAAAATAGGCTAGTAACATGGAACTTGTTGAAATCTTGTTGAAATGGACTAGAAGAAGGCATGTTTATCACTGCCTTTTACTGAATAGAACAATTACACACCTGCTTCTTGTACATAAATGTCACCGTCTTATGGTGTTAATAGTGCCACATTTACTGGAGATTTCTTATGTAACAAAAGCATGTTTTAGAGCTGAAGATTTCGGGTTCTGTCTCTTATGCTCAGATGTGTCAAAACTAGCATTACTCTAGTGCTTGAATAGAATTGTAGATTTGCAATGAATTTTTAATTAAATGAATGGTTTTATATGCACTTTTATTTGCACTTTGATTACATGTTCCATAAGCTAAGGAAACTGACTTTGGGGATTTTAATTAAATCTTTCTATTGATTTTTTTATGATGACTATAATAAAATACATGATAGAAGATAAATACAAATATAAGATAGGAAAGTAGCTGTAAACAGGATGTACAATACAATTTCAGTATGATCAAAATTCACACAGTGGAGAGCTATATTTTAACAATGACTACATTTGGGAAATGGTAAGAGAAATTTACACTACATTTTTATCAACACCCAAAAAGACAGTATCAGATGTGTCATTCAATATCGATGTGCAGTATGTAAAGACAAAAGTAGAACAGTAATATATAAAAAATAAGTGGGTGTACTACCAGGGCAGCTTTTATTTAGATGCCTACTTGTGGATACCCAAGTGTCAATTTTTGGCCTGTATTCCTATTGAGCTGTCAGTAGAAGATGTGCCAAATATTTTCCAGCTGTTGTTGTACTTAACTTTGCAGCTATTTTTTACAGAGCTGTATCATTTTTACCGATGATGCTGTTGCACAAAGAAAGACGAACCTGGATAAAAATGAAACTAATTGAAAGGCTCTGCATGGCATTTAGGGCCCAACAACCCAGGCTTCCACTGTCTTCAACACATTTCTTGCTGCAAATCCTGAATAATTTTCAATCTAAATAAATGAAGCAAAGGGTAGAAGGAAGAAAAGGTATTAGTATTTACCCTCCTTTTACAGTTGAGGAACTGAAGATGGAGTGATTTGTCCTAAATCACACGGTCAGAGCCAGAAATTGACCCCAGGTATGCTGACTTCCAGTCTGGTGTCTCAAACACAATACCATCCATCCTTCCTAGAATTAGCCATTTTTTTTCACAGGGAAGATAACCTGGATGTAGACTGACCTTCTAGACCAACAATCTGAGAACAAGTTCCAAAGGGGTAGACGTGTTAGTCTAGTTCAGCAAAATAAACAAGGAGTTTGGTGGCACTTTTAAAATCTAACAAATTTATTTATGGCACAAGCTTTCATGGGAGAAAAATCCCACTTCGTCAGATGCTTGAAGATGGGGAACTTACAGAACAGGAGCAAAATAAATTCAGGGAAGTGTAAGTCATAGGATCAGGTCAGATTGTTACAGCAAATCAAAGCAGTTGTTAGGATTTAGACAGTGGAGTACAGCAATTAGCAGGGAGGTGGGCAGGGGAGGCGGACAAAGAAAGCAAAATTACCTGTTGTAATGGGCATGATGAGAGCATGGTCAGAAATGCAACATCTTTCTTCCAAGAATTCAGTCCATTCACGCACGTAGTAGTAGTCATGGAAGCATCAGGACTACTAACTCTGACTCCTGGTCCTGTTTTCTGGATGCCAAAAGAAAATAGAGCACATTCACACCTCATGGCACTTTCTGCTTCTGTCCTTTTGGGTTAGTAACAGGCAGATGTGCAAATTAAATTGGATTAAAATGGTTATTGGTGCATCTTTCTTTAAGAAAACAAAAGCGAAAATGTGTGCACATAAACTACTTCAGAAGGATGTGAGAGAAGCAGATGGACAAGGTACATGTCACATCACGATCATCCTGTACACGAGGCTTTGACTTTATCTTTACTGGCTTCATTGTATTTGGAATAGGTACTGAACATCTGCCTCTTGCTGACTTAGAATCTCCACTCTCCATTTTTAAGTGTGCTAATTGGCGTTGGTGAAATCAGAGCAACAGTGGAAAGACTGCTGCCAAACATTTTAAAATTCAAAACTGCTCTAAACATAGGAACCTGTATCTACTTAGACAGCATTTCATGTAGGGTCTTGGGTGATCTGTGGAAATGAATAATAATAACGGCAACATCTCCATCTGTGCACTCCCTCTTTCTCATGTAATTTGAATTTCTGAAGATCTCTTTGGTTGTGTTTTAGTGGCAATGATTGTCTCATTTTAGTGGATATCTATTTCTGTTTTTCTTTGTCTGCATGGCAGGGGCTGAGGTGGGGAGCAGACCTGAGGCAGAATGAAAGGGCATACTGAGGTTAAACCATGAGTACTTTAACATTTTATGATTTATTTCCTTGTCTAGGAATAGAGCTATTTAATTTATATAGGGTCAGGGTTTGCTGGGCCTAGCATGATACCTGAAAGAGTAACCAAAGAATGTTACACACTACACAGCCATTTATGAGAGCTGATTTTGTTGTTTCAACAATGACTCATTTCCATTACAATATATCCATCTGCCTTCTGAGTTCCTGTATCTGTAGGTGAAAAAATCTGCTCAAAGAGGCTGATACTTCAAAACCATTTAGGAGATTTGGGTGTCCAGTTCCTATGAATTTTAATAGGTATTGGGCATTTAAATCCCTTAGGTAGCTTTGAAACTTCCAATTGTAGCACTTGGAGAGTTTTTTAAATTCTTCTTCCATTGTTGTAGCAAGTTGAAGTTTGCGCCTTTCGTGTTCCAATTCCATATAGCACATCTTGTTTAAAAAGGGGAAGAAAACAGCGTGTTGGTTTTTTTCCCCTATGGTGTCATTCTGTCATCCATTTCATTGACTGTTTGTCAGAGTCATTAATGCAGAACTTAGAAGCAGTTGTTTGTTATTATGACTTCAGCTTTGGCTTTTCGATGTATCTAGGTTTGATACCTGAAATTTAAATATCAATTTTTTAGTATATCTGCTAAATATTTTGCTTCCTGAAATAAACATTCTGAAATAGCTATATCTTCCTTTTCCTCTGATCCGTACTCTTCATCCTCTGAAGATGGGGACAAGTACAAAATCAAGGAATAAGAATAACCAAAGCATGTTTGTATTTTAGAAGTGGTATGTGGGTGATGACAGAAAAGAAGCACTTTTCTGGTTTAAGTATTGTTTCCTGTCAAATAAATCAGAGGTGAGTGAAATTGAAATCAGTACTGACGTACTTTTGCTTTTTAAGTATTTTCTCTGTTTAGGGTTTTTGTTTAGCACTTCTCTTTAGGGTCCATAATGCATTAGAATAGAAAGAGCACTAAGACCAATGAGTTTGCTGATTGTTAATGAAATTATGATATAGATGTCTCTAGGAAATGGATGGCAGTCTGTTTGTTTGAGTCCTAAGTATTACAATAAACTGGACAAAACACTGGCAAATGCGCTTTATGGCAGCGGTTCTCAACCACTGTGTCGGGACACAAAGGTGTGTCGTGAAGAGCTGGGAGATGTCATGGAAAATTGGCAGCTCAGCTTAGCGGCAGTTTGGGGCTTCTGCCGTCCGCCGCCCTGTGCTCCCCTCAGTAGCCTGCTCCTGCTGCACAACACAGGCAGCAGTCAGGGACAGATAAGTAAAGGGACTTAGGGGCTGCAACCCAGAGATCCTGGGCTGGGGGCTGAGGAGGGGCAGCACCACCTGCCCCACAAAAATAAACCCAGCCCTATCGAGCCACAGCCTCCCAAGTGCTCCCAGCTCAAGTGGCACCGTCACCGGCAGAATGTAGTGTGTCACGCAGGGAGCATCATCTGTCAAGTGTGTTGCAATGAGGAAAAGGTTGAGAACCACAGCTCTGTGGAACAACCCTGCAATGCACAGATACAGACGAATGATCAAATAGATTGTGAAACTATCTGAATTGTATGAAAAAAGGTAAAACCAACAAGGAGTCTGGTGGCAATTTTAAAGACTAACAAATTTACTTATCGCATGAGCTATCATGGGAGAAAATCCTACTTTGTCAGATGCTTGAAGATGGGGAACTTACAGAATGGGAGCAAAATAAATGCAGGGAAGTGTAAGATACAGGATCCAGGTCAAACTGTAACAGCAAATCAAAGCAGTTGTTTGGATTCAAACAGTGGAGTACAGCAATTAGCAAGGAGGTTAGTTCGGGGGAAGGAAAGCAAAATTACCTGTTGTAATGGGAAAAAACCATAGTCTTTATTCATCCCTGTGTTCATGGTGTCAAATCTGCACATGAATTTCAATTCTGCAGTTTCTCTTTGAAGCATTGATTTGTTATTCATTTGCCTGAGTACAGCTATTAACAGATCAGTAATGGAGTGATGGTTTTTTAATGTTATTTCTGGTGACAGATTTGTGTTCATTTATTCTTTTGTACAGAGACTGTCCTGTTAGTCCAACATATAAGGTGTGGGGGGGGTGGCATTTCTGGCACATGATGGCATAAATCACATTGGTGGATGAGCAGGTGAATGAGCCCTTGATGGAAGTTGATGGTGATCAGGGAAGTTTCCCAAAAGTTTCATGGAGGGAATAATTTCAAGATACACTTCTTTAGATGAAAACTTCCCCTCCCTTTCTCTTCAAAGGTTTTTCTGGATACTTCACAGTTTGATGGAGCAGTCTCTCTGCATAGTGTTTATAATCCGTATTGCTGAAAAAATGTAGCTGCATACAGAAGTATGGATGAAGTTTAGCCAAACATGGATTTGGGAAAAATGGCATTAAATTACTGCCTTCTTGATTTTTATGAGCTTCAGCATGTGTTTTCTGTCATATTGTACCTACGGTAATTAATGGACAGGCTAATGCTCTCTGTCTTTGTCGGTGCGTAACAGCTAACACAGCTCTATTTCATGACAGTATAGCTTAGCATTGGCTCAGTATAGCCTGTAACTCCTGCAATGTATCATTTGCTGTTGGTAGTGTGCTTGTTCTTAAAAGATGGGTCAGAGGCATCTTCTGGCTCTTCGTGTTCAGAGAAAACCCAGTTTAAATTCTTCAAGTGATGAATGGGCATACTGTGGGGCTCCTTGAATAGGGAGTTGGCCAAAAAAATCAGATAAGGAAGGTGCTGCACGTTAGCAGTGCTTGTTGAGATGCTCAGGGAACTAAAACAATGGTGGCTTTATAATCTGGCTTCACATTTCCACTAAAAGAAAATGTGGGCAGGGAGAAAGACAGCTGTAAAGGTGTCTGAGTTTGTTGGTTCATGCTCCTCATGGGAAGAGAGGGAGTCCCTCTGTGTAAAGGAAGTTTCCTGAGGATGCTGCCAAGTTGGTCCTGCTCAGTGTTTGAATATTAGCATCATTAGTTTGGTTCATCTTTTTGGTTTGTTCCCAGCACAGGAAAACCCCATGAACACTAGTACTTCTGTTACGGAAGCCTCAGAATTCAGAAATTGGTGCTCCCAGGGTTTGTGCGCCAAAAAATGTAGTGACTTAATATGAAGCCTCAGAATTGCGTGGTTACAAAGCTTCAAAATTCTACTCCCAAGCTGAAACTACCTATTTGGTATCTTTTTGTTTTAACTTGCAAAACGAGACTGGTACCAATCTGCTAAAAATCTACAACCTTATACATCGAGTAGGGTCTGAAGCATTGGGAGCATAAATTCTGCATATATTGTCTTGGAAAAACCATTTTGGTGCCCAGTCCTACAAACATCACTACTATAGGGCTTGCTGTGATATGTTGTTCCATTGTAATTAACAGGAGCACTCGCATTAGTAAGCCCTTCAGCTGGTCAAGCTTCCGGGGCTGAGCCCTGAGTTTCAACAGCAAACAGATGCGTCTCAAAAATCTACACCATAGTTTGGAAAAGTATAACTATTTTGTTGGATAGCTAAGCATATAGAGAGTCCCTGTGAAAATGGAGTGAATATGTACACTCTAAAGCCTTTTTTGCACATTTCTGTGGTCCAGAGTGATAATTATGGAAGACCCACTCTCTCTCACCACCCTGTCCCTTTCTGCGTAGGGGAGATACGGGACAGTAATGCCTTTATTACTACATCTTTATCTCTTTTCTCCCCCTGCAACTTTCATCAGGTTTTGGAGAGGATGTAGGGGAGGCAGTAGACAGGGGCTGGAGAAAATTGTAAATTGAAGACAGCTACATCACATCATCTTACTGCTGGGCAGGAAGCAGCTGAGTCCCTTCTTTTAGCCTCCCACAATGCTGTGTCCCCATGTTTGTGTGACAGAATCTCTTGAGGACCAATCTTGCACTCAAGGAAGATGACTGGAGTTGTGCTGTTGACCTCAAAGGGTATCTGGTTATTTCTAACCATGTCCTCTGCTAGTTGTTATGCGCAGTTTTTCTTATGACTGGATGTAACAATAAACAGTAGTTTTTGCAGCATATTTAACTCTTCCCTCATTGCTTTGGCCACAAAATTCCTTTCATAGGTAAAAGTGGTCCAGTGGCTGACAAATGTTTTCATATAGCGTTTATGGTAAGTTAAACTAGTACTGGGTTAAAACCACTGGAAATGAACATGTAAATTTCTGGGAAATGTCTAGAAATGCTTGATTTGGTTTGTTTTTGGCGTCAAAACCAGTGCTGAAAAATCCCTGCCAAATATAATTATTTTACTGGAAAACTGAAAGTCTAATGACGATTGCCTGGAAAAAAACCTCAAGTCTAGAATATGGCATATTATGTTGAATGAAGATGATGCCAAACATATTTTGAAGGTGAACTGACTTGCTTTTTAATTAAATAAACACACAATTTACAGTTCTGAATTTTTGAGCTGAGTGCATGGATACGCAGCTGATGAGTCTGTCGTTTTGGTATCTGTTAGGCTGTTTTGAGTCATCAGTTGGCCCCAGTTCAACAAGGCACTTAAGCATAGGCTTAACTTTAAGCATTGAAGTCAAAGGGACTTAAATAAATGTTTAAATGCTTTACTGAATAAGGTGGGCTGATGAATTGAAGCCCAAGTAAGACAGACACTGAAAATACTAAAATTGTCTTAAGTATAATGATCCTTAGTGGGATTTTTTTTTTTTTTTTTAAATCTTTTTCATTGATGAGAACTGGCACCAAAGATTCCTCTGCAGTGATTCTAGAATTTTGAGACTGTTTGATATATTCTATTAATGTATTTGTTAGCAGACGAGAAAGGAAGGGCGAGAGTAAAGAGAGTGGGTAATGGAGGAAAGTGTAGTAAACCCAAACTCTGAACTCTCCCCAGTTTCAAGTGCTGGAAACAGAGAAGTATCCAGTGTCTGTTCCATGCCTGATAATGCTTCCCATGATCAGAACTGCAAACAATGTGTTTTAAAACAGGGGAGTTTGATTGGATAATTTCATCTTGATCCAAAAGGTTTTTTTGTTTGTTTGCCTTTTTAAATCTCTACCTGATGGGAGTGATCCTAGAGGAAGTGTCTCCTGACCCTAGAATTTCAGTTCTATGTGTGTGCAGATTCTGGTCAATACACTGAAGTTTTCCTGACTGTATTCAGTGCAGGGTGCCTCAGTTTTCAGGGTCATTTCATCCATTGAAAGCCTAAAAGCCTGAATTTCAGACCTAGAAGTCTTAGACACTTTTCCCAGACACTTTCTACAGAACAACAAACCTTCTTGTTTGTTCAGTTCATTATTACTTCCAAAGGCATGTATGCAAATGGATTAATATTGAGGATATGGATATTTTCAAAGTGCTATTGAAAATAAGGAGGAGAGTTCTCCTAGGTTTGAGATTTGCTTTCAAGATCTGTGTTTACAGAACAGAGAGAGGAAGGACTGCTGCAGCAAATCATTTGTTTTCCTGTTTAAGCAAAAATATTTTGAAACCACCAAGGAGGGAGGCAGTATTTTCAATTATTTTCTGAGAAATATGTGGAGTGTCCTGATACTATAACAGTGTATCACTTGTGCAATTTGAAATCAGTATGTGTTGTGAAGAGAATTTGTAGTGGGGGCGGGGGGGGTGTCAATAACTCTCCTTCCTCAAGTATTTTTAGCCATTTGAAATATTCTTCTAAAGGCAAAACATTTGCTATCCAGAAACATTTTTATGAGTGACAGAGATGAATCCATTCTATCAGAGGTGCTTCAGCAGTATCTACATGGGTGGTCACCATCAAAGGCAGGGAAGTCATCCCAAGCTGTCATTCAGTTCCGGGCAGAATGTTTAATAAATGGCTTTTGCAAGTAACCTGTAGAACATTTCACATTATTGTATTTCACATGTACCTACAGAGAGTCTGTGTAGACTTTTACTAATTCTGTTTATAATATGTGATATCAGTCACCATGTGCCTTTCTCTGTCAGTACATTTCTGACATTGCTTTGTGCAGTCACCTCTATTCCCCCTGCCCCCCTGAGCTTCTTGCCCCTATGCACCTACGGTTATCAGCATTAAACTTGTGCTCCTAATAAGCAAGATAGGTGAGGGGACTATGGTTGTTTTTCTGACTTTGCCACAGATTAGCCTCCCTTTTAATTTTGGGTGCTTCAATTTGAGATGGCCATGCCTAATTGTTTTCAGAGATGCTGAATGTCCACAATACTTGCTGACTACATAGAGCTGTTTAAATCAGGGCTTGACAAAATTGGCTCCCAGCTGGGCACCAGCAGTTTTATTTTCGCTCACCAGAGGGTGTTCCTCCACTGCATTTCCACAGCAGAACTAGGAGCCAGGCTACAAACCCTGGTCACCATGGTGATCTGGAGCCTGGGTTTTATCGAGCCATGGTTTAAATTATATTTCTTGATGCTTGTAATGTTACTTGAGCACCGGGCAGGTGCTATAGAAGTGCAAATAGTTATGTATTAAATTTCTATGTAACTTAACTCCTCCCCTTTCCACCTCTACCGTTGATATACACTCTGATCTACTCTCAAGTCAGTGTTTGTTTTTGAGGCCCTACAAATTATATTGGCATTTTTCTGAGGCAATTGGAAGTCTTTCTACTGCCCATTTTTTAACAGAAGCCCTATCTTTATTTATATATATTGTAAACCAAAACATTTCGGCACATGAAACAGAAACAGGAATGCCCCTGCATACACAGTCTAGAGAAACAAAAACAAAAACAGTCTAGAGACTCCAAAAAACTTGAATGACAGACAAATATTTTCCCTTTTCAAAATATTACAATACTTATTTCTGGGCTTCAATCTGCCAGAAACATTCTTAGCAGAACACACGTGTGGGAAAAAGATACTAATACAAAGTGTTTAGCTAGTGATTAGCAAGTCAAATACTTGTTTATGAGGTGGATATATTTACATTCTGCTTTGACAGCTGATTACAATAGATGCATCATTTGATTATTGTGTATCTGGTTTATCTGTTCCCAGAGTAGTGCTCAGCATTTTTAATTAATGATTTTGCATTAAAAGTATTCTTCAATAAATTCCCACATTCTGTGTTTCAAGTCCTCTGTTTTTCTGTGTGTCATCGTGTGTCACTTTTCTTTCAAGTAAAAGAACTAAGCAAATACTGAAGGTTCTGTTTCAGTAGCAATCTGTCAATGTCGGCAATAGGCTTGTGAGTTAAACCAGCAGAACGAGCTGCAGAGAAGTACTGACTCAGTTTCCCAGTCCTGTTTGTTCTTACCCTTTGGTGAATAAGTGCAGCATGCTGGCCTGCACATCCACACACAGATTCAAGATGATGGTTGCATAATCTCAGGTATTTCCAACCTGATTAGCAATGCTTTAGAATCAGAAGTATGTAGTCCTATATGAATAATTATCTTCCATTGCCAATTCATTGGACTCACATCATGGTTTTCATAGCCGGCTGAACTTGATGAGGCTTGAAAGATGGAATTAAATATACATTTTTCTTTTTTGAGGAAGAATCTTTCAGTGAGGAAACCACATTTTTAAGCAGGTATGTTTTAGTTCTTTGATTTGGTGTCAGTCAAATCAGTGAGTGGGTATTGATTTGGATTATTATTTTTCCATTAATTGGTAGCCAAAACTCAGACTTTCCTCCAAAAATTAAATGTCTTTCTTCCTGTTCTATCCAGGAACAATCTTCCCAGCAGTTTGGTTGTTTTAATCTTTTTACCCCATCCTTGGCTGTCTTTCACCATTCCATTGTCTCTCTCGCAGTTTGCCTCAATTCATTACCCAGAGACTTGGCCACACTAATGGCTGTCTTGTACATTCGGTCAGTGTTAAGTTTTCTGTTTGAACTATAGATAGGAGAACATGGACCTATAACCATGACCCTAGGTTTGAGTGGCAGAATAGGATTTGGATTACCTTAGCCTGTGTCATGATTCTCTAATTGTATATGTTACTTTTATTCATACCTGAAACACTAAAACCAGTTGCTTTAATAGGGAGGTCCTAACTATGCCACACAGCCCTGCACTGGTTCACGTGCAGGCAGGACTTAATTTTCCCAGTGCTACTGCGTTTTATGAGCTACATATTGCAAGTGAAACTTCCCTGCAGCTAACAGAACTGATGGATAAGGAATAATCTTTCAACCAAGGGGTGATAGGGAGCCTAAAGGACTGGCATGGGAGAGCTCCACAAAGGTAGACAGGAAAAGAAGGCCAAAGATACAGTTACAGCTGAATTAGCTGTCCAGGGGAAGGCTACTTCTCAAAAACGAATGATACCCTGTGTGACCATTGTGGAACTGATATGTACTAATATTATGAATCCTGAGAGGTAACGATTTTATGAACATGTATGTGACCTGTTCGGTGAGGGGAAGGTATGGCGTATGGGCTATTAGAACTCTGATGCCACGTGATAAAGGGATGAATTCTTAAACATAAACTTTTATCTTGTTTTCATTAGTTGAACTTCATACTTGTAGGGTATTTGTAAATGTAATATTCTTATTGGTGTCTTGAGTCTCTTCATTTCCAGTTTTAGTTTAGAAAAGTGGTTAAACTTTGTTTTAAAAAGCTACTGTTTCTCTGTAGCAGCAAAATAACTTCAGTGTATTAAAATGTGCTCTCTCTAAATACTGGATTATGCTCAGTGTTTGGTAAAAGAAACACAAGGTCATATTAAACAATTGCAGGCAAGTTTCTCTGTTCCCTTCCTGTGGGAGGTCCATTTCATTGAGCTGATTGTGTGGCTTATGAGAATTAAGCACTTCATCTATTAAATCTGAAGCCCTGATCTCTAGGGATAATTTTGGGGGATGGCAGGGAAAATATCTGTGTATCCTAGAATTTTTCCACATATGATTAGGCTAATTCAATAATGTTGCACATGGCAGAAAACCAACATTATCTTTTGATCAGTTGAATAGAGGTATTTTTAGATCTCGTGCAACAGTTTTTTTTAGTTGTTTTAAATGTAAAGAGAATGGTTTTTCACTTGGTATGTCTGAGTTTCCTGTTTGCAAAATAAACATTTAAAAGACTGATAAATTGTAGACTAAGAATTTTCAGATTTTTATCTTTCTTTTCTCTGTTTCCCACAACCTTTGTCATTTCTAGGCAAATCTGGTACATTTCTAAGTGGTAGCAAGACTGACATTTTGCTGGGAGCACTTGGAAGACATGAAATATTGAACCAGAAGTGTTGAAATAGTACAGATCTAGCAAGTCAGTTTCTTCTTACTCTTCTTCCTCTCTTTACCACCAACCTTTGTTGGTGCTTTTGGTGAGTGGCCTCTTACTTATTGTGCTAAGAATTCTAATTTAATTGTCTTGGTGACTGGATACAGTTGTGTATTAGAATTTGAGGACACTCCAAGAATTTGAGGAAGCTCTTGGTTTTCTTTTAGATACTCAACAGTTTTGACCTACAAACTGTTCTTAGCATTCACACAGAGCTTGTACTCCATGGTCTGTCTCTGTGTGTATCTTTTATTTTTCAAAACTCAGGAGTCTGTGGTATTCTTTGGTACTGTATTATTTTATAGTTAATTTATTTTTAGTGTTTTCTTTAAATAAATACATAACCTATGTAAAAATCAATAATGCATTTGTTAAAAAGTATAGTTAGATTGCTTTGACCGCATCAAACTGTATTGGTTAGTGTATAGGTTAGTAGCAGAAACTAGAGTTATGAGTACATATTTTTGCCTCACTTCTAATTTATATGTTCTCTTTTCATGACACTTCTGAAAGTAGATACCTTTTTAGCTGATTTTTAAAAGGATAAATTTAGGCCAATCTGCTAACCTTCATTTTTATTATGAGTTAACAAATATATGACAGTAGAGTCCAAAGGTTGTCATTGGGCCCCCTCTGTGTTAGTGGTTTTATAAACACATTTGAAGACATATCGTCTTCCCCAAAGAGTTCCTACTTGATGGGGGTTGTTTGCTCTTTGGCAGAAACTCCAGCTGCTGTTTGAAAAAAATGAAAAGACCATGGTTTTAAAATTTTGATATTTTTTGTACAAATATGTAATAAGTATTTTTAGTATCTAAATGAGTTTCAGGTATTAAACAACACAGTATATTACAATTTTTAATAAAAAAAAATCTAATGTACATTTTGAGAGGCTGAGAAAAGTTAAAATTATCAAAGGACAAAATCTAAACATGGTTGAAAAAACCTAATTTACATAGAATACTTACTCAAAAGGTGGGGCTCATCTTCTAAACTCTTACTCCACTTCTTGATCTAAGGGATTAGTGGAAATTTCAATTTTTGCATTGTTAGTTTTTTGACTGTTAAAGTTACCTAGAGAAATCACATTTCTGCAGAAATATTTGATACAAGAATTATAGTGCCTAATCCTGCCCCAAACCTCATTAGCACAAGAGACTTTATACTGGTCTATGTTAGGGGATCCTTGTACAGGACATTTAGTTTAAGCATTAAGTTATTTTATAAATTTACAGAAGGGGTTTTGAGAATGTTTTTATTATTTAATTGATATAGAAGCTAGGAAAAAGCCACTCCCACTTTGTCTGAGTCTGATCATTCTCTCTCAATCCAAACTAACAGATATAATTAAAAAAATACAGTTTTTATTAACTTATAATACAGCCACATATTGGAGTTTGTGCTAATGAAGTGGACATTTGTTGGGCTATCTCCTTGGTTTGTACAAGCAAATCTACATATCATATGGCATAGGGCATAGATTATAAACTCTGTGAGGCAAGGATTGTGCCTCTCCCTCTTCTTGCATGATGACAAGTTCCAATGGGATAGCTGTGTTAGTCTAGTTCAGCAAAACAAACAAGGAGTCTGGTGGCACTTTTAAAGACTAACCAATTTATTTATTGCATGAGCTTTCGGGATTTTCTCCCACGGAAGCTCATAAGATAAATAAATTGGTTAGTCTTTAAAAGTGCCACCAGATGCCTTGTTTGTTCTCCATCTTCTGTGAAGCACAGAGGGTACCTTATGATGATATAAATAGCAAAGCCTTGATTGTGTTCTGGAGATCTTTGAATTCAGTGGGTCCTCCAAGTGTAGTTTTTCAGCCATACTTAAGGTATGCATCCATTTTCTTGCTCCTATTCCTGCATATGCCTCTCCAAGGTGTACCTAGAGGGCAAAGCACCTATGTGATGACTGGCAGATATCTGACCAGTTTTCTCTGGAAGAAGCTAGTATAAATTTGGCTTTGAGTTTGTAGTGAACCTGTGTTGTTGCTGCAAAGGGGAAAAAACGGGCACAGAGATTTTAATGGAGGCCTACTTTGTAAGCAGCTGTAGAATTAGCTTTTATCAAAGTCCTGTTCTCCTTCAATTAATCTTGAAAGAAAATGGGGTGATTTTCATGCAGGATAATGTTTCACAGGAAAACTGTGCCTGTTTTGTAATCCTGTTTGCCCCTTGTATGGAAACCTTTTTGTTCCATCATAATATTTTTACATTGATATTTTGAGCATAACTGAAGTTCAGGCAAGAGAAGGCATATAAAATAACTGGAGGAAGGTAACATTCTATCATAATGGGAAAAAACTAATTTAGATGAAAAGAGGGATAATGTCAGTGGTATTTAGAGGGGTGAAAAGTTGGCTCTGTCTAAACCAATGACATTTTAGGCCTGCGTTTTAAGCACAGGATCTATTCATGTCATCAGCTTAGGTTAACAATTTAAATTCATATTAACCAAAATAAATATTGTGCTTTAGTGTCTTTTCTGGTAACAATCACAAGAAGCGCAAAATTCAAATAAAACAGTATCACAAATCAACTGTATGATGAGTCCTTAGAGGGATTCCAAAAAGATTACTCTCAAGCAGGAACTATTTGTAATTTAAAACAAATAATATCCAACAAGAACAAATTGCCAAATAAAGAGAGAAAATGGCAGAGCAGTGTGGTTTGTCACAAACATCTCAGGCTATTTCTAAGTGTCCCTCAAGGGTTTAAGAACTGGGAATAGCAAGGATGTGATCTACTGGAGCACAACTTGCATCACATTTAGATGTCCACACTGCTGCTGTGACGACTTGGAAAGTAAGCTGAGGAAGGCATCCCTAGAACCACCCTCAAAAGTTAAAGTCATTTTACTTTGAAATAATTCAGTGCAATCAAATAAATATTTTCCGTCTCTTACGGATTTGTGAATGTATAGTAACATTGATTAGAATCACTGGATGTTGGGACAAGCTATTTTGATGTTTATTACAGTTAAGACTTGATTCTATAAACACTTCATCCTCAGATTGCTGTTTTCTATGCTGAGTGGCTGCAGCATCATGCCCATAGGTAAGGATCAAGATTGTCCTTGATCAGTTGCTTTGCAATTAATTAAATGTCTGTGGAAAGAACATTATTGGTAGATAGTAAAGATGACAGGTCAGTACAAAGCAGAAGTGTTCAAAATTGTAAAATACATTTTAAAACCCATGTATTTTAAAGAATATATAGAGTGCACAAAACTTCCTATTAAATACCATTAGTCTTTTCAGGGTCTAAAACAACACATACGTACATGAGAGTCAATCTGTTAAGTAGATGTGGCCAACCTTAAAGTAAAATTTAAAATATTTTTTTTTCTTTTTTACCAGGAGCACTTTATTAATTATTTTCAAATATAATTACTTTTACTATTTTGCCGCATGCAGTTTGGTGTTTTGTTTTGTTTCTTTTGGGGAGCCGGGTATATGATATTTGTAACATAGAAGTGGGCTTTGTTTGTCCTAATGAGTCACAGGACTTTTTTTTACTTCTTTAATAAATAAAAATGTAAAAATAAAAGGCAAAACAAAGTCTTCTATGAGAATAAGAATATTAAACACATCGCAAAAATCTCTGAAATTATTCCTTGTTTTATGTTTCCCAGGATGTGTTCTTTCTGCATCTGCATCGTACTTGTAAGCTTTTTATGGCACGGAAAGTTTTGTACAGTGCAAACATACTGTGAGTGTACAAGAACTAAAAATGCTTAAGTTTTACTTCCAGAAAATGTGTCCAAGCAGTGGTTGTTTAGATAGTAAAACACTGCCATGTAACCAGACTGATCAAACTGAGTCACCACCTTTAGAGTCTTGGGTAGGTTTGGATGTATGAAATGCTTCTAGATATTTGAAAGCACACAGAATTATTTTCAAAGTTATTGTAATGTAAATTTTGTTTTAAACAACTTTTTGGGTGAATTTTACAATGATCAATTAGCCAAAAAATAAATTTATAAATAGCTTGCCTTACGACAGCTTTGACAATCAAGGCCTTTGCTTCCAGTTAGTGAATTGCAGCTCCTGTATTTTAATTTGTCAGTAGAAGTTCTTGTCTGGAAGATCTTTAAAATCTCAGAACCAAGAGAGACTAGCTCCATCCAGTTCTAGAAACAATGAAGTGGGAACAGATATTTTGAAAAACTGTTTTGGAAATATACTGTTATCGTACATTTGTATCTAGTAAATATTTATTTAGTCATCTGAGGTATTTGGAACTATTCACTACAGTTTACCCTTAAGGGAAAGAGTGAGTATGTATAAAGAACTGTTATATACTCAGTGATGTGTGAAAATGCACTGTACTACCAACGGTGTTACAACCATACTAACTGGAAAAGTGCTACGGACATGGATAATCTCTGCTGCATAATTCTGGTAGTGATATTTTTAAAACACAAATAAATAAACTTGCCACAGTGCTTTTTTGAAAGGGTACTTGTTACAACTCTGTTTGGAATCCCATTAGAACTAGTCAGCTCTGGTCCTGTGCAGGCAGAGTGTAGAAAGCCCTGAGTCTGTTCCTCTTCCCACAATCGGTGTATAGGAGGAAGAACTGCCTTATCCACCCACAACCAGTGGAAGCAGACTTGTGGGGGAGCCCCAGGTTCCCTTCACACTGGCAGAGCCAGCCACTGGATGAATGCTACCTTATGGCTCTAGCCCCTTTTCAGGCAGAGCAGAAAGTGTTGGTACAGTGGGTGTTTTAGACACGTTCCATAGCAGTGGTTGGGTCATATTTGTGGAAGTTACTAATAAAGTTACTATAGTTTATTTTAACTTGGCAGGTAACCTTTAAAGATAATGGGGACAATAGCTAGAATCTATACAGTGGAGTTAATTATGGTGAAATCTCTTCAGAGTAGGATGTGGGAGAATCAGCATAGGCTCATGGGAAGTTTGCAATACAGTATGCTACTCCCTGCGGAGAGTATTTCAGTAAAACTCCTTTTTTTTCAGCAACTACTACTGTGTGGATCATTTTTTCTTGTTTCAGAAATACCAGAATTGGCACATACCATTCTATAACTTATGGAAACCCGGTGTGGTAATGTTAGGGACCATGGGCTGTGGTAATTTGAAAGGTAAAGAGCTAGTGATGACAAAGATTTAGACCATGTGTATCCAGGAAACTGAAAGATTGCCGTTGGGTTTGTTGCATTGAGGGTCTGGTAGAGGCTAAGAGCACTGCAGGTAGAAAGAAGACCTTCCCCCCATCTCCATAGCTGCAATTATCTTCCTAAGCAGGGTGTTCTTGAACGGAAACCTGAATTGAATGGATTAGTTTTAAACCTTTTTCTTCCTTCCACCCCAAGTCCTGATGCTGCTGAAAAGTTTAATTTTTGGGGCTGTTCTGCTAGTAGAATAGAAGTTATTTTCTCTGACAACCTGTCACATTCAGGCTATTTTAAAGCACTCCACAGTGATGAGTTAGTTACGAGTAGCGCAGTGACTGCGTAGGCAAATGCAGCAGCTATTTGTCAATCAGCAATAGGTTGGAGATTGCAAAGAACAATTAGAGCATGCTCACTCATAAGAATTGGACGTTAGAATCTCTTTTTAAGAAGGAATTTAAGCCAAGTTGAGGAGGTTATCACCTGTAGTTTTTTGTTTGTTGTTTTCTAGTATTGTTGTTTTCCCCAAGAAACTGCTAGAGAATCTCTCATTTGCCACTGAGAGGAAACTATGTTTATTCTATTTTTAAATTGCTGATCTCATTTTATAGAGCAAACTTTCCAAATAACAACTTGCTGAATATTTCACTAAAATCAAGTCAAATCTGGAAAGCCCTTATAAAATTAACCCCCTCCTGAATTTAATATAAAAATAGATTTAATAAAACCAGATTTTAAAATGGATCTAATTTTGATTTACAGGTTATTTTTAAATCATTTTTGATTTTTCTCTCATTACAACAGGTGATTTGACCTCACTTCTTCTATGTGCTCTCCCCCAGTGTTTGAATCCTAACACCTATTTTGATTTGCTGTTACAGCCTGACCGGATCCTATGTCATACACTCCCCTGCATTTAATTTCCTCCCGTTCTGTAAGTTTCCCATCTTCTAAGCATCTGATGAAGTGGGATTTTCTCCCATGAAAGCTCATGCGATAAATAAATCTGTTAGTTTTTAAAAGTGCCACAGGACTGTTGTTTTTCTACAATAGACTAACACAGTTACCCCTTTGAAAATTGAAATTTTGATGACTCATGCCATTTCTAGAATGAGGATGGGCTTTGGGAACACATTTACTGATTATGTCAAAGGCAGCTACTGACAAGGAGATCCTTATTATATGGAGACCCAGCACAGAGCAAAAGGAGTTATGGACACATAGGAACTATCCTACTGTATCGGGTCAGAGGTTCAGATAGTTCAGTGCCCTGTCAACAACTACCAATACCAGCTGCTTCAGAGGAAGGTACAGCAAACCCGGCAATAGCCAGTTTTGGGATAACATGCTTGAGGGAAAGTTTCCTCTTACTCTCTCTTACAGTAGTTAGAGATTGGCTTAAGCCCTAAAGTAGGAGGAATTTTATACTCCTTCCAAAACTCCTTAAGTTTTTTAGGCTGAGTTTCTTGACAGCCTCTTGGTGCAACTTCCATTCATTTCAGTGGGAATTGTGCATCTACAGCCTATTGGCAGTTTTGAAAATTTCACCCTTTAGTATTTACTGTTATAATGCTAGATATCCTTGTTACTCATATAAATATCTAAACACTTGATCTCTATTATACCTTGTGGCGTTGAGTTTCATAGGCTAACTGTGCACTGCGAAGGGAAAGTATACTTGCTACCTACCTCTTTGTAGGCCCCAACAAGGGGAAAGAAGAGCCCCTGAGTCTCATCAGTCTTAAATATGAGAGTGGAGAAACCATTACACTGTGTATGCAAGTCCAAGAAGGGGAGATGCTTTGCTGCTGTCTCTGTCCAAACTCAAAGCCAAGGGCCTGATGCAGCTAGAAGGGGAATGGGATTGCTTCCTTGGTGGCAGTCCCTTTCTATCCATCCCACACACAACTCTGCTGTCCTTAGAAGTCTCTCATTTACAGTTTCCTGCTCAGATTTTGAAAATTTAGTTTTAAGTTTCAGAGCAGTGGATGGTTTAGTTCCATTGATAATTTGTCACCTCTCTTATTTTTACTCTGGATTCCTAATAAGGTAGGATTTAGAGTAGGAAAAAAACCCGATAAATGCAGTCTAGTTAATGTGTACTATAGTTTGACTGTATAATGCATTTCCTTCTCCTTCCCAAAAGATATAGACTTTGATGCCAGTGTAATTGTTACCTAATCTTTTCAAAATATCAGATATTTTGGAAGGAGCTTCTTTAACCTCTTGTGTGAGAAGGTGATAGTACAGGCTTCAATAGAAGCTTTATTCTTTTCTATTTAGATTCTTATACTATAGCTAATGGATTCCTATAAAACACATAAGAGAAGAAGCTGATCTTGAATTTTATTTATTCTTTAGAATCTTTCTGGCTTAAAAAGACAATCTAATATGTCACTTGAAAATAGAAAATGAAGTTTCCCTCTAATAGGAATTTTCAGAGAATCCTGTAAGTGTGTGTCTGTGTGAAGTACCAGGATGGTAATATGGGAAGGTAATATGAGATGGGGAGACTATTTGCTTTAGCATCTCCAGCACTAGAAGCAAGGATTCCAAGAATCTCGACTGGATGTGCTTTTGACTTGCTGTAGTCCCTGGGCAAGCCACTTTACCAAAAAGTCCTATGATTTGTAAAATGGGGATAAGTTACTATTTACAGGTGACTTGACTTAATCAAATTCCAAAGGGGTAGCCGTGTTAGTCTATTGTAGAAAGACAAAAGAGTCTTGTGGCACTTTTAAAGACTAACAGATTTATTAATCACATGAGCTTTCGTGGGAGAAAATCCCACGAAAGCTCATGCGATTAATAAATCTGTTAGTCTTTAAAAGTGCCACAAGACTCTTTTGTTTGACTTAATCAGTGAGTGTTTGTAAAGTGCTCTGTGGTATCATATGCTGACTGGGTTCTTGTTGGAGAATATAGACACCAAATTGTTAGCTTTTCTATCAGGTTTTAAGAAATGATTAAGTAAGTGCACATGGAGTCTGCCAGACCTGGCAGTTTGGGTAGTTTAGATATTAATATACACCTAAGAAGCTCCAGTTCTTGGAATTTGTGAAAGATTATTACTGGTTCATTAGATACAATTCTTGGCCCTTGGCAGCAGGACAACAGTTCTTTGGAAGTAACTAAATTTCAGGTGGTGGTATTTTAAAGAACTACCTCATCTGATTGGTATGCCTCAATACATCAGCCCTTCCCAGTGTTCCCAGGCTCAAATTGTGCTCTAAAATGATGCTAAATGTTTAAGAAAATCTTTTAAAGACATAGTTACTCTAGAGAACTGAATATATTTGTAAAGGGATCAACTTTGATTACAGAATATCTAGGTCGGAGGCTCTCTCATAGTAAAGACTTCAGTGGGATTACTCATATGTAAATTAAACATGTGCATAAATATTTACAAGAAGGAGTCTTTAGTTACTCTTAAATTTTATGGCAGTTAAGTATGTCCTTTTATTAAATAAGAAAATTCTTGCCTTACATTTTCATTGCGTGTCCTCTTGTTCTTTTTTATGAGGGGGAATAAATCATAGAAATAAAGAGCTGAAAGGGACATCAAGAGGTCCTCTATTCCATGCCCCTGTGCTGAGGCAGAATTAAATATATCTGTTCTAGACCATCCCTGACAGGTGTTTGCCTGTGTTCTTAAAAAGCACCAATAACTACGATTCCACTGTCTCCCTATGTAGTCTGTTCCAATGCTTAACTATCCTAGGGATAGGAAGATTTTCCTAATATCTAGTCTAAATCTCCCTTGCTAGAAACTAAGCTACAGAATGTGCCTGATTGACTTTCTTTCCACCAGTCACTATTTTATATATCTATCATGTTCCTCCTTATCACTTACATATCAAATATTTTTCAGTCTCTTCTCATGTGGAAGTTTCTTCATTCCTTTTTAGCTGCTCATCTTTGGAACCTTTCTGTTTCTGTGGGTTTGTTTTAAATGGAGTGATCAGAACTGAACATGTAGACTACCAGACTCTAAGGTCTGAAGCGACCATTATGATGATTAGTCTCATAGACTCTAAGGTCAGAAGGGACCAATATGATCATCTAGTCTGACCTCCTGCACAAGGCAGGCCACAGAACTTCACTCACCCACTCCTGTAAGAGACCCCTATGGCTGAGTTACTGAAGACCTCAAATAATATTTCAAGGTACAGAGAATCCACCAGTAGGTGACTCATGTCCCATGTTGCAGAGGAAGGTGAAAAATCCCCAGGGTTTCTGCCAATCTGCCCTGGGGGGATAATTTCTTCCAGGCCACAATTACGGTGATCAGTTAAATCCTGAGCATGGGGGCAAGATTCACTAGCCAGATACCCAGAAAGAATTCTCCGTAGTAACTCAAAACCCATCCATCACAGGCCATTGGGCATCAGGGGCATAGCCATGGGGGGGCCGGGGCCGACCCACTTGCCCCTGAGGTCCGCCCACCATAGCACCTCGCAGTGGCGCAAACTTTTCCGCTGCAGCCGTAGAGCCACCCAGCAGCTGCAAGCGGGGCAGAGGTGTCGGTGCTTCTGCTTTACTCGTGGCCACTAGGCTCTGCAGATGTGAGCGGAGCTAAGGTGCTGGTACCCCTGTCCTGCTTGCAGCCACAGCCGCCGACTGCTGGTTGGCCCTGTGACTGTGGTGGTGAAGTTAGCGCCGCTGCTTGCCCGGGTGCTGTGTCTCTCCCCCTTCCTCAGAGGGGAGCTTCTGGTTACATGAACAGAAGCTACCCTTGTCTGGGCCCACTCTGCACTTGCAGGGGTCCAGCCAGAAAGCAGGGGCTGGCTATGCCCCTGTTGGGCATGTTTACTGCTAATAGTCAAAGATCAGTCAATTGTCAAATTATGCTGTGCCATCACATCATCCCCTCCATAAACTTACCAAGCCTAGTCTTGAAGCCAGCTGGGTTTCTTGTCCCCATAGTTCCTCTTGGAAGGCTATGCCAGCTCTTTATTCCCCTGAAGGTTAGAAACCTTCATCTAATTTCAAGTCTAAACTTCCTGATGGCCAATCTATATCCATTTGTTCATGTTCACTTTTGTTGTGAACTTAAATTAACCCCTCTCCCTCCCTGGTATTTATTCCTCCGATATATTTATAGAGAGCAATCATATCTCTCCTCAGACTGCTTTTGGTTAGGCTAAACAAGCCACACCCTTTGAGTCTCGTCTCATGAGGCAGGTTTTCCATTCCTTGGTTCATCCTAGTAGCCCTTCTCTGAATCTGTTCCAGTTTGAATACATTTTTCTTAAACATGGGAGACCAGAACTTCACATAGTATTCCAGATGAGGCCTGACCAATGCCTTGTATAACAATACTAACACTTTCCTGTGGGTCCAGATAATGAAAATGTCATCAGTGTAACGTAGATAAAGGAGGGGCACTTGGGGGAGATTTGAGGAAGCGATGTTCTAGGTCAGCCATAAAAATGTTGGCATACTGTGGGGCCCTGCAGGCACCCATTGCCATGCCACTGACTTGAAGGTATAGATCGTCTCCAAATCTGAAGTAGTTGTGGGTCAGGACAAAGTTACAAAGTTCAGCTACCAGGTGTGCCATGTCATCATCCGGGAAACTGTTCCTGATGGCTTGCAGTTCATCTTTGTGTAGAATGTCGGTGTAGAAGGCTTCTGCATCCATAATGGCTAGGATGGTGTTTTCTGGGAGATCACTGTTGGATTGTAGATTTCTCAGGAAGTCAAGGGTATCACAAAGATAGCTAGGAGCGCTGGTGGCGTAGGGCCTGAGGAGAGAGTCCACATAGCCTGACAATCCTGCTGTGAGAGTGCCAATGCCCGAGATGTTAGGGCGTCCAGGATTCCCAGGTTTGTGAATCTTGGGTAGTAGATAGAATACCCCTGGTCGGGGCTCTTGGAGTGTATCTGTGTATATTTGTTCCTGTGCTTCTTCAGGGAGCTTCTTAAGTGGATGTTGTGGTTTCTTTTTTGGTATTCCTCAGAGAGATCAGAGGGTAGTGGCTTGTAGAATGTGGTGTTAGAGAGTTGTCTGGCAGCCTCCCATTCATAATCTGACCTATTCATGATGAGTACAGCACCTCTTTTGTCAGCCTCTTTGATTATAATGTCAGAGTTGTTTTTGAGACTGTGGGTTGCATTGCGTTCTGCATGGCTGACGTTATGGGGCAAGTGATGCTGCTTGTCTACAATCTCAGCTTATGCATGTCAGCGGAAACACTCTATGTAAAAGTCTAGTCTGTTGTTTTGGCCGTCCGGAGGAGTCCATGCAGAATTCTTCTTCTTGTGGCATTGGAAGGAAGGTATCTGTGGGTTAGAGTGTTGTTTAGTGGTGTGGTGGAAATATTCCTTGAGTTGGAGATAGCGAAAGTAGGCTTCCAGGTCACCGCAGAATTGTATAAGGTGCGTGCTGGTGGTGGGGCAGAAAGAGAGTCCCTGAGACAAGGCAATCCCTTCTGCTGGGTTAAGTGTATAGTTGGATACATTTACAATATTGTTGGGTGAATCAAGGGTATCACAGTTGTGGTCCCTTGTGGCATGTAGGAACTTAAATAATTTAATGTCCTTTTTCCTCTGCAGAGAAGCAAAGTATGTTTTGTAGCTGGCCTGTCTTGTTCTTGTAAAGATCAGCCACAGGGAAGTTTGTGTGGAAGTTTGGCTTTCCGTGAGAGTGTCCAGTGTTTAGAGGTCTTTCTTAATCTCCTTTTTGCTGTACAGGATGCTGATCAGATGGTTCCGTAGTTTTTTTGAGTGTATGAGACAGTCCGTCACAATAGTCTGTGTCGTATGTTGATCGTAATGGATTTTTCACTTTCAGTCCATTTGGTATGATGTCCATTTGTTTGCATTTGGAGAGGAAGGTGATGTCTGTCTGTATCTGTGCAAGTATTTTCATGAGGTTGGTAGATTTCCATTTAATACGGCTAAATTCAGTGCCTTGTATGGTGACAATTTGCAGAGAGGTAGCTGTGTTAGTGTGTGTACATTAAAAACAATGGCTATGTCTACACTTACCAAAGTTAGTTTGAATTAGTTAATTCGAACTAATTTTAGTTAGTTCGAATTAACTTAATTCGAACTAGCATGGTCCCACTGGAATTTTATTTTGAAATAAGCAAGTGCCATGCATGGCACTTGCTTAGTTTGAATTAGTCAGTTGCATTAAGTTCAATGTGCCGGTTAGTTCAAACTAACATGGCCACATTGATTTAATTTGAACTAACTAGTTCGAATTAAGTGTTAGTTTGAAGGTATAATCAAAGTTATTAGTTCGAATTAAGGAAGCCCTTAATTCGAACTAATGAAAACCCAGTGTGGCCAAGGCTTAAGTTAGTTCGAATTAAGCTTCCTTACTTCAAACTAACTTGCCAGTGTAGACATAGCCAATGAGAGTGCTAAAATAAAAAGTACTCATTCCTTGTCAGAGTAAGGTGCCTATTTACAACAAGTCTTGTTTATTTTGGAATCCTTCATTTTGATTCCCAGATGCGTGTAACACATTGCTGTGGATATCCAGAGTTGTGAGCCATTGTGTTACCTCACTTCCTCAGCAAAAGTTAGCTTTGCTGGAGATTAGAGACTGCGTGTCAACTCTCTGCTATACCAATCTGTCTTCCTCACCAGCAAATTCCTTAAGACTCTACCAGTCTTAAGTTTGCCTAGCAGATAACAATAAGGCCCCATAACTCCTCTGAGACGTCTCTCTGCAATGCTTAACACTTATCACTGTACATTCACAGGGGATACTAAGTTCAGTGCTCTTTTGAAGTCAGTACATTACAACTTATTAACCTAACTGGGGTGAACACATGCCTTCCTTCAAGCACAGCACTGGGTAGGTTCATAGTAAAAATGCAAGTTTATTAATAAAAAACATAGGTTAAGAGATACTAAGTAGAAGGAAAAAAAGATAGAAATGGTTGCAAACAAATAAAAGTAAAAATGTGCTTTCTAAGGGCTAAGTCCTATCTTAAAACACTACAGTCTTTGTTCAAGGTAGTTTCCTCATCCGTCTTTCTTTCCCATCAGTAGCTGGCTAACTCTTACCTAAGGTCCCTACAGGGTTTCCTGGTCTTGTCAGGTCAAGGTTTAGCTTAAGTCTTTCTGTGTGTCCTTACATCTCAAAGTCTGCCTTTGTCTTAAGGATCAAATTGATCCCCTAAGGTTCTCTCTCTGAGTGTGTGTGTGAGTGTGAGAGTAGAAACAGACAGAAAAACTCCATCTTGATTAAAAGTGTCCCCTAATGTGTTCTATTATATTTCCTGCTGCATTTTTACAGTGCTGTGGACAAGATAAAATTAGGTTCCCATGTCCCTATTTATGCACATAAGTGATGAGATGTTGAAGAGTGCTAGGTGCTCTGCCTCTCCCCCTGGAAAGAAAGAGAATTGCAGGATGTTCAGTACTTTAGAAAATGATGCCACTTATTTAAATGTTTGGGAGACGACCTGTAAGCTATTAATTTAAAGAAATCTTTGCCTTGGTACATTTCATCAATGCCATGCACTCATTTAATAAAATGTGCTGTTCTTTGGCAGTCAGCTTTTTTTCTTGGTATTCAGAACTCATGAAAAGGTCATTAATTACAGACAAATAAAAGACTTTTCATATGAAAGTTGAGGATATTATACCACATAGAAACCTTTCAGTTGCAAGAGAATGAGCACTTCTGTAGACCAGCCTTTACCAGTGAATTGCAAGATGCATTCTGAAAAGTGAATTATTTTATACTATATGCACATGGACTTGAGGAAAATTCCATGTCATTTGCTGTCTTTAGATCTCTCTGGGAACTTGCATGATGCATTGCGTCACTCATGTTCTAGCTGGCAGCGAGGGAAGAGGAGAGTATTTGGCATTTAGTTAATGACATTCAAGCGAGTGCTTTTGTGGCTCTTGAGCACGAAGCAGCCTGAAAATGATCAAGGCTTCTTTTTCCATTTTCCTTGCTGTGTCATGTCTTCACTATCTAATCTATCGATTCTGGTAGGCTTTAGTCCAGATCCTCAGCTGGCGTAGACTGACCTAGCTCCATCAAAGTCAGTTGAGCTGTGCTGATTTACATCAGCTGATGGTCTGGCTCTTGTGTAACAAAATGTATTTCAGTTTAATTCCTCCTCCCTTCTGGTTTTCTCTCTCTTCCCCCAGCCCAGCTGCCACAACCATCTAGTTGCTAAGCAACATCTTCTCCCCCCCCCCTTTTTTTTTCTTGGTGGGATGGGGCTTCTCCTCTTTTCCTGTTTTGGTACTGGTGGAAAGAACCTTCTATCCAGGGGCCAGCTTTTATAGAACTTCACTATGTATGGTCCCTGCCATTTGGTCACATGACCATATTAATCAGATCTGAATTCATGTGGGAACTTTCTCCCAAATACTTAGCAGAATTGCTATTCACATTTCTAGATTTCTCTAATGAATAGACTGTGCAGATTGTTCTTGAGAAACAAAAAGTGGAATTTCCTTCATCAGTGTCCCTAGTTAAAGTGAGACTAGCATTCTGTAGGTTTTCAAACCCCAGAATAGATCTGTAATGAAATATCCTTGCTTCTTTCAGTTATTTTGCTTAGTTCCTGGCAAGAAAGCATGCAGGGATAATGAGACCAGGACTGCTAGACTTTGGATATCTGTAAGTTTCTTGGTAGAGTTACTTGGCTGAGTAATAGATATAATCACTGTGAATAAGCTTACATTTGAGAAATTAATGGATTTGAGTACATCCATGAACTTAATACAATTCTAACAAGTTATATTTGTGTTATCTGGAGATCATTCTGTTTTTACAGAGGTAAAATTCAGGACCTTTTGAAAAATCAGTATGGGAATTATCTTTGGTTTTCAACTCTTTGAGGGGTTTGAGTTGCCCTTCAGTATTTTCAGAATGCTCATCCTGCATATACAGGCCCCAGGTCCTGTCACCAGCTTAGTGTGAGCAAATCCATATGTTTGCTGGGAGCTCATTGTAGGATCTGAAAAATGTGATTAAAGACGCAAGTAATAAGACACATATCTAGGCGGAAAATACCTACTATTGTTTATCTCTTGGGTGGTAGTGTATGCCTTGTTTTCAGCCCTGTTTATATTTTATAATGAAACATACACCTTGAAACAAAGTGATCGAAATCTAAACTTTCTGTTGCCACAGAGTAATTCAGATGCACACAATTTATAGGTAGGATGTGGTTGAGAAATACAGAATATTGATAATGATATTGACTAAAGAATTAATTGGTGGTTTTGTTCTTTATAATTTCTCCATTACACTATATTTATCAGTTGTCTGGAGTTGTATAATTTACAGCTACTATAAATGATGCCATCAGTTACAGTTATATTGTTCTGCAGAAACTGCCACATGTTAAATACAGTTGCCATAAACTGGATTCGGCTGAATTTTACTGCTTTTAAATAAAACAGAACTAGCTCCCAGGTTATGCCATCCTTAATCAGTCACAATCATCATCATTCGGCCATTTGTGAGAAGAACACAATATCTTTGTAACACGTTGTACAGCACTGATTTATTCTTTGGGGAATGTAGCTGCCCTGTTTAGAAGCCATTTTGTATGGTGCAATTACATTTTAAGAAAATGATCTTTTTATAGATAAGTAGTCAGTAGTGTGTGAAGGTTTTACAGTGTTATAGGAAGGAAAGCAGAGAGAGGCACGTTAGAAGAGAAAAAGGTTGCTGATTTAATTGCTTTGTTTCAATTTTTAGTAAAAAATTATCAAATCATTTTTGTCTGCTGGGAGGATTGCTGTATGGTGGGTTGTGGTTTTTCTATGGCAGTTCTTCTCTTGTAAACAAGCAGTCAGGCAGCTGGGCACTCCAGCCTGTTTCTGAGCAGCCTAGTGAAATGTAACCTAACTGCTGAGAATCACAGCCATCGTCCTCTTAAAGAGAGAGAGGCTTAGAAAAATGGTCTTGAGATCCAGGACCTCCGCTGGTGAAATGTGCTGAATGTAAACTCCGCAGCCAGGAGATCCTGGGTGAGTCTCTCAATCACTCTAAAAAAGATAATTGAGCTTCAGGTAAAGTACAATCCTTTCTCCTTTTCTACATCGCATTTAGTGTCAGCTACATACTTGAAAACAAGAGATTGATTGTGTTCCAATTATTGCAGTTCTGTCATACTGGAAATGTTTTGCATTTTGTGAGCTTTCAAAGTACTCGTTGGTATATTTAGAAAAGTGCTGGGATTAGCAGTACTCTGACTTCTTTATTTCAACTCCCAGATTGGATTTATTTTAAATCAAGACTTGGTATTGCTTTACTAATGAAATAAAATCTTATCAAAGAAGCCTACCTGTTGCTTAAATTCATAAATTGTGGGGTGGAGTGGGGTGGTAGGATGGAAGGTTGTTAACCTTAAGGGAAATCTTTCTCACACTTGAGGTTTAAAGCGGGAGGAAGGACTTGTATTGAAGGACTTGCTCTCAAGAAAACAGCTGTACTTTTTTCATGTGTGAAAAACTAACTTCAGGAGTAAAGGGCCAATATGCCTGATGTTACAGTTGTTTGCTGGCTATGTTTTAAGGTTGGATGCAGCTGTTTTGAGGTTTCAGTGTTGCACAGAATCTCAGACTCATAGGCCCAGATGTTCTCTGTGTCCGAATCTTTGAGCCCATGCAGATAGATCCCCATTAAAATGAATGGGACTCTCAGTGGGCAGATGGAATTTGCAGGGTTAGGGCCATAGACTATTCAGTCAGAAAACTTTCTGTAATTAATTCTTGTAGGACATAGCCAGGGAGATCAGCAGTAATAATGTACATTGAATCAATGAACAAGGATCAGAGCTTTAAATGAAAATCTACTATTTCTTGAGAAAGTAATCAACATGCCAGGAATTGTACATTTTGAGAAAGACCCATAAGGAAGATATTGATGTGACATATAACACGACATAGCGCTTATACCACAATACACACAGCACTGCCAAAGCAGCAACTTCTGTGTCGTTTCAGCTACCAATCTGAACAATACAAGTAAAAAGAAAACTTTCTGATTTTAGTACCAAAGGCTGTTCAGATAACTTTAGTGATTTATTATTATTTATTTCTGTTTTGGGTAACATCTAGGGGTCCCACTGTACTTAGTGTTGGGCAAAGACACAGATCCTGCCCTGAATAGCTTACTCAGTGGTGGTTCTGTTGGAAGAGGGAGAATATTTTGCATTTGTGGTGATATAATCATTATAACAAAAGTTTTTACAGACAGCAGAATGGACCCTTAGTCAAAATAGCTAATGTAGGGCCAGATTCACCAGTACCAACCAGTTAGGATGGCAGTATTGTGTTGCTGGAGTGATACAAAACAGCTGAAATATACAAGTGAATCAAGTCTTTTATTTGGTAGTAAACAGATTTAAAACAGTAGGTGGGTGAAATTTCCACATCCTCTGAATATAACCCCAACATTGTGTGCTGCCTTGCCATTCCTGTACATGAATGTTAGTTAGTTTGTTTGTTTTATAGTATTTCAAGTCTGACAAAGATTATCACAGATTATGATGTATTAAAATACAGGACACTTAGGAACCCAGCTGCCATTGAAAGTCAATGGGAGTTATGTCATACTTTCGTTTGTGCCTTTGAAAATCTTATAAGATTTTTCTTACTCATCTTTTCCCAGGATTTCTGGGCTGAGGTAGAAATAAGAGTTCAGAACTGTGTGTATGGTGATATAAGCTCTACGTAGTGTTACGTAGTGTTGTTATCTGATCCAGCAGGAACTTACCTTAATATCTGATCCAGTATGAAGGTCCTGTCTTCAGTTGACCACAGTATTCTGTTTTGGTCTTATGAATCAACCAGTGTCACATCAGTTTTAATATTCGCCAGTTTCACGTTTTCTGCCTTGTTAGGGGAGCAGTGTACTTGCAACATATAGTATATAGGGTTGTCCTCTGTGTCCCAGTTTAAGTTTTTGGAAAACTAGCTGGCCACAAAGGTTATGTCACCCCCGCCAGTCACCTTTTCCCAGTCAGGATGTTCTAGCATCAACGTTTGCTTCTCCAGAAGTTCCTGTCTCATTTCAACTGCTTCTTATTATCTGAGCAGTTTGAACCTGTTACAGTTATTTAAAACACATTTCCTCTCTTGGTCTGTGTTTCAGTGTAGTTTGTGTTTTTTCTTCCTGTGTTTTGGCCTCATACAAGTCTGTGGAATTTTTAGATTGTCTGTACATTCCATTCATGTTTTTCCCTGTGGCACTTAGCAAGTCGTGCGCTGATGCAGAGGGTGAACAAAACCTAAGATTTCAGCTGGGTGCCCCATTGGACTCATAACTTCATCACAAATGCAGGATCTACCACTGACAACTCTTGTCTCTGATTCTGGAAGCTCCCGCATGACATGTCCCCCCTGGCTGATGTTAGCCCTCCCAGTCCTCCTGTTAAGAGGAACTGTGCTTGATAATCCTCAGTGACGCATAGGAACATTATACCAGGAAATAAATATAGCTCACTAAAAGTTTCTGAACTGTTCTTGGCCTTAGGACCCTGTCATTTTCAATTTCATTTTGAATAATAAATAGTACTAGTTAATAATTTACCATTCTGAAGGTTCCAGAAGAGTAATTACCAGATTCACCAGAATGCCCAAAGCCAGCCTCTTACAGGAGAACTTAAATTAGTGATCTTTTTTAGCATCCCATAGCTTTTGCACTCGCAACATGAACAATCTGCATTGGATCTGCTAGCATATGTATTAACTAAGGAGTTATCCAAATGGAGAATTGTGCCAGTTTAATTAAATGGGTAATTTAAAACTGTTTGTGTTTAAACTGGTGCAAAAGGCTGTGTGACCCTTCATATACCAGTTTGAGTAATTTATTTCAGTGTCGTTTAAGTTGTTTATGAACTGTTTTGAGCTAAACCATCGTGTCACTTTAAACCAAAATAAGTGTCCACACAGATTTTAGTGATTTAACAATGCAAGTTTGTGAATAGACAAGACCTAACCAGTCATTTATCATGAATAAGCACATTGTGATGTTGTTTGGACCCCAAGTTAAAAAGGTTTCTAAAACTATTTTCACCAAACTTTTTATGTGGATAGAAATGTTCCACAATTATTTTTTTTTTTAAGTCAATGAAAATCTTTTGCTGGATTTGAATGTGTTCCTACAGTATTATGAGTCAGAGCACACCATTGCTGTGCTAGTGTGTGAGAAGCTGAAAATGAAATTGACTCCATTGTGAACCAAAAGTGAACCTGGACACTCTTCCTGGAGAGGGAAATTAGACTGAAGTGCAGAGAATGTTATTCTGTTCACGTCTGCATAGGTTTTTGAACTCTGCTTATCGCTGTAGAAGATAAGAATAAGCGTCTTTCAGTAGTGCATTAAACAACATGATTACGCATCTGTCATGTTGTTTGTTTTCTCATCTTCTCTCCAGAGGGAGAAATGTGTGTTGTGGAGTGTCTTTTTTTGGGAGGTGAAGAAGTAATGTGCCATGGTTTTTTAAAATATGTATACACAGTCACTCACTTTTATCACCACCACCCTCTGTTGCTGTGTCTTAGAGAGGGTAAGGTTAAAGAAATGTCTTGCGCTTGGAATGGAAAGTGGTGACATTTGTGAGGCCTTGTATACACTACAGCCTTATACCGTGGTAAGGCTGTGAGCATCCACACTACAATGATGCCTGTTGCGTGACAACAGCCCTCTTGCCGCGCAACAGGTAAACCACCCAGACGATTGTGGTAATGCTTACCACGGATCATCTGTCCCGCAATCGAGTGTGTGTATACACTCACTGCGGGTTATACAGCCTCCAGAAATGTCCCAGAGTGCCAGTGGAGACCACTCTAGGACAAGGGAGCTGTCATACTTGTCAATTTCACTGCACTAGCAGAGCAGTGAAATTGGCAAGTAGGAGTGGAGCTCCAGCTGCTGTGAGTGCTGGCACTCACAGCGGCTAGAACCCCGCTGCTACAGAGTCCCTCAAGCTGCTCGGTTTCTGGGCAGCTTGAGGGACTCCCTGTAGCAGCGGGGCTCTAGCCACCAACACTGCTGGCACTCCTGGCGGCTGGAGCCCCACTGCCGCTGGGGTCACCACTGCTGGGGCTCCCCTGCCATCGATCTCAGCGGTAAGAGAGCCCAGCTGCCAGCCTAAAGGCTGTCTGGACAGTGCATGGTGGGATAGGTGCCCACAATGCACTGCTCCTTCTAACGAAAATGCAAAGGAGCGTGTGAACGTTCCTTTGCATTAGAAGGATTAATGTGTGGACGGGGGAAAGCGTTACAGTTATAATGCTTTGCTTGTCCCGCAACAATTTATTGCGGGACAAGTCTGTAGTGCGTACATAGCCTTTGTGTCTGTCTAGGGGAGTTCATTCCACAGTCTCAAATGAGTCTAGTAAAAGGTTCTCATACACAGACAAGCTTTACTCTTAATGTTGAAAGTAGGATGATATTTTCTGACAGAGCTTGGTGATAGGCTCTTCTGTAGGCTGTCAACATTCAGGATGAAGGAAGCAGTTTACCATCCTGGATAACTGCTTGTGGAGGAATTTGGCAACCTTAAGACAGGAAGTTTCTCTTGTCCTATTATACAGTCTCAGCCAGGGTTTTGAAGAATTTATGTTTCAGCCTTCAACACTATGCTGTAAGTGTTCAACTCTCCATCCCTCTCTCTTTATGCAGCCCAGGATATCAGAAAACCAGGGAGATCCATGTTGGCATTGGATAAGAAGGGACCATTAGGGGGCCAGTATATCAATGGGTAAGGCTGGTGTAGAATAGTAATGATTCATAGCTCCTCATTCTGTGGGTGGGTTGCTGTTATCCATCATTTAGCAGACATTGGAACTTGTTGAAATCCTCACTGGAGCTGCAGTGAGAATAGCTCTCCTCACAAACTAGGAAGAGCCAACTAACAATTTACGGAGTGTCTCTGGGGCCTAAATTTTGTCAGGCTGGAGAGAAGGGATTTCCTGTTTCCCACATATCCCACCAAGAAGAGGGCCTCATTAAAGTGCTGTCTGCTTATACAGAGTAGAGCAGCATCAGAGGGGCATGTGGCAGGAAAGTGTTGCCTTGCTGAGACATTTACAGCAGGTTGCCTGGTATCTTGCCCCCACTTCTCTCTCCTGACTGATTGAGCATGGCTGAATTGTTTTGTTTTAGGTTTAACTTAAGAAGAGCACGATAGCGGTTTCTGCTGTAGCTCTACATATGACAAATCCATAGGAGGCAGCCTTGGGCAGACCTGTAAATCGATAGTGCTGCTGTAGAGGGGTTAAAAAGTTCCCTTCTTATTTGCAGCTGCCACCCCTTCCTGTGCTGTAACTAGTTGCTATCTTGCATTGAATTGTGAAGCTTATTGGAGTCACCTGTTCCAAGGTGAGTCTTCAAAACCATGTAACTGAAAAATGGATGTACAAGGGCTTGATTTGCGAAGCAAATGTGAGGGACCAAAGGCCATTCCCAAGACAAGATGGAATGATCCTGAACAAAGAATGGTGAGAGGGAGATTGTGTGGGGAAGTTAGTTAATTTTTTTTCCTGTTCCTGTAGCCACTGAGTAATTTGAATCACGGGGTAACTGACAAATCTGTTTATGTATTCACTTACTTTAAAAGCTTTTGGGGGGCACCCAACGGGGTGGATGGAGGTTGGGGGAGGCAGTGCTGTTCTATGGTAGAGCTGTAAAAGTCCGAATGGGTAAGTGGGGCCAGAGGAAGAGGAGAAACCTGATCCTGGCAATCTGCAATAAAAATAATTCCATTTAGAAACTGTTGCACTTACTTTTAAGTACAATTATTTGCTTTGAAAAGATGGACTTAGGGGGTATCTTACATGGCAAGAAGGTGTTTGCAAACTATATTTTAAATTTGCCATTTTGTGATCACAATGAGAACTCTTCAGATGGTGCTGCAATGATTAATGCACACCTTGGGTGCCTTGGGGGCACTCTACTAGAGCCCATGCGTCACTACGCACCTGAGGTATTCATTAATCAGCAGTACTGCCCAGCCTGCCATGTTTCAGTGATTGATTAACGTATGGGGTATGCTCAGACCTTTGTGGCTAGGAGACATTTAATTTTTCATGGCACCTGAAACCATAGATCAGCTGGTATCTATGAGCTATGCAAATCTGTCTGGCAATTTTTATTTCATTTTATTGATTTTATTTGTTCTGTACCCGTAGAATCTAGACGCGTGACAGAGATTAAATGCAAACAGATGTTAAATGAAGCTATCAGCAGTAGGCTGCATAAACAGCCCTCTTTCCTAGGCTGCCTGGATCTAACACTAAATAGCCCTCACAGGATTTATAGTTCAGAAATGACTTGCCAAAAATATGTTTTGCATTGCTCTCTGAAGGTCAGTAAAGCAAAATATGGCAGTCATCCAGAAGGAAGATGCCACCATGGCGAAAGACTCTCCACAGATCATGCCTTGCCCATCATGAGTGCCTGTCTAAGAACTGTTTGAAAGAGCATTCACATGATGATCTCAGCCATCATTGTAGCACATGGAAAAAGAGGGTGTGGCCATCTGCATTCCAAGGAAATAAAAACACTGCATGGGGGACAAAAACACAATACAAAAATTATTTTAAAGGAACAGATCCCAGTCGCACATTGTGTAAAATCATACCACATGTATCGGAATATAAAGTATATAGTTCTTTGCATGATTACTGATGAAATATAGGGGGAAAAGTATGTCCTCTGTATTGATCTGATAGGCTATATGATGATCAGTTTGTCACCTGAATGAAAAGAGTGGCAATCCCTGAAGTAATTGGGTCCAAGACAAAGCAGTGCTTTATAGGTTAGAACCAAAACCTTGAATTGAGTCTGGAAGCTGATGAAAAGCCAGCATGCAATCTGCAGAACACAGTTTTAATGGTGCCAGAGGACAACAGAGTTATTCTGTCATAACCTTGATAAACGTTCCCAAAAATTTGTTTCTATAGTGAATGAACTTTTTTTGATGACACTTCTGAGGTTACTGGACAGTTCAGTCTTTTTTTAGGGTTAAGCCAACTGAATGACAATATGATTGGCTGGGCGCAACAATTTAATGCATCGTATACTTCATTTGATGGGAAAAACAAGCGTTTATTTCATCAGATAAGGAGACGCAGTTCAGGATGATGCACAAAAGCTGTTTATTAATTCAGGGTTAAGACACTTAAGTAACTTTCAACATTTTAATTGTTTTAGCTTGCGCTAAAGGTGCAGGTTGAATTAATATACATTTAAAAATATTTTTCTAGATCATATTCCTATGTGTTATTGCCTTTACCATATATTGCTCCACAAAACAACCCCTTAAAACATAAAATAAAAAATAACGTTAAAAAAGAGTCCACAATTTATTATTATTTGTTTAACAGTACTGACTAGAGGCTAGCACCAAGATCACGGGCCTGTTGTGCTGCACAAATGCATCGATGGTAAGAGACAGAACGTTCAGCCTAAAGAGGCAAAACTAGGAAAAGGAAGAATTATTCCCATTTTTCAGATAGGGAGCTGAGGTACAGCAAAATTAAGTACTTGTCTAAATGGGGGAAGTTCATTTGAATAATCCTTCAAAAATTGATTGGTTAAACTCCATTGAACACCTGTGTGGAGGCTCTTATTCTGAATTAAAATGGTCCTAATTTGGTTTAGTTTACAGTGAATTAGACTGAACCAAATTAAGGCCACTAATTCTGAATAAGTGCATTTCTTTAAATTCACACCTTTAGTCAATTTACATTAACTTTCCTGAGTATCCTTGTGTAGACAATCCCCAAGTGTCCTATAGGAAACCTGTTGCAGAGACAGGGATTAAACCCACACCTCAAACCCATTTCTGTGTGCTAGTGTGGTGTCCTAGCCACAAGACCACCCAACCTCAATTTAGATTGAAGGTCATCAAAGCACATAAATGCATAAGTGGAGGAGAAAACAATGCCAAATTTAAAGAGAAACACCTAGAGGAGGGGCGGGGGCTGGATAAACCGGTGTCAGCTCACTTACATTAACAACACCCTTCCTTTAAGGCATTCATGTGTTCTTGTTTGGTGTGATCTGTGCCTCCCATGAAGTTAAGTAATATTTTTTATTTGTTCAAATGTTGTATTACATTTTATTCTTTTCCTGCTCAGATGCCAAATATTTAGTCTCAAAATAATAATGCACATTATTACTGCACTAAAAAATGTGAAAGGCTCTGTTTCAGCATCTAGCTGAATTTATACCTTTTTTCTTTCTGTAGGGTGGAAAGATTTATTGAAATTTTTAAACAACATAAGGAAACACCACATAATGTTTACATGGATAAGCTAAGTTCCAGATAGCAGAGTGATAGCTTTGGATAATAAGTTCCTCTGAATTGTTGGTAAAGATGAGTGTCCTTTAGAAACATTCTTTAGAAAAATCTTATCAGCTGTAAATGGCCCAAGCCCTCTATCTGCAGTTGGTATCAGCAAGAGCTTTCAGTGTACTGTATGTACATAATACTGTATGTATGTGTTTTGCTTTATCTTGCTGGCCTAAGCAGGTTCCACAAGCCAACAGCTACTGTTGTTACTGTGTGCTCCAGAGATCCTTTGGAATCATATAATAAAACTACAATCTTTCTTCTGTGAAACTTTTTTAGGGCCTGATCCAAAACCTACAGAAGTCAACAGAAAGTTTCCCATTCACTTCAGTGGGCTCTGAACCAAGTCCTTATTCTGCAAGCTATAGTCTGTTTTATCATCAGTCCTCTTTCTAGCTATCACTGTACCACAGCACAAAGGTGTTCTGTGGTGGGGTGGAAAGTGTCTTGGTAACCCACTATGTCTGACACAGATGTTTTCAAGTCTTTTTTTCTATAACAGATACCACATCTTAGCGTATTGGTAGTGGAGGTGTCCATGGAAGTTTCACAATTTCTTGACATCCTTGTGATAGCTACAGTAGTTACTTATGTAGAAAAGAGATGGTAGGAAGGTATTTAATGTATTTTCATGCAGTTTAGATGAACAAAGATGCCCAATATCCAGAATGAAAGAGAAAAAAGGATAGGATACCAGATCCTTTGGAAAGTCTGGCAATACATACACCTCTACCATGATGCAGATGTATCATACCACACCACATGCAATGATTGTAAAGAGGAATAGAAAGTAGGCATAAAATAATATTCTGTTCTTTTCTCTGAGTTTTGTCAAGCCATCGCATTTCCATTTTGCATAGGCCAAACTAAATATATTGAGTTATCACCAATTCATCATCCTGTAAAATCTCCACTGCCTTCCAATTACTTGATGTATTAATTTTCTGGGAATAAAAACAAACTTTAAAGAGAGAATGTGCTGTTTGTCATGTCACTTTAAAAAATCGCTTTAGTTAACTGACTGAAGGTCGTTCTTGTTGATGATGATCAATTTATTTTGTAACACCTCACCACTGCTCAGCACGAGGGATATTGTACAAATAGTTCAAATAAAACAATAATAGCTTTTTTAAATTCAGTGGTTTGTTGCAAACAAAATCATCAGTCATCTGGTTTTTGTGCTCATGAATTTTGAGGTTTTTTGTGCTTGCGAGTCTGAATTTGCAAATAGTGGGATTATCGTGACATAGATAGAGGAAGATCTTTCTCTCAATCGTATCTTTTTGTGGACATAATGATATCTCAGTGGAGGGAATCGTTAGTACCTGTGACATTTAGTGGACTAAATAAGGACAAAATGTTCCCTTGACCATATTATGCTAGATGCTGCCAACATATTTGATATTCAGAAATGATTGTTTGTACCTTAATGGATCAAATATATGTCCTAGAGAAATATTATCATGAAACAAGGAAATAGACAAAACAGCGGGACAAATCATTTTGTTCATAAAGACAATATGATGGGCCTCTGTGGGGCAATGGTACCAACTGTATCAAGTAATATAACAAATAACGCAAACAGAGGTACTCACTAAAGGCACTATATCAAGCCGATCACTCTGTACTTGCAAAAAGTAGCAGGCCTGCTTGTGTATTTTGTTTTCTTTTGCCCTTAACTTTAAGATCACAGTGTTCTTGAGACATTTTTAAATAGCCTGCTCACTGAGCATAGTTTCACTGATGGGATAAATGCAAAGCAAAGTGCCTTTCCAACAATCCCCCACCATAGTGGGGAAGATTTTTAACACAGTTTTAGCAAAATTCTATTAAACTGTGCCGTCCTTGTCCTGGTGTTTTCCTTTCACATTATTGCTGATTTGCCAAGATGTTTGTATGGTGAAGTTTTCCACTTGCAGGCAAGATCATCTTTCATGTAGCAGAGTTACAGTATGGTGTTTGCAGTAGGATACTGAAATGAGGTGATCAGCATGGGAATATAACATCATGGCAGCAACCAGATTTCATAGAGGAGGAAGATGCTTCATCTTGTGGCTTACATGAACAAGGCAAGGCGAGCGTATTCCGATGCTCCTTTCAAAGGAAAGGAACACCATTATTCACTTTGACTTTTCTTTGTCCCCTTTTGTTGCTGCTGATCTCATAGAATGGATTTTCTTTAAATATATTGCACAGAATACTTTTGTTATTTTAACCGATTAATTTAAATGCACAAAAGATCATAGTATATTTTTTAAGAAACAATGTAGAAATTGGAATAAATACCTGCCACCTATGTGATTACATTGTAACATTTTTTTTCTGTTCATTTAACAGTTAAATTGATTATTTTCAGCATTGCTTTATGCTACCTGCTAACAGTGTGAATCTAAGTAATTTGCAACAGGAGGCAAGAAGTAAAGCTCAGGGATTCTTTTGATGGTAACATAGGCCATTTATGCATCCATTTTAGACAAAAAATTATGGTTGTCTGCCTCAGAGAGAACTTTTAGTCGATTTAAAAAAAAAATCTTCCTTGGTACAAACCATGTAGGGCTACTTAGGAAGGGGGATAGATTTTGGTTAAGGACAGGATAATGGGTAAGATCCCTCATTGTGACTCCCAAAGTCTTTCATTCAATGCAAACATAGAAATATGTGTTGCTTTATGGTTCTGAAAACATTTTCTTCAAAATGAAAATCAAACTAGTCTATTTATTGCAATGAACACATCTAATTAACCGTAGTAAGTAAATGGCTTGGGTTCTTTGCTGGCTGGACTGTTACAAGAAGCCAAAGTGGTCTCTCTCTTTAGTTTATTTTTTTCCTTGTAAACTTGTTTAGCACTTCCTGCTATGTAATCTCTAAAGCTTTGTGAAACTATCACCTGGTTTACTGAGTGATCATCAACATGGAAGGAAACTTCAAGTATATTTGCAACCCCCATAAGATGTAGGTGCATCTATCTCCGTACAGTAAACAAAGAACAAAACAAATACAGATGCGTCTGCAAATTCTGTTGAGCATTGTGTATTCAGCTTTAGAGTTGATCCATGTGACCCTAACACTTAACTAATTTATAGGAAGCAAAATCTATCTTGCGAAGCTTTCAACTTTCGTATAGAATTGTGGTAATCTGATTTACTCATGGGTCCCACCATGGTATTTTTAAAAACTACTCTTCAAGAGAATTCTTTGGGATAGGACAGTGTGCCTTTGAACTCTCACTCTGCCAATAGTGTTTGCCCAGAAGCTACTCCAGCAAGAGCAGCAGAATCCAGCTGATGATCAGGTCAGTTTTATTCTGCTCCTTCCAGCACTCCTGAGATGAGTTTAGTACTACAGTAAGTGCTGGTATTGTGAAGAGTCAGAAAATGGAGAGAGGAGGGGAAGGGAGACTGACAAAAGAGGGAAAAACATCAGCAAAGCCCCAGGAGTACATGTTTTAGGACAGATTTAGTGACATATAGATTCCAAGGACAAAAAATAAGGAAAACACCCAAATTATTTGCAGTTTGTGTCACCACTCACAAAGATGCAATTTGCAAGCGTGAAACTACAAAAACCTCCTAGCAAGTCAAAACAGTGTCTATATTTCCCCAGATTAAAATGTAACATTTTAAAGATGAACAGTTTTTAGGCATAGAGCAACAGCAGAAATGGGAGAGGTTAGACGTATACACTTTCAAAGGGGAGATGAAAGGCTTTATTCCCAGAGCTGCTTCTGGCTACCAACAATTGCCGCCATTAAAAGTGGGAGCTGACAAACTGGCGTAGTACAGTCTGCACTCTAAATGCACACAATTTTCTCCACTCTCTCTTCTCCATGACACACTCACCAGCCATTCTGCACTATTTTTCCTCTCTCGTGCTTCTTATTTTTTACATCTTCTCCGTCTTTTTCTGTTTGTGGCCAAGGATTCCTCCAATTCATTTCCTCTTTTACTCATTTCCTTTCAAAGACCCTGCATCCATAAGTGATCCTCCCTCTGGTCAAAGAAGGCAAGACAAACTTCCCTTTCTAGCCCATAATGCTGCTCTTTCATGGTCAAAGGGAATAGCTGAAGAGCAGTGCAAAGAATTCCTTCCCTCCAGTGGAGGGATGGACTTATCTCACAATGCTCCCAAACTGCTTCTCTAGTGGTTAGTCTTTAAAAGTGCCCACAGGACTCTTCCTCCCAGCCCCCTCCTGCCCAGTCTTTCTTTGGTTTCTCAATGGTGCTTATCACTATAGCTGCTAAGTTTCTGTTGGCCCAGGAAAGGGAAGCTCTAGAACAACCAAAGAAATATTTCAATTTAAATAATCTAATTAGAACACAACTCAAGGAAACTGCCACACTGTTGTAATAATGTTGCTTACGTTTGTTTCCTGATTTCTAGTTATTTCGGTAATTTGGGTAGGGTTTTACTGGTTTAAGTAAAGGTGTGATTTTTTAAAAAAAAATACTGATTTAGTTAAACCAGTGCAGCTTTGTGTGTGTACTCTTTTTTTTCATAGTTTTTAAACTTTTTTCCATTGGTTTAGCTTGAAAATTACCGAAGTTGCAGCTTACCTTGGTTTTTAAACAGATTAAAGTTAATATCAGTAACATTTCTGTGTGTATACAAACCCTAAACATGGTATTTAGACATTCCTTGAAGGTGGCCACATTTTAAAAATGGGCTCCCTACACCTGCCGTCAACAAAATTTTGAAGTTGCCTTTATCTGAGCATTAGAGCATTTGATTATTAAATAATTTTATTTTAAAATATATTTGTTAGATTATAAAAGACAACAGGGATAAGCATTTTTTCATAGTTGTGCATGATCTGTAGTCCTTTTATAGTATGGTTTTTTGTTTTTAATGTGTCTAGTTTATCAGGCCTCTGAACTGCTGGAATACTGTCTGCGAATGCTCTGCTTTTGTATAGATCAATATTGATTAGAGCAATAATACTTAAACAGGTGAAGGGTTAATGCCATTTACTTTCATCTTTTGCATACAGGGACATCAGATCTTGATTGACTTTTCTTTTTGTCTGACCCAGTGCTCAACACTTGCAAATATCTATTCCCAATCACTAATAAGCTTTCTGAGGAAACTGGCTTATTGGACAGATTGTGAAAAGTAGCAAGAGAAGAAAATGTCTCTGATTTCTCACATGTGTGTCAGGAAAAAAAAGAGAGAGAGAGTGAGAGCGTGTGTTTCTTTCAGATGGTGTTTTTCCTGCACCCCTCTCATAAAATACTGTCGTGATATTTTCTTGATTGCCAAGAATTGCAGCCTTCTTAATGATGGCTTTCTGTCAATATGCATGCCTTAGAAATATTTTTCTCCTCTTATATCTGCAGGTAGAAGTGTCTTGACAACCAGGCAAGAAGGTGGATTATTTTTAAAACAATGTTTAGGCATCTGTAGAGATGATTTGTGATTCAGTCCAGCTGGAGCTGACTGAATGAAGCTATGGGCTGTGCATCAGCCAAGCATGTTTCTACTGTTCAAAATGAAGAGGAAGCTCAGAAGGGGAAGAACTACCAGAATGGAGATGTGTTTGGTGGTGAGTGTTGTGGGATCTTCTCTTCCTTATGCATAATTAATGTTCCCGAAATTCCAATTGGGAGTCATACCCTTTTTATGAACTAAGGAAAAAAAAGAGAGAGAGAGAAGTGAAATAAATCATGACAACACTAGCAGAATTAGCACATCCAAGGGGTAATATTGTAATATGGGAAGAGTGTTGAAATTATATTGTTGTTAGGATCAAATGGGAAATCGCAGAGCTTATTGCAGATCAGTGAAACTTTCTGCTTTCAGCAAGCTGCAGTCTGTTGCTATCTTCAACTCCACACAGTGCAGGGAAATTGAAGGACAGCCATTCACTTAGCATTCTCAAGGTATACCTTTTATATTTCTGCTATCAGGTTCCAAAATGTAAAATATGCTTAAAAACCCTACTATGTAAGCAAAATAAATCTGTCCCTCTATAACAACAGAAAAATTTCAAACGCAGAGTTCTCTAGAGAGCAGAATATGAAAGTACTATAAAACTAGAAGTGGGAAGTTATCAATAATATTCAAATAACCTTTTTCGGACAAAGATTGGGGTATAGTGGAAGATTCTGAATGTGGCATGATAACATAAGGTTAATCTGTTTAGTTGGAAGGGAGATTGTTTTGAAATCAGTCATGCTATAGTACTTGTAGATCAGAAAAGGTAATGTAGTACTTAAATACTAAGTATAATAATGTCAGCATTGTGACTTTTTTCAGACTCTATTAGTATATGTTAAATGGTTTTTGTAAACTGATGAAATGTGTTAAGAATGATGTGGGAAAACTGCACACACAAGGTGAGGTTTCCAGGCCTGTCCAGACATTATAAAGAAACTGTTTCCTCCTAACAAGGTGATCTGCTATTGTTTATAAAACTCCTCAAATTCAATATTCTTAAAATAGTTGCACTGCTGTTTAGTTGCTTCGCTTCTGTGGTTGTTATAGCAATTATTTGTGCAGAATTAAGAATGCCATGCTGCAGTAGCAAAGCTATTGAAGTAAATAAGGAACTTCTCTTCAACCTGTCTCTTGAGGCTGTGTTTATTTTTAGCAGCAGACACAAAGTAAAACTACCTCTGATTACATTTGTAATCTAAATTGAAGGTCTTTGGAAACTTGGACCTCTCTGATGGTGGTGATGTGGGGGTGTTCTTGCTGTCCTTTACTCTCTTGTAAGAGGTTGCCTTTGGAATTCTGATTTCAGTATTTGAATTTTTATAGAATACAGACTTCATGGACAATTATGAACAAAATTTCCTCTTTTGTCATGAAAGGAATATTAAGCTACTTTTTAACTGATATTTAAGCAATGTGACTAGTCAGCGGTGCATTTCAGTGCATACCTCAGGCACATAGTAACACAAGGCCATAGACCATAACTTCAGGCACATAAGAACCTAAATTATGTTTAAAGGTGAGAGGACCAAGAGATTGTAACTGGATGTCGAATCTTGTCCTTTGATGTTTCCATTGTATCAACCTGGGCTGAATATGAGGTGACTGAAAGTTATCACCATCAGCTATGCAGGGGCCTGTTTCAAATTTGTTTCTTTTTTCCATCTTCCTGTGAAAGGTTTCCCATACCAGAATCATCACACGTTATTATTTGACAATCTGTGTTGTCAGTCCAAGCAGGTCTTGGGGTTTGAATTCGGCAACCTATCTCTTCTCAGCAAATCACTTCAAACATGTATTTAGGTCCCTCTTAAGCACATACAGACATGCTTTGCTGGATTGGGCCTGGAATGCACCTAGAGAACCAAGCTGTCCTTTTACTTTTTGAAATGGGCCCTCCCAGTTATCTTTGAGTCATTGTGAATGGCAATGTAGGGGAGGGGAACCATGCCTTATTGCTATCCTTATCCATGGATCATGCTATCCATATCCATTGCTATCCTTATCCATGGATCAGCGGAACACATCGGTCTCGAGGCCTGGCAATCTACCATACTTTCACGGCATGTAAAATAATTCCTGATCAATTTTTAATATAAAAAAGAGAGGGAGAAGTTTACACCTGAGCATGGGGTTTGTGAAACTTCAACAACCAATCAGAATTCCCTAGATTTCTAAGGCTATGTACACACGATCAGATTAAAGCGCAACATGGCAATCGCGCTATAAAAAACACGTGACCTTTATTGCGGGATAGCGCGTACACACGTCGCTCCTTGTAACTCAACAGAATTCTTTGCAATATCGCGGTGTAGCGCAATGAATTATGGGCACCTATCCCACAGTTCAATTTTCCCTCAATCTGTGCTTGGAATCATTGGATGAAGAAAAGGAATGCAAAGCACCATGGGTAAAATCTCAGTTTCCCGTGGTGCACTGTGTTCCCCTTGCGTCTTCCTCGTTGCCAATAGCAACTCGCGCCTATTTTCAACAGTGCAGTGACGCACTACTTGCGAGCAATCACAACAGCGACAGCATGGATCCTGCTCTGATCTCAACTGTCGCCTTCAGCATCCTAAATACATCTCGGCTGGTTGCTCAGTACGCATGAGCTCCGAGTCAGACGAGGACGCTGAGGAGCAGGGGCTGATTGATGCCATGCAGAGCAACAGCACCGCGTTGCTCAGCTCCTTCACCGATAGTCTGCAGACGGTGCAACGCCGTTTCTGGTCGCGAGAGACGAGCACCGAGTGGTGGGATCGCATTGTTATGCAGCTGTGGGATGACGAGCAGTGGGTACAGAACTTTCGAATGCGGAAAGCAACCTTTCTGGAACTGTGTTCAGAGTTGGCCCCTGCCCTGCAACGTAAAGACACCAACATGAGGTCAGCCCTAACCGTGGAGAAGCGTGTTGCGATTGCTGTCTGGAAGATGGCGATTCCTGACTGCTACCGGTCGGTTGCAAACCAGTTTGGAGTCGGGAGGTCCACCGTCGGATTAGCCCTCTCACAAGTGTGCCGAGCCATCAATCACGTTCTGCTACGGAGGACGGTGACGTTGGGCAATGTTCGTGAGATTGTGGACGGCTTTGCTGCCATGGGATTCCCTAACTGCGGGGGAGCCATAGACGGCACACACATCCCTATTTTGGCTCCAGACCATCTCGCGACCGAGTATATCAACAGGAAGGGCTACTTCTCCATGGTGCTGCAAGCACTCGTGGATCACAAGGGGCGTTTTATGGACATCAATGCTGGGTGGTCGGGAAAGGTGCATGATGCCCGCATTTTCAGGAACACTGATCTGTACCGGAAGCTACCTTCTTCCCAGATCAAAAAATTACAGTGGGGATGTGGAGAATGCCCATAGTCATCCTCGGAGACCCAGCAATGCCATGGCTCATGAAGCCATACACCGGGAATCTAGATTGCAGCAAGGAGCGGTTCAATTACAGATTGAGCCGCTGCAGAATGACTGTGGAGTGTGCCTTCGGCCGTTTAAAAGGGCGCTGGCGCTGTTTGTATGGGAGGCTGGACTTGGCAGAGGACAACATCCCTGCTGTGATTGCGTCATGCTGTGTCCTTCATAACATTTGTGAAAGTAGGGGAGAAAAGTTTTCCCCAGGGTGGGCTATGGAGGCACAGAGCCTCGAGGAAGCATACGAACAGCCAGCCACTAGGAGTATTAGGGGGGCCCAAGGAGAAGCTGCTCGCATAAGGGAGGCACTCAGGGACCATTTCAATGATGCCCTCCCCTAGTTAACTTCCAGGACGCATCAGGTGCACCTTATGAGATTTTCAATGTGTACAAATAAAGCCACTCTTCAAATTATTTGTCACTGTTTTTATTAAAACCTAAAGGGGGGGTTACAGGTGAGTGTAGCTGCGGGTCTCTAAAAAGTAGCTCTGGGGGGGACTGGATGTTGCAGTGTACCAGGGGGACGGGTGGCCTTCAAAGAAATTCTTTGAAGGACTGCGGGGTGTGGGAGGCAGACACGGCTGAACTGTATGGAGTGGAGCCTGGATATTAATCACCTGGGTCTGCAAAGCAATCATGCTCTTGAGCAGTTCTGTTTGCTCCTTCATCACACTTATCAGTTCGTCCCTGTGTTTCTGCCTCCTCTGTTGGGATTCCTCTCTCCAGGCTCGACTCTCCCTCGCGGATTCCTGTGCTGTTTTCAGCAGGTCCTGAAACATATCCTTCCTGTTTCTTCGAGCACGCCGCCGAATGTTTCTCATGCGGTCAGCTGGGGTAGACACCGGCCTTGTGAAGGTCGAATCTAAAAAAAAAAAAAAATAATAAAGCTGTTGTTAACACATAGCCTAGATAACCAATGTAACCTTCCAGTAGCACATTCCACTGGAAGGTGCAGGGCAGTCAACATCCTATGCTTCGCTAAAGCGGACAAGGTACATCCTAATAGAAAGCTTACTGGGGGCTAACATTCTGCACAGGGTACACAGATGGAACCCGATATCTCTCTCCTCAGAGTGCCCCTGCCAGCTAGAATACATATCCTACATGCCACCGGTTGCAAGCCAGGACCGTATGCTGCTGCACTGTGTGCTGCCATGGTTCCCAGGGCTGTACTTTGCAGCTGGCGAGGCAGAGTATCCGTCTTTCGGAGCGTAGACACAAACGCTCTCCCATCTAACCTGAGTAGTAGGCTCTGGAGGTACATCGAGGAAACCTTTAGTGACCTAAATACAGATGATTTTTTGACAATCACTGCTTGTGTTGATGCATTTCTAATGAATGCAGAGTAAAGAGCGTGCACAGCGGGGACCGAGACAGCAAGCACCCCCACCCCGGACAAAGATATTTTAGCAGGAGCCATAGCTGCATGAAAGAGAAACTTACCGGAACCCCCCCTCTGCCGCCTCAGAGGACACGCTGCAATTCATGTCTTGGGTGGAGGTCTCAGCGGGGGTGCAGAAGAGCTCCTGGCTACACGCTGTTGCGCTTACCTCCAGGTCATCCTCCATCTCCTCATCATCGATCACGTCCTCATCCTGCTCGGGTCTGGCATTCACTGGATGAGGGGGGGGGCGATGTGTCCATGGGACTCTTTGCAGTGGTTGTGGGGTCCCCACTGAGGATGGCTTCTATCTCTTTATAGTACCTGCATGTAGCAGGCGCTGATCCCAAACAGCGGTTTGCCTCCTTCGCTCGGTGATAGGTTATTCTTAGCTCCTTCACCTTTGATCTGCACTGCACAGTGTCTCTGTCATAATCTCTCTCTGACATGGCCCAAGAAATTATGCCAAATGTATCATAATTTCGCCTGCTGCCGCGTAGCTGCGCCTGCACAGCAGACTCTCCCCAGATGCTGATCAGGTCCAGCACCTCTGCCGTGCTCCAAAGGGGTGCGCGTCTTCCACAACGGGCCGCCATTGCTACTGAAGATCGGAGCTGCACTCCACTCCACGAGGAAGAGAACAGGAAGTGAAACAGACGAGAAATTTGAAAATCCCGGGAATCTGATCAGGGTGCGGACTGTTTCGTCATGGCCACAGAGCGGGTGGGGGGAAGACCAGAGAGGACGACTTTGGAATGCTGGGACAGTTCCGGAGGCCAATCATTGCGCGGTAAGCGTACACACGAGTGGAAAGGTGCAACAGCTGTTCCGCGTTAACTGCTCCCACCCTCGTCAAGGTGGTTTTTGTATTGTGCTACAACAAGGCAGTTAACGCACAACAGCCCTATTGCACATGTGTACGCTGTTGTTGGTATCGCATGGTAATGATTGTTAATGCGTGATAAAGTGATCGTGTGTACAAGGCCTAAATGTGTTTCGTAACAGACTGAACCCCTTTCTCCCCTGTGCCTTTCATGTTTTAAATTATACTGGACAGTTGCATTGTGTAATACGAATTGGATCTGGCATTGCAGGGTTTTTCCTTAATTTCATATTAAACGTTCATGGTGTTAATCCAAAACAAAATTCTATCTGACATATCTGTAGAATTACTCGTAATAAAGGCAAAAAGGAATGTGGTAAGCACTGTAAGAGAGCTGTCACAACCAATCCACTAGAAGCAGAGAGCTTAGCAACGCTAGATTTTGCTATAGGATGTAGTAATGTAGGATGTAGTTGTAAGAAGCCCACTTATACCTGGTTTAACGCTAACTTTGTGTTCATTGGGTAATATAGATAAATACTCTAGCCAGATTTATGAAAGTGCATGATACTTTTATGACCTCTAATAACATTTGTAGCTATACAGGGTAAATTAAAGTAATCAGATCTCCTGTTTCAGTGGAGATTTGATTCTGTACAGCATTGCATGGTCACCTAGGTGCATTACTGTTGTTTCATTTTCTTTCAAAGCATAAAGTTTTGGCTATTGCCAAAGCTAGGGTATGAAATGGAATAGACCAACAATCCGATGAGTCCTGTAGTATGCTTTTATGCAAGAGTTCCCATCTGCTGTGTACATACAGTGCAAATTAAAGGGTGACATGTAGAATAATAAAAAGTATACCCTCGTATTAGTTAAAGACTTTCTCCTTTACTCAGTATACAGCTTTTGTCTATTAAAGTTCAAATTACTTCTTGAAGCCAGGATTTCATATGTTTATGCCTACATACATCACTTCTGGAAATTTAGAGAAATGCTATATTTTTTAGTGCTGGGATGTGGTGAGGAATATTCTCTGGGGAGAGGGAGTGTTTGGGTTTAATTCTGCAGGATGTTCTGATAAGCTGTTCTAGTGCCTTGAAGACAAAAAAAAAAAAACAAAAAAAACCCAACCCCACAAACAAAATACCTCCCAAAACCCATATATAAAATGTAAGTACACATTTCTGTAATTTTAAAGTTTCCTTTGCTCGAACCCTCCCAGTCACTCTCCTTCCTTCCATGTGCCTTCTGATTGATTTGTATATTCAGTTGCTTCCTCAGACTCATAGAGTATATGATCAGAATGGACCAGTATGATCATCTAGTTTAACCTGCATAACACAGGCCATAGAACTTCACCCACCCATTTCTGTAATAGACTCTTAGACCAAGACTGATTTATTGAAGTCCTCAGATAATGGTTTAAAGACTTCAAGGTACAGATAATCCACCAACAAATGACTTCTGCCCCATGCTGCAGAGGAAGGTGAAAAAACCCCAGGGCCTCTGCCAGTCGCTCCTGAGGGAAAATTCTTTCCTATCCCAAATATGGCGATCAGTTAAACCCTGAGCATATGGGCAACACTCACCAGCCAGACACCTGGAAAGAGGTCTCTGTAGTAACTCAGTACCCTTCCCCTCTAATATCCTATTGCAGGCTGACATATTTACCACTAGTAATCAGAGATCAGTCAATTGCCGTATTGGGCTGTCACATCATACCATCCCCTCCATAAATTTAAGTATCAGTCTTGAAGCCAGGTGGGTTTCTAGCCCTGACTGCTCCCCTGGGAAGACTGTTCCAGAACGTCATTCCTCTGCTGGCTGAGATAGGGTGGTTGGAACTTGGAAAGGTCTAGTTAATCTCTCTGAAAATATTCAGATGGAGGCAGGGAGGAGAGACTCCCAAGAGAACTTGTGTTAGGCCTATCTTCCTCTTTATCACCTATCTCATTGTTAGTGCTGTTCTCCTTTGCCATTCTGTCTAATTTGAAAACATGTTGTGGCACGTAATACATTGCCCCTTGTTGCTCAGCTGGAGTCAGGGAATGCAAATGACATCCTCCTCGCTCTTTTCTCAGAGTCGAGTTTCCCTCACCGGGCCATCTCACCCGTAGTGCTGTGGTAAAAAAGTATGTGCCAGTCTAGACTGGTGACTAACCCATTGTTAGTATTAAGCCCTTTTAGATCTACAAGTGGAAAACATATTAAAGCAAAGTGTTCTTATTATTGTTGCTGCAAGTAGGTGGTAGCTACTATAAATAAAGTGTCATTGGTTGCTAGTGTGTTAACCACAGGTCACCTAGACTTGCTCAGAGCAGGATCAGATAATGTGGTGGTTCAAAACCACCTGGCTGCTCTGCTGATTATATTATCAGTGGTAATAAAGGGTGGAAAATTTAAGCCGTGGTGGGAATGCAACATAGGCACAGCACAGTGTAATAAGGTTCCAGGCAGCAATCGATAGAAAAGAGTTGTAGCTCGAATGAGTTAAACACACACAAACACCCTGCCTGAATGCAATTAAAAATAGGAACTTGCTGTGATGGAGGCCTCTGCATAAAGCAGAGGCAGATGAACTGCATCTAGATTTGTGGGTTGAAGAAGTTTTGCTGGTCCCAGAACTGTAAATGGAGAACTGCCTCCAAGCTTTTGTTTTGAAATGAGTTAAAACTCATGACACAAGGCTTAATTACTGCATAAAGAGAAAGTACTCAAACTAATTCAAATGTATTCAAATTCCAAAGGGGTAGCCGTGTTAGTCTGACGAAGTGGGATTTTCTCCCACGAAAGCTCATGCGATTAATAAATCTGTTTAGTCTTTAAAAGTGCCACAAGACTCTGTTGTAATTCAAATGTATGTAACTGTTCACATTCAGGGCATCAGGAAAGTAATTCTGTTTCCCCGGCATAACTGCTGTTGGCATGGATGGGTGTGTTCCCGTACTCAGTCCAATCAGAATGCAGGAATTTCCATGTCAGTTTCCACCCCCTGCAGGAAGACCCTCCAGTTTCTTATCTCCCATGAGCAAACAGCTGTTCCTTCAGGCTGAGATGCCTTTTTTGGTCTTTAGGCTTGAGAAGCAGGCAAATAAGCCATCCAGAAATCACAAGCTCTAGCCCAGGAGTCAGCAACCTTTGCCAATCCCTGTGCCAGCCCCTCCTCCTCGACCTCAGCTGGTGCCGAAGGCCCTCTCGTGGAAAGAAGCATCCTGAAGTGGCTCCTCTTGGCAGCATGCCTGGGGACCCCTATCCCCAGGCACGCCACAGAAAGAAGTTGCCTGGAGTGACTCCTTTTGTCATCGGCACACCACAGAGAGGAGCCGCTCTGGGCGGCTTCTTTACATGGTATGCCTGGGGCATGGACATGGCAGGGACCTCCGCACTGCAGCCGCCCCTGAAAGAAGCCACTAGGAGTGTCTTTTGGTGGCAGGAGTGGCAATTTCTGTGGCGCCACAGAGGATGCCGAGTGCCATTCCGAATGGGCTCGTGTGCCACTGTTGGCATGCGTGCCGGGGGTTGCCTACTCCTGCTCTAGCCCTTTGTTGTGCACCTGTATGCATACAGTGCACCATGTGCCGATCTCTGCAGGTCCTCAATTCATCCTGATCAGGTAACTGGGTTGACCAAGAGCAGAGGGAAATCGGGCCTTTCTGAGGGGGCAGGAGATCTCTCTTAGGCTCCCTCTCCACTTTCAGCAGGAAGAAAGAGAAGAAGAAAAGAGGAAGAAGAAAGGGAGAACAGTTTTCAGGAGTAAGATGTCTGGATGTTTTCTCTTCTCACACAGTGTAAATCCAGCCCCATGTCTAGGAGAGAAGTTATATGTAGAGGCCATTGCCTGGATCATCCAGAATTACACAGCTTTCCTCCGGCCCCCCGTCGTCAAATTTTTCCGATAATCTCCCACACTTACTTTATGGTATATGGTCATTTCTCAAAGTAATGTAGTTACTAGTGAGGTCCAGACATCCTAAATCATATGCAAGGTTTGCTGGACTTTTAAAATTATTGCAAGTTAAGATTCCTCTTCAGTGCCTTATTATTTTAAGCAACTTGTCCTTCATTGTGCATCTCCAGAGGTGGAGACAAGTTTTAGCACTGCCCAAGCTGGCTTCTGGAAGGGTTGAAGCACATGCAACTGAGTCCTAGCCCTTACAACATATGTAGAAAATGAATTGCAACAGAACTTCAAGACAGGAGCTGTTTTTTTGAACCTAGCAACAGCCAGTGATACAATATGACACACTACTTTTCTGGTAAAACTGTCAAGAGCTCTCCTATTTTGGGTGGTGGACATTGTTGAATTTCAACTTCATGTCGGGCATTTTCAGGTCCATATGGGAGATAAAACAAGTGCATAGATAAGTCAATCTAATGACTTAGCCCAATGCTCCATGCTTGTGCCCACCCTGTTCAATCTGTGCACAGATGACCTGCTACTGACTCAGCCAGGCAAGTTCATTTATGCAAATGACATCTGTTGTAGCACTCAGTTGTGCTCTTTCACTAAATTGGAGAACATCCTGAATGCTGACCTGACCAAGATGGCAGATTCCTGTAGCAGTTGGCACCTAACAACCAAGTACGATGAAGACTTTTTGAGCATCTTCCACCTCCACAACACAACTCTGTGAGTTAGACATCTTTCTCAATGGAAAAACTACAGAAACACGAGGCAAATCTGGTCTACCTAGATGTCTGGACCACTGGACAACTCTTAGACTTTGCAAAAAAGATTGCTGCCAAAGGCAGGATCTGGAATAATCTAATCAGCAAATCAGTTTGTTAAATATGGGGCGCAGGTGAACAGATACTTTGAATGTTGGCTCTGTCGCTGTGCTATTCCTCAATGGAATATTGTGCCTCTGTGTAGTGTCATTCACCTCATACTAAATTGATCAACATCAAACTGAACTCAGTTATGCATATCATCACAGGCGCTCCATTGTATTCCATGGCTACCAGTTCTAAGCAACATAGTTCCTCCATGCATTCATCACAGAGAGTTGGCCATATTGGTAGAAAAGCCATGTGCCAGTCCAGGTGTCCCACTGTACACAGACATTTTCAAGTCATCCCAGAGCATGACTTACACTGAGGCATCCATTGTGGTTTCAGTTGCTAGATCAATATCTGTCAGCTGCAACCCTTTGGCATGATAGCTAAATGTGTTTGGAATGCTTTCCTCGTTGGTGATCTGACCGATCAACCACCAGGATTTGATTTACCACATCACCTTTGGACTCTGCTGTACAGGTTCCAAATTGGCAAAAGAATATGTGCAGCCAGTTTCTACACATAGGGTCTGCATGACTGCCCACTTTGTCATTGTGGCTTCTTGTCAACTGATTAGATTTCTTGATTGCCTTAGGGCCCTGCTGAAGCTGTTGTCAGGTAGCTTGGCAATCATGGCAAACACTAGAAGTGCATTACTGACCCCCATGCTCCTCAGCTTTTGAAGCTATTTTAAATGTAGCAGAAAAACTGAATTGCAGGGTTTACTGTACACTTGTGTTCCAGTTTTCTAAGGTTTAGATGAAATCAAAAGAACCCAAACAAACCCAAACCTCTGGGTATATTTCTGAGACACTTCAGGGCATGAAACTAGGGAATTAATCTCCTTTTAGTTAAGCTTGTTCCTTAGATCTTATGGATCTCTATAAATGAGGTAGATTAAACTAATATGTTTTCCATGTCTGTGTGTGCAAAATTTCTGATAGTAACATCTATTTAAGGTTTTATTATAGTGCCTATTGCTGTATTATTTAAATACTAAATTTAGTGACATGTAAGACAAGCATACAT